>JACBKR010000596.1:0-1200000 GCA_014218235.1 Colocasia esculenta
CGATTGATTTTCGACTCGAAAACGGCGTCCGATCGCCTCGGCAATTGAGGTTGACGAGCGCCTCTGAGTTCCGATTCCGAAAAGTGGTCATATAAGCGATTCCGATGCCCGGGGGAAAGTTATGGCGGTTTTACCAAAGGCGTGTCGGAATCTGTGCGCATCGGGAGCCGCTGCCGCCCTCAGTGAGCGGAATCCGGGCGCCGGACCGGAAATTCCGAGTCCGGCCCAGGCGACCGGATCGGAGTGCAGATTCGAATTGGGGATTCGCGGCACTCGATTACGACGCGGGGAGGAGCCGTCGGGCCGCGTCGCGGCGACGTGACCGCCCGGAGAACTCGAGAAGTGCTGATTCTAAAAAAAATGCGACCTTCGACCTCAGCGCATCCGCGTGTTCTGGGAGACGTAGCGGCAAAAACACGCGAATCGCCGGCAGGAATCGAAATTTCGGTGGCCGAATCGATTGATTTTCGACTCGAAAACGGGTCGATCGCCTCGGCAATCGGGGACGACGAGCGCCTCTGAGTGCCGATTCGAAAAAGTGGTCATATAAGCGATTCCGATGCCGGGGCGGAAAGTTATGGCCGTTTTACCGAAGGCGTGTCGGAATCGTGCGCATCGGGAGCCGCTGCCGCCCTCAGTGAGCGGAATCGGGCGCCGGACCCGAAATCTCCGAGTCGGCCCAGGGCCGAACGGGTCGGAGTGCGATACGGAATTGGGGCATCGCGGGCGGTTCCGATCATCGGGCGAGCAATATCCACGTTTTTTCGAAGTGGTGCAAAAATCAGTGTACTAATACACACGCCCGAGGTGGCATTTCGGGCGCCGGGCTCGGAATTTCGCGAGACCAGCGTCTTCTCGACCGGCTCGGAGAGGCGATTCCGAAGAGTGGTCAGTAAGCGATTCTGATACCCGGGCGGAAGTTCTGCCCATTTCGTCCGTAGAAGGGGGTGGGAGCAATCCGTCAGTGGTGGCGAAATCGGCCATTTTCGCGCGCACTCGATTACGACGCGGGGAGGAGCCGTCGGGCCGCGTCGACGGCGACGTCGACCGCCGAGAAGGGCCGATTCTAAAAAAAATGCGACCTTCGACCTCAGCGCAGCCACGTGTTCCGGGAGACGTCGCGGCAAAAACACGCGAATCGCCGGCAGGAATCCAAATTTCGGTGGCCGAATCGATTGATTTTCGACTCGAAAACGGCGTCCGATCGCCTCGGCAATCTAGATCGACGAGCGCCTCTGAGTGCCGATTCCGAAAAGTGGTCATATAAGCGATCCGATGCCCGGGCGGAAAGTTATGGCCGTTTTAACGAAGGCGTGTCGGAATCCGTGCGCATCGGGAGCCGCTGCCGCCCTCAGTGAGCGGAATCCGGGCGCCGGTCCGGAAATCTCCGAGTCCGGCCCAGGGCCGACCGGGTCGGAGTGCAGATTCGGAATTGGGGCATCGCGGGCCGGTTCGATCATCGGGCGAGCAAATATCCACGTTTTTCGAAGTGGTGAAAAATCATGTACTAATACACACGCCCCTAGGTGGCATTTCGGGCGCGGGCTCGAATTTCGCGAGACGGCGTCTTCTCGACCGATCGGAGAGGCGATTCCGAAGAGTGGTCACGTAAGCGATTCTGATACCCGGCGGAAAGTTATGCCCATTTCGTCGTAGAAGGGGGTGGGAGCAATCGTCAGGGGTGGCGAAATCGGCCATTTTCGCGCGCACTCGTTTACGACGCGGGGAGGAGCCGTCGGGCCGCGCGACGGCGGACCGTCGACCGCCGAGAAGGGCGATTCTGAAAAAAATGCGACCTTCGGCCTCAGCGCAGCCGCGTGATCCGGAGACGTCGGCGCAAAAAACACGCGAATCGCCGGACAGGAATCGAAATTTCGGTGACCGAAACAATTGATTTTCGACTCGAAAACGGCGTCGATCGCCTCGGCAATTAACATGACGAGCGCCTTGAGTGCCGATCCGAAAAGTGGTAATAAAGCGATTCTGATGCCCGGGCGGAAAGTTATGGCGTTTTACCGAAGGCGTGTCGGAATCCGTGCGCATCGGGAGCCGCTGCCGCCCTCAGTGAGCGGAATAGGGCGCCTGACCGGAAATCTCCGAGTCCGACCAGGGCGACCGGGTCGGAGTGCAGATTCGGAATTGGGGGCATCGACGGGCGGTTCCGATCACTCGGGCGAGGAAATATCCAGTTTTTTTGATGTGGTGCAAAAATCGGTGTTACTAATACAGACGCCCCGAGGTGGCATTTCGGGCGCCGGGCTCGGAATTTCAAGAGACCGGCGTTTCTCACCGGATCGGACAGGCGATTCCGAAGAGTGGTCACGTAAGCGATTCTGATACCGGGCAGATAGTTGTGCCCATTTCGTCGTAGAAGGGGGGGGAGCAATCCGTCAGGGGTGGCGAAATCGGCCATTTTCGCGCGCATCGTTTACGAAGCGGGGAGGAGCCGTCGGGCCGCGTCGACGGCGACCGTCGACCACCGAGAAGGGCCGATTCTGAAAAAAATGCGACCTTCGACCTCAGCGCAGCCCGGTGATCCGGGAGACGTCGCGGCAAAAAAAGCGAATCGCCGGCAGGAATCGAAATTTCGGTGAACGAAACGATTGATTTTCGACTCGAAAACGGCGTCCGATTGCATCGGCAATCGCGAGCGACGAGCGCATCTGAGTGCCGATTCCGAAAAGTGGTCATATAAGCGATTCCGATGCCCGGGCGGAAAGTTATGGCCGTTTTACGAAGGCGTGTAGGAATCCGTGCGCATCGGGAGCCGCTGCCGCCCTCAGTGAGCGGATCCGGGCGCCGGAAGGAAATCTCCGAGTCCGACCCAGGGCCGACCGGGTCGAAGTGCAGATTCGGAATTGGGGCATCGCGGGCGGGCCGATCATCGGGCGAGGAAATATCCACGTTTTTTCGAAGTGGTGCAAAAATCGGTGTATTAATACACACGCCCCGAGGGGCATTTCGGCGCCGGGCTCAGAATTTCGCGAGGACAGGCGTCGTCTCGACGGCTCGGAGAGGCGATTCCGACAGAGTGGTCACGTAAGCGATTCTGATACCGGGCAGATAGTTGTGCCCATTTCGTCCGTAGAAGGGGGTGGAGCAATCCGTCTGGGGTGGCGAAATCGGCCATTTTCGCGGGCACTCGTTACGACGGGGAGGAGCGTCGGGCCGCGTCGACGGCGACCGCGACCTCCGAGAGGGACGATTCTGAAAAAAATGCGACCTTAGACCTCAGCGCCAGCCGCGTGATCCGGGAAACGTCGCGGCAAAAAACACGCGAATCGCCGGCAGGAATCGAAATTTCGGGGACCGAAACGATTGATTTTCGACTCGAAAACGGCGTCCGATTGCCTCGGCAATCGAGACCGACGAGCGCCTCTGCGTGCCGATTCCGAAAATGGTCATATAAGCGATTCCGATGCCCGGGCGAAAGTTATGGCCGTTTTACCGAAGGCGTGTCGGAATCCGTGCGCATCGGGAGCCGCTGCCGCCCTCAGTGAGCGGAATCCAGGCGACGGACCGGAAATTCTACGAGTCCGACCCAGGGCCGACAGGGTCGGAGTGCAGATTCGGAATTGGGGCATCGCGGGCGGTTCCGATCATCGGGCGAGGAAATATCCACGTTTTTTTCGAAGTGGTGCAAAAATCGGTGTACTATACACCGCCCCGAGGTGGCATTTCGGGCGCCGGGCTCAGAATTTCGCGAGACCGGCGTCTTCTCGACCGGCTCGGAGAGGCGATTCCAAAGAGTGGTCACGTAAGCGATTCTGATACCCGGCGGGAGTTGTGCCCATTTGTCCGTAGAAGGGGGTGGGAGCAATTCGTCAGGGGTGGCGAAATCGGCCATTTTCGCGCGCACTCTTTACGACGCGGGGAGGAGCCATCGGGACGCGTCGACGGCGACCGTCGACCGCCGAGAAGAAGGGTCGATTCTGAAAAAATGCGACCTTCGACCTCAGCGCAGCCGCGTGATCCGGGAGACGTCGGGGGAAAAACACGCGAATCGCCAGCAGGAATCGAAATTTCGATGACCGAAACAATTGATTTTCGACTCAAAAACGGCGTCCGATCGCCTCGCCGATTGAATTCGACGAGCGCCTCTGAGTGCCGATTCCGAAAAGTGGTCATATAAGCGATTCCGATGCCCGGGCGGAAAGTTATGGCCGTTTTACCGAAGGCGTGTCGGAATCCGTGCGCATCGGGAGCGCTGCCGCCCTCAGTGAGCGGAATCCGGGCGCCGGACCGGAAATCTCCGAGTCCGACCCAGGGCCGACCGGGTCGGAGTGCAGATTCGGAAATCGGGGCATCGCGGGCGGTTCCGATCATCGGGCGAGAAACTATCCACGTTTTTTTCGAAGTGGTGCAAAAATCGGTTTACTAATACACACGCCCCGAGGTGGCATTTCGGGCGCCGGGCTCGGAATTTCGCAGAGACCGGGTCTTCTCGCCGGCTCGGAGAGGCGATTCCGAAGAGTGGTCACGTAAGCGATTCTGATACCCGGGCAGATAGTTGTGCCCTTTCGTCCGTTAGAAGGGGGTGGGAGGCAATCCGTCAGGGGTGGCGAAATCGGCCATTTTCGCGGGCATCGGTTACGACGCGTGGAGGAGGAGCCGTCGGGCCGCGTCGACGGCGACCGTCGACCGCCGAGAAGGGCCGATTCTGAAAAAAATGCGACCTTCGACCTCAGCGAGCCGCGTGATCCGGAGACGTCGCGGCAAAAAAAACGCGAATCGCCGGAAGGAATCGAAATTTCGGTGACCGAAACGATTGATTTTCGACTCGAAAACGGCGTCCGATCGCCCTCGGTCGAGGGCGACGAGCGCCTCTGAGTGCCGATTCCGAAAAGTGGTCATATAAGCGATTCCGATGCCCGGGCGGAAAGTTATGGCCGTTTTACCGAAGGCGTGTCGGAATCCGTGCGCACGGGAGCTGCTGCCACCCTCAGTGAGCGGAATCCGGGCGCCGGACCGGAAATCTCCGAGTCCGGCCCAGGGCTGACCGGTCGGAGTACCGATTCGGAATGGGGCCTCGCGGGCGGTTCTGATCACCGGGCGTGGAAATATCCACGTTTTACCAAAGTGGTGCGAAAATCGGTGTACTAGAACACACGCCCCGAGGTGGCTTTTCGGGGGACGGGCTCTGAGTTTCGCGAGACTGGCGTCTTCTCGACCGGCTCAGAGAGGCGATTCCGAAGAGTGGTCACAAGAGCGATTCTGATACCCGGGCGGAGAGTTATGCCCATTTCTTCCGTAGGAGGGGGCACGAGTAATCCGTCAGGGGTGGCGAAATCGGCCATTTTTGCGCGCACCCGTTTACGACACGGGGAGGAGCCGTCGGGGCGCGTCGACGGTGACCTTCGACCGCCGAGAAGGGCCGACTATGGGCGGCGGACGCGCAGGGACTGCGTGATCCAAGAGAAGTCGCGGCCAAAAAACGCGAATCCCCGGTAGGAACCGAAATTTCAGAGGCCAAAACGATGGATTTTCGACTCGGAAACGGCGTCCGATCTCCCCGGCAAATAAAGGCGACGAGCGCCTCTGAGTGCCGATTCCGAAAAGTGGTCATATAAGCATTCCGATACCCGGGGGAAATTTTGGCCGTTTTACCGAAGGCGTGTCGGAATCCGTGCGCAACGGGAGCCGCTACCCCGCCCTCCGGGAGCGAAATCCGGGCGCCGGAACCGGAAATCTCCGAGTTCAGCCCGGTCGACCGTGTCGGAGTGCCGATTCGGAATTGGGGCTCGCGGGCGTTCCGATCATGGGGCGAGGAAATATCCACGTTTTAACGAGTGGTGCGAAAATCGGTGTACTAGTACACACGCCCCGAGGTGGCTTTTCGGGCGACGAGATCGAATTTCACGAGACTGGCGTCCCCTTCTCGACCGCTCGGAGAGACGATTCCGAAGAGTGGTCACAAGAGTGATTCTGATACCCGCGGAAGTTTATGCCCATTGCTTCCGTAAAGGGGGTGGGGGCAATCCGTCAGGGGGCGAAATCGCCATTTTACGGGCACCCGTTTACGACGCGGGGAGGAGCCGTCGGGCCGCGTCGACGGTGACCTTCGACCGCCGAGAAGGGCCGCTGTGGGCGGCGGACGCGCAGGGGAGCCGCGTGATCCAGGAGACGTCGCGGCCAAAAAACGTGAATCGCCAGCAGAAACCGAAATTTCGGAGGCCGAAACGATGGATTTTCGACTCGGAAACGGCGTCCGATTTCCCCGGCAATCGAGGGAGACGAGCCCCTCTGAGTGCCAATTCCGAAAAGTGGTCATGTAAGCGATTCCAATACCCGGGCGGAAAGTTATGGCCGTTTTACCGAAGGCGTGTCGGAGTCCGTGCGCAACTGGAGCCGCTGCCAGCCCTCCGGGAGCGGAATCCGGGCGCCGGACCGGAAATCTCCGAGTCCGGCCCAGGCCACCGGGTCGGAGTGCCGATTCGGAATTGGGGCCTCGCGGGCGTTCCGATCACCGGGCGTGGAAATATCCACGTTTTTACCGAAGTGGTGCGAAAATCGGTGTACTATACACACGCCCCGAGGTGGCTTTTCGGGAGACGGCTCGGAATTTCGCGACACTGGCGTCTTCCTCTACGGCTCGGAGAGTCGATTCCGAAGAGTGGTCACATAGCGATTCTGATACCCGGTGGAAAGTTATTCCCATTTCTTCCGTAGAAGGGGGTGGGGGCAATCCGTCAGGGGTGGCGAAATCGGCCATTTTCGCGTGCACCCGTTTACGACGCGGTAGGAGCCGTCGGGCCGCGTCGACGGCGACCTTCGACCGCCGAGAAGGGCCGACTGTGGGCGGCGGACGCGCAGGGGAGCCGCGTGATCCAGGAGACGTCGCGGCCGAAATGATGGATTTTCGACTCGAAAACGGCGTCCGATCGCCCCGGCAGTGACGGCGACGAGCGTCTCTGAGTGCCGATTCCAAAAAGTGGTCATATAAGCGATTCCGATACCCGAGCGGAAAGTTATGGCCGTGCGCAACAGGAGCCGTTGCCGCCCTCCGGGAGCGAAATCCGGGCGCCGAACCGGAAATCTCCGAGTCCGGCCCAGGCCGCCGGGTCGGAGTGCCGATTCGGAATTGGGGCCTCGCGGGCGGTTCCGATCACCGGGCGAGGAAGTATCCACGTTTAACGATGTGGTGCAAAAATCGTGTACTAGTACACACCCCCGAGGTGGCTTTTCGGCGATGGGCTCGGAATTTCGCGAGACTGGCGTCTTCTCTCGACCGCTCAGAGAGACGATTCCGAAGAGTGGTCACATAAGCGATTTGATACCCGGCGGAAAGTTATGCCCATTTCTTCCGTAGAAGGGGGTGGGTGCAATCCGTCACGGGAGGCGAAATCGGCCATTTCCCCGCGCTCCCGTTTACGCGCGGGGAGGAGCCGTCGGGCCGCGTCGACGGCGACCTTCGACCGCCGAGAAGGGCCGACTTTAGGCGGCGGACGAGCAGGGGGGCCGCGTGATCGAGGAGACGTCGCTGCTAAAAAACGCGAATCGCCGGCTGGAACCGAAATTTTGAGGCCGAAACAATGGATTTTCGACTGGGAAACGGCGTCTGATCGCCCCGGCAATCGTGTGCGACGAGCGCCTCTGAGTGCCGATTCAGAAAAGGCTCATAAAGCGATTCCGATACCCGGGCGGAAATTTATGGCCGTTTTACCGAGGCTGTCGGAATCCGTGCGCACGGGAGCCGCTGCCCCCCTCCAGGGAGTGGAATGCGGGCGCCGGACCGAAATCTCCGAGTCCGGCCAGGACCGACCGGGTCGGAGTGCCGATTCGGAATTGGGGCCTCGCGGGCTGGTTCCGATCACCGGGCGAGGAAATACCACGTTTTACGAGGTGGTGCGAAAATCGGTGTACTAGTACACACGCCCCGAGGTGGCTTTTCGGGCGACGGGCTCGAGATTTCAAGAGACTGGCGTCTTCTCGACCGGCTCGGAGAGACGATTCCGAAGAGTGGTCACATAAGCGATTCTGATACCCGGGCAGGAAAGTATGCCCATTTCTTCCGTAGAAGGGGGTGGGGGCAATCCTAAGGGGTGGCGAAATCGGCCATTTTCGCGGCACCCGTTTACGACGCGGGGAGGAGCCGTCGGCCGCGTCGACGGCGACCTTCGACCACCGAGAAGGGCCGACGGTGGGCGGCGGATGCGCAGGGGAGCCGCGTGATCTAGGACGTCGCGGCCAAAAAACGCGAATCGCCGGCAGGAACAAAAATTTCGGAGGCCGAAACGATGGATTTTTGACTCGGAAACGGAGTCCGATCTCCCCGGCAATTCAGGGCGACGAGCGCCTCTGAGTGCCGATTCCGAAAAGGTCATACAAGCGATTCCGATACCCAGGCGGAAAGTTATGGCCGTTTTACGAAGGCGTGTCGGAATCCGTGCGCAACGGGAGCCGCTGCCCGCGCTCCGGGAGCGGAATCGGGCGCCGGACCGGAAATCTCCGAGTCCGGACAAGGGCCGACCGGGTCGGAGTGCCGATTCGGAATTGGGTCTTGCGGGCGGTTTCGATCACCGGGCGAGGAAATATCCACGTTTTAACGAAGTGGTGCGAAAATCGGTGTACTAGTACACACGCCCCGAGGTGGCTTTTCGGGCGACGGGCTCGGAATTTCGCAAGACTGGCGTCTTCTCGACCGGCTCGGAGAGACGATTCCGAAGAGTGGTCACATAAGCGATTCTGATACCCGGGCGGAAAGTTATGCCCATTTCTTCCGTAGAAGGGGGTGGGGGCAATCCGTCAGGGGTGGCGAAATCGGCCATTTTCGCGCGCACTCGTTTACGACGCGGGGAGGAGCCGTCGGGCCGCGTCGACGGCGACCTTCGACCGCCGAGAAGGGCCGACTGTGGGCGGCGGCCGCGCAGGGGAGCCGCGTGATCCAGGAGACGTCGCGGCCAAAAAACGCGAATCGCCGGCAGGAACCGAAATTTCGGAGGCCGAAACGATGGATTTTCGACTCGGAAACGGCGTCCGATCGCCCCGGCAATCAACATAGACGAGCGCCTCTAAGTGCCGATTCCGAAAAGTGGTCATATAAGCGATTCCGATACCCGGGCGGAAAGTTATGGCCCTTTTACCGAAGGCGTGTCGGAATCCGTGCGCAACGGGAGCCGCTGCCGCCCTCCGGGAGCGGAATCCGGGCGCCGGACCGGAAATCTCCGAGTCCGGACAAGGGCCGACCGGGTCGGAGTGCCGATTCGGAATTGGGGCCTTGCGGGCGGTTCCGATCACCGGGCGAGGAAATATCCACGTTTTAACGAGGTGGTGCGAAAATCGGTGTACTAGTACACACGCCCCGAGGTCGCTTTTCGGGCGACGGGCTCGGAATTTTGCAAGACTGGCGTCTTCTCGACCGGCTCGGAGGGACGATTCCGAAGAGTGGTCACATAAGCGATTCTGATACCCGGGCGGAAAGTTATGCCCATTTCTTCCGTAGAAGGGGGTGGGGGCAATCCGTCAGGGGTGGCGAAATCGGCCATTTTCGCGCGCACCCGTTTACGACGCGGGGAGGAGCCGTCGGGCCGCGTCGACGGCGACCTTCGACCGCCGAGAAGGTCGACTGTGGGCGGCGGACGCGCAGGGGAGCGCGTGATCCAGGAGACGTCGCGGCCAAAAAACGCGAATCGCCGGCAGGAACCGAAATTCAGAGGCGAAACGATGGATTTTCGACTCGGAAACGGCGTCCGATCGCCCCGGCAATCATCATAGACGACGAGCGCCTCTAAGTGCCGATTCCGAAAAGTGGTCATATAAGCGATTCCGATACCCGGGCGGAAAGTTATGGCCCTTTTTACCGAAGGCGTGTCGGAATCCGTGCGCAACGGGAGCCGCTGCCGCCCTCCGGAGCGGAATCCGGGCGCCGGACCGGAAATCTCCGAGTCCGGACCATGGCTGACCGGGTCGGAGTGCCGATTCGGAATTGGGGCCTCGCGGGTGGTTCCGATCACTGGGCGTGGAAATATCCACGTTTAACGAAGTGGTGCGAAAATCAGTGTACTAGTACACACGCCCCGAGGTGGCTTTTCGGGGCACGGGCTCGGAATTTCGCGAGACTGGCGTCTTCTCGACCGGCTCGGAGAGACGATTCCGAAGAGTGGTCACAAGAGCGATTCTGATACCCGGGCGGAGAGTTATGCCCATTTCTTCCGTAGGAGGGGGCACGAGTAATCCGTCACGGGTGGCGAAATCGGCCATTTTCGCGCGCACCCGTTTACGACGCGGGGAGGAGCCGTCGGGCCGCGTCGACGGCGACCTTCGACCGCCGAGAAGGGCCGACTGTGGGCGGCGGACGCGCAGGGGAGCCGCGTGATCCAGGAGACGTCGCGGCCAAAAAACGCGAATCGCCGGCAGGAACCGAAATTTCGGAGGCGAAACGATGGATTTTTGACTGGGAAACGGCGTCCGATCGCCCCGGCGATGAATGCGACGCGGCCTCTGAGTGCCGATTCCGAAAATTGGTCATATAAGCGATATTCGATACCCGGGCGGAAAGTTATGGCCGTTTAACCGAAGGCGTGTCGGAATCCGTGCGCAACGGGAGCCGCTGCCGCCCTGGGAGCGGAATCCGGGCGCCGGACCGGAAATCTCCGAGTCCGGCCCAGGCCGACCGGGTCGGAGTGCCGATTCGGAATTGGGTTCTTGCGGGCGGTTCCGATCACCGGGCGAGGAAATATCCACGTTTTAACGAGGTGGTGCGAAAATCGGTGTACTAGTACACACGCCCCGAGGTGGCTTTTCGGGCGACGGGCTCGGAATTTGCGAGACTGGCGTCTTCTCGACCGGCTCGGAGAGACGATTCAGAAGAGTGGTCACATAAGCGATTCTGATACCCGGGCGGAAAGTTATGCCCATTTCTTCCGTAGAAGGGGGTGGGGGCAGTCCGTCAAGGGTGGCGAAATCGGCCATTTTTGCGCGCACCCGTTTACGACGCGGAGAGGAGCCGTTGGGCCGCGTCGACGGCGACCTTCGACCGCCGAGAAGGGCCGACTGTGGGCGGCGGACGCGCAGGGGAGCCGCGTGATCCAGGAGACGTCGCGGCCAAAAAACACGAATCGCCAACGGGAACCGAAATTTCGGAGGCAGAAACGATGGATTTTCGACTCAGAAACGGCGTCCGATCGCCCCGGCAATTAATAGCGACGAGCGCGTTTGAGTTCCAATTTCGAAAAGTGGTCATATAAGCGATTCCGATACCGGGCGGAAAGTTATGGCCGTTTTACCGAAGGCGTGTCGGAATCTGTGCGCAACGGGAGCCGCTGCCGCCCTCCCGGAGCGGAATCGGGCGCCGGACCGGAAATCTCCGAGTCCGGCCCAGGGCTGACGGGTCGGAGTGCCGATTCGTAATTGGGGCCTCGCGGGCGGTTCCGATCAGGGCGAGGAAATATCCACGTTTTACGAAGTGGTGCGAAAATCGGTGTACTAGTACACACGCCCCGAGGTGGCTTTTCGGGGGACGGGCTCGGAATTTCGCGAGACTGGCGTTTCTCGACCGGCTCGGAGAGACGATTCCGAAGAGTGGTCACAGAGCGATTCTGATACCCGGGCGGAGAGTAAGTTATGTCCATTTCTTCGTAGGAGGGGGCACGAGTAATCCGTCAGGGGTGGCGAAATCGGCCATTTTCGCGCGCACCCGTTTACGACGCGGGGAGGAGCCGTCGGGCCGCGTCGACGGCGACCTTCGACCGCCGAGAAGGGCCGACTGTGGGCGGCGGACGCGCAGGGGAGCCGCGTGATCCAGGAGACGTCGCGGCCAAAAAACGCGAATCGCCGGCAGGAACCGAAATTTCGGAGGCCGAAACGATGGATTTTCGACTCGGAAACGGCGTCCGATCGCCCCGGCAATTGAATGCGACGAGCGCCTCTGAGTGCCGATTCCGAAAAGTGGTCATATAAGCGATTCCGATACCCGGGCGGAAAGTTATGGCCGTTTTACCGAAGGCGTGTCGGAATCCGTGCGCAACGGGAGCCGCTGCCGCCCTCCGGAGCGGAATCCGGGCGCCGGACCGGAAATCTCCGAGTCCGGCCCAGGGCTGACCGGGTCGGAGTGCCGATTCGGAATTGGGGCCTTTCGGGCGGTTCCGATCAGGGCGAGGAAATATCCACGTTTTACGAAGTGGTGCGAAAATCGGTGTACTAGTACACACGCCCCGAGGTGGCTTTTCGGGGGACGGGCTCGGAATTTCGTGAGACTGGCGTCTTCTCGACCGGCTCGGAGAGACGATCCGAAGAGTGGTCACAAAGCGATTCTGATACCGGGCGGAAGAGTTATGCCATTTCTTCCGTAGGAGGGGTCACGAGTAATCCGTCAGGGGTGGCGAAATCGGCCATTTTCGCGCGCACCCGTTTACGACGCGGGGAGGAGCCGTCGGGCCGCGTCGACGGCGACCTTCGACCGCCGAGAAGGGCCGACTGTGGGCGGCGGACGCGCAGGGGAGCTGCGTGATCCAGGAGACGTCGCGGCCAAAAAACGCGAATCGCCGGCAGGAACCGAAATTTCGGAGGCCGAAACGATGGATTTTTGACTCGGAAACGGCGTCCGATCGCCTCGGCATTCAATGCGACGAGCGCCTCTGAGTGCCGATTCCGAAAAGTGGTCATATAAGCGATTCCGATACCCGGGCGGAAAGTTATGGCCGTTTTACCGAAGGCGTGTCGGAATCCGTGCGCAACGGGAGCCGCTGCCGCCCTCCGGGAGCGGAATCCGGGCGCCGGACCGGAAATCTCCGAGTCTGGCCCAGGGTGACCGGGTCGGAGTGCCGATTCGGAATTGGGACTCGCGGGCGGGTTCCGATCACCGGGCGAGGAAATATCCACGTTTTACCGAAGTGGTGCGAAAATCGGTGTACTAGTACACACGCCCCGAGGTGGCTTTTCGGGGACGGGCTCGGAATTTCGCGAGACTGGCGTCTTCTCGACCGGCTCGAAGAGACGATTCCGAAGAGTGGTCACAATTGCGATTCTGATACCAGGGCGGAAAGTTATGCCCATTTCTTCGTAGAGGGGGTGGGGGCAATCCGTCAGGGGTGGCGAAATCGGCCATTTTCGCGCGCACCCGTTTACGACGCGGGGAGGAGCCGTCTGGCCGCGTCGACGGTGACCTTCGACCGCCGAGAAGGGCTGACTGTGGGCGGCGGACGCGCAGGGGAGCTGTGTGATCCAGGAGACGTCGCGGCCAAAAAATGCGAATCGCCGGCTGGAACCGAAATTTCGGAGGCCGAAACGATGGATTTTCGACTCAGAAACGGCGTCCGATCGCCCCGGCAATTCAAAAGACGAGCGCCTCTGAGTGCCGATTCCGAAAAGTGGTCATATAAGCGATTCCGATACCCGGGCGGAAAGTGATGGCCATTTTACCTAAGGCGTGTCGGAATCCGTGCGCAACGGGAGCCGCTGCCGCCCTCCGGGAGCGGAACCCGTGCACCGGACCGGAAATCTCCGAGTCCGGCCCATGGCTGACAGGGTCGGAGTGCCGATTCGGAATTGGGGCCTTGCGCGGGCGGTTCCGATCACGGGCGTGGAAATATCGCTATTTTACGAAGTGGTACGAAAATCGGTGTACTAGTACACACGCCCCGAGGTGGCTTTTCGGGGGACGGGCTCGGAATTTCGCGAGACTGGCGTCTTCTCGACCGGCTCGGAGAGACGATTCCGAAGAGTGGTCACATAAGCGATTCTGATACCCGGGCGGAGAGTTATGCCCATTTCTTCCGTAGGAGGGGGCACGAGTAATCCGTCAGGGGTGGCGAAATCGGCCATTTTCGCGCGCACCCATTTACGACGCGGGGAGGAGCCGTCGGGCCACGTCGACGGCGACCTTCGCTCACCGAGAAGGGCGACTGTGGGCGGCGGACGCGCAGGGGAGCCACGTGATCCAGGAGACGTCGCGGCCAAAAAACGCGAATCGCCGGCAGAAACTGAAATTTCAGAGGCCGAAACGATGGATTTTCGACTCGGAAACGGTTGTCCGATCGCCCCGGCAATTGATGATGACGAGCGCCTCTGAGTGACGATTCCGAAAAGTGGTCATATAAGCGATTCTGATACCCGGGCGGAAAGTTATGGCCGTTTTACCGAAGGCGTGTCGGAATCCGTGCGCAACGGGAGCCGCTGCCGCCCTCCCGGAGCGGAATCCGGGCGCCGGACCGGAAATCTCCGAGTCCGACCCATGGTCGACCGGGTCGGAGTGCCGATTCGGAATTGGGGCCTCGCGGGAGGTTCCGATCACCGGGCGAGGAAATATCCACGTTTTAACGAGGTGGTGCGAAAATCGGTGTATTAGTACACACGCCCCGATGTGGCTTTTCGGGCGACGGGCTCGGAATTTCGCGAGACTGCCGTCTTCTCGACCGGCTCGGATAGACGATTCCGAAGAGTGTTCACAAGAGCGATTCTGATACCGGGCGGAAAGTTATTCCATTTCCTCCGTAGTAGGGGGGGTGGGGGCAATCCGTCAGGGGTGGCGAAATCGGCCATTTTCGCGCGCACCCGTTTACGACGCGGGGAGGAGCCGTCGGGCCGCGTCGACGGCGACCTTCGACCGCCGAGAAGGGCCGACTGTGGGCGGCGGCCGCGCAGGGGAGCGCGTGATCCAGGAGACGTCGTCGCCAAAAAACGCGAATCGCCGGCAGAGAACCGAAATTTTGGAGGCCGAAACGATGGATTTTCGACTTGGAAACGGCGTCCGATCGCCCCTGGCGATCACGGGCGATGAGTGCCTCTGAGTGCCGATTCCGAAAAGTGGTCATATAAGCGATTCCGATACCCGGGCGGAATGTTATGACCGTTTTACCGAAGGCGTGTCGGAATCCGTGCGCAACAGGAGCCTCTGCCGCCCTCCGGGAGCGGAATCCGGGCGCCGGACCGGAAATCTCCGAGTCCGGCCCAGGGCCGACCGGGTTGGAGTGCCGATTCGGAATTGGGGCCTCGCTTGCGGTTCCGATCACCGGGCGAGGAAATATCCACGTTTTAACGAGGTGGTGCGAAAATCGGTGTACTAGTACACACGCCCCGAGGTGGCTTTTCGGGCGACGGGCTCGGAATTTCGCGAGACTGGCGTCTTCTCGACCGGCTCGGAGAGACGATTCCGAAGAGTGGTCACATAAGCGATTCTGATACCCGGGCGGAAAGTTATGCCCATTTCTTCCGTAGAAGGGGGTGGGGGCAATCCGTCAGGGGTGGCGAAATCGGCCATTTTCGCGCGCACCCGTTTACGACGCGGGGAGGAGCCGTCGGGCCGCGTCGACGGCGACCTTCGACTGCCGAGAAGGGCCGACTGTGAGCGGCGGCGCGCAGGGGACCGCGTGATCCAGGAGACGTCGCGGCCAAAAAACGCGAATCGCCGGCAGGAACCGAAATTTGGAGGCCGAAACGATGGATTTTCGACTCGGAAACGGCGTCGTCCGATCGCCCCGGCAATTGTCAGCGACGAGCGCCTCTTAGTGCCGATTCCGAAAAGTGGTCATATAAGCGATTCCGATACCCGGGCGGAAAGTTATGGCCGTTTACCGAAGGCGTGTCGGAATCCGTGCGCAACGGGAGCCGCTGCCGCCCTCCGGGAGCGGAATCCGGGCGCCGACCGGAAATCTCCGAGTCCGGCCCAAGGCGGACCGGGTCGGAGTGCCGATTCGGAATTGGGGCTTGCGGGCGCGGTTCCGATCACGGGCGTGGAAATATCACGTTTTACCGAAGTGGTGCGAAAATCGGTGTACTAGTACACACGCCCCGAGGTGGCTTTTCGGGGGATGGGCTGGAATTTGCGAGACTGGCGTCTTCTCGACCGGCTCGGAGAGACGATCCGAAGAGTGGTCACAAGAGCGATGCTGATACCCGGGCGGAGAGTTATGCCCATTTCTTCCGTAGGAGGGGGCACGAGTAATCGTCAGGGGTGGCAAAATCGGCCATTTTCGCGCGCACCCATTTACGACGCGGGGAGGAGCCGTCGGGCCGCGTCGACGGCGACCTTCGACCGCCGAGAAGGGCCGACTGTGGGCGGCGGACCGCGCAGGGGAGCCGCGTGATCCAGGAGACGTCGCGGCCAAAAAACGCGAATCGCCAGCAGGAACCGAAATTTGGAGGCCGAAACGATGAATTTTCGACTCGGAAACGGCGTCCGATCGCCCCGGCAATGGTCGGGACGAGCGCTCTGAGTGCCGATTCCGAAAAGTGGTCATATAAGCGATTCCGATACCCGGGCGGAAAGTTATGGCCGTTTTACCGAAGGCGTGTCGGAATCCGTGCGCAACGGGAGCCGCTGCCGCCCTCCGGGAGCGGAATCCGGGCGCCGGACCGGAAATCTCCGAGTTCGGCCAGGCGACCGGGTCGGAGTGCCGATTCGGAATTGGGCCTTGCGGGCGGTTCCGATCACCGGGTGTGGAAATATCCACGTTTTACCGAAGTGGTGCGAAAATCGGTGTACTAGTACACACGCCCCGAGGTGGCTTTTCGGGGGACGGGCTCGGAATTTTGCGAGACTGGCGTCTTCTCGACCGGCTCGGAGAGACGATTCCGAAGAGTGGTCACAAGAGCGATTCTGATACCCGGGCAGAGAGTTATGCCCATTTCTTCCATAGGAGGGGGCACGAGTAATCCGTCAGGGGTGGCGAAATCGGCCATTTTCGCGCGCACCATTTACGACGCGGGGAGGAGCCGTCGGGCTACGTCGACGGCGACCTTCGACTTGCCGAGAAGGGCCGACTGTGGGCGGCGGACGCGCAGGGGAGCCGCGTGATCCAGGAGACGTCGCGGCCAAAAAATGCGAATCTCCGGCAGGAACCGAAATTTCGGAGGCCGAAACGATGAATTTTTGACTCGGAAACGGCGTCCGATCGCCTCGGCAATCGTCTGCGACGAGCGCCTCTGAGTGCCGATTCCGAAAAGTGGTCATATAAGCGATTCCGATACCCGGGCGGAAAGTTATGGCCGTTTTACCGAAGGCGTGTCGGAATCCGTGCGCAACGGGAGCCGCTGCCGCCCTCCGGGAGCGGAATCCGGGCGCCGGACCGGAAATCTCCGAGTCTGGCCCAGGGCCGACCGGGTCGGAGTGCCGATTCGGAATTGGGGCCTCGCGGGCGGTTCCGATCACCGGGCGAGGAAATATCCACGTTTTAACGAGGTGGTGCGAAAATAGGTGTACTAGTACACACGCCCGAGGTGGCTTTTCGGGCGACGGGCTCGGAATTTCGAGAGACTGGCGTCTTCTCGACCGGCTCGGAGGAGAGCGATTCCGAAGAGTGGTCACATAAGCGATTCTGATACCCGGGCGGAAAGTTATGCCATTTCTTCCGTAGAAGGGGGGGGGGCAATCCGTCAGGGGTGGCGAAATCGGCCATTTTCGCGCGCACCCGTTTACGACGTGGGGAGGAGCCGTCGGGCCGCGTCGACGGCGACCTTCGACTGCCGAGAAGGGCCGACTGCGGACGGCGGTCGCGCAGGGGATCCGCGTGATCCAGGAGACGTCGCGGCCAAAAAACGCGAATCGCCGGCAGGAACTGAAATTTTGGAGGCCGAAACGATGAATTTCGACTCGGAAACGGCGTCCGATCGACCCGGCAATTGTTGGGGACGAGCGCCTCTTAGTGCCGATTCCGAAAATGTGTCATATAAGCGATTCCGATACCCGGGCGGAATGTTATGGCCGTTTTACCGAAGGCGTGTCGGAATCCGTGCGCAACGGGAGCCGCTGCCGCCCTCCGGGAGCGGAATCCGGGCGCCGGACCGGAAATCTCCGAGTCCGGCCCAGGGCCGACCGGGTCGGAGTGCCGATTCGGAATTGGGGCCTCGCGGGCGGTTCCGATCACCGGGCGAGGAAATATCCACGTTTTAACGAGGTGGTGCGAAAATCGGTGTACTAGTACACACGCCCCGAGGTGGCTTTTCGGGCGACGGGCTCGGAATTTCGCGAGACTGGCGTCTTCTCGACCGGCTCGGAGAGACGATTCCGAAGAGTGGTCACATAAGCGATTCTGATACCCGGGCGAAAAGTATGCACATTTCCTCCGTAGAGGGGGTGGGGGAATCCGTCAGGGGTGGTGAATCGGCCATTTCGCGCGCACTCGTTTACGACGCGGGGAGGAGCCGTCGGGCCGCGTCGACGGCGACCTTCGACTGCCGAGAAGGGCCGACTGTGGGCGGCGGACGCGCAGGGGAGCCGCGTGATCCAGGAGACGTCGCGGCCAAAAAACGTGAATCGCCAGCAGGAACCGAAATTTCGGAGGCCGAAACTATGGAAATTCGACCCGGAAACGGCGTCCGATCGCCCCGTCGATCAGTGCCGACGAGCGCCTCTGAGTGCCGATTCCGAAAAGTGGTCATATAAGCGATTCCGATACCGGGCGGAGAGTTATGGCCGTTTTACCGAAGGCGTGTCGGAATCCGTGCGACGGGAGCCGCTGCCGCCCTCCGGGAGCGGATCCGGGCGTCGGACCGGAAATCTCCGAGTCCGGCCCAAGGCCGACCGGGTCGGAGTGCCGATTCGGAATTGGGACCTCGCGGGCGGTTCCGATCACCGGGCGAGGGAATATCCACGTTTGACCGAAAGTGGTGCGAAAATCGGTGTGTAGTACACACGTCCCGAGGTGGCTTTTCGGACGCGGGCTCGGAATTTCGCGAGACTGGCGATTCTCGACCGGCTCGGAGGACGATTCCGAAGAGTGGTCACATAAGCGATTCTGATACCCGGGCGGAACGTTATGCCATTTCTTCCGTAGAAGGGGGTGGGGGCAATTCGTCAGGGGGGGGGGGTGCGAAATCAGCCGTTTTTTCGCGCGCACTCGTTTACGACGCGGGGAGGAGCCGTCGGGCCGCGTCGACGGCGACCTTCGACCGCCGAGAAGGGCCGACTGTGGGCGGCGGAACTGCGGGGAGCCGCGTGATCCGGGAGACGTCGCGGCCAAAAAACGCGAATCGCGGCAGGAACCGAAATTTCGGTGTCCGAAACGATGGTTTTCTACTGGGAAACGGCGTCCGATCGCCTCGGAAATCTACAGCGACGAGCGCCTCTGAGTGGCGATTCCGAAAAGTGGTCATATAAGCGATTCGATACCCGGGCGGAGAGTTATGGCCGTTTTACCGAAGGCGTGTTGGAATTCGTGCGCAACGGGAGCCGCTGCCGCCCTCCGGAGCGGATTCCGGGCGCCGGACCGGAAATCACCGACTCCGGCCCGGGCGACCGGGTCGGAGTGCCGATTCGGAATTGGGGCCTCGCGGGCGGTTCCGATCACCGGGCGAGGGAATATCCACGTTTGACCGAAGGGTGCGAAAATCGGTATGCTAGTACACACGTCCCGAGGTGGCTTTTCGGGCCCGGGCTCAGAATTCGCGAGACTGGCGTCTTCTCGACCGGCTCGGAGAGACGATTCCGAAGAATGGTCACATAAGCGATTCTGATACCCGGGCGGAAAGTTATGCCCATTCCTCCCAGTAGAAGGGGGTGGGGGCAATCGTCAGGGGTGGCGAAATCGGCCATTTTCGCGCGCACTCGTTTACGACGCTGGGAGGAGCCGTCGGGCCACGTCGACGGCGACCTTCGACCGCCGAGAAGGGCCGACTGTGGGTGGCGGACGCGCAGGGGAGCCGCGTGATCCAGGAGACGTCGCGGCCAAAAAAACGCGAATCGCCGACAGGAACCAAAATTTCGGAGGCCGAACGATGCATTTTCGACTCGGAAACGGCGTCCGATCGCCCGGCAATCAATCGAGACGAGCGCCTCTGAGTGCCGATCCGAAAAGTGGTCATATAAGCGATTCCGATACCCGGGCGGATAGTTATGGCCGTTTTACCGAAGGCGTGTCGGAATCTGCGCATCGGGAGCCGCTGCCGCCCTCCGTGAGCGGATTCGGGCGCCGGACCGGAAATCTCCTAGTCCGGCCCAGGGCCGACCGGGTTGAGTGCCGATTCGGAATTGGGGGCCTCGCGGGCGGTTCGATCACCAGGCGAGGGAATATCCACGTTTGACCGAAGTGGTGCGAAAATCGGGTGCTAGTACACACGTCCCGAGGTGGCTTTTCGGGCGCGGGCTCGGAATTCGCGAGACTCGGCGTCTCTCGACCGCTCGGAGGGACGATTCCGAAGAGTGGTCACATAAGCGATTCTGATACGGGCGGAACGTTATGCCCATTCTTCTGTAGAAGGGGTGGGGAGCAATCGTCAGGGGGGGGGGGGGGGCGAAATCGGCCGTTTTCGCGCGCACTCGTTACGACTCGGGAAGCCGTCGTGCCGCGTCGACGGCGACCTTCGACCGCGAGAAGGGCCGACTGTGGGCAGCGGCACGCGGGGGGGAGCCGCGTGATCCGGGAGACGTCGCGGCCAAAAAACGCGAATCGCCGGCAGGAACCGAAATTTCGGTGTCCGAAACGATGGATTTTCGACTCGGAAACGGCGTCCGATCGCTCGGAAATCAACAGCGACGAGCGCCTCTGAGCCGATTCCGAAAAGTGGTCATATAAGCGATTTCCGATACCCGGGCGGAGAGTTATGGCCGTTTTACCGAAGGCGTGTCGAAACGTGCGCATCGGGAGCCGCTGCCGCCCTCCGTGAGCGGATTCCGGGCGCCGGACGGAAATCTCGTGTCGGCCTAGGGCCGACCGGGTCGGAGTGCCGATTCGGAATTGGGGCCTCGCGGGCGGTTCCGATCACCGGGCGAGGGAATATCCACATTTGACCGAAGTGGTGCGAAAATCGGTGTACTAGTACACACGTCCCGAGGTGGCTTTTCGGGCGCCGGGCTCAGAATTTTGCGAGACTGGCGTCTTCTCGACCGGCTCGGAGGGACGATTCCGAAGAGTGGTCACATAAGCGATTCTGATACCCGGGCGGAACGTTATGCCCATTTCATCCTTAGAAGGGGGTGGGAGCAATCCGTCAGGGGGGGGGCCGAAATCGGCCGTTGTCGCGCGCACTCATTTACGACTCGGGGAGGAGCCGTCGGGCCGCGTCGACGGCGTCCTCGACCGCCGAGAAGGGCCGACTGTGGGCGGCGGACCACAGGGGAGCCGCGTGATCCAGGAGACGTCGCGGCCAAAAAACGCGAATCGCCGGCAGGAACCGAAATTGTGGTGTCCGAAACAATGGATTTTCGACTCGAAAACGGCGTCCGATCGCACCGGCAATCAACATCGACGAGCGCCTCTGAGTGCCGATTTCGAAAAGTGGTCATATAAGCGATTCTGATACCCGGGCGGAGAGTTATGGCCGTTTTACCGAAAGCGTGTCGGAATCCGTGCGTATCGGGAGCCGCTGCCGCCCTCGTTAGCAGATTCCGGGCCGGACCTGAAATCTCCGAGTCGGCCCAGGGGCGACCGGGTGGAGTGCCGATTCGGAATTGCGGCCTCACGGGCGGTTCCGATCAACGGGCGAGGGAATATCCACGTTTGACCGAAGTGGTTGCGAAAACGGTGTGCTGGTACACACGTCCGAGTGGCTTTTCGGGCGCCGGGCTCGGAATTTCTCGAGACTGGCATATCTCGACTAGCTCGGAGGACGATTCCGAAGAGTGGTTACATAAGCGATTCTGATACCTGGGCGGAACGTTATGCCATTTCTTCCGTAGAGGGGGTGGGAGCAATCCGTCAGGGGGGGGGGGGGGGGGGGGGGGCGAAATCGGCCGTTTTCGCGCGCACTCGTTACGACTCGAGGACGAGCCGTCGGCCGCGTCGATGGCGACCTTCGACCGCCGAGAAGGGCCGACGTGGGGCGGCGGCACCGCAGGGGAGCCGCGTGATCCGGGAGACGTCGCGGCCAAAAAAGGCGAATCGCCGGCAGGAACAGAAATTTCGGTGTCCGAAACGATCGATTTTCGACTCGAAAAGTGTCCGATCGCCTCGGCTATCAAATGCGACGAGCGACTCTGAGTGCCGATTCCGAAAAGTGGTCATATAAGCGATTTCGATACCGGGCGGGGAGTTATGGCCGTTTTACCGAAGGGTGTTGGAATCCGTGCGCATCGGGAGCCGCTGCCGCCCTCCGTGAGCGGATCCGCGCGCCGGACCGGAAATCTCCGAGTCGGCCCAGGGCGACCGGGTCGGAGTGCCGATTCGGAATTGAGGGCCCGTGGGCGGTTCCGATCACCAGGCGAGGGAATATCCACGTTTGACCGAAGTGGTGCGAAAATCGGTGTGCTAGTACACACGTCCCGAGGTGGCTTTTCGGGCGCCGGGCTCAGAATTTCGCGAGACTGGTGTCTTCTCGACCGGCTCGGAGGGACGATTCCGAAGAGTGGTCACATAAGCGATTCTGATACCCGGGCGGAACGTTATGCCCATTTCTTCCGTAGAAGGGGGTGGGAGCAATCCGTCAGGGGGGGGGGGGGCGAAATCGGCCGTTTTCGCGCGCACTCGTTTAAGACTCGGGGAGGAGCCGTCGGGCCGCGTCGACGGCGACCTTCGACCGCCGAGAAGGGCCGACTGTGGGCGGCAGCACCGCAGGGGAGCCGCGTGATCCGGGAGACGTCGCGGCCAAAAAACACGAATCGCCGGCAGGAACCGAAATTTTGGTGTCCGAAACGATGGATTTTCGACTCGAAAACGGCGTCCGATCGCAACGGCGATTGACGGCGACGAGCGCCTCTGAGTGGCGATTCCGAAAAGTGGTCATATAAGCAATTCTATACCCGGGCGGAGAGTTATGGCCGTTTTACGAAGGCGTGTCGGAATCCGTGCGCATCGGGAGCCGCTGCCGCCTCCGTGAGCGGATTCCGTGCGCCGAACCGGAAATCTCCGAGTCCGGCCCAGGGCCGACCGGATCGGAGTGCCGATTCGGAATTGGGGCCTCGCGGGCGGTTCCGATCAACGGGCGAGGGAATATCACGTTTGACCGAAGTGGTGCGAAAATCGGTGTGCTAGTAAACACGTCCCGAGATGGCTTTTCGGGGCCGGGCTCGGAATTTCGTGAGACTGGCGTCTTCTCGACCGGCTCGGAGGGACGATTCCGAAGAGTGGTCACATAAGCGATTCTGATACCCGTGCGGAACGTTATGCCTATTTCTTCCGTAGAAGGGGGTGGGAGCAATCTGTCAGGGGGGGTGCGAAATCGGCCGTTGTCGCGCGCACTCGTTTACGACTCGGGGAGGAGCCGTCGGGCCGCGTCGATGGCGACCTTCGACCGCCGAGAATGGCCGACTGTGGGCGGTGGCACCGCAGCGGAGCCGCGTGATCCGGGAGACGTCGCGGCCAAAAAATGCGAATCGCCGGCAGGAACAGAAATTTCGGTGTCCGAAACGATCGATTTTCGACTCGAAAACGGCGTCCGATCGCCTCGGCAATCGACAGCGACGAGCGCCTCTGAGTGCCGATTCCGAAAATTGGTCATATAAGCGATTCCGATACCCGGGCGGAGAGTTATGGCCGTTTTACCGAAGGCGTGTCGGAATCCGTGCGCATCGGGAGCCGCTGCCGCCCTCCATGAGCAGATTCCGGGCGCCGGACCGGAAATCTCCGAGTCCGGCCTAGGGCCGACCGGGTCGGAGTGCCGATTTGGAATTGGGGCCTCGCCGGCGGTTCCAATCACCGGGCGAGAGAATATCCACGTTTGACCGAAGTAGTGCGAAAATCGGTATGCTAGTACACACGTCCCGTGGTGGCTTTTCGGGCGCCGGGCTCGGAATTTCCAGAGACTGGCGTCTTATCGACCGGCTCGGAGGGACGATTCCGAAGAATGGTCACATAAGCGATTCTGATACCCGTGCTGAACGTTATGCCCATTTCTTCCGTAGAAGGGGGTGGGAGCAATCTGTCAGGGGGGGGGGGGGGGCGAATCGGCCGTTGTCGCGCGCACTCGTTTACGACTCGGGGAGGAGCCGTCGGGCCGCGTCGACGGCGACCTTCGACCGCCGAGAAGGGCCGACTGTGGGCGGCGGCACCGCAGCGGAGCCGCGTGATCCGGGAGACGTCGCGGCCAAAAAATGCGAATCGCCGGCAGGAACCGAAATTTCGGTGTCCGAAACGATGGATTTTCGACTCGAAAACGGCGTTGATCGCCTCGGCAATCGACAGCGACGAGCGCCTCTGAGTGCCGATTCCGAAAAGTGGTCATATAAGCGATTCCGATACCCGGGCGGAGAGTTATGGCCGTTTTACCGAAGGCGTGTCGGAATCCGTGCGCATCGGGAGCCGCTGCCGCCCTCCGTGAGCGGATTCCAGCCGCCGGACCGGAAATCTCCGAGTCCGGCCCAGGGCTGACCGGGTCGGAGGGCCGATTCGGAATTGGTGCCCCGCGGGCAGTTCCGATCACCGGGCGAGGGAATATCCACGTTTGACCGAAGTGGTGCGAAAATGAGTGGGCTAGTACACACGTCCCGAGGTTGCTTTTCGGGCGCCGGGCTCGGAATTTCGCGAGACTGGCGTCTTCTCGACCGGCTCGGAGGGACGATTCCGAAAAGTGGTCACATAAGCGATTCTGATACCCGGGCGGAACGTTATGCCCATTTCTTCCGTAGAAGGGGGTGGGGGCAATCCGTCAGGGGGGGGCGAAATCGGCCGTTTTCGCGCGCACTCGTTTACGACTCGGGGAGGAGCCGTCGGGCCGCGTCGACGGCGACCTTCAACCGCCGAGAAGGGCCGACTGTGGGCGGCGGCACCGCAGGAGAGCCGCGTCATCCGGGAGACGTCGCGGCCAAAAAACGTGAATCGTCGGCAGGAACCGAAATTTTGGTGTCCGAAACGATGGATTTTCGACTCGAAAACGGTGTCCGATCGCCTCGGCAATCAACGGCGACGAGCGCCTCTGAATGCCGATTCCGAAAAGTGGTCATATAAGCGATTCCTATACCCGGGCGGAGAGTTATGGCCGTTTTACCAAAGGCGTGTCGGGGAATCCGTGCGCATAGGGAGCCGCTGCCGCCCTCCGTGAGCGGATTCCGGGCGCCGGACCGGAAATCTCCGAGTCTGTCCCAGGGCTGACCGGGTCGGAGTGCCGATTCGGAATTGGGGCCCCGTGGGCGGTTCCGATCACCGGGCGAGGGAATATCCACGTTTGACCGAAGTGGTGCAAAAATCGGTGTGCTAGTACACACGTCCCGAGGTGGCTTTTCGGGCGCCGGGCTCGGAATTTCGCGAGACTGGCGTCTTCTCGACCGGCTCGGAGGGACGATTTCGAAGAGTGGTCACATAATTGATTCTGATACTAGGGCGGGCGGAACGTTATGCCCATTTCTTCCGTAGAAGGGGGTGGGAGCAATCCGTCAAGGGGGGGGCGAAATCGGCCGTTTTCGCGCGCAATCGTTTACGACGGGGAGGAGCCGTCGGGCCGCGTCGACGGTGACCTTCGACACCGAGAAGGGCCGACTGTGGGCGGCGGAACCTTAGGGGAGCCGCGTGATCCGAGAGACGTCGCGGCCAAAAAAACGCGAATCGCCGGCAGGAACCGAAATTTCGGTGTCCGAAACGATGGATTTTCGACTCGAAAACGGCGTCCGATCGCCTTGGCGATCAACGGTGACGAGCGCCTCTGAGTGCCGATTCCGAAAAGTGGTCATATAAGCGATTCCTATACCCGGGCGGAGAGTTAAGGCCGTTTTACCGAAGGCGTGTCGGAATCCGTGCCTATCGGGTGCCACTGCCGCCCTCCGTGAGCGGATTCCGGCCGCCGGACCGGAAATCTCCGAGTCTGGCCCGGGCCGACCGGGTCGGAGTGCCGATTCGGAATTGGGGCCCCGCGGGCGGTTCCGATCACCGGGCGAGGGAATATCACGTTTGACGAAGTGGTGCAAAAATCGGTGTGCTAGTACAAACGTCCCGAGGTGGCTTTTCGAGCGCGGGCTCGGAATTTCGCGAGACTGGCTTCTTCTTGACCGGCTCAGAGGGACGATTCCGAAGAGTGGTCACATAAGCGATTCTGATACCCGGCGGAACGTTATGCCCATTTCTTCCGTAGAAGGGGGTGGGAGCAATCCGTCAGGGGGGGGCGAAATCGGCCGTTTTCGCGCGCACTCGTTACGACTCGGGGAGGAGCCGTCGGGCCGCGTCGACGGCGACCTTCGACCGCCGAGAAGGGCTGACTGTGGGCGGCGGCACCGCAGGGGAGCCGCGTGATCCGGGAGACGTCGCGGCCCAAAAACGCAAATCGCCGACAGGAACCGAAATTTCGGTGTCCGAAACGATGGATTTTCGACTCGAAAACGGCGTCCGATCGCCTTGGCGATGAACAATGACGAGCGCCTCTGAGTGCCGATTCCGAAAAATGGTCATATAAGCGATTCCTATACCCGGGCGGAGAGTTATGGCCGTTTTACGAAGGGTGTCGGAATCCGTGCGTATCGGGTGCCGCTGCCGCCCTCCGTGAGCGAATTCCGGCCGCCGGACCGGAAATCTCCGAGTCCGGCCCAGGGCCGACCGGGTCGGAGTGCCGATTCGGAATTGGGGCCCCGCGGGCGGTTCCGATCACCGGGCGAGGGAATATCCACGTTTGACCGAAGTGGTGCAAAAATCGGTGTGCTAGTACAAACGTCCCGAGGTGGCTTTTCGGGCGCCGGGCTCGGAATTTCGCGAGACTGGCGTCTTCTCGACCGGCTCAGAGGGACGATTCCGAAGAGTGGTCACATAAGCGATTCTGATACCCGGGCGGAACGTTATGCCCATTTCTTCCGTAGAAGGGGGTGGGAGCAATCCGTCAGGGGGGGCGAAATCGGCCGTTTTCGCGCGCACTCGTTTACGACTCGGGGAGGAGCCGTCGGGCCGCGTCGACGGCGACCTTCGACCGCCGAGAAGGGCCGACTGTGGGCGGCGGCACCGCAGGGGAGCCGCGTGATCCGGGAGACGTCGCGGCCAAAAAACGCAAATCGCCGGCAGGAACCGAAATTTCGGTGTCCGAAACGATGGATTTTCGACTCGAAAACGGCGTCCGATCGCCTCGGAGAATAGTGGCGACGAGCGCCTCTGAGTGCCGATTCCGAAAAGTGGTCATATAAGCGATTCCGATACCCGGGCGGAGAGTTATGGCCGTTTTACCGAAGGCGTGTCGGAATCCGTGCGCATCGGGAGCCGCTGCCGCCCTCCGTGAGCGGATTCCGGGCGCCGGACCGGAAATCTCCGAGTCCGGCCCAGGGCCGACCGGGTCGGAGTGCCGATTCGGAATTGGGGCCTCGCGGGCGGTTCCGATCACCGGGCGAGGGAATATCCACGTTTGACCGAAGTGGTGCGAAAATCGGTGTGCTAGTACACACGTCCCGAGGTGGCTTTTCGGGCGCCGGGCTCGGAATTTCGCGAGACTGGCGTCTTCTCGACCGGCTCGGAGGGACGATTCCGAAGAGTGGTCACATAAGCGATTCTGATACCCGGGCGGAACGTTATGCCATTCTTCGTAGAAGGGGGTGGGAGCAATCCGTCAGGGGGGGCGCGAAATCGGCCGTTTTCGCGCGCACTCGTTTACGACTCGGGGAGGAGCCGTCGGGCGCGTCGACGGCGACCTTCGACCGCCGAGAAGGGCCGACTTTGGGCGGCAGCACCGCAGGGGAGCCGCGTGGTCGGGAGACGTCGCGGCCAAAAAAACGCGAATTGCCGGCAGGAACCGAAATTTCGGTGTCCGAAACGATGGATGTTCGACTCGAAAACGGCGTCCGATCGCCTCGGCGATCGATGAAGATGGGCGCCTCTGAGTACCGATTCTGAAAAGTGGTCATATAAGCGATTCCGATACCGGGCGGAGAGTTATGACCGTTTTACCGAAGGCGTGTCGGAATCCGTGCGCATAGGGAGCCGCTGCCGCCGTGAGCGGATTCCGGGCGCCGGACGGAAATCTCCGAGTCCGGCCCAGGGCCGACGGGTCGGAGTGCCGATTCGGAATGGGTCCCCGCGGGAGGTTCCGATCACCGGGCGAGGGAATATCCACATTTGACCGAAGTGGTGCGAAAATCGGTGTGCTAGTACACACGTCCCGATGTGGCTTTTCGGGCGCTGGGCTCAGAATTTTGCGAGACTGGCGTCTTCTTGACCGGCTCGGGGGACGATTCGAAGAGAGTGGTCACATAAGCGATTCTGATACCCGGGCGGAGAGTTATGCCCGTTTCTTCCGTAGAAGGGGGTGAGAGTAATCCGTCAGGTGTGGCGAAATCGGCCATTTTCGCGCGCACTCGTTTACGACGCGAGGAGGAGCCGTTGGTCTGCGTCGACAGTGACCTTCGACCGCCGAGAGGGGCCGACTGAGGGCGGCGGCCCCTTTGGGGAGCCTCGTGATCAAGAAATGTCACGGCAGAAAAACGTGAATCGCCGGTAGGAATTGAAATTTCGGAGGCCGAAACGATGGATTTTCGATTCGAAAACGGCATCCGATTGCCTAGGCAATTCAAAATGACGAGTTCCTCTGAGTGCCGATTCCGAAAAGTGGTCATAATAGAGATTCCGATACCCGGACGGAAAGTTATGGGCATTTTACCGAAGGCGTGTCGGAATCTGTGCGCATCGGGAGCGGCTACCGCCCTCCGGGAGCGGAATCCGGGCGTCGGACCGGAAATCTCCGAGTCTGGCCCAGGGCCGACCGGGTCGGAGAGCCGATTTGGAATTGGGGCCTCGCGGGCTGTTCCGATCACTGGGCGAGGAAATATTCACGTTTTACCGAAGTGGTGCGAAAATCGGTGTACTAGTACACACGCCCCGAGGTGGCATTTTGGGCGCCAGACTCAGAATTTCACGAAACTAGCGTCTTCTCGACCGGCTTGGAGAGACGATTCCGAAGAGGTGGTCACATAAGCGATTCTGATACCCGAGCGGAGAGTTATGCACGTTTCTTCCGTAGAAGGGGGTGGGAGTAATCTGTCAGGGGTGGCGAAATCGGGCATTTTCCGCGCACTCGTTTACGACGTGGGGAGGTGCCGTCGGGCCGCATCGACGGTGACCTTCGACCGCCGAGAAGGGCCGACTGAGGGCGGCGGCCCCGCAGGGGTGCCGCGTGATCCAAGAAATGTAGCGACAAAAAACCGTGAATCGACGTCAGGAACCAAAATTTAGGATGCCGAAACGATGGATTTTCGACTCGAAAATGGCGTCCAATCTCCTGTGGCGATCAGCGGCGACGAGCGCCCCTGAGTGCCGATTCTGATACCCGGGCAGAGAGTTATGCCTGTTTCTTCCGTAGAAGGGGGTGGGAGTAATGCGTCAGGGGTGGCGAAATCGGCCATTTTCGCGCGCACTCGTTTATGACGCGGGGAGGGGCCGTTGGGCCGCGTCGATGCCAACCTTCGACCGTCGAGAGGGGCCAACTGAGGGCGGCGGCCCCGTTGGGGAGCCGTGTGATCCAGGAAACATCACGGCAAAAAAACGCGAATCGCCGGTAGGAAATGAAATTTCGGAGGCCGAAACGGTGGATTTTCGATTCTAAAACGGCGTGCGATCGCCTAGGTAATTTAGAATGATGAGCGCCTCTGAGTGCCGATCCCGAAAAGTGGTCATTATAGAGATTCCGATACCCGGACGGAAAGTTATGGGCATTTTACCGAAGGCGTGTCGGAATCCTTGCGCATCGGGAGCCGCTGCCGCCCTCCGGGAGCGAAATTTGGGCGTCGGACCGGAAATCTCCGAGTCCGGCCCATGGCCGACCGGGTCGGAGTGCCGATTCGGAATTGGGGCCTCGGGGGCGGTTCCGATCACCGGGCGAGGAAATATCCACGTTCTACCGAAGTATTGCGAAAATCGGTGTACTAATACACACGCCCCGAGGTGGCATTTCGGGCGCCGGACTCGGAATTTCGCAAAACTTGCGTCTTCTCAACCGGCTCGGAGAGACGATTCCGAAGAGTGGTCACATAAGCGATTCTGATACCCGGGCGGAGAGTTATGCCCGTTTCTTCCGTAGAGGGGGGGGAGTAATGCGTCAGGGGTGGCGAAATCGGGCATTTTCGCGCACCTCGTTTACGACGTGGGGAGGAGCTGTCGGGCCGCGTCGACAGTGACCTTCGACCGCCGAGAAGGTCCGACTTAGGGCGGCGGCCCCGCAGGGGAACCGCGTGATCCAGGAAACGTAGCGACAAAAAAACACGAATCGCCAGCAGGAACCAAAATTTCGGAAGCCAAAACGATGGATTTTTGACTCGAAAACGGCGCCCGATTGCTTGTGGCAATAGTTGTCGATGAGCGCCTCTGAGTGCCGATTCCGAAAAGTGGTCATAATATAGATTCCGATACTCGGACGGAAGGTTATGGGCGTTTTACCGAAGGCGTGTCGGAATCCGTGCGCATCGGGAGCCGCTGCCGCCCTCCGGGAGCGGAATCCGGGCGCCGGACCGGAAATCTCCGTGTCTGGCCCAGGGCCGACCGGGTCGCAGTGCCGATTCGGAATTGGGGCCTCGCGGGCGGTTCCGATCACCGGGCGAGTAAATATCCATGTTTTACCGAAGTGGTGCGAAAATCGGTGTACTAGTAAACACGCCCCGATGTGGCATTTCGGGCGCCGGACTCAGAATTTCGCGAAACTAGTGTCTTCTCGACCGGCTCGGAGAGACAATTCCGAAGAGTGGTCACAGAAGCGATTCTGATACTCGGGCAGAGAGTTATGCTCGTTTCTTCCGTAGAAGGGGGTGGGAGTAATGTGTCAGGGGTGGTGAAATCGGCCATTTTCGTGCGCACTAGTTTACGACGCGGGGAGGAGCCGTTGGGCCGTGTCGACGGCGACCTTCGACCGCCGAGAGGGGCCGACTGAGGGCGGCGGACCCGTTGGGGAGCCGCGTGATCCAGGAAACGTCACGGAAGAAAAATGCGAATCGCCGGTAGGAACTGAAATTTCGGAGGCGGAAACGATGGATTTTCAATTCGAAAACGACGTTCGATCGCCTAGGCAATCCAAAATGACGAGCGCCTCTGAGTGCCGATTCCAAAAAGTGGTCATAATAGAGATTTCGATACCCGGACGAAAAGTTATGGGCGTTTTACCGAAGACGTGTCGGAATCCGTAAGCATCGGGAGCTGCTGCGCCCTCCGGGAGCGGAATCCGGGCGCCGGACCGGAAATCTCCTAGTCCAGCCCATGGTCGACCGGGTCGGAGTGCCGATTCGGAATTGGGGCCTCGCGGGCGGTTCCGATCACCGGGCGAGGAAATATCCACATTTTACCGAAATGGTGCGAAAATCGGTGTACTAGTACACACGCCCCGAGATGGCGTTTCGGGCGGCGGACTCAGAATTTTGCGAAATTGGTGTCTTCTCGACCGGCTCGGAGAGACGATTCCGAAGAGTGGTCACATTAGCGATTCTGATACCCGAGCGGAGAGTTTTGCCGTAGAAGGGGGTGGGAGTAATCCGTCATTTACGACGCGGGGTGGAGCCGTCGGGCGACGTCGACGGTGACCTTCAACAGCCGAGAGGGGCCGACTGAGGGCGGCGGCCCCGCAGGGGAGCCGCGTGATATAGGAAACGTAGCAACAAAAAAACACGTATCGTCGGCAGGAACTGAAATTTCGGAGGCCGAAACGATGGATTTTCGATTCGAAAAGTGGTGACGACGAGCGCGGTGGCGACGAGCGCCTCCGAGTGCCGATTTCGGAAAGTGGTCATAATATAGATTCTGATACCCGGACGGAAATTTATGGGTGTTTTACCGAAGGCGTGTTGAAATCCGTGCGCATCGGGAGCCGCTGCCGCCCTCCGGGAGCGGAATCCGAGCGCCAGACTGGAAATCTCTGTGTCTGGCCCAGGGCCGACCGGGTCGGAGTGCCGATTCGGAATTGGGGCCTCGCGGGCGGTTCCGATCACCGGGCGAGGAATATCCACGTTTACGAAGTGGTGCAAAAATCGGTGTACTAGTACACACGCCTCGAGGTGGCATTTCGGGCGCTGGACTTGGAATTCGCAAAAACTGGTGTTCTCTCCACCGGCTCGGAGAGACGATTCCGAAGAGTGGTCACATAAGCTATTCTGATACCCGGGCGGAGAGTTATGCCCATTTCTTCCGTAGAAGGGGGTGTGAGTAATCCGTCAGGGGTGGCGAAATCGGCCATTTTCGCGCGCACTCGTTTACGACGCGGGGAGGAGCCGTCAGGCTGCGTCGACGGTGACCTTCGACCGCCGAGACTGGCCGACTGAGGGCGGCGGCCCCGCTGGGGAGCCGCGTGATCCAGGAAACGTCGAGGCAAAAAAACGTGAATCGCCGGCAGGAATCGAAATTTTGGAGGCCGAAACGATGGATTTTCGACTCAAAAACGGCACCCGATTGCCAACGGCAATTAAGAGCGACGAGCGCCTCTAAGTGCCTATTCCGAAAAGTGGTCATAATAGAGATTCCGATACCCGGACGGAAAGTTATGGGCGATTTACCGAAGGCGTGTCGGAATCCGTGCGCATCGGGAGCCGCTACCGCCCTCCGAGAGCGGAATCCGGGAGTCGGACCGGAAATCTCCGAGTCTATCCCAGGGCCGACCGGGTCGGGGTGCCGATTTGGAATTGGGGCCTCGCGAGCGGTTCCGATCATCGGGCGAGGAAATATCCACGTTTTACAAACGCCCCGAGGTGGCATTTCTGGCGCCGGACTCGGAATTTTGCGAAACTAGCGTCTTCTCGACCGGCTCGGAGAGACGATTCCGAAGACTGGTCACATAAGCGATCCTGATACCCGGGCGGAGAGTTATGCCTGTTTCTTCTGTAGAAGGGGGTGGGTGTAATCCGTCAGGTGTGGCGAAATCGGCCATTTTCGCGCGCACTCGTTTACGACGCTGGGAGGAATCGTCGGGCCGCGTCGACGGTGACCTTCGACCGCCGAGAAGGGCCGACTGAGGGCGGCGGCTCCGCAGGGGATCAGCGTTATCCAGGAAACATAGCGACAAAAAAACACGAATCGCCGGCAGGAACTGAAATTTCGGAGGCCGAAATGATGGATTTTCAACTCGAAAACAACGCTCGATTGTCTACGGCAATCAAGTATGACAAGCTCCTCTGACTGCCGATTCCGAAAAGTGGTCATAATAGATATTCCGATACCCGGACGGAAAGTTATGGGTGTTTTACAGAAGGCGTGTCGAAATCCGTGCGCATCGGGAGCAGCTGCCACCCTCCGGGAGCGGAATCCCGGAGCCGGACCGATAAATCTTTGTGTCTGGCCCAGGGCCGACCGGGTCTTAGTTCCGATTCGGAATTGGGGCCTCGCGGGCGGTTCCGATCACTGGGCGAGGAAATATCTACGTTTTACCGAAGTGGTGCGAAAATCGGTATACTAGTACACACGCCCCGAGGTGGCATTTCGGGCGCCGGACTCGGAATTTCGTGAAACTGGCGTCTTCTCGACCGGCTCGGAGAGACGATTCCGAAGAGTGGTCACATAAGCGATTCTAATACCTGGGCGGATAGTTATGCCCGCTTCTTCCATAGAAGGGGGTAGGAGTAATCCTTCACGGGTGGCGAAATCGGCCATTTTCGCGCGCACTCGTTTACGACGCGGGGAGGAGCCGTCGGTCCACGTCGACGGTGACCTTCGACCGCCGACAAGGGCCGACAGAGGGAGGCGGCCTCGCGAAGCCGTGTGATCCAAGAAACGTCGAGGCAAAAAAACACGAATTGTCGACAGGAATCGAAATTTTCGGAGGCCAAAATGATCGATTTTCAACTCGGAAACGGCACCCGAACGCCTACGGCAATCTCCGAGTCTGGCCCAGGCCGACCGGGTCGGAGTGCCGATTCGGAATTGGGGCCTCGCGGGCGGTTCCGATCACCGGGCGAGGAAATATCCACATTTTACCGAAGTGGTGCGAAAATCAGTGTACTAGTACACACGCCCCGAGGTGGCATTTCGGGCGCCAGCTCGGAATTTCACGAGACTGGCGTCTTCTCGACCGGCTCGGAGAGACGATTCCGAAGAGTGGTCACATAAGCGATTCTGATACCCTGGCGGGAGTTATGCATGTTTCTTCCGTAGAAGGGGTGGGAGTAATGCTTCAGGGGTGGCGAAATCGGCCATTTTCACGCGCACTCGTTTATGACACGAGGAGGAGCCGTCGGGCCGCGTCGATGGCGACCTTCGACCGCCGAGAGGGGCCGACTGAGGGCGGCGCCTCCGTTGGGGAGCCGCGTGATCCAGGAAACGTCACGGCTAAAAAACACGAATCGCCGACAGGAACTAAAATTTCGCAGGCCGAAACGATGGATTTTCGACTCGAAAACGTCGTCTGATCGCCTAGGCTATCAACAATGACGAGCGCCTCTGAGTGCCGATTCCGAAAAGTGGTCATAAAAGCGATTCCGATACCCGGGAGGAAATTTATGGCCGTTTTACCGAAGGCGTGTCAGAATCCGTGCGCATCGGGAGCCGCTGTCGCCCTCCAGGAGCGGAATCCGGGCGCCGGACCGGAAATCTTCGAGTCTGGCCCAGGACCGACCGGGTCGGAGTTCCGATTCATAATTGGGGCCTTGCGGGCGGTTCCGATCACTGGGCGAGGAAATATCCATATTTTACCGAAGTGGTGCGAAAATCGGTGTTGTAGTACACACGCCCCGAGGTGGCATTTCGGGCACCGGACTCGGAATTTAACGAAACTGGTTTCTTCTCGACCGCTCGGAGAGACGATTCTGATGAGTGGTCACATAAGTGATTCTGATACTCGGGCAGATAGTTATGCCCGCTTCTTCCGTAGAAGGGGGTAGGAGTAATCCGTCAGGGGTGGCAAAATCGGCCATTTCGCGCGCACTCGTTTACGACGCGGGGAGGAGCCGTCGGGCCGCGTCGACGGCGACCTTCGACCACCGAGATGGTCCGACTGAGGGTGGCGGTCCCGCAGGGGAGCCGCGTGATCCATAAAACGGAGCGACAAAAAAACACGAATCGCCGGCAGGAACTGAAATTTCGGAGGCCGAAACGATAGATTTTCGACTCGAAAACGACGCCAGATTGCATGTGGCAAACAATTGCGACGAGCTCCTCTGAGTGCCGATTCTGAAAAGTGGTCATAATATAGATTCCGATACCCAGACGGAAAGTTATGGGCGTTTTACCGAAGGCGTGTCGGAATCCGTGCGGATCGGGAGCCACTGCCGCCCTCCGGGAGCGGAATCCCGGAGCTGGACCGGAAATCTTTGTGTTTGACTCAGGGGAGGAGCCGTCGGGCCGCATCGACGGTGACCTTTGACTGCCGAGAAGGGCCGACTGAGGGAGGCGGCCCCGCAGGGTAGCCGCGTGATCTAGGAAACGTCGAGGCAAGAAAACGTGAATAATCGACAGGAATGGAAAATTTCAAAGGCCGAAACGATGGATTTTTGACTCGGAAAAGGCGCCCGATCGCCTACGTCAAGTAGGGGCGACGAGGGCCTCTGAGTGCGTTTCCGAAAAGTGGTCATAATAGAGATTCCGATACCCGGACGGAAAGTTAAGGGTGTTTTACCGAAGGCGTGTCGGAATCCGTATGCATCGGGAGCCGCTGCCGCCTCCGGGAGCGGAATCCGGGCGCGGACAGGAAATCTCCGAGTTTGGCCCAGAGCCGACGGGTCGGAGTGCCGATTCGGAATTGGGGACTCGCGGGCGGTTCCGATTACGGGCGAGGAAATATCCACGTTTTACCGAAGTGGTGCGAAAATCGGTGTACTAGTACACATGCCCCGACGTGGCATTTCGGACGCCAGACTCGGAATTTTACGAAACTGGCTCTTCTCGACCGGCTCGGAGAGACGATTCCGAAGAGTGGTCACATAAGCGATTCTGATACCCGGGCGGAGAGTTATGCCTGTTTCTTCCGTAGAAGGGGTGGGAGTAATCAGTCAGGTGTGGCGAAATCGGCTATTTTCGCGCGCACTCATTTACGACGCGGGGAGGAACCGTCGGGCCGCGTCGACGGTGACCTTCGACCGCCGAGAAGGGAAGACTGAGGGCGGCGGCCCTGCAGGGGAGCCGCGTGATCCAGGAAATGTAGCGACAAAAAAACACGAATCGCCGGCAGAAACTGAAATTTTAGAGGCTGAAACGATGGATTTTCGACTCGAAAACGATGCCCGATTGCCAATGGCAATCAATCGCGATGAGCTCCTCTGAGTGTCGATTCCGAAAATTGGTCATAATAGACATTCCGATACCCAAACGGAAAGTTATGGGCGTTTTACAGAAGACGTGTCGGAATCTGTGCGCATCAGGAGCCGCTGCCGCCCTCCCGGAGCGAAATCCCGGAGCCGGACCGAAAATCTTCGTGTCTGGCCTAGGGCCGACCGGGTCTTAGTGCCGATTCGGAATTGGGGCCTCACGGGCGGTTCCGATCACCGGGCGAGGAAATATCTACGTTTTACCGAAGTGGTGCGAAAATCGGTGTACTAGTACACAAGCCCTGAGGTGGCATTTCGGGCGCCGAACTCGGAATTTCGCGAAACTGGCGTCTTCTCGAACGGCTCAGAGAGACGATTCCGAAGAGTGGTCACATAAGCGATTCTAATACCCGGGCGGACAGTTATGCTCGCTTCTTCCGTAGAAGGGGGTAGGAGTAATCCGTCAGGGGTGGCGAAATCGGCCATTTTGGCGGCACTCGTTTACGACGCGGGGAGGAGCCGTCGGGCCACGTCGACGGTGACCTTCGACCATCGAGAAGGGCCGACTGAGGGCAGCGGCCCCGCAGGGGAGCCGCGTGATCCAGGAAATGTCGAAGCAAAAAAACACGAATTGCCGGTAGGAACCGAAATTTCGGAGGCCGAAACGATGGATTTTCGACTCGAAAATAGTGCCCGATCACCTATAGCGATCGAGTGCGACGACCGCCTCTGAGTGCCAATTCCGAAAAGTGGTCAAAATAGAGATTCTGATACCCGGACGGAAGGGTATGGGCATTTTACCGAAGGCGTGTCGGAATCCGTACGCATCGGGAGCCGCTGTCGCCCTCCAGGAGCGGAATCCGGGCACCGGACAGAAAATCTCCGAGTCTGGCCCAGGGCCGACCGGGTCGGAGTGCCGATTCAGAATTGGGGCCTCGCGGGCAGTTCTGATCACTGGGCGAGGAAATATCCACGTTTTACCGAAGTGGTGCGAAAATCGGTGTACTAGTACACACGCCCCGAGGTGGCATTTTGGGCCCCAGACTCGAAATTTCGCGAAACTGGCGTCTTCTCGACCGGCTTGCAGAGACGATTCCGAAGAGTGGTCACATAAGTGATTTTGATACCCGGGCGGATAGTTATCGCCGCTTCTTCCGTAGAAGGGGGTAGGAGTAATCCGTCAGGGGTGGCAAAATCGGCCATTTTCGTGCGCACTCGTTTATGACGCGGAGAGGAGCCATCGGGCTGCGTCGATGGCGACCTTCAACATCCGAGATGGTCTGACTGAGGGCGGCGGCCCCGCTGGGGAGCCGCATGATCCAGGAAATCTCACGGTAAAAAAACGCGAATCGCCGGCGGGAACCGAAATTTCGGAGGTCGAAACGATGTATTTTCGACTCGAAAACGGCATACGATCGCCTAGGCGATCAAGGGCGATGAGCGCCTCTGAGTGCCAATTCCGAAAAGTGGTCATATAGCGATTCCGATACCCGGGCGGAAAGTAGGGCCGTTTTATCGAAGGCGTGTCGGAATCCGTAAGCATCGGGAGCCGCTGCCGCCCTCCGGGAGCGGAAGGAATCCAGGTGCGGACGGAAATCTCAAGTCGGCCCAGGGCCGACGGTCGGAGTGCCGATTCGGAATAGGCCTCGCGGGCGGGCGGTTCCGATCACCAGGCGAGGAAATATCCATGTTTACCGAAGTGGTGCCAAAATCGTGTGTACTAGTACACACGCCCCGAGGTGTCATTTCGGGCGCCGAACTCGGAATTTCACGAAACTGGCGTCTTCTCGACCGGCTCGGAGAGACGATTCTGAAGAGTGGTCACATAAGTGATTCTGATATCCGGGCGGAGAGTTATGCCCGTTTCTTCCGTAGAAGGGGGTGGGAGTAATCCGTCAGGGGTGGCGAAATCGGCCATTTTTGCGCGCACTCGTTTACGATGCGGGGAGGAGCTGTCGGGCCGCGTCGACGGTGACCTTCGACCGCCGAGAAGGGCCGACTAACGGCGGCGGCTCCGCAGGGGAGCATCGTGATCCAGGAAACTTAGCGACAAAAAAACGCGAATCGCTGGCAGGAACCAAAATTTCGGAGGCCAAAACGATGGATTTTCGACTCAAAAACGGTGCCCGATCGCCTATGGCAATTAGCAACGACGAGCGCCTCTGAGTGCCGATTCCAAAAAGTGGTCACCATAGAGATTCCGATTCCCGAACGGAAAGTTATGGCCATTTTACCGAAGGCGTGTCGGAATCCGTGTGCATCGGGAGCCGCTGCCGCCCTCCGGGAGCGAAATCCGGGCGCCGGACCGGAAATCTCCGTGTCTAGCCCTGGGCCGATCGGGTCGGAGTGCCGATTTGGAATTGGGGCCTCGCAGGCGGTTCCGATCACTGGGCGAGGAAATATCTACGTTTTACCGAAGTGGTGTGAAAATCGGTGTACTAGTACACACGCCCCGAGGTGGCATTTCGGGCGCCGAACTAAGAATTTCACGAAACTGGTGTCCTCTCGACCGGCTCGGAGAGACGATTCCGAAGAGTGGTCATATAAGCGATTCTGATACCCGGGCAGAGAGTTATGCCTATTTCTTCCGTAGAAGGGGGTGGGAGTAATCCGTCAGGGGTGGCGAAATTGGCCATTTTCGCGGGCACTCGTTTACGACGCGGGGAGGAGCCGTCGGTCTGCGTCGACGGTGACCTTCGACCACCGAGAAGGGCCGACTGAGGGCGGCGGCCCCGCAGGGGGGCCGCGTGATCCAGGAAACGTCGAGGCAAAAAAACGTGAATCGTCGGTAGGAACCGAAATTTCAGAGGCCGAAATGATGGATTTTCAACTCGAAAATGGCACCAGATTGGCAACAGCAATCGACAGCGATGAGCGCCTCTAAGTGCCGATTCCGAAAAGTGGTCATATAAGCGATTCCGATACCCGGGCGGAAAGTTATGGCCGTTTTATCGAAGGCGTGTCGGAATCCGTAAGCATCGGGAGCCGCTGCCGCCCTCCGGGAGCGGAATCCGAGCGCCGGACCGGAAATCTCTGAGTCTGGCCCAGGGCCGACCGGGTCGGAGTGCTGATTCGGAATTAGGGCCTCGCGGGCGATTCCGATCACCAGGCGAGGAAATATCCACGTTTTACCGAAGTGGTACGAAAATCGGTGTACTAGTACACACGCCCCGAGATGGCATTTCGGGCGCCGAACTCGGAATTTCACGAAACTGGCGTCTTCTCGACCGGCTCGGAGAGTCGATTCTGAAGAGTGGTCACATAAGTGATTCTGATACACGGGCGGAGAGTTATGCCGTTTCTTCCGTAGAAGGGGGTGGGAGTAATCCGTCAGGGGTGGCGAAATCGGCCATTTTCGCGCGCACTCGTTTACGACGCGGGGAGGAGCCGTCGGGCCGCGTCGACGGTGACCATCGACCACCGAGAAGGGCCGACTGAGGGCGGCGGCTCCGCAGGGGAGCCTCGTGATCTAGGAAACGTAGCGACAAAAAAACGCGAATCGCCAGCAGGAACCAAAATTTCGGAGGCCGAAACGATGGATTTTCGACTCAAAAACGATGGCCGATCGCCTATAGCAATTAGCAACGACGAGCGCCTCTGAGTGCCGATTCCAAAAAGTGGTCACAATAGAGATTCCGATTCCCGGACGGAAAGTTATGGCCATTTTACAGAAGGCATGTCGGAATCGTGTGCATCGGGAGCGCTGCCGCCCTCCGGGAGCGGAATCCGAGCGTCGAACGGAAATCTCCGAGTTGGCCCAGGGCCGACCGGGTCGGAGTGCCGATTCGGAATTGGGGCCTCACGGGCGGTTCCGATCACGGGCGAGGAAATATCCCGTTTTACCGAGTGTGTGGAAAATCGGTGTATAGTACTAGTACACCCCCCCGAGGTTTGGGCTCTGCTGGAAATTCGGGCTCCGGACTCGGAATTTCGCGAAACTGGCGTCTTTTAACCGGCTCGGAGAGACGATTCTGAAGAGTGGTCACATAAGCGATTTTGATACCCCGGGTGGAGATTATGCCCGTTTCTTCCGTAGAAGGGGGTGGGAGTAATGCGTCGGGGTGGCGAAATCGACCATTTTCGCGGCACTCGTTTACGACGCGGGGAGGAGCCGTTGGGACGCGTCGACGGACACCTTCGACCGCCGAGAGGGGCCGACTGAGGGCGGCGGCCCCTTTGGGGAGCCGCGTGATCCAGGAAACGTCACGGCAGAGAAAAACGTGAATTGCCGGTAGGAACTGAAATTTCGGAGGCCGAAACGATGGATTTTCGACTTGAAAACGGCGTCTGATCGCCTAGACAATTGAGAGTGACGAGCGCCTCTGAGTACCGATTCCGAAAAGTGGTCATATAAGCGATTCCGATACCCGGGCGGAAGGTTATGGCTGTTTTACCGAAGGTGTGTCGGAATCCGTGCGCATCGGGAGCCGCTGCCGCCCTCCGGGAGCGCAATCCAAGCGCCGGATAGGAAAGCTCCGAGTCCGGCCCAGGGCCGACCGGGTTGGAGTGCCGATTCGGAATTGGGGCGTCGCGGGCGGTTCCGATCACCGGGTGAGGAAATATCTACGTTTTACCGAAGTGGTGCGAAAATCGGTGTACTAGTACACACGCTCTGAGGTGGCATTTCGGGTGCCGGACTCAGAATTTCACGAAACTGGCGTCTTCTCGACCGGCTCGGAGAGACGATTCCGAAGAGTGGTCACATAAGCGATTTTGATACCGGGCGGAGAGTTATGCCCGTTTCTTCCGTAGAAGGGGGTGGGAGTAATCCGTCAGGGGTGGCGAAATCGGCCATTTTCGCGCGCACTCATTTACGACGCGGGGAGGAGCCGTCAGGCCGCGTCAACGGTGACCTTCGACCGCCGAGGAGGGCCGACTGAGGGCGGCGGCCCCGCAGGGGAGCCGCGTGATCCAGGAAACGTAGCGACAAAAAAACACGAATCGCCGGCAGGAATTGAAATTTTGGAGTCCGACACGATGATATTTCGACTCGAAAACGGTGCCCGATTGCCTGTGGCAATCGAGCGCGACGAGCGCCTCTGAGTGCCGATTCCGAAAAGTGGCCATAATAGAGATTTCTGATACCCGGACGGAAAGTTATAGGCGTTTTACCGAAGGCGTGTCGGAATCCGTGCGCATCGGGAGCCGCTGCCGCACTCCGGGAGCAGAATCCCGTAGCCGGACCGAAAATCTTCGTGTCTGGCCCAGGGCCGACCGGGTCTTAGTGCCGATTCGGAATTGGGGCCTCGCGGGCTGTTCCGATCACCGGGAGAGGGAATATCTACGTTTTACCGAAGTGGTGCAAAAATCGGTGTACTAGTACACACACCCCGAGGTGGCATTTCGGGCGCCAGACTCGGAATTTCGCAAAACTGGCGTCTTCTCGACCGGCTCGGAGAGACGATTCCGAAGAGTGGTCACATAAGCAATTCTGATACCCTGGCGGAGAGTTATGCCCGTTTCTTCCGTAGAAGGGGGTGGGAGTAATGCTGCAGGGGTGGCGAAATCGGCCATTTTCGCGCGCACTCGTTTACGACGCGGGGAGGAGCCGTCGGGCCGCGTCGACGGAGACCTTCGACCGTCGAGAGAGGTGCCGACTGAGGGCGGCGGCCCCGTTGGGGAGCCGCGTGATCCGGGAAACGTCAGGGGCAGAAAAATGCGAATTACTGGTAGGAACTAAAATTTCAGAGGCCGAAATGAGGGATTTTCGACCTGAAAACGGCGTCCGATCGCCCAGGCTATCGAGAGTGACGAGATCCTCTGAGTGCCGATTTCGAAAAGTGGTCATATAAGCGATTCCGATATCCGGGCAGAATGTTATGGTCGTTTTACCGAAGGCGTGTCAGAATCCGTGCGCATCGGGAGCCGCTGCCGCCCTCCGAGAGCGGAATCCGGGCGCCGGATCGGAAATCTCTGAGTCTGGCCCAGGACCGACCGGGTCGGAGTGCCGATTCATAATTGGGGCCTCGCGGGCGGTTCCGATCATCGGGCGAGGAAATATCCACATTTTATCGAAGTGGTGCGAAAATTGGTGTACTAGTACACACGCCCCGAGGGGGCATTTCGGGCGCCAGACTCGGAATTTCACGAAACGGGCGTCTTCTTGACCGGCTCGGAGAGACAATTCTGAAGAGTGGTCACATAAGCGATTCTGTTACCTGGGCGGATAATTATGCCTGCTTCTTCTGTAGAAGGGGGTAGGAGTAATTCGTCAGGGGTGGCGAATCGGCATTTTCGTGCGCACTCGTTTACGACGCGGGGAGGAGCCGTCAGGCCGAGTCGACGGCGACCTCGACCGCCGAGAGGGTCCGACTGAGGGCGGCGGCCCGCTGGGGAGCCGCGTGATCCAGGAAACGTCACGGCAAAAAAACGCGAATCGCCGGCAGGAGCCAAAATTTCGGAGGCCGAAACGATGGATTTTCGACTCGGAAATGGCGTCCAATCGCCTAGGCAATTTATTCGACGAGCGCCTCTGAGTGCCGATTCCGAAAAGTGGTCATATAAGCGATTCCGATACCCGGGCGGAAAGTTATGGCCGTTTTATCGAAGGCAATGTCGGAATCCGTAAGCATCTGGAACCGCTGCCGCCCTCCGGAGCGGAATCCGGGCGCCGCCAGAAATCTCCGAGTCCCCCAGTCGACCGGTTCGGAGTGCCGATTCGGAATTGGGGCCTCGCGGGCGGTTCAGATCACCGGGCCAGGAAATATCGACGTTTTATCGAAGTGGTGAGAGAAAATCGATGTACTAGTACACACGCCCCGAGGTGGCATTTCTGGCGCCGGACTCGCAATTTTTCGAAACTGGCGTCTTCTCGACCGGCTCGGAGAGACGATTCCGAAGAGTGGTCAGATAAGCGATTCTGATACCCGGGCGGAGAGTTATGCTTGTTTCTTCCGTAGAAGGGGGTGGGAGTAATCCGTTAGGGGTGCCAAAATCGGCCATTTTCGCCGCGCACTCGTTTACGACGCGGGGAGGAGCCATCGGGCTGCGTCGACGGCGACCTTCAACCGCCGAGATGGTCTGACTGAGGGCGGCGGCCCCGCTGGGGAGCCGCATGATCCAGGAAACGTCACGGCAAAAAAAGCGAATCGCCGGCGGGAACCAAAATTTCGGAGGCCGAAACGATGTATTTTCGACTCAAAAACGGCGCCCAATCGCCTATGGCGTTCAGCGGCGATGAGTGCCTCTGAGTGTCGATTCCGAAAAGTGCTCATGATAGCAATTTCGATACCCGGGCGGAAAGTTATGGGCGTTTTACCGAAGGCGTGTCGGAATCCGTGCGCATCGAAAGCCGCTGCCGCCCTCCGAGAGCGGAATCCGGGCGTTGGACCGGAAATCTCCGAGTCTCGCCCAGGGCCGACCGGGTCGGAGTGACGATTCGGAATTGGGGCCTCACGGGCGGTTCCGATCACCGGACGCGGAAATATCAACATTTTACCGAAGTGGTACGAAAATCGGTGTACTAGTACACACACCCCAAGGTGGCATTTCGGGCACCAGACTCGGAATTTCGCGAAACTGACGTCTTCTCGACCGGCTCGGAGAGACGATTCCGAAGAAGGGTTCACATAAGCGATTCTGAAACTCGGGCGGAGAGTTATGCCCGTTTCTTCCGTAGAAGGGGGTGGGAGTAATCCGTCAGGGGTGGCGAAATCGGCCATTTTCGAGCGCACTCGTTTACGACGCGGGGAGGAGCCGTCGGGCCGCGTCGATGGTGACCTTCGACCGCCGAGAAGGGCCGACTGAGGGCGGTGGGCCCGCAGGGGAGCAGCGTGATCCAAGAAACGTAGCGGCAAAAAAATGCGAATCACCGGCAGGAACCAAAATTTTGGAGGCCGAAACGATGGATTTTAGACTCGAAAACGGCGCCCAATCGCCTATGGCGATTAGCGGCGATGAGTGCCTCTGAGTGCCGATTCCGAAAAGTGCTCATAATAGCAATTTCGATACCCGGGCGGAAAGTTTGGGCGTTTTAACCGAAGGCGTGTCGGAATCCGTGCGCATCGGGAGCCGCTGCCGCCCTCCGGAGCGGAATCCAGGCGCCGGACCGGAAATCTCCGAGTCCGGCCCAGGGCCGACCGGGTAGGAGTGCCGATTCGGAATTGGGGACTCCCGAGCGATTCCGATCACCGGGCGAGGAAATATCCACATTTTACTGAAGTGGTGCGAAAATCGGTGTACTAGTACACACGCCCAGAGATGGCATTTCGGGCGCCGGACTCAGAATTTCGAAAAACTGGCGTCTTCTCGACCGGCTCGGAGAGACGATTCCGAAGAGTGGTCACATAAGCGATTCTGATACCCAGGCGGAGAGTTATGCCCGTTTCTTCCGTAGAAGGGGGTAGGAGTAATCCGTCAGGGGTGGCGAAATCAGCCATTTTCACGCGCACTCGTATACGACGCGGGGAGGAGCCGTCCGGCCTCGTCGACGGTGACCTTCGTTCGACGAGAAGGGCCGACTGAGGGCGGCGGCCCCGCAGGGGAGCCGCGCGATCCAGGAAACGTAGCGACAAAAAAATCACGAAATGTCGGCAGGAACCGAAATTTCGGAGGCGGAAACGATGGATTTTCAACTCGAAAACGGTGCCCGATTGCCTATGGCAAGTAATGGCGACTAGCCCCTTTGAGTGCCGATTCCGAAACGTGGTCATAGTAGAGATTCCGATACCCGGACGGAAAGTTATGGGCGTTTTACCGAAGGCTTGTCGGAATCCGTGCACATCGGGAGCCGATGTCGCCCTCCGGGAGCGGAATCCGGGCGCCGGACCAGAAATCTCCGAGTCTGGCCCAGGGCCGACTGGGTCGGAGTGCCGATTCGGAATTGGGGCCTCGCGGGTGGTTCCGATCACCGGGCGAGGAAATATCTACGTTTTACCGAAGTGGTGCGGAAATCGGTGTACTAGTACACACGCCCCGAGGTGGCATTTCGGGCGCCAAACACGGAATTTTGCGAAACTGGCGTCTTCTCGACCGGCTCGGAAAGACGATTCCGAAGAGTGGTCACATAAGCAATTCTGATACCCTGGCGGAGAGTTATGCCCGTTTCTTCCGTAGAAGGGGGTGGGAGTAATGCGTCAGGGATGGCGAAATCGGCCAGTTTCGCGCGCACTCAATTACGACGCAGGGAGGAGCCGTCGGGCCGCGTCGACGGCGACGTTCGACCTCCGAGAGGGGCCGACTGATGGTGGCGGCCCCGTTGGTTAGCCGTGTGATCCAGGAAACGTCACGGCAGAAAAACGTAAATCACCGGTAGGAACTGAAATTTCGGAGGCCGAAACGATGGATTTTTGACTTGAAAACGGCGTCTGATCGCCTAAGCAATTAAAGGCGACGAGCGCCTCTGAGTGCCGATTCCAAAAAGTGGTTATATAAGCGATTTCGATACCCGGGCGGAAAGTTATGGCCGTTTTATCGAAGGCATGTCGGAATTCGTGCGCATCGGGAGCCGCTGCCTCCCTCCGGGAGCGGAATCCGAGCGCCGGACCAGAAATCTTCGAGTCTGGCCCAGGGCTGACCGGGTCTGAGTGTCGATTCGGAATTGGGGCCTCGCGAGCGGTTCCAATCACCGGGCGAGAAATATCCACGTTTTACTGAAGTGGTGCGAAAATCGGTGTACTAGTAAACACGCCCCGAGGTACCATTTCGGGCGCCGGACTCAGAATTTCACGAAACTATCGTCTTCTCGACCGGCTTGGAGAGAAGATTTCGAAGAATGGTCACATAAGTGATTCTAACCCGGGGATTAGTTATGTCCACTTCTTTCGTAGAAGGGGGTAGGAGTAATCCGTCAGGGGTGGCAAAATCGGCCATTTTTGCGCGCACTCGTTTACGATAGGGGGAGGAGCCGTCGGGCCGCGTCGATGGTGACTTTCGACCGCCGAGAAGGGCCGACTAAGGGCGGCGGCCCAGCAGTGGAGCCGCATGATCCAGGAAACATCGAGGCAAAAAAACGCGAATTGTAGGTAGGAACAGAAATTTCGTAGGTCGAAACGATGGATTTTCGACTCGGAAACGGCGCCCGATCGCCTAAGGCAATCGCGAGACTCAGAATTTCGTGAAACTGGAGTCTTCTCGACCGGCTCGGAGAGACGATTCCGAAGAGTGGTCATATAAGCGATTCTGATACCCGGGCGGAAAGTTATGCCGATTTCTTCCGTAGAAGGGGGTGGGAGTAATCCGTCTGGGGTGGCGAAATCAGCCATTTTTGCGCGCGCACGTTTATGACGCTGGGAGGAGCCATCGGGCCATGTCGACGGCGACCTTCGACTGCCGAGAAGGGCTGACTGAGGGCGGCGGCCCCTCAGGGGAGCCGCATGATCCAGGAAATGTGACGGCAAAAAAATGAGAATCGTCGGAAGGAACCAAAATTTCGGAGGCCGAAACGATGGATTTTCGACTCGTAAACGGCGTCCAATCGTCTAGGAAATTGGGTATGACGAGCGCCTCTGAGTGCCGATTGCGAAAAGTGGTCATATAAGCGATTCCGATACCCTGGCGGAAAGTTAAGGCCGTTTTACCGAAGGTGTGTCGGAATCCGTGCGCATCGGGAGCCGCTGCCGCCCTCCGGGAGCGGAATCCAGGCACCGGTTGGAGTGCCGATTCGGAATTGGGGCCTTGCAGGCGGTTCCGATCACCGGGCGAGGAAATATCCACATTTTACCAAAGTGGTGTGAAAATCAGTGTACTAGTACACATGCCCCGAGGTGGCATTTCGGGCGTCGAACTCAGAATTTCGCAAAACTGGCATCTTCTCGACCGGCTCGGAGAGACGATTCCGAAAAGTGGTCACAAAAGTGATTCTGATACCCGGGCGGAAAGTTTTGCCCATTTCTTCCGTAGAAGGGGGTACGAGTAATCTGTCGGGGGTGGCGAAATCGGCCATTTTCTCGCACGCACGTTTACGGTGCGGGGAGGAGCTGTCGGGCCACGTCGACGACGACCTTCGACCGCCAGGATAGGTCGACTGTGGACGGCGATCCCATAGGGGAGCCGCGTGATCGAGGAAACGTCACGGCAAAAAAACGCGAATCGTCGGTAGGAACCGAATTTTTTGAGGCCAAAACGATGGATTTTTGACTCAAAAACGGGTCCGATCGCTTTTAGCAATCAAGGGCGATGAGCACCTATGAGTGCCAATTCCGAAAAGTGGTCATATAAGCGATTCCGATACCCGGGCGGAATGTTATGCCCGTTTTACCGAAGGCGTGTCGAAATCCGTGCGCATCGGGAGCCGCGGCCGCCCTCCGGGAGCAGAATCCGGGCACCGGACCGGAAATCTCCCCAGGGCCGACCGGGTCGGAGTGCCGATTCGGAATTGGGACCTTGCGGGCGGTTCCGAACACCGGGCGAGGAAATATCTACATTTTATCAAAGTGGTGCGAAAATCGGTGTACTAGTACACACGCCCCGGGGTGGCATTTCGGGAGTCGGACTCGAAATTTCGCAAAACTGGCGTCTTCTCGACCGGCTCGGAGAGATGATTCCGAAAAGTTGTCACATAAGCAATTATGATACCCGAGCGGAAAGTTATGCCCAGTTCTTCCGTAGAAGGGGGTGGGAGTAATCCGTCAGGGGTGGCAAAATCGGCCATTTTCACGTGTGCACGTTTACGGTGCGGGGAGGAGCTGTCGGGCCACGTCGATGGCGACCTTTGACCGCCGGGAGAGGCCGACTGTGGGCGGCAGCCGCACAGAGGAGCCGCGTGATCGAGGAAACGTCACGGCAGAAAAATGCGAATCGTCGGTAGGAACCAAAATTTCGGAGGCCGAAACGATGGATTTTCGATTCGAAAATGGCGTCCGATCATCTGTGCTAATTGTTTTGGACGAGCGCCTCTGAGTGCCAATTCCAAAAAGTGGTCATATAAGCGATTCCGATACCCGGGCAGAAAGTTAAGCCCGTTTTAACCGAAGGCGTGTCGGAATCTGTGCGCATCAGGAGCCACGGCCACCCTCCGGGAGCGAAATCTGGGCGCCGGACTGGAAATCTCTGAGTCGGGCCTAAGGCCGACCGGGTCGGAGTGTCGATTCGGAATTGGGGTCTCGCAGGCGGTTCCGATCACCGGGCGAGGAAATATCCACGTTTTACCGAAGTGGTGCGAAAATCGGTGTACTAGTACACATGCCCCGAGGTGTCATTTCGGGCGCCGGATTTGGAATATTACGAAACTAGCGTCTTCTCGACCGGCTCGGAGAGACGATTCCGAAAAGTGGTCACATAAGTGATTCTGATACCCGGGCGGAAAGTTATGCTAATTTCTTCCGTAGAAGGGTGTGGGAGTAATCCGTTAGGGGTGGTGAAATCGGCCATTTTCGCGCGCACTCGTTTACAATGCGGGGACGAGCCGTCGGGCCACGTTGACGGCGACCTTCGACTGCCGGGATAGGCCGACTGTGGGCGGCTGCCCCACAGGGGAGCCGCGTGATCGAGGAAACGTCACGACAAAAAAATGCGAATCGTCGGTAGGAACCAAAAATTCGGAGGCCTTAATGATGAATTTTCGACTCGAAAAGAGTGTTGGATCGCCTGTGGCAATTAGGGATGACGAGCGCCTCTAAGTGCCGATTCCAAAAAGTGGTCATATAAGCGATTCCGATACTCGGGCGGAAAGTTATGTCCGTTTTACGGAAGGCGTGTCGGAATCCGTGCAGATCGGGAGCCGCAGCCGCCCTCCGGGAGTGGAATCCGGGCGTCAGACTGGAAATCTCTGAGTCCAGCCCAGGGCCGACTGGGTCGGAGTGCTGATTCAGAATTGGGGCCTCGCGAGCGGTTCTGATCATCGGGCGAGGAAATATCCACGCTTTACCGAAGTGGGGCAAAAATCAGTGTACTAGTACGCACGCCCCGAGGTGGAATTTCAGGCCCCAGACTCAGAATTTTGCAAAATTGGCGTCTTCTCGACCGGCTCGGAGAGGCAATTCCGAAAAGTGGTCACATAAGCGATTCTGATACCCGAGCGGAAAGTTATGCCCAGTTCTTCCATAGAAGGGGGTGGGAGTAATCCATCGGGGGTGGCGAAATCGGCCATTTTCGTGCGCGCACGTTTATGGCGCGGGGAGGAGTTGTCGGGCCGAGTCGACGGTGACCTTCGACTGCCGGGATAGGCTGACTATGGGCGGCGGCCCGACAGGGGAGCCGCGTGATCGAGGAAACGTCACGGCAAAAAAATGTGAATCGTCAGTAGGAACCAAAATTTCGGAAGCCAAAATGATGGATTTTTTACTCGAAAAAGGCGTCCGATCGCCTGTGGCGCTTAGGGGAAACGAGCGCCTCTGACTGCCAATTCCGAAAAGTGGTCAAAAAAGCGATTCTGATACTCGGGCAGAAAGTTATGCCCGTTTTACCGAAGGCATGACAGAATCCGTGCGCATCGGGAGCCGCGGCCGCCCTCCGAGAGCGGAGTCCGAGCGCCGAACCGGAAATCTCTGAGTCTGGCCCTGGGCCGACTGGTCGGAGTGTCGATTTGGAATTGGGGCCTCGCGGGCGGTTCCGATCACCGGGGGAGGAAATATCCACGTTTTACCGAAGTGGTGCAAAAATCGGTGTACTAGTACACACACCCCGAGGTGGCATTTCGGGCTCCGAACATAGAATTTTGCAAAACTGACATCTTCTTGACCGGCTCGGAGAGATAATTCTGAAAAGTGGTCACATAAGCAATTCTGATACCTGGGCGGAAAGTTATACCCAGTTCATCCGTAGAAGGGGGTGGGAGTAATCCGTCAGGGGTGGCAAAATCGGCCATTTTCGCGGGCGCACGTTTACAGCACGGGGAGGAGCTGTCGGGTCACGTCAACGGTGACCTTCGACCGCCGGGATAGGCCGACTGTGGGTGGCGGCCCCACAGGGGAGCGCGTGATCTAGGAAACATCATGACAAAAAAATGCGAATCGTCGGTAGGAACCGAAATTTTGGAGGTCGAAACGATGGATTTTCGACTCAAAAATAGCGTTTGATCGCCTTAGGCGATCAAAGGCGACGAGGGCCTCTGAGTGCCGATTCCGAAAAGTGGTCATATAAGCGATCCTGATATCCGGGCAGAAAGTTATGCCTGTTTTACCGAAGGCATGTCAGAATCCGTGCGCATTGGGAGCCGCGGCCGCCCTCCGGGAGCGGAATCCGGGTGCCGGACCGGAAATCTCCGAGTCCGGCCCAGGGCCTACCGCGTCGGAGTGCCAATTCGGAACTGGGGCCTCGCGTGCAGTTCCGATCACTGGGCGAGGAAATATCTATGTTTTATCGAAGTGGTGCGAAAATCGGTGTACTAGTACACACACCGGGAGGTGGCATTTCAGGCTCCGGACTCGGAATTTCGCGAACTAGCGTCTTCTCGATCGGCTCGGAGACACGATTCCGAAAAGTGGTCACATAAGCAATTCTGATGCCCGGGCGGAAAGTTATGCCCAGTTCATCCGTAGAAGGGGGTGGGAGTAATCCGTCAGGGGTGGCGAAATCGACCATTTTCGCATGCGCACATTTACGGCGCGGGGAGGATCTGTCGGGCTGCGTCGACGGAGACCGTCGACCGCCAGGATAGGCCAACTGTGGGCAGCGGGAGTCGCGTGATCGAGGAAACGTCACGGCAAAAAAATGCGAATCGTCGGCAGGAACTGAAATTTTAGAGGTCGAAACGATGGATTTTTAACTCGAAAACGGCGTCCTATTGCCCGAAGCGAACGACCGACGAGCGCCTCTGAGTGCCGATTCCGAAAAGTGGTCACATAAGCCATTCCGATACCCGGGCGGAGAGTTATGCCTGTTTTACCGAAGGTGTGTCAGAATCCGTGCACATCGGGAGCCGCGGCCGCCCTCCGGGAGTGGAATCCAGACGCCAGACAAGAAATCTCCGAGTCTAGCCCAGGGCCAACTAGGTTAGAGTGCCGATTCGGAATTGGGGCCTCGAGGGCGGTTCCGATCACCGGGCGAGGAAATATCTACATTTTACCAAAGTGGTGCGAAAATCGGTGTACTAGTACACACGCTCTGAGGTGGCATTTCGGGCTCCGGACTCAGAGTTTCGCGAAACTGGCGTCTTCTCGACTGGCTCGGAGAGACTATTCCGAAAAGTGGTCAAAAGCAATTCTGATACCTGGGCGGAAAATTATGCCCAGTTCTTCCGTAGAAGGAGGTGGGAGTAATCCGTCAGGGGCGGCGAAATCGGCCATTTTCGCACGCGCACGTCTACGGCGCTGGGAGGAGTTGTCGGGCCGCGTCGACGGCGACCTTCGACCGCGGGGATAGGTTGACTGTGGGCGGCGGCCCCACAGGGGAGCCGCGTGATCAAGGAAATGTCACGGGAAAAAAATGCGTATCATCGGCAGGAACCGAAACTTTGGAGGCCAAAACGATGGATTTTCGACTCAAAAATGGCGTCCGATCGCCTGAGGCAAGTGAGGGCGACGAGCGCCTCTGAGTGCCGATTCCGAAAAGTGGTCATGTAAGCGAGTCCGATACCCGAGCGGAAAGTTATGCTCGTTTTACCGAAGGCATGTCGGAATCTGTGCACATTGGGAGCCACAGCCGCCCTCCGGGACCGGAATCCGGGCGCCGAATTGGAAATCTCCGAGTCTAGCCCAGGGCCGACCGGGTCGGAGTGCCGATTCGGAATTGGGGCCTCGCGGGCGGTTCCGATCATCGGGCGAGGAAATATCCACGTTTTACGGAAGTGGTGTGAAAATCGGTGTACTAGTACACACCCGGAGGTGGCATTTTAGACTCCGGACTGGAAATTTTGCGAAACTAGCGTCTTCTCGACCGGCTCGGAGAGATGATTCTTAAAAGTGGTCACATAAACGATTCTGATGCCCAGGCGGAAAGTTATGCCCAATTCTTCCGTGGAAGGGGTGTTGCCCGGTTGACGAGCCTAGAGGGGGGGGGTGAATGGGTCTTTTTACAAAATATTTGATTAGAACCTGTATTTAAAACATACACACAAGGACGTTCTTTGATGAAGGTTAGTGAATGTTAGAATAAACAGCAAATATACACACAGGAAATCAAACACACAACACATAGAGTTTATCCTGGTTCAGACCTCCTATCCTTAGGAGTCCTATGTCCAGTCCCTGAGCAACAACTCATGATTTCACTAATTAAGGTACAGTCCCCTTATGGACACTACAACACCCAGCTCAGATAGTCTTCCTTCACACAAAGGGAACTACAACACCCTGGATCCCCACCAGGTCTTCCTTCACAACAGAAGGGAACACAACACCCTGGATTCCCACCAGGTCTTCCTTCACAACAGAAGGGAACACAACAAAAATAAACAGGAATTCAAGCCCCTAGATCATGCTTTAGCAAGGCAAGATCTGAGGCTACTAGAACTGAGAGCAAATAATCTGAACAAGGCACTCTCTCAGAACTACACTGGCTGTCATAGGATTTCTATTACAGCACAGAGAGTAAAGAGCTAAAGACACACTAGAATTGAATTCTTGGCTCTTGTATTCTTTCAGAAGAACTGCAATGCTTGTAGTGTTCGATGGTAACTCTTTCTCTTCTGTTCTGTCTATTTCTTCTGGAGCTACTATCTTGTATTTATATCTTCAATTTGAAATGTAATCGTTGAAGTAACCGTTGTCTCTTTGTTTGGTAGACGTTAGACTGTTTGAAACTTGGAAGCTTCTAGTCAACAGACTTTTATCCATTTGTGCACGCAAAGTGATAGAATCTTCTGGCTTCTATATGGTCCGACGTTGTATAACAAAATATCTTTAGGACCCTGCATATATTAAATGCTAGAACAGTAGACAGCTAGGCTGTCTCTTGTTGTCAGTAGATGTTGATATGAATATTCACCAAAATAGTAATTCCATTTTGCTATATTAAAAGGATGTTAACAGAGTATGCACGATAATGAGAAAATCTCTTCTGCATGCATGCAGAGATGCGTTCTGTCTTCATTAAATGCACAACAGTTAGACAGATATGCGAAGACTTTGACTATTCAACGCTTTCAGAAATAAAATAAATATCAAGTCGATATAAAACATAAAGTCGATGCCTATATAACTTATGAAATCGTTATGCTCAAGTGTTTACTGAAGAAATCATTATAGAGAGCAAATCGTTATGAGCTCTAAAGAAATCATTGCGCAAAACAGATCGTTATGAGCGCTAAAGAAATAGTTGCGCAAAGCAAATCGTTATGTGCGCTAAAGAAATCATTGTGCGAGGCAAATCGTTACGAGCGCTAAAGAAATCGTTGCGTAAAGCAAATCGTTATGAGCGCTAAAGAAATAGTTGCGCAAAGCAAATCGTTATGTGTGCTAAAGAAATCGTTGCGCGAGGCAAATCGTTACGAGCACTAAAGAAATCGTTGCGTAAAGCAAATCGTTATGAGTGCTAAAGAAATTGTTGCGCAAAGCAAATCGTTACGAGCGCTATAGAAACCGTTACGTAAAGCAAATCGTTATGAGCGCTAAAGAAATTGTTGCGCGAATCAAATCGTTATGAGCTCTAAAGAAATCGTTGCGCAAAGCAAATCATTACGAGCACTACAGAAATCGTTGCGTAAAGCAAATCGTTATGAGCGCTAAAGAAATCGTTACGCGAAGCAAATCGTTATGAGCTCTAAAGAAATCGTTGCGTAAAGCAAATCGTTACGATGGGCAAATCGTTGCGACGTCTTAAGAAATCGTTGTGATGACTTAAGGAATCGTTACGATGAGCAAATCGTTGCGATGTCTTAAGAAATCGTTGTGATGACTTAAGGAATTGTTACGATGAGCAAATTGTTGCGACGTCTTAAGAAATCGTTGTGATGACTTAAGGAATTGTTAGAATGAGCAAATCGTTGCGATGACTAAATCATCAAGACACTTATGAAATCGTTATGGTATCAACTTGTTATTTCTATTGAAACCGTTATACCATAAAGGAAATCGTTGTGATTCTCAACAGAAGTCGATGTGGACGTAGAGAAATATCATCTTGACTTTGTTAACGCTTCAGAAGGGTAATACTTACCAATATTTGCTTGTTTGTCCTTGGTGTATTTCTTGTACTTGGACTTCATAGAATATGTGTTAGAGAACTTTTGATAGGGTTTTGTTAATCACCAAAAAATAAATATGTAATTAATTAAAATTATATGGAGACAGACTGATCATCAAGGAGGTGGGAGTAATCCGTCAGGGGTGGCGAAATCGGCCACTTTCATGCGCGTACGTTTACGGCATGGGGAGGAGCTGTCGGGCCACTTCAATGGCGACCTTCAACTGCCGGGATAGGCCAACTATGGGCGGCGGCCCCACAGGGGAGCCGCGTGATCGAGGAAACGTCACGACAAAAAAACTGAATTGTCGACAGGAACTGAAATTTTGGAGGCCGAAACGAGGGATTTTTGACTCAAAAATGACGTCTGATCGCCTGAGGCTAACAATGGCGACGAGCGCCTTTGAGTGCCGATTCCGAAAAGTGGTCATATAAGCGATTCCAATACCCGGGCGGAAAGTTATGTCAATTTTACTGAAGGTGTGTCAGAATCCGTGCGCATCGGGAGCCGCTGCCGCCCTCCGGGAGCGGAATCCGAGTGCCGGACCAGAAATCTTCGAGTCCAGCCCAGGGCCGACCGGGTCGAAGTGCCGATTAGGAATTGGGGCCTCACGGGCGGTTCCGATCACCGGGCGAGGAAATATCTACATTTTACGGAAGTGGTGCGAAAATCGGGGTACTAGTACACACGCCCCGAGAAGGCATTTCAGGCTCCGGACTCAGAATTTCATGAAATTGGCGTCTTCTCGACCGGCTCAGAGAGACGACTCCTAAAAGTGGTCACATAAGCGATTCTGATACCCGGGCAGAAAGTTATACCCAGTTTCTTCCGTAGAAGGGGGTGGGAGTAATCCGTCAAGGGTGGCGAAATCGGCCATTTTCGCGCGCGCATGCTTACGACGTGGGGACGAGCTATCAGGCCGCATTGACGGCGACCTTCGACCGTCGAGAAGGGTCGATTGAGGGTGGCGGCCCCACAGGGGTTCCGCATGATGCAGGAAATGTCCCAGCAAAAAAATGCGAATCGTCGATAAGAACTGAAATTTCGGAGGCCGAAACGATGGATTTTCGACTCGAAAATGGCATCCGATCTCCTGCATCAAATTTGGGCGATGAGCGCCTCTGAGTGCCGATTCTGAAAAGTGGTCATATAAGCAATTCCGATAGCCGGGCGAAAAGTAATGGCCGTTTTACCGAAGGCGTGTCGGAATCCGTGCGCATCGGGAGCCGCTGCCACCCTCCGGGAGCGGAATCCGGGCGCCGGATCGGAAATCTCCGAGTCCAGCCCAGGGCCGACCGGGTTGGAGTGTTGATTTGGAATTGGGGCCTCACGGGCAGTTCCGATCACCGAGCGAGGAAATATCCACGTTTTACCAAAGTGGTGCGAAAATTGGTGTACTAATACACACGCTCCGAGGTGGCATTTCGGGCTACGGCATGGAATTTCACGAAACTGGCATCTTCTCGACCGGCTCTGAGAGACGACTCCGAAAAGTGGTCACTTAAGCGATTCTGATACTCGGGCGAAAAGTTATGCCCAGTTCTTCCGTAAAAGGGGGTGGGAGTAATCGTCAGGGGTGGCGAAATCGGTCATTTTTGCGCGCGCGCATTTACGACGCGGGGAGGAGCTGTCCGGCCACGTCGACGGTGACCTTCGACCGTCGAGAAGGGCCCAGTGAGGGCGGTGACCCCACAGGGCAGCTGCATGATGCAGGAAACATCCCGGCAAAAAACGCGAATCGCTGGTAGGAACCAAAATTTTGGAGGCCGAAACGATGGATTTTCGACTCGAAAATGGCGTCTGATTGCTTGTGGCAATCATTAAAGACGAACGCCTCTGGGTGCCGATTCCGAAAAGTGGTCATATAAGCGATTTTGATAGCCAGGCGGAAAGTTATGGCTGTTTAACTGAAGGCGTGTCAGAATCCATGCGCATCGGGAGCCGCTGCCGCCCTCCGGGAGCGGAATCCGGGCGCCGAACCGGAAATCTCCGAGTCTGGCCCAGGGCCGACTGGGTCGGAGTGCCGATTCGGAATTGGGGCCTCACGGGCAGTTCCGATCACCGGACGAGAAAATATCCACGTTTTACCAAAGTGGTATGAAAATCGGTGTATTAGTACACACGCCCTGAGGTGGCATTTCGGGCCTCAGGCTCGGAATTTCACGAAACTGGTATCTTCTCAAGCGGCTCAGAGAGACGACTCCGAAAAGTGGTCACAAAAGCGATTCTGATACCCGGGTGGAAAGTTATGCCCAGTTCTTCCGTAGAAGGGGGTGGGAGTAATCCGTCAGGGGTGGCGTAATCGGCCATATTCGCGCGCGCGCGTTTACGACGCGAGGAGGAGCTGTCGGGCCATGTCGACTGTGACCTTCGACTGTCGAGAAGGGCCGACTGAGGGCGGCAGCCCCACAGGGGAGCCGCGTGATGTAGGAAACGTCCCAGCAAAAAAATGCGAATCGCCAACAGGAACCAAAATTTCGGAGGCCGAAATGATGGATTTTTGACTCAAAAACGGTGTTCGATCGCCTGAGGCTATTGAGGGAGACGAGCGCCTCTGAGTGCTAATTTCAAAAAGTGGTCATATAAGTGATAGCCCACAAATGCATCGTTAAACACGTGACTAACAATCTCAAAATTATCGGCTTACACTAATGATTTTAACAATAGTTAAGTGGTGAGAGCCGAGTCGAATCCACGGAGAACTAGATTTTAGAATTGAAAACCTGAGTTTTTAGTTAAGAAAATAATGTGGTGAGAATAAACTAAGTTGCACAAAATAAACCTAAACTAAAGAGGGTGGTTGAGAGAGAGATAAACAGTAGAGTAGAGAGAGGCAAGAGAAAATAATCATTTAACCACACTTACCTAATCCAAATTAAACAAACTGTAAAGAAACATGATAGAGAGAGGGACAGAATAGAGAGAGTGGGAGAAATAATTAACAACCCAACTAATATTATTAAATAAATATAACTGTTTAACACAATGTAGAAATAAACTAAATTAACTGGAGGGGTGAGAGGAGAGAGAAATAACATAAAGAGAGAGAAGAGAGATGAGAGAAAATAGAAAAAGAGAGAGAAGAGAGAGAGAGAGAGATACGAGAGAGAGAGAGAGAGAGAGAGAGAGAGAGACGAGAGGGAGAGAGGAGAGAGAGAGAGGATAGAGGAGAGAGGAGAGGGCGCTGAGAAAGAGGAGAGATGAGAGAGAGAGAGAGAGAGAGAGAGAGAGAGAGAGAGGAGAGAGAAGAGAGAGACGAGAGAGAGGAGAGAGGCAGTGAGGCGCTGCCTACGTGCATGCAAAAGCATGCACGTAGGAGGGCGTGCGGGCAGGCGCCTGGGTGCGGCCTGGCGGGACGTGGGGCGCGCAGGCGGGCGCGGCCTGGGCGGCGCGGGGCGGCCTGGGTGAGGCCGGCTGGGGCTGCGCGCCCGGGGGCAGGCGGGCGGCGCTGGTAGGCGGCCTGGCCGGGGCGGTGTGGAGTTGCTTCTGTTCCTGAGAAAGAGAGACCGAGAGAGAGGAGAGGATAGAGAAAGGGAAAGAAGAAACCGGGAGAGGAAGAAGAAGAGGAGGAAGGGTGTGTGCGCAAGAGAGAGGAGAGAGAGAAAGTGAAAAAAACCAATGAGAGAGAGAGGGGGGGGTTTATAAATAGTAGAGAAAGAGAGGAAGGGGGAGAGAAGAAAGGAATGAGAGATTTTTGGAAAATAGGAGAGGAGATTTTTAAAAATAAGAAAGTGTTTTAAAAAATTAATAGAATCTCTTTTTATCTCTCTTGCTTCAATCCAATCTATTGGCCCATTTGACACTTTATTTCTTGGCCCATTAATCCTGCAAATACAACACAATAGAGATTTAATCAATTATCATTTTTTGTAATAAAGTGACAATGAGTTTGTGTGAAATTAAGGACTATAAGATAATAAAATAACATGATTATCATCAATAACAGCGCAATTATCACACCCCCCAACTTACTCATTGCTAGTCCCTTAGCAATGCACACAAGTGAATAATTGGGACAAACAAGAGTTCAAAACATCATACTTCATGACAAGGAAATAAGAATGATGCTTGATCATAAGTATTTCAAGTTCCAGTTGAGAGTGTCAAAGGCAAATATGTTAGTTCATGTCATTAGACAGTTCTTCAAGATACACACAAAATTTCATGACTTGTGTATATGTTTGAGCATTAAGAAGAGAGTGCATGAGCTTTTTACTTATCACTCAAGGATGGTATCAACTCTACACTCCTTAAATTCGATCCTCGAATTACAGGTAGCTTTCACTCCGCCTAATTCTTTTTTTTTTCTTCATGCTCTCTTCTTCTTCTTTTTTTCTTTTTATTTACATGGTGCTGCACTTCCCTTCACCGTTTGACGCGAGCCTCAACTCTTACCTTAGGAGCCACAGGCCCGGTTACTAAGATCAGGGGCATTTTGCATGTTTCTCTTTTTTTTTTTTTTCACTAGTACACACATTTTTATATTTATTTGTAGGCGGGTAGCTTTTTCCCCACGATTGGTCATCAATAGGAATGTAGAATATCAATCAATCAACCTGAATGTTTGGTAAAAATCTCATCATCCATTTGAATAGCTCAAAACAATACTTTACTGTGTTGATGAAATTTTATATGTATTTTGAGGAAGATGCTAAAAACATAACTAGTTAACTCACCCCTTCAACTCACCACCTTCACAAATACATACTATGAGTCAAGCTAAAATAAAAATCTTGCATGAAATATGAAACATGAAGCGCAATGTTAGGGACAAAATTTTGAAATACAATTTGTCCTCCCCCCAACTTAAATGACATTGTCCTCAATGGCATAAAAGTAATGATAATAGAATAAAGCCAATGTAAGTTAAGAAAGGAGAGATGCAACCTGATGATCACATGCGGGTGGTTGCACATTAGCTTTATCAAAGGATAGTGGCCAGAAAACACCTAAGAAACAAAATAAAAATGAAATCAATAAAAATCAATTTTCTTAAAAATATTGGGTTGCCTCCCAACAAGCGCTAAGTTTAATGTCTTCAGCCAGACACATGGGGGTGACAGGGTCACGTAACACCCCCAATCAATTGACGCCAAATTTTTTCTTTGTAAGGCATCATTAGCCATGGTGTGTGAAGTGGTCACACGTACCTTGTAGATCAGTAAGTGATAGATAAACTGAGGCACTCAAGATCATATCTTCAATTAAGAAATTTTCATTTGTACACTTAAGATCTTTGTATGTGTTGAACACATCAATGCGGACTTTATTATTTTCATCATTTTTACCCACAACTTCCATTTTCAGATCCTCTTTCATGATATTGAGGTCAGATTGAATTGGATGCTCAGAGGATTGCTTGAACTCCACAGGCTGACTTGAGTCAAAATTAGTAGCATGATCAGGATTGAAATGGATATGACTTTCAACACAAGGATGCTTAAAAGGTTCAAGTGCAGTTGACCAATTACTAGTGGTAGTATGTCCATGAACATATTGGATTTGTCAAGTTCAAGGAGAGGTAGGAATTCTCTATCTTTCCAACATCAAGAGAGACCCAGTCAATGTGGACTTAGGCAGAATGCTAATTCATCTCTTACCCAATAAGAATGATTGATGATTACACCCAGCTCTTTCTCCACACTCACTTCTTCTTTGTCACCCACTTGAAACAATGTCACATCAAACTTGGGCCCAACATCTAGATGACATTCTTTTTCGTCTCCCCCAACTTGAGTTCAGCTAACTCACTAGAGCTTTCCTCAAGTATGACATTATGGATGGAGTCTTCTTGATGATCAGTTTCATGTTGGGCCAAGACTTGGATTGATTTTCAGTGGCATCCATCTCCTCCTGATTTGACTCATTAATATTATCTCTCATTTTCCAAGTGGGCGTGTCCACAATCATGTTGGACTGAGAATTTGTGGATGGAATTTGAGAGTCAAATTGTTGGTCACAATCAGATAATGATGTTCATATTTGTCAATGGGTTGACATGGTGATTGACTATCCTTTCTCCTTTGATTTCTATGAGTTGCGCAATCAGGAGGTCAGTTTTGACAAATGATTGCTCTAATTTTTGTTGTTATGGCGAATGTTTGCTCAAAGACTTGTTGGTTATCATGGAATTTTTGCATAAGTTGCCTAAATTGATCATTAAATAGGCCTGATTGTGAGGGAGATGTGTGAGTGGAATGTGGATCTGCATGTTGTCCCCCATCATGGCCTTGATCATGAATATTATTTTGAAATTGGACCCAAAGATGAAAGTTATTGTTAGGAGGACTTTGGGCTTGGGCTACAATTGGTTGATCGCTATGTATCAAATGTGGCATTATCTCTCCAAGTGGTTGGAAGGGTGTGCCTTCAGGAGCATTTGTTAAGCACACGGGCAGATCAATGCCAAAATTTTTTTGATCGAACCATGATATGATTTTGGCACCTAGAAAGGGTCCTTGAATTTCCCCTTAAGGATCTTGATAGAGTAAACTCAATTTTTCAGGGGAGACACCTTGGTCAACTTTTGAGTAAGGAGTGGGTGTGGATAACACTTGAAAGGTTTGGGTTTGTTCTTGGGTTGAGGGAGGTGATGAGATGTAAAGTGGGTCAGCATATTTCCTCCACCCTGAATCATACATGTGATCTTTAATTGGGTGACCATGAATCAGATGGGCTTGAGTCCATTTGGAGCCATTGGACTGGTAAGTAGAGGTTGATGGATAAAGTGGTGAGGTTGAGAGTGCATACCATAGTGGGCTGATCCATTTGTCCAATGAAGTGCCCATTTCATAACCATGATTGTCAACCCACATAAATCTCTTTTTTTGGTTTTTTTTAATTTTTTTTGTTTTTGAAATATCTGATTTTTTATATTTTCAAATAAGTTAGCAAACAATTAATCCTATGACACCTATGGTTCCCTAGGACATAAACATTTGATTTCTCACTAATCAACTGAGGCCTAACTCAAATCCACTCTCAAGCTCGTTAACTGGCCAGGTAAGAGGTGGGAAAGTGGGAGGTTCCCCTGTTGAACCACTCCTATATTTTACCCTTTTATTTTGGTGATAATAAAATTTATGTTTAATTAATTATTATTAAAAATATTTAATATCATGTTTTCTTAATAAATATAAATTTACATGATTAATGAATATTAAATATATTAATACCATGATTTTTCTAATTATAAATTAAATATCATGATTTTCTAATAAATATAAATTTATGACATTATTACCGTAATGATTTGCACTAAACACATAAATCGATGTCCATTCAATATATATCGATTTCAGTTCAAAGTGCCACATCGATTTGTAACTCATAAGGATTCCTTTGTACTCACACAGACTCCTTTGTAACTCATAAGGATTCCTTTGTACTCACACAGACTCCTTTGTAACTCATAGGATTCCTTTGTACTCCACAGACTCCTTTGTAACTCATAAGGATTCCTTTGTAACTCACACAGACTTCTCATAAGGATCCTTGTAACTCACACAGATTCTCATAAGGATTCGCTCTCTAAAGAAATTGATCTCATAAGGATTCGCTCTCTAAAGGAATCGATCTCATAAGGATTCGCTCTCTAAAGAAATTGATCTCATAAGGATTCGCTCTCTAAAGGAATCGATCTCATAAGGAATTCGCTCTCTAAAGGAATCGATCTCACATGGATTCCTTTGTAACTCTCATAAGGATTCCTTTGTAACTCTCACATGGATTCCTTTGTAACTCTCACATGGATTCCTTTGTAACTCTCATAAGGATTCCTTTGTAACTCTCACATGAATTCCTTTGTAACACTCATAAGGATTCCTTTGTAACTCTCACATGGAACTCTCATAAGGATTCCTTTGTAACTCTCATAAGGATTTGCTCTCACGTGAATTCGTTTGTAAAAACATAGATTTCCTTTATATTTTAAAATGTTTTTGGCATCTAGTGAAAAAGTCAATATTCTTGATTTGCGTAATCCTTTATCTTTCTGACAGGAGATCTTTTTGCTATCTTTCTAGATCTCTTCTCTCCTGCCAACAAAAGAGAGATTACTTACTACTTCTGGGTGGCAACAGGAAACATAGAGGTATGAGCCTTTTTGACAGAAACATTCTTTTATCTAAACACTTTTTTCTATGCTTGCAGACCTCGTAGACCACAAATTATCAGAAGAAAGAGAAGATGAGCAACGGCTAGAACTCCAACGGATTTATTCAAATTGCTCATATAAAAGATGAAGCAATGGCTGAAGAACAAAAATAGCTTTCCTGAAGATCTTTTGAATGAGTGTACAACCAGTGAGGAACCTGAACTCCAAATACACTCAAAGAAAAAGAGAGAAAGAGCCTGAGCCCAAGAAGAAGTGTTCAAGCATCTGAAGCACTGAAGCATTCAAGCTCCTTTTCTCTCTTCTCTCTCTCTCTCTGTGTGCATCTTGTAATCTGGGGGAGAGAGTCTTTTGCTGAGAGTTCTTTTAGTTGGTTTTTATTGTTCCAACTCTCAGCTTTGTTCTTTCTTTTCTAAGAAAGATCTTTGTCGGCTGTAGGACTGTATACAGTTGTTAACCTAGCTAGGGGTTAGTGTCTAGCAGAACCGCACTGGGGTTTGTACCAAGAGGTTGGCTTCTTTACCTGTAAGAGAGTGGGGCTGCCTTCTTGCCCGGGAAAGAGAAGAAGACAGCTGGGGTGCTGGGTGTTGTAGTGTCCTTAAGGGGGACTGTACCCTTGGTTAGTGAAATCCCAAGAAGTTGCTTGGGGACTGGACGTAGGACTTCCATGTGGGAAGGGCCGAACCAGGATAAATCTCTGTGTTATTTGTATGATTGTTTATTTGCTTCCGCACTGCTACTCTTATCACACTAAACTAACCAAACCTTCAAGTGTTAATTTCTGTGTTTAAGTTTCTATTTCAGATTTCAGAAAAATCTATTCACCCCCCCCCCCACTCTAGGTTAGCTTGCTGCCGTACCAAAAGGGCCAACACCCCCTGCTCTCGCAGGGACCTAATTAAATAACCACTTGTCCACTTAGGCGTTTGCCTATGAACCTCTAGCTTAGACACCAATTTCCAAACTTGATAGTGGGCCCAAGTGGGCCTAAGTCTCAAAGCGAACCCTAGGTCAAGTTTCTACTTCTTTTATTGGGTTTGGGAATGCAAAAGATGCAGGAAGTTGTGGTTTGTGGGCTAAGGAGGGGTGATCAAATCCCCACTTATCTTGTTAAGGAAACTGCCCTTAAAATATTTTAGAAATGATGTGCACACCACAAAATCAAGCAAGGGGTTCTATAAAAGCATGGCAATGCATGATCATGCTTTTAAGAAAGTTGAGATTCTCACATTGTCTCTCGCAATCTTCGACAAGAAAGGAAACTTTTCAAAAGGAAAATTACCTAAAGATGGAAATCTAAATGATGCATGTCCTAAAGATGGAAAGTTTCTAATCATGACATGACATCTTTTATTGGATTCAAGTGATTGATTTTTTTTTAATTTTTTTATTAATTGTCTAAACATGGCAACTAAAAAGAAACTCAATCAAGAGGGTTTTATGGTACTTACCTTCAACGCAATCCCTCGTTCTTTTGGAAATGAAAACAAATGGAAAGAGTGAGAGAAGGAAATCATCTCACTTTCCCATTTTTTTTATTTTTCATGCAATTTTGGATTTTTTCACTTTTATTTGATACCTACAAAAAGAAAGAAAATGTAAGCCTGAATATGTACAAAAAAACAAAAAATTATCAAAACTAAAAATCTAATCCCCGACAACGGCGCCAAAATTGATAGCCCACAAATACGTCATTAAACACGTGACTAACAATCTCAAAATTATCGGCTTACACTAATGATTTTAACAATAGTTAAGTGGTGAGAGCCAAGTCGAATCCACGGAGAACTAGATTTTAGAATTGAAAACCTTGAGTTTTTAGTTAAGAAAATAATGTGGTGAGAATAAACTAAGTGCCACAAAATAAACCTAAACTAAAGAGGGTGGTTGAGAGAGAGATAAACAGTAGAGTAGAGAGAGACGCAAGAGAAAATAATCATTTAACCACACTTACCTAATCCAAATTAAACAAACTGTAAAGAAACATGATAGAGAGAGAGACAGAATAGAGAGAGTGGGAGGAATAATTAACAAACCACAACTAACTTATTTAAATATAATGTAACTGTTTAACACAATGTAGAAATAAACTAAATTAACTGGAGGGGTGAGAGGAGAGAGAAATAACATAAAGAGAGAGATGAGAGAATGAGAGAAATAGAAAAGAGAGAGAGAGGAGAGAGAGAGAGAGAGAGAGAGAGAGAGAGGAGGGGGATAGAGGAGGAGAGAGGGCACTGAGAAAGTGGAGAGAGAAAAGAGAGAGAGAGAGAGAGAGAGAGAGAGAGAGAGGAGAGAGCGGAGAGAGAAGAGAGAGACGAGAGAGAGGAGAGAGGCGTGTGAGGCGCGGCCTACGTGCATGCAAAAGCATGCACGTAGGAGGGCGCGCGGGCAGGCGCCTGGGCGAGGTCGGCTGGGGCGGCTCGCGCGGGGGCAGGCGCAGTAGGCGGCGCGGGGCAGGCACGGCAGGCGGGCCTGGCGGGGCGCGTGAGCTGCTTCTGTTCCTGAGAAAGAGAGAACGGGAGAGAGGAGAGGACAGAGAAATGGAAAGAAGAAACCGGGAGAGGAAGAAGAAGAGGAGGAAGGGTGTGTGCGCAAGAGAGAGGGAGAGAGAGAAAGTGAAAAAAAACAATGAGAGAGAGAGGGGGAGGGTTTATAAAATAGTAGAGAAAGAGAGGAAGGGGGAGAGAGAAAAGAAAGGAAGGAGATTTTTGGAAAATAGGAGAGGAGATTTTTAAAAATAAGAAAGTGTTTTAAAAAATTAATAGAATCTCTCTTTATCTCTCTTGCTTCAATCCATTGGCCCATTTGACACTTTATTTCTTGGCCCATTAATCCTGCAAATACAACACAATAGAGATTTAATCAATTATCATTTTTTGTAATAAAGTGACAATGAGTTTGTGTGAAATTAAGGACCATAAGATAATAAAATAACATGATTATCATCAATAACAAAGTAATTATCAATAAGCGATTCCGATAGCCGGGTGGAAAGTTATGGCCGTTTTACCGAAGGCGTGTCGGAATTTGTGCGCATCGGGAGCCGCTGCCGCCCTCCGAGAGAGGAATCCGGGCATCGGACCGGAAATCTCCGAGTCCAGCCCAGGGCCGACCGAGTCGGAATGCCGATTCGGAATTGGGGCCTCGTGGACGGTTCCGATTATCAGGCGAGGAAATATCCATGTTTTACCGAAGTGGTGCGAAAATCGGTGTACTAGTACACACGCCCCGAGGTGGCATTTCGGGCTTCGGACTCAGAATTTCGCAAAATTGGCATCTTCTCGACCGGCTCAGAGAGACGACTCCCAAAAGTGGTCACATAAGCGTTTCTGATACCCCGGCATAAAGTTATGCCCAGTTCTTCCCTAGAAGGGGGTGGGAGTAATCCGTGAGGGGTAGCGAAATCGGCCATTTTCACGCGCGCGCATTTACGACGCGGGGAGGAGCTGTCGGGCTGCGTCGACGGAGACCTTCGACTGTCGAGAAGGGCCGACTGAGGGCGGCGGCCCCACAGGGGAGCCGCGTGATGAAGGAAACGTCCCGGCAAAAAAACATAAATCACCGGCAGGAACTTAAAATTCGGAGGTCGAAACGATGGATTTTCGACTCAAAAAATGTGTCCGATCGCCTGTGGCAATTGGTGGCGAAGAGCGCCTCTGAGTGCCGATTCCGAAAAGTGGTCATATAAGCGATTTCGATAGCGGGCGGAAAGTTATGGCCGTTTTATCGAAGGCGTGTCGGAATCCGTGCGCATCGGGAGCTGCTGCCTCCCTTCGGAAGCGCAATCCAGGCGTCGGACTGGAAATCTCCGAGTCCGGCCCAAGGCCGACCGGGTCGGAGTGCCGATTCGAAATTAGGGCCTCGCGGGCGGTTCCGATCATCGGGCGAGAAAATATCCACGTTTTACCGAAGTGGTGCGAAAATCGGTGTACTAGTACACACGTCCAGAGGTGGCATTTTGGGCTCCGACTCGGAATTTCACGAAATTGGCTTCTTCTAGACCGGCTCGGAGAGACGACTCCAAAAAGTGGTCACATAAGCAATTCTGATACCCAGGCGGAAAGTTATGCCCAATTCTTCCGTAGAAGGGGGTGGGAGTAATCCGTCAGGGGTGGCGAAATCGGCCATTTTCCTACGCGCGCATTTACGACGTGGGGAGGAGCTATAGGGCCGCATCGACGGAGACCTTCGACCATCGAGAAGGACTGACTGAGGGCGGCGGCCCCACAGGGGAGCCACGTGATGCATGAAACGTCCCAGCAAAAAAATGCGAATCACCGGCAGGAATCGAAATTTCAAAGATTGAAACGATGGATTTTCGACTCGAAAATGGAGTCCGATTGCCTGTGTCAATTTGGAGCGACGAGCGTCTCTGAGTGCCGATTCCGAAAAGTGGTCATATAAGCGATTCCGATAGCCAGGCGGAAAGTTATGGCCGTTTTACCGAAGGCATGTCGGAATCTGCGCACATCGGGAGCCGCTGCTGCCCTCTGGGAGCGGAATCCGGTCACCGGACCGGAAATCTCTGAGTCCGGCACAGGGCCGATCGGGTCGGACTGCCGATTCGGAATTGGGGCCTCGCGGGCGGTTCCGATCACCGGGTAAGGAAATATCCACGTTTTACCGAAGTGGTGCAAAAATCGGTGTACTAGTACATACGCCCCGAGGTGGTATTTCGGGCTCCGAACTCGGAATTTCGTGAAACTGGCATCTCCTCGACCGGCTCGGAAAGACGACTCCTAAAAGTGGTCACGTAAGCGATTCTGATACCCGGGCAGAAAGTTATGCCTAGTTGTTCCGTAGAAGGGGGTATGAGTAATCCGTCAGGTGTGGCGAAATCGGCCATTTTCGCGTGCACGCATTTATGACGCGGGGAGGAGTTGTCGGGCTGCGTCGACGGCGACCTTCGACCGTCGAGAAGGGCCGACTGAGGGCGGCGGCCCCACAGGGGAGTCGCGTGATGCAGGAAACGTCTCGGCAAAAAAACACGAATCGCCAGAATTAACCAAAATTTTGGAGGCCGAAACGATGGATTTTTGACTCAAAAATGGCATCCGATCGCCTGCGGCCACCACAAGCGACGAGCGCCTCTGAGTGCCGATTACGAAAAGTGGTCATATAAGCGATTCTGATAGCTGGGCGGAAAGTTATGGCCGTTTTACCGAAGGCGTGTCAGAATCTGTGCGCATCGGGAGACGCTGCCGCCCTCCGGGAGCAAAATCCGGGCGCTGGACCGGAAATCTCCGAGTCCGGCCCAGGGCCGACCGGGTCGTATTGCCAATCATCGAGCGAGGAAATATCCACGTTTACGAAAGTGATGTGAAAATCGGTGTACTAGTACACACGCCCGGAGGTGGCATTTTAGGGTTCGGACTCGGAATTTTGCGAAATTGGCATCTTCTCGATCGGCTCGGAGAGACTATTCTGAAAAGTGGTCACATAAGCGATTCTGATGCCTGGGCAGAAAGTTATGCCCAGTTCTTCTATAGAAGGGGGTGGAAGTAATCTGTCAGGGGTGGCGAAATCGACCATTTTCACACGCGCACATTTACGGTGTGGGGAGGAGCTGTCGGGCCACGTTGACGGCGACCTTCGACCGTCGGGATAGGCTGACTGTGGGCGGCAGCCCCACAGGGGAGCCGTGTGATCGAGGAAACGTCACGGCAAAAAAACCTGAATCGACGGTAGGAACTAAAATTTTGGAGGCCGAAATGATGGATTTTCGACTCGAAAACGACGTCCGATCGCCTGAGTGCCGATTCCGAAAAGTTGTCATATAAGCGATTCCGATACCCGGGCGAAAAGTTATGCCCGTTTTACCGAAGGCGTGTCGGAATCCGTGCGCATCGGGAGCCGCGGCCGCCCTCTGGGAGCAAAATCTGGGCGCCGGATCGGAAATCTTCGAGTCTGGCCCAGGGCCGACCGGGTCGGAGTGCCCATTCAGAATTGGGGCCCCACGGGCGGTTCCAATCACCGAGCGAGGAAATATCCACATTTTACCGAAGTGGTGCGAAAATCAGTGTACTAGTACACACGCCCGGAGGTGGCATTTCGGACTGCGGAGTCGTACTTTTACGAAACTAGCATCTTCTCGACCGGCTCGGAGAGACGATTCCGAAAAGTGGTCACATAAGCGATTCTGATACCCGAGCGGAAAGTTATGCCCAGTTCTTCCGTAGAAGGGGGTGGGAGTAATCCGTCAGAGGTGGCGAAATCGGCCCCCCAGGGGAGCCGTGTGATCGAGGAAACGTCACGGCAAGAAAATGAGAATCGTCAGCAGGAACCGAAATTTTGGAGGCCAAAACGATGGATTTTTGACTCAAAAACGGCGTCCGATCACCTGGGGAAATCATGGATGACGAGCGCCTCTGAGTGCCGATTCCGAAAAGTGGTCATATAAGCGATTCCGATACCCGAGCGGAATGTTATGCCCGTTTTACCGAAGGTGTGTCGGAATCCGTGTGCATCGGGAGCCGCGGCCTTCCTCCGGAAGCAAAATACGGGCGCCGGACTGGAAATTTCCGAGTCCGTCCCAGGGCCGACCGGGTCGGAGTGCCAATTTCGAATTGAGGCCTCGCGGGCAGTTCCGATCACCGGGAGAGGAAATATCCACGTTTTACCGAAGTGGTGCGTAAATCGGTGTACTAGTACACACGCCCGGAGGTGTCATTTCGGGCTCCAAACTCAGACTTTTACGAAACTAGCATCTTCTCGAACAGCTCAGAGAGACGATTCCGTAAAGTGGTCACATAAGCAATTCTGATACCCGGGCGGAATGTTATGCCCAGTTCTTCCGTAGAAGGGGTTCAGAGTAATCCGTGAGGGGTGGCGAAATTGGCCATTTTCACGTGCGCACGTTTACGGCACGGGGAGAAGCTGTCGGGCCATGTCGATGGAGACCTTCGACCGTCGGGATAGGCCGACTGTGGGCGGCGGCCCCATAGGGGAGCCGCGTGATCGAAGAAACGTCACGGCAAAAAAAAACACAAATCATCGGTAGGAACCAAAATTTCAGAAGCCGAAAGGATGGATTTTCGACTCAAAAACGGCGTCCGATTGCCAGAAGCAAACAAGGGCGACGAGCGCCTCTGAGTGACGATTCCGAAAAGTGGTCATATAAGCGATTCTGAAACCCGGGCGGAAAGTTATGTCCATTTTAACGAAGGTTTGTCGGAATCCGTGCGCATCGGGAGCCACGGCTGCCCTCCGGGAGCGGAATCTGGGCTTCAGAGCAGAAATCTCCGAGTTTGACCCAGGGCCGATCGAGTTGGACTGCCGATTCGGAATTGGGGCCTCGCGGGCGGTTCTGATCACCAGGCAAGGAAATATCCACGTTTTACCGAAGTGGTGCAAAAATCGGTGTATTAGTACACACGCCTCGAGGTGGCATTTCGCGCGCCGGACTCAGAATTTTGCGAAACTGGCATCTTCTCGACCGGCTCGGAGAGACGATTCTGAAAAGTGGTCACATAAGCGATTCTGATGTCCGGGCGGAAAGTTATGTCAGTTCTTCCATAGAAGGGGGTGGGAGTAATCCATCAGGGGTGGCGAAATCGGCCATTTTCATGCGCGCATGTTTACGGCGTGGAGAGGAGCTGTCGGGCCACGTCGATGGTGACCTTCGACCGTCGGGATAGGCTGACTATGGGCGGCAGTTCCACAGGGGAGCCGCGTGATCAAGGAAACGTCACGGCAAAAAAACACAAATCGTCAGTAGGAACTGAAATTTTGGAGGCCGAAACGATGGATTTTCGACTCGAAAACGGCGTTCGATCACCTTCGAAAAATAAAGCGACGAGCGCCTCTGAGTGCTGACTCCGAAAAGTGGTCATATAAGCGATTCTGATACCCGGGTGTAAAGTTATGCCCGTTTTACCGATGGCGTGTCGGAATCCGTGCGCATCGGGAGCCGCAGCTGCCCTCCGGGAGCGGAATCCGGGCGCTGGACCAAAAATCTCTGAGTCCGGCCCATGGCCGACCGGGTCGGAGTGCCGATTCGGAATTGGGGCCTCGCGGGCGGTTCCGATCACCGGGCGAGGAAGTATCTACATTTTATTGAAGTGGTGCAAAAATTAGTGTACTAGTACACACGCCCCGAGATGGCATTTCGGGCTCCGGACTCGGAGTTTCGCAAAACTGGCATCTTCTCGACCGACTCGGAGAGACAATTTCGAAAAGTGGTCACATAAGCGATTCTGATGCCCGGGCGGAAGGTTATGCCCAGTTCTTCCGTAGAAGGGGGTGGGAGTAATCCGTCAGGGGTGGCGAAATCAGCCATTTTCGCGCGCGCACATTTACGGCGCGGAGAGGATCTGTTGGGCCATGTCGATGACGACCTTCGACCGCTGGGATAGGCCAACTATGGGCGGCGGCCCCACAGGGGAGCCGCATGATCGAGGAAACATCAAGGCAAAAAAGTGCGAATCGTCAACAGGAACTGAAATTTTGGAGGCTGAAACGATGGATTTTCAACTCGAAAATTGCGTCCGATCACCTGAAGCGATCATGCACGACAAGCGCCTCTGAGTGCCGATTCCGAAAAGTGGTCATATAAGCAATTCCGATACGCGGGCGGAAAGTTATGTCCGTTTTACCGAAGGCGTGTCGGAATCCGTACACATCGGGAGTCGCAGCCACCCTTAAGGAGCCGAATCTGGACGTTGGAACGGAAATCTTCGAGTCTGGCCCAGGGCCGACCAGGTCGAAGTGCCGATTCGGAATTGGGGACTCGCAGGCGGTTCCGATCACCGGGCGAGGAAATATCCACATTTTACCGAAGTGGTGCAAAAATCGGTGTACTAGTACACACGCCCCGAGGTGGCATTTCGGGCTCCGGACTCGGAATTTTGCAAAACTAGCGTCTTCTCGACCGGCTCGGAGACACGATTCCGAAAATTGGTCACATAAGCAATTCTGATGTCCGGGCGGAAAGTTATCCCCGGTTCTTCTGTAGAATGGGGTGGGAGTAATCCGTCAGGGGTGGCGAAATCGGCCATTTTCGCGCGCGCACGTTTACGGCATGGGGAGGAGCTGTCGGGCCGCATCGACGGCGACGTACGACCTTCGGGATAGGCCGACTGTGGGCGGCGGCCCCATAGGGGAGCCACGTGATCAAGGAAATGTCACGACAAAAAAACATGAATCATCAGTAGGAACTGAAATTTTGGAGGCCGAAACGATGGATTTTCGACTCGAAAACAACATCCGATTGCCTGGGGCAATCTTAGGCGACGAGCGCCTCTGAGTGCCGATTCTGAGAAGTGGTCATATAAGCGATTCCGATACCCGGGCAGAAAGTTATGCCCGTTTTACCGAAGGCGTGTCAGAATCCGTGCGCATCGGGAGCCGCGGCCGCCCTCCGGAAGCGGAATCCGGGAGCCGGACCGGAAATCTGAGTCTGGCCCAGGGCCGACCGGGTCGGAGTGCCGATTCGGAATTGGGGACTCGCGGGCGGTTCCGATCACCGGGCGAGAAAATATCTACATTTTATTAAAGTGGTACGAAAATCGGTGTACTAGTACACACGCCCCGAGGTGGCATTTCGGGCTCCAGACTCGGAGTTTCACAAAGCTGGCGTCTTCTCGACCAGCTCAGAGAGACGATTCCGAAAAGTGGTCACATAAGCGATTCTGATGCCCGGGCGGAAAGTTATGCCCAGTTCTTCCGTAGAAGGGGGTGGGAGTAATCCGTCAGGGGTGGCGAAATCGGCCATTTTTGCGCGCGCCCGTTTACGGCGCGGGGAGGAGCTATCGTGCCACGTCGACGGCGACCTTCGACTGTCGAGATAGGCCGACTATGGGCGGCGGCCCCACAGGGGAGCCGTGTGATCGAGGAAACATCACGGCAAAAAAATGCAAATCGTTGACAGGAATTGAAATTTTGGAGGCTGAAACGATGGATTTTCGACTCGAAAACGACGTTCGATCGCCTGAGGCGAGCATAAGAGACGAGCGCCTCTGAGTGCCGATTCCGAAAAGTGGTCATATAAGCGATTCCGATACCCGGGCGGAAAGTTATGCTCGTTTTACCGAAGGCGTGTCGGAATCAAGTGCGCATCGGGAGCCGCAGCCACCCTTCGGGAGCAGAATCCGGACGCCGGACCAAAAATCTCCGAGTCTGACCCAGGGCCGACCAGGTCGGAGTGCCAATTCGAAATTGGGGCCTCGCAGGCGGTTTCGATCACCAGGCGAGGAAATATTCACATTTTACCGAAGTGGTGCGAAAATCGGTGTACTAGTACACACGCCCCGAGGTGGCATTTCGGGCTCCAGACTCAGAGTTTCGCGAAATTAGCATCTTCTCGATCGGCTCAGAGAGACGATTCCGAAAAGTGGTCACATGAGCGATTCTGAGGCCCGGGAAGAAAGTTATGCACAGTTTTTCCGTAGAAAGGGGTGGGAGTAATCCATCAGGGGTGGCGTAATCGGCCATTTTCACGCGCACACGTTTACGGCGCGGGGAGGAGCTGTCGGGCCGCGTCAACGGCGACCTTCGACCGCCGGGATAGGCCGACTCGGAGATTTCCGGTCAATTACAGCCGTCTACAGATACTACTTTTCTTGTAGTGTCAATTAAAATTAAATTCGAATTTGGCTCAATACTCGTTGAATGTTTATATTTTTATTCATAGTCACTCAATTCATTTTTCAGGTATTCAAACTCGGTTCCTTGAACTACTCGTTTACACAAATGAGTTCAAACTCAAGCTCGAAATCAAGCTTCATTTAAACATTTAAATGAGCTGGAGGTTGCACATGACTCGATTAAAATTATTTATATTTTTTTCAGCTGAAAACAAATAAAATATGTTTTGCTTGAACTTGAGTCATTATTGAGCACAAATTAGGAGTCAAAGAAATGTGTTCTTTGAAAATGGGCTGTGGAGGCCATTTTTATAAATGCTAAGTCCACCAATTTTCTTTTCATTTCTGATATGAGATTATTAGAATGCCAGGTGGTGGCTGGTGCAGGGTGTGGCGCCGTGGGTGCAGGAGGTGGGGTGTAGAGGGCGGCAGGTGCAATGGCTGGGGCTGCTGAAGATGCGGTCGTAGTAGACGGCGTACTAAGAAAACTTAGGATCCATTTGTTTGAACGGAAAACTCCCAAAAAAAACTATTTTCTAGGAAAAACTTCTTTTTTGGTGTTATTTAGTATCTCTGAAAAATAAAATCCGGAAAAATTTATACCAAAAGTTCTGGATTTTGGCATCCAAGGTAAATGTCTGGATGCCATTTTCTGGTTCTTGCATGGCGTTCTCCTTCTTTTTCTTCTTTTTTATTTTATTTATTCCAACCACGGTGATAATTTTTTAGGTATTATTCATTCAAGTTTTATTTTTATTTTTTTCCACTTATTTAAGTAGTCTTTGTCAAATTTAATTATTTTTCATTAGTTGTTTTAATTTTAAATTTTTTATTAAAATATCCATAAAATACTATTCATTCAAGTTAGGTTTTTATTTTATTTCTCCTAGTTTAAATTGTCTATGTTAAAGTTATTTGTTTTCCACTAAAATTTTTATTTTTATTTTTTAATAATATTAAAATAAAATAAAAATTTGATAAATAATATAGTAGGAGTATGTGGCCCTCTCTTATTGGAGTGGACCATAATATCCCATCTACTTCACCGCAACTTTCTCATAAAAGTTTACATTCAATACTGTTGACTTTTCACTTTTTTTTTAATCTTCTATTTACATAAATAACCAGTGAAAATATTTACCTAAGAATTAAATAAACAGTTAAGATTTTTATTTTTATGTAAAAATTATTCTATGAAAAACTATTTTCTAATGAAAATATTTTACATACAATTAAATAGACCCTTAGCCATTAATTTCATAAGCTGATGCATGATGTATATAGCTGATACTCTTCATTAACGAAATTTAGATTGGCATGGTCTATTTTAATGTGCATGCATGCATTGTGTTTTCCCTAGTTGCGAGCAAACAGGGTTGGTTTAAGATTATACCAGCTTTATTGGGAAACAAGGTAAGGCTAGCACATGACGAGAAGTGCATGTCCCTTTCCATGCATGACAATCTCATACATGGGTCTTATTGCTTGCTTCTCCACAGATACAGGGCATGGTCTTAATTTATTTCATAAAAAACTGAGAAAAAGAGGTGGTACATGACATCAGCTGGCCTTTATTTAAAGGCATCCCGGTGACGAGCTAGTTAAGTGCATGTCGCAGATCTGCCGGGTCCGCCGAAGAAGAAGTGGAATCCCACTGCAAATCTTGCACGTGGCCAGGTTCCAGGCTATAACAATTTGGGTGTGTGATGATCGAGCCACCATAATCAGGTGATATATATTTGGTTGGATCATGAGGTTCCACAATCTGGATGTTTCTTATGTAGGCAGCTTTCCCGTAGCCTTCTACAGCAAAATGACCGGAACCCATCTGTGTGCTTGTGTGATGTCCTGACACTTCCTTGTTTAGAATCTCTCCTCCGAAGCTATGAACTTGCGCACCTTCTTCAAGCTCTGGCACAAGAATCTTCGGCCAATACCCCAACGGCTGTCGTGCTACCATTACCCACCAGTCTCCAGTGTGCCTATCCTGTATAATTAATTAGATAACAATAGATGTAAGTAGTGGGGGAAAAAAGGAAATATAAACTAGCTAACATTGATGAAGTACTCAATGAACGAATATAATATGTACATGTGAATAGCCATCTACTTTTTTTAATTGAGAAGAGATAATCAATTAAGTGCCTGTTAAGGGCATGCGAAACATATTATAGAATGAAGTGCACTCAAGTCCGTTATATATTTACAATTAGTTATAAAGTCATATGAAAAAAAAAATCACCACGAAGATGGTCACAAGCATGAAAAATGAGAGTAATTTAATTTTCTATCTCAATCTATTTGTCATAAAAGAAAATGTCTGCACAAACTCATTTGTTGTAACAATGTTTTCTTCTTTTTATTAAACACGTTAACAACATTTTAATTTCCCACAAATAATTTGTTATTTACATTGTGTACGGAAAGTAAGGACATATACATCATGATGATTTGGTTTTGGTTGGTCCTCGTTACTAATATGCTCGACTTCATGTACATCGAACACATTTTGAAATTTGAATGGGTGGTCGAATATGCAAGAAGCTGCACCAGCTTGGGAATGAGTCAAGGCAATAAAAGAGATCAAGCAGGACATGGATTTGTTGGCCCTTTTCTTTGGTACGGCAACAAACTAACCTGGGGGGGGGGGGGTGAATAGGTTTTTCTGAAATCTGAAATAGAAACTTAAACACAGAAAATTAACGCTTGAAAGTTTGGTTAGTTTAGTGTGATAAAGAGTAGCAGTGCGGAAGTAAATAAACAATCACACAACACAGAGAATTATCCTGGTTCGGATCTCCTCTCCTTAGGAGTCCTACGTCCAGTCCATGAGCAATATCTTAGGATTTTACTAACCAAGGGTACAATCCCCCTCAAGGACACTACAACACCCAGCACCCCAGCTGGTCTTCTCCTCTTTTCCGGGCAAGAAGGCAGCCCACTTCTTTTACAGGCTCAGAAGCAAATCTCCTGGTACAAATCCCAGTGCGGTTCTACAACCAGCACCCCAACTGGTCTTCTTCTCTTTCCCGGACAAGAAAGCAGCCCACTTCTTTTACAGGTTCAGAAGCAAACCTCCTAGTACAAATCCCAGTGCGGTTTTACTAGACATAAACCCCTAGTTGGGTTCTACACTGTATATAGTCCTACAGCTGGACAGAAATCTTTCTTAGAAAAGAAAGATTAGACTGAGAGCTATTACAAGATGAATACTATGGACTCTAGCTCACAGTCACAGACTCTCCCCCAAATTTACAATGAGCGCAGAGAGAGAATGAAGAGAGAAGGAAGGAAGCTTGAAGAAGGCTTGAATGCTTAAGATGCTCATGATCACTTCTTCTTGGCTCAGGCTCTTTCTCTCTTTTCCTTTGAGTGTATGTGGCATTTATGTTCCTCACTGGTTGTACACTCCTTCAAAGATCTTCAGGAAAGCTCTACACTACTTCTTCAGCCATGCTTCATCTTTTATATGAGCTTTTGAATAGATCCATTGAAGTTCTAGCCGTTGCTCATCTTCTTCTTCATTTGTCTTAATCAACCTTTGGTGGTCTTCGAGGTCTGTAAGCATAGAAGAAAGTGTTAGCATAAAAATGTGTTTATGATAAACGGTGCATGCAACTGTGTTTCTGCTAACACGATAAAAATGATAGGTCATATCCTTTTTCTGACAAGACTCTGAGATACGCATGCAGTCTTTTTGTCAAAGGATATTTGACTTCTCATAAGGCACCAGAAGCACTTTGAAATATAAGAGAAATCGATGTGAATATGACTTATAAAATCATTGTGTGAATAAGTCGTTGTTTTATGCAAATCGTTGTTCATTTATAAGCAAATCGTTCTAGATAGAAATCGTTATGATCACTTAATGAATCGTTGTGAGAGCAAGCCGATGTGATCATTAAAAAAATCGTTGTGAGAGCAAGTCGATGTGATCACTAAAGAAATTGTTATGAGAGCAAGTCGATGTGATCACTAAAGAAATCGTTATGAGAACCAAATCGTTGTGAGGGTAAATCATTGCGCTCACTTATCAAATCGTTATGGCAAGCAAATCGTTGTGAGAGCAAATCGTTGCGCTCACTTAATAAATCGTTATGGCCACTTAAGAAATCGTTACGAGAAGCAAATTGTTACGATCACTGAAGAAATCGTTACGAGAGCAAATCGTTATGATCACTAAAGAAATCGTTACGAGAGCGAATCGTTACAATCACTTATCAAATCGTTATGGGCCTTAACGAATCGTTATAGAAGGCAAATCGATGTGAGGGCAAATCGTTGCGCTCACTTATCAAATCATTATAAGCCTTAACGAATCATTATAGCAGTCACTAACCAAATCATTGTAGCTTATTCATTTGGCACTTGAACTGAAATCGATGTATATAGATTAGACATCGATTTATCTTTTTAGTGCAAAACACACAACGATAATTCCATAAATTTATATTATTTAGGAAAACATGATATTAATTATATTTGGTAATATTTAATTGATCATAAATTTTGTTATCATCAAAATATGAGGGTAAAATATAGGAGTGGTTCAACAGAATTGTGCAAGGTATTTAGATAGAAGGAAACAACTAACAGGTAATTGATCTTATAAAAAATCATTCAAAGGAGCTATCATAGGAAATCAAGCTATTCATATAAGACATAAGGAACATAGGCAAAGAGTGGGAAAAAGTGTATGCATCGCATACAAAAAGGGCTGCCAATGGAGCTGCGGATTGGCTGACGACACAAGCTCGGGAGGCAAAATTTTCTATCTATTGGGGACCTCCGATTTCGTTTGAACTTTACGTCATTTAATTTGTAAGAATGATCCAACAACACTAGAGGGTGGGGATCCACCGTAGAGGTTCTTGTCACTGGCCTGTAGGAGGGTTGCATTTTAGGGTTTCTTCATTTCTGAAGCCTTTTTTTTTCTGTTCGTTCTGTGTTTCTTGTAGTTTCTTTACTGTCTCTGTCGGATGTAGCCTTATGTGTACTATTTTTTGTTGCTTATTGACATTGTTCCGGGGCTTCTGAGCCTAGTTCAGTTACTCCCAAAAAATAATGTATCAAGCTGGACATTGTGTCGATGATTAAGATCGAGATGTAACTATTTGTACTTGTATCACTCACGCTCTCGATTTATTTTTGCCGCTAAATTTGAGGCGTGACACTCCGTGAGGGAACCTCCATCCTCATCAACGATCTCCTTTGCAAGAAAGCAAGAACACAAGTTAGTTTCTTGTGGAAGCTCGAAAAGCAAAGAGTGTGAATAATTAATAGAAGGCAGCACACCTCGGCCAAACTTACCGATTAGCTGAAGGAGCTTCTCGGATGGCTTGTACAGGTTGAGGAGCTTCACTGCATATAATGATGGAAAGTAGTGAGCTCGGCCTCAAAAAATTCTTGGGGAGCTCAAAAAGGTTTGGCTTTTACAACCAATGCCAACCATGTGGTCTGGAAAGGCCGCCTCTTGGGGCAGTGAACAAAGAGGAAGCTCCTCTTCCATTTGTAGACCGAGGAGGGGATGTGCTCAAGGATGTGTCGACTAGCCTTAGCTAAAGTAGATCTAGTCACCGAATGACTTCACTACAAAGCAATAAAAAAAAATGTGTAAGGAGGGCTCTACCTGAGCTGGGCATAGATGACCAGGACACTGATATCCAACCTCCAGGCATTGGGGGCCTTCCTAGGTGGTTCAGGGGTACAATGAGGAAAGTGGGAAGAGGATATCAAAATGTAGCTCTGATGGCCTCGATATATATATAAAAATTGAGCTCCATCAAGCATTGTCTACCCACATATCAGCCACAGAGTTAGCTTGATGATGTGAACCTGACATGTGGATAGACAACACTTTTAGATCATAGGATATGATGGTTATGATGAAAAGCTAGTCGTAGCTCTCTGGAGCACTCACTGACACCGGGGTAGTGAAAGGGCCACATCAGTGGCTCAAGAGGAGGTTGATCTCATCATTGAAGATGATGATGAGGAAGAAAAAGAAGTAAAGGAGGATGAACCCTCCCAGACTTAAGGGTTCAAGGAAGAAGAATTAGTTGAATCGAAAGAGCTGGAAGAAGACATGGCTTACCTGTGAAGGAAGCAAGCATGAGAATAGGAAGCCAAAGCGGAAGTTGAAAACCAAAATGGAGGTCAGAGGTGAAGGTTACATTGAGGCTTGCATGTCGACTATTGCTCTCACTCATGTGTAAGGCAAGGTGCTCGTTTGGGATGTAGATCTGACTGTCATAGCTCGCCGCCTCATTCTAATGGCTTAGATGCAACCATGTGGCATCTTCTAATTGGATCCTGACGACTATCTTGGATTATGCTCATATGCGGCCTATAAGGCTAGTGATGATGATGCACAGGTTTCAAGGCAGTGACACGATAGTCGATGTCACATTCAGTAGTTGAGGAGTCATCATGATGGCTTCAGGTACCATAAATGCTTGATATGACCATGTATTAGGGTACCTGCCATGATGTGAGCACATGGTAGGGCACCTATCGCCACATCACCACATGCTTGAAATCACATTGCACCACCAACGTTTCGATGTGAACCTAGGGAGATAATAACATGAGTAACTCCCACGTCTCCGTTCAGAGTGTCGAGTTTGGCTGACGCTCGAATGTCACTTAGGTGGACGAGGTCCATCTTGGCCAAGGATGGGGCCTGCTCACTTAGGCCAACTCCAATGTGGAGCACACGACATGCCCACAAGATTCTAGAGCATTGTGTCTCATGTAACGGCCCGCTATTAGACTATTGGTCAATGCCCACATATCATGCATCTCGTAACGACAATCATTAAGGCCACAATCTAGCTGATGTGGTGCGAGTGAGCACGATGGTTATGGGATCATGATACGATATCTACGGGAAGGGTCGGTAGTTCAAGGTTACTCAACCCACTATATATGGGGTACAATTTACACTCATGGGTATGCAATCCATCCGCTCTAAACTCTGTCATGCTTCTTAGCCTATCACTGATTTGAACGTTGGAGTGTTTCCCCACTAAAGCTCCTTGGTGGTCTTACAGGCCTTGAGCTCGGGGCTCAGTTTCTCACGTCGGCTATGTGCGAACTTCTCAACTTTGGTCACCTCCATTGTGGCCAACAACCTCACAGTGACCATACCAAATCTAATTATTAGTTTGTGTGCATCTATTGCATAAAATAATACTGTAGTTGGAGAGGGAGTACTATGAGATTGAACACATGGAACCGATATACATATTCTAACTCCCCCTTTAAGACTTGGTGGTAATATAAATTTTTAGCTATGAAAAAATGTACTCTCCGCATCCTTAATAGATTTATAGGATGGCGTGATTTGTTTGTCATGTTGTTTTGTAACAACTGAACTCTAGAATGCTACTTTATAAGAATATATAGCTATAATATTTCCTATAAATTGAGGTGAGGTATTGGAGACCTGAAGGTTGTTTGGGGTAGGCTCAACTGTTGCTGGAGCACAAGGGGCAAGTTCCTCAATGGGTCCACAACAGTCGGTCTAGAGTCACCGGAGTGGGTAACTTCTATAGCGTGATCGGAATGACTCCATCCGCCTATGAATAAATAGCGGCCAATGGAGACTCCTATTGCATCTACCTGTGAGGGTCAGGGGCACACACAACTATTGAGGATATCGTCGGAATGCCAAGGAATGGTGCCCTTGTCATTGGAGACAAGCCGCTGCCACCATCTATATATGATACTTGTAGACTCTATAATGTTGCCGAGCACGAATGCTTCATTAGCCATTGCTTCGCACGTTGATGTGGGAGTAGGCAGGCCATCTTGTGCATCTTCACCAGCGGCCGTGGCGAGATCCTATTGATGAGGATCATCCTCTGGTTCACCTATTGGATCTAGGATGCTGATTGTACACATTCCACGTCCTTTCTTGGATTGGAGACCGCAAGGCCTACAATGCCTGTCGAGCCACCAATCTTCCTGAGCATCCACCATAGATTCATCCAAGCCATGGTGACATGCAGTGCAAAGTCCTTCCTAGCTAGTTGTCTTTGAGGAGGAAGGTCCTTCCCGACAACCTGAATGGGATGCCATTCACGCTTAGCACCGGCCTGTTCAGAGCCCTGTCCACCAGGGCTAAGATTATGGCTTCCATCGGCCATCTTCTTGCAATTCGAAGGCTGGTGATTCAGACGCTTATAGGTGAGGTAGAACAAAGGGGGTCCGAATAGACCACCAACTACCAAGTACCACCGGCCCGATGCTAACCCAAACTTGCTTAGGCAGCTTGTTGGAGATGTCCACTTGGACACAAACTCGAGTGGCATGTGTCCTTTTCAAGCAAAGCATGTTCATATCCACCTTCAGAATAGACCCAATCCTCCCAGCATTAGTATGGATCACACATCAATGTAGAAGTTTGCTGGAAGGCCTAACATCTCCGGCCACACGGGAACAAGTGGGGAGTCCTCAACAAAGGAAAACTCCATGGTCCACTTAAAAAACCAAAACAACCACTACAAGGAAAGGGACTATTAAGGATGGGTTATTTACAATGGTTCCAAAAAGTCGTCGCTAAAAAGAGTATTTGCGACGGCTGTCCATAACCCGTCCCCAATAGTGTAGTATTAGTGACAGCTTAAGAAAGTCGTCCCCAATAAAAATATTAGTGACGACTGATTATATGAACGTCGATAAAAATAAATTATTCAAGACGGTACTGTTGAACCCATTTATATTTTACCCTTTTATTTTGGTGATAATAAAATTATGTTTATTAATTATTATTAAAAATATTTAATATCATGTTTTTCTTAATAAATATAAATTACATGATTAATTGAATATTAAATATATTTAATACCATGAATTTTCTAATAATAAATTAATATCATGATTTTCTAATAAATATAATTTTATGACATTATTCTGTAATGATTTGCACTAAACAGATAAATGGATTCCATTCAATATATATATGGATTTCAGTTCAAAGTGCCACATCGATTTGGTCTCATACGATTTGATAAGTGACTCTCATAAGGATTCCTTTGTACCCACACAGATTATCACACAGATTACCACACAGATTACCACACAGATTACACACAGATTACCACACAGACTCCTTTGTAACTCATAAGGATTCCTTTGTAACTCACACAGACTCCTTTGTAACTCATAAGGATTCCTTGTACTCACACAGACTCCTTTGTAACTCATAAGGATTCCTTTGTAACTCACACAGACTCTCCATAACGATTCCTTTGTAACCCACACAGACTTCTCATAACGATTCCTTGTAACCCACACAGACTTCTCATAACGATTCCTTTGTAACCCACACAGACTCTCATAAGGATTCCTTTGTACTCTCATAAGGATTCCTTTGTAACTCTCACATGGATTCCTTTGTAACTCTCACATGGATTCCTTTGTAACTCTCACATGGATTCCTTTGTAACTCTCACATGGATTCCTTTGTAACTCTCATAAGGATTCCTTTGTAACTCTCACATGGATTCCTTTGTAACTCTCATAAGGATTCTTTGTAACTCTCATAAGGATTCCTTTGTAACTCTCATATGGATTCCTTTGTAACTCTCACATGGATTCCTTTGTATCTCTCATAAGGATTTGCTCTCACATCGATTCCTTGTAAAATATGGATTTCACTTAAACATAGATTATTATATTTCAAAATATTTTTTGGCAACTAGTGAAAAAGTCAAATATTCTTGATTTGCGTAATCCTTATCTTTCTGACAAGAGATCTTTTTGCTTATCTTCTAAATCTTTCTTTCCTGCCAACAAAAAGGGGATTACTTACCACTTCTGGGTGGCATCAGGAAACATAAAGGTATGAGCCTTTTTAACAGAAACACTCTTTTATCTAAACACTTTTTTCTATGCTTGCAGACCTCGTAGACCACAAATTATCAGAAGAAAGAGAAGATGAGCAACGGTAGAACTCCAACGGATTTATTCAAATTGCTCATATAAAAGATGAAGCAAGGCTGAAGAAGAGTATGAGCTTTCCTGAAGATTTTTCAAGAGTGTACATCCGGAAGAACCTCAACTCCACATACACTCAAAGGAAAAGAGAGAAAGAGCCTGAGCTCAAGAAGAAGTGTTCAAGCATCTAAAGCACTGAAGCATTCAAGCTCCTTCTCCTCTCTTCTCTCTCTCTGTGTGTGCATCTTGTAATCTGGGGGAGAGAGTCTTTTGCTGAGAGTTCTTTTGGTTGGTTTTTATTTGTTCCAACTCTCAGCTTTGTTCTTTCTTTTCTAAGAAAGATCCTTGTCCGGCTGTAGGACTGTATACAGTGTTAACCTAGCTAGGGTTAGTGTCTAGTAGAACCGCACTGGGGTTTGTACCAGAGGTTGGCTTCTTACCTGTAAGAGAAGTGGGCTGCCTTCTTGCCGGGAAAGAGAAGAAGACCAGCTGGGGTGCTGGGTGTTGTAGTGTCCTTAAGGGGGACTGTACCCTTGGTTAGTGAAATCCCAAGAAGTTGCTTGGGGACTGGACGTAGGACTTCCATGTGGGAAGGGCCGAACCAGGATAAATCTCTTGTGTTATTTGTGTGATTGTTTATTTGCTTCCGCACTGCTACTCTTTATCACACTAAACTAACCCAACCTTCAAGTGTTAATTCTGGTGTTTAAGATTCTATTTCAGATTTCAGAAAAACCTATTCACCCCCCCTCTAGGTTTGCTTGCTGCCGTACCAAAAGGGCCAACAGCTACAAGATCCGTCGCTAAAAACATCATTTAAGATGGCGCTTGTCATCCCCAATAAAGGTTATTAGCGATGGCTAAGTGAAGCCGTCGCGAATATTTTTTTTTTCATGACGACTAAAATTCTCTATCAATATTAAATTTACTAGCGACTACTTTAGGTCCATTGCTAATAAACTATTATTAGGGACACTTAATTGAAGCCGACTCTGGTACTATTATATAGCGATGGATAATTTATTCGTCGCTACTACCAATTATTGGGGACGACTCCAATTGTCCCCGATAATTGATTATTAGGGACACGTACAAGAAGTTGTCTCTAATATTACATTAGCGATGACTATTATAGGCCATCACTAATGCTCTATTAGGGACGACCTTTTTTGTTGCAAATAAATGATTATTAGCGCAATTATATGTGGTTGTCTCTAATAAGAGCATTAGCAACGGTTGTGATTGTCGCCTTTAGTTTTTTACTAGCGATTGCTTATATCCATTGCTATTAAATTTTGGTGACGTTTTTGTTTGTCGCCAAAACATAATAGTGACGGCTTTAGCCGTCACCATTATTTAATAGTGATGGTTTGAAGCTGTCGCCCATAATCTAATTTTCTTAAAAAAAATTGTTAAAAATAGTTTACATATAATTATTGGTAAATTATGGTAATGTATGTTAAATTGTAAAGGAAAAGATAAAGGTAAAAAAACTTATTTTTCATGTACACCCTTCACCATTCATACATTCAACTTATTTATGTACTAATTATCTTATATTAATTATAAGATCAGATGACCCAGTTGATGAATCTCACTCCCTCAGATGAATTGGATGGCACAACTGATAATATCACAATTATTATAAATAATCATGCCATTTTGTTGATTGATATTGATTAATTCATAAGATTTCTATTATTATGAACGATAATTGATTAAATTCAATTATATGTTGTCTTTGCAGGTTAATGGGCCATTGAATGAAGTTCGTATTGGGCCAATGGACCAAGCAATCTAACAGGGGCAAATCTGATATTTTATATTGTTGCAAAAACCCTAGCCGCCTGTTTTTCTTTCTCTCTCTTCCTTCCATTTTCTTCAAAATTCTCTCCCTATTTTAAAATCTCTCTCCTCTCATCTATTTAAAAAACCCCCCTCTCTCACCCGCACACAACTATTTTTCGCCTCTCACTTTCTCTCTTCTCCCTTTTGCGATCTCCCCTTCCTCCTCTTCTTCTTTCTCTTTCCCTCTTCTTCCTCGATCTCTTTTCCTCCCTTCTTCTTACTCTCCTCCCGGTCTCTCTCTTTCTCGCACAGCAGAAGCAGCACAGCAGCAGCAGCAGCACAGGCGCGCGCCCGCTTGCCGCGCGCGCTCCCCTGCCTCCACGCGGCCCAGCGCCCCACGCGGCCACCCGCCCCGCGCGCGCCGCCCCTGCCTCCACGCGCCCAGCCGCCCGCCTGCCTGCTGCCGCCCTGCGCCTGCTGCGCCTGCCAGCGTGACCCACGCGCCCGCGCCCCATGCGGCCGCCCGCCCGCGCACCCGCTGCGCCTGCCCAGCTGCTGCGCCCGCCACTCGCCCAGGCCGCCCCGCGTGCCGCTGCCGCCCTCCCCCTCACGTTGCATGCATGCAACGTGAGGCAACCGCGGCGCCTCTCTCTCTCCTCTCTTTATCTTTCCTCTCTCCTCTCCTCTTTTCTCTCTTCTCTCCTATCCCTCTCGCGCTCTCTCTCTTCTCTCATTTTCTCCTCTCTCTCACGTCTCTCGTCTCTCTCTTTTGCGCTCTCTCTCCTCTCTTTCTTTTCTCTCTTCTCTCTCTTCATCCTATCTCTCTCTCGTTTCTCTCTTCTCTCTCTTCTCTCCCTGCATGCGCTCTCTCTCCTTCCTCTCTCTCTCTCCTCCTCTTTCTCCTCTGTCTCTCTTGTTCTCTCTATTTTGTCTCTTTATTTCACTGTAATTGTTAATGACTTTTGTTTAGAATAGAATATTTGTGTTATGTATTTTTATTTTTAAATATTGTCTGTGTTCTCTCATTCACTCTTTCTTTCTCTGAATATTTATTACTTAGTTCGATGCTTGAAGAACTATCATAAACTAATATTTTTCTAAGGAAAAGAAAATTCAGGAGAAATAAAAGGAAGGTATGATACCTGAAATATCTCAATTTTTATAGTATATTGCGGGCCGCCATACACGGACACAGGTTGCAGAGCGGTGTCTAGACGAAGGGCATGATTGGTCCAAACAAAACCAGGGCATTGTAGGTTGTAGCAAAATGTCTCGTAACCGTTGTTCTGAAAATTACAGTGATTTTTAAAATAAAAAATTGAACAATAGAACAGAATGAAGTAATGAAACAAAAAACAGGACAATGTTTCGCTCATGACATATAATCGGGGCAACTCGTCGTGAATATGTTGGTTGGATTAAGGTTTTTGCCGTGAACAAGTATGGCATCTTCGTTTATGAAGTGGGTGCGTAATCGTGTCATTTTAATTATGTTGCAGGAAAACACCCATATGCTACGAATTTGGGCTGGGTTGAGCACTGTTAGGCCAACTCAATTTTGCCTTTTTTTTGGTAATTGATGCATAATATTCAAAACAAAACTAACGAAGCAAAACCTCACAACAAACTAGCTGTACAAAAACACTAGGTAACAAAACACAAAGGAAACCAAAACTACTACAAGGGAGTGCTAAAGACCAAACATTTTCTTTTTTTTTTTAAATCAAAGGCGGAAGATGGTGGCCGTTTTATTTTATTAATAAAGAGAAATTCTGAAACTAGAGGCAAAAGTCAAATACAAGATATAAGCTGAAAGGAAAAAGAAAATTCTAACTAGAACTCCAAAGAAGATCTGTCTCATGAGTGAGTGCGTCGAAAGATAGTCTGAGGTCGTAGTCCTAGTCGTCGAGAGCAACGCTCCATGTCATCTTCCTCTGATTCCAATGTGAATGCCTTTGAATCAAAATGAAACTCAAGCATACAAATATTCTCAACTTTTGCGAGATCAGCAATGGAAGAAGATTTCATTCTCCAGTCTTCTAGTGGAACTGGAGTTGGAACATTTGTAGCATTTATCTGTCGCACAAGACTAGGAGAATATTCTTTAGTGATCGGTAAACAAATTCTAACTCCCCCTTTGCGAGAAGGACGTGAAATAGTCTTTCGACGTCCAGATGACAAACTGCTGGAGGGTGAGGTGGAGTTCTCTTGTATCCCAGTTGGTGACCACTACAGAGCCTCTTTGTAAGAGTAAATCCATGTCAAACTTTGAGACTCCGAAGAAGTTTTAGTCGAGTCCTCCGCAATACCAATGCACATGGGCTTTGGGCCTAGCCCACATCCACCCTCATGTTGATCGATGACAGTAATAATAATTGGTGGGTTAAGTTGTCCATCCTCCACCACTATATGTGTCAAGATAATCTCATTTGAAGGCGTCGAGATATTTGCCGCTTTTGTCTATTCATTTGGTGTAGGAGTTATTATCGAACTATCTGGGCTATATGATGGAAATGTTTTTGGGCTTTTACTTGACAATTTCATTGGAGCAACAACAGGTTGTCCATATTTGACTCCCTTAATTTCGTGATCTTCATATCCATGGAGGATATCTCACGATCCCCTTCCTGTTTAGAGTTCACCGCCTCTATCTTAGGCGAAATTATTGCCTCCACAACATCATCATGTAGTTTCACCAGATTCTTTGGCAAAATTATCGAAAGGACAACAGGGAGGGAAGCGGCTGAGGGGAAATCTTCGCCGACGACATCCACCGTGTGGACGACCATCCCCGCCACTGCATTGTCCGCGGCAACTGCCGCCGTAGATATCCTTGTCACCGTGGACGACACTGAGGAAGAAGGTACACTAGGACGACCCTCGCCATCAAGCAACCCAGAGAGGTTACTCTGTGCTGAATCTTGGGGCGTAGAGGTATTGACTGGATTCTATACTTGACGCCAAAAGGATTCGGAGGGAGCCATAGGGACCCGAGCTATTAAAGGCACATGGACATAGTCATGTTTACCCAGTTCTGCCTCTGGTGGGTTCGAAGTCTGAAAACCAGGGTGTTTCTTGCAATCAACAAGAGCATGACCTATACGGTGACAAGTGGTGTAGAACACAAGGAGTTGTGGATAAACAATAGGCTGCCATCCCCCGCTGCCACCCGGGAGCCCAGTCCAGATCCTAGAGGGTTGCTGCTTGGAGACATCTATTTCAACACAGGCTTTAGCAGCTGTCGTATTAGTCAAATTTAATGTATTTGCATCTATCTTGAGGATAGGACCCAAGTTCCCAGCAATAGATTTAATGAATGGCTCTTGGAAGGGATTAGTGGGGAGACCATAGAATTCCAACCAGATAAGAGCAATAGGAGAATCTGATTCAAGATAAAAATTCATGCTCCATTTGAAAAAACTGAAGGGTCTGCCATGAACATAAAGACTCGCTCGAAGAAGGAGATGCAAGTAGTCTTCTTGGCTTGGAATTGCAAGAGAAGATGGCGCGGGTCAAGAGAACTCAAGACAAAATCTTTTTTGAAGTGGCAGTGGCTAGAAAGATGGGTGCGAATATCTTGGATGGAAGGGCAGCCCTGTGGGGTCCAGGCAACAAGAGCAAACTCAAAAGGAGACAGATTTCTGTACCTCCTCTGCCATGAAGAAAACAGTTGGCTCCCCATTATCAGTGCACGCTGGAGGATCCATGGAAACTACATGATTATCAGAATTGGAACAAAAATTTGTATTTCCCATTACGAATCTAACCCGTTTGCAGCCATGCTGAGAGGTCTTCAAACCATATGCAATTCTTTTTCCTCCAGTGACATCTATATCTTTTACGTCCCTTGCTCCACACAATGGCTGTTGTCCTATACTTCCTCCCTTCATTGGCCTTCGGACATTGCATCTCAGTGACTCCTGTTGGGCTTAAAGACCCTGCCTCTTCTATGCTGCAATTAGGCGAAATGGCAGCATCTACCTCGGAACCCTATTAATTTCTCATAGGTGATATCCTTTGAGAAACCTGGTGGATGGGAAATATCGGTGTTATCCTTTCCTTGCTCTATATTGCATCCTTATCTTAAATCCTTTTTTGCTTTTCCCGTGACTAACTTTTTCCCACTTGTCTAGTCGTCTATATATAGGAAATTCAAACCTGCCTGGTTCCGGCCTTGAGATCCCATCGCCTCCTCTGGCTCCGACTGGCATACTGCTAGTATGCACCTGGTTGTTCCAGTTCCGACAGAGCTCGCTTCTTTTCGGCAACTGAAACATGTTGATTTTATTTCAGGGAACGACATGCTCAAAGACTATTTCTCGCCAGACTTTTCCCAAGTTATCATTGATCCAAATGCCCCTTGGCAGTTCCTTTTGCAATTCGATTTCCACACAAATTCTTGCGAAGTTCCTTCTGCTGCCCTCCAAAGTAACTAAGCTTATCAACCTTCACAGGTCTGCTCAATTTTGCTTTAATTAGTAGAAATATCTACTTACTTCCTTCAAGAAATCTGCTAGGAAACACATCCTTTGAGGGCGGAGACTGCAACAACTAACTACTACCTTGGGAATTTGGAGCAGTATACATAGGCTAATCAGATTAAAGGAGTATTTTTTAATAATATGTATTGATAAATGAAAACAAAAATGGAGGGCCAAAATCCACATTCAAAGACACCGGGGCAACGACGCAAAATGGAGGCCAGACCAAAGAAAAAGGAATGTCGAAGGGACTATGTGGCCAAGATAAAACTAAACATCCTAAGCCTACGAGATTACAAACTTTGAAAATTATAAAGATCAACAATCTCAAGAATAGGTACGATAGAGAAGAGATCTAGTCAGGACTAAGATCTAGGCGACAGGGGCAGCAATCAACTTCATATCATCTCTACATGATCATAATTTTCGGACAGGTCAAATGCCTCTGATGGAACAGAAGAAAAAGCCCCAACATGAATATGTTTTTTGATTTGGAGAGATTAGAGATAGACTTATCGCCAATACCACCGCCCTATGAGAGCAAAAGCCCACTTGGCAGTTAATATTCCTTCTAAAACACCATCTTGCAGCGAGGAAGAGTCCGTCCTAGGAACTGGGGAAGCAAACTATTCTAGTGGCAAGTAGGTTGATAAAGTCGAATTCACTCCCATGATCTCACTACCATGCATGGTCTGGACCTGGTGGAGTGCAGACGGATTAAAGATAGGCTCAAGTGAGCGAGTACGGAGAATTGGCAAGTAAATTCTAACCCAGTGCGTGATTTGGTTTTCTTTCCCTGAGAGGAAGGAGGGGAGCTGGATGTAGGAAGAGATGGATCCTGACTCTCTACCCAAGCTGCCTCCAACCGCGGCTCCATCAACAACGACTAGCTCGAGGATGGGCGGGCAATCTCCTTTATGATGCGTCTTCTTACATGTAGCAGAAGAATGGCCGACAGCAGGAAGGGCAGAAAGCATGGAGATTGACATACACAATGGGCTGCCATCCCCCTCCCTCTCCCTTGGACAAGCCAATCCAAATCCTATTGGGAGGAAATATATTATGTGAAACGTACAACTCTCGATGCGGACGTGAAACATCTAACTCAATCCGTTAATTTATTGGCGTCAAAAAACATTGGATGCAGAAAAAAAAAAAGAGACATCCAAGGAGTAATATATACTTCGTTCATGCCCAGTCGTAGTTAGCGTGACGTCACCTATAATAGATTCACCTGCCACATTATTGACGGCCAAAGACCACCGATGACTACTTGTAATTTGAAGTAACCGATTTTTTTTTTAGTCCACTATTAAAAACTAATAATATATTTAAAAGTTTATAGTAAGTATTTATGACTCCTATTACTATCAAAAGTTTAATGAGTAATTTTTAAACCATAAAAGTCATATTTTTATTTTTAAAATTAAGAATTTTAGAGCCCTAATTACTACAAAGTCAAGTTTGTTTTTTTAAATATTAACAGTAATATTTTTAATTATAAACTTTATGTTTATCAATCTAAATTTTTAATTTATAATCTCACTGCAACCTACCACTATTGTCGACCGCCATCAACTATCACTCATCACCATCTGCTACCAGTATAGTTGTCATTTGCGACCGGTGGTCATCCACCATTATGGTTAGACATGACCAATGTTGTGAAGCACCGACCGACATGAGTCTCCATGCATGTGTGACACCACGCAATTAACAAGTGCACTTGCCAATTGCAATGCCAAATAAGTAGCAAGCTAGGTTAGCGGGTGTAGACCACCAAGCATATATAAGATAGACAGAAAAGCAAATCAGAGGTATCTTTACTACTGAAACTATGAAGTTCTTGCAGCGATATGACTAGAGTAAGGATCTTGATGGGGTAAACAATAGAAAAGATTGATTATCTCATTTTGTGTCCGTCTTGGGAAGTGGATTGTATTTATTTTATGCTGGAGACCGGGGAGGAAAACCGCCTATCTTCGCAAATTGGAGTTTAAGTTTGGGCCTTACTTGAAGTACTCGATCTGTGGTAATTAAGGTTACCTAGCTAATTTCCAACCACCCGACGAGAAAGAAAAAGGGGTGGGAAATATAAATCTTAAGGTTACATACCAGTTATATCTTCTAATCGGGGGAACAATAAAATTGTGGCATTCATAAAAGACAAATTGAATTGTTGGAAACTACTCACCGTCCAAAGTGTGAAAAACCTAGTTCTGTGATCACCGTACAACAATGGGTACACCTGAAATAAAGGTTTGGTCATCAAATTCAGATTCGCAAAATTAAGATGGGTACTAATTAATCAAGGAATCAGTATATATATATACATTGTCCTTTTATTTCTGATCAACAAATGATCAACGAATGAGGGAAAGTGTTAAAGATTTTAAGGACAACACAAGCCAGTATATGTCTAACTGAATAGTTATATACAACACTATATCCGTGTGATAATCATTTTATAAGGGTCAGGGCTATGAAAGGAAAGAAGAATGTGAGATCAAGAAGGGGAGTCCATAAGTCCAAATTAAGGGAGCATCCATTAATTACTATAAGATTATTAAAGTTTGACGCATCATGTGACATTGTGAGCCTTGAAATAAGTGGATGGGATATGAGGGCTATGTGCAGAAACATTCTAAAACTATTTGCTTAGACAATAAAAGTTAATTATGCTCAAGCAATTTAACGGACAACATATAATTCGTTGCAAATTAATGTTCTTGTTCAAGTGTTTCATGTATATAATTTTGTGCGCATATATATGATCTTTGCTAATCGGAAAACAAGTCTGAGGCAGAAACATTACTAGCCATCCAGCTTCCAGTGAAGTGGTTACATCATTTGTGTTGACCCATATTTGAGTAACGCTAAACTCGTTGGGCACCTCAACACTTGGGAGAAACACGCTGAATACAGCGCATGCACCATGCAACTTGTCACCAGTAAATTTCAAGAGAGAATACTGCACAACGCCATGAAATTAACATTAGCAAATAAGGAGTACTCATGGTAATCAAAAATCATAAACCAACTAAAACATGTATATCAAACTACTTAAGACATGCAATTACTATAAATGCGATCATATATATATAACTGCATGCTTGGTTAATTTCTTCTAGATATGGCAGAATTAATCTAAATAAATTCTTACCTCATGCAATGAATGATCATTATTATCTTTGTTACCCTTCGTTCCTCCATGCTCATGAAGATAGCGAGGGTAGGGTATGTGCGAATCACTTGCCGAAGCATTATTTCCGACAAGGTCAGTCATATATGGCATCCTGGTAATAGGAATGGATCCTTCTGGGCAACCTTCTGTAAAGAGCCATGGATGAGTGTCTTCCACCGCAGAGACGTTTATAGTTGTGGCCTCTGAGTATTCTGTTGATCTCTCTGGTATATGGGTAGGCTTCATCTACAATAACAAGTTAGGCATGCTCACATTAAAACAACTGTCTTTGATCCGCTTAAGGGGCCGTTTGATATTGAGATAGATCGAAAATAAATTGATAATATCTTCATAATTTTGAAGATATTCTCACTCTCCATCTATGCCAAACATAATCTTAAAGTTTAAACCGGTGAAACAATATATATAATATACTCAAGGAAGAATTGATAATTTCCCGGCGGCTATGCATGACATAAAATAAACAAAGGAAGAGACACTCCTAAAAGGCCAAAACTAATCTTAACAATTACAGCAGACTACTTGGATTGTCAAGTGATCCCATCTCAATATGAAATTGTACTGTCAATTTATTTGTGATGTTCTTGTTATCCTACGAACTTATAATGGGACCTCTAACCTGACATGTATTGATTCATAAAAGGCTTATTGTAGAGAAAATTTTTTTTGCCTAAAGGTCACAACAAAAGACGTCAATGGGATTTGTTCAAAATTGTGTACCAAACAGTACTCAAAACTCAGTCCTCGTAAGCCAGATTTCAAGCCTCAAACGTTTCAGTATGAACAGTCACATGTAGGCTTCAGACAGTGTTGAATAACGTGAAAATTAATGTACATCTTGTTCCATCCGTTTTGCAGCTGTTGCCATGCTCGCATGATCTTAGATCCAGGTCTATGTCATATATCGAATTAGTTAATGCAACCAAAAAAAAAACAGTTACGCGATATATCACCTTAGCTGGGCAAGCTTCTCCCAGCAAAGGTCGTCGAATAAATGCCTTACAACCTAAAACATCAACTTTGAAAGTGACATAGATGGTAACAAGCATTCTATTTCGCATTTAAAGGATTACCATTCCGTATTCGAAGGAATCTCAGATCTCTCTTTCGGTCAAGCTTATATCGGATGTGATGCATGGCAAGTCTCTTTGGTCGGATTATGCTCGAAGGTGCATGTTACCTCCATATTGATCTTTGCAACATCACCTCACCGTTTCCTGCAGGCATTTCCAGGGAGTTGTTCACTGATATAAAGGCAGTAATTGGTAATGAATCTAGATGGGTCCTTGGTGATGGCAGGAGTATAGATGTCATGCGAGATGTATGGGCGGAGCTCTCCTCGTGCATCTCTTTTTCCTGGGAAACATCATGTGAAAGCTACTGTTAGCGATGTGGTCAGGGATGCTTATCACCCTTTGCGGCTATTGCAACCAATTCCTAAGGTGATCGAGCTATGCCAATTCCTAACAAATACCCCTGATGTTTGTATGTCGAAAAACTCTCCTGATGGCCGTGTTGTACAACCAAATCCTGCTATCAGACGGTGAGAAGGCACAGTATCTATAGGCCTTCCCTTCAACGTCTCTGACATGCTGCTTTCATCCCTAGAGTATCGCTTTTTGCTTGGAAAATTTTAAACTCGGCAGTGCCTACTGATGACAGAATAAGCTCTTGTGGGTTTTGCAATAGCTTCCAGATGTTCTTGCTGCAGAAACCCGTCGGTGGAGGATATGAATCACCTGGTCATCTCTGGGGAGCTGGCGACTATGATGCATGTGGCGTTGCATTTCCCCCTTCATTGGAAATAATGTTGTCCTACATGAGCAGATCACTAGGTGACTGGGGAGTCGTATAAAAAACACCAATCCGGCAAGCCCGTTCGGGTTTGTGTCTATCTATGTTTGTATCTTGAGCTTATGGGAGAATTGGAAAAGGAGGTGCGCCAGACGCTTCGATTCCAATACATATTCGACTCAAAGAATTTTCTCTACTATCTGTAGTTCCTTCAAAAAAATATCTTCAAAAGTGCTCCATCTGCAGATCAACAACGCATCCTTTTTGGCTTTGGTTTTAAACCATTGGTAAAGATCAAATCTCATTTGCTGGTTAAATGGATTCCACCGATCGATCTATGATTTATCTTTGAATGTGGATGGTGCTAGCAAGGGAAATCCATGAGTTTGTGGTGGAGGTGGCTGCAATTAGAAGTTCAAATGGTGAAGTCGGGCTTTCTTTAACTTTCTATTAGGGTCAAGGTAAAAGTATCATTGCTGAATTGCGGGCTCTACACGGCGAATTTAAGCTAGCTGCAGGCTACAAACTTCCCAATTCTGTCATATACTCGGACTGCAAATCACTGGTGCACTCGGTATCCTTTGGGATTTGTCCGAAGGAAGGTATACACAATGGTGGAGGGACTTGTGTTGCTTACAAATTTAGGTGCACGGGTTATTCACATATACAGGGAAGCAAATCAGGTAGCTGAAGGGATCCTTTGCATGTACAGTCGGGTGTAACGAAGTTTTCTTGGATTTGCTTATTTACCTCCAGCATAAAGGTTCAGTTAAGTGCTTAATAAGACTAGCCTCCCTTCTATTAGACTAACCTAGTCCGGTCCTTGTTTCTCCCAGGGGTATGCCCCATAGCCTCTGTAATTGTGTTATCTTTATATATATATAATTTTGTGCATTGATTGATCGTCTGGTGGAGTGAGTGAGCCCATTATCTCCTTCAGGGAGGTGGTACATTCTGCTGGTTGCTGACTCTCTGGACTTTATATAACAAAAAAAAACATGCAATCTATCAAGGCATTATACACACTCCATTCTCCATCGGCCCTATAGAGATTGATGAGGTGCATGCATAATTTTCTTTATAAGAAGTCATCGAAAAGAGAAAAGTTCGGATCCTCTAAGTGCACTAGAGGACCAACTAGCAGTCACCAACTAGGAGCCTCCACATGCCCCATGTCCCCCGCCCTTCCCAATTGCATCGTGCCATGTCCCCCCTTATAGTTGTGCCGACGATTTCGATTCCTTTTTATTTTCTTCCACTATTGCCCTTTTCCTCCTTCCTGACTTTCTTATGAACTGTCTCCTCCTCCCCCGTACTCACGTATAAGAGTTCACCTCCATATTGCCCCAGTTCACTGGCGCAAGAAGAACCCCCACCCCCCCAATCGTGTCGTTGGCTATCAAAGTTATTCTACGCTTCTCCCTCACTTTCTCATCCTCGCCCTACAGTCGCGTACATGGATCTCTAGATAGCTGCCATAATTAGTATCCAATCTTTAGTCCCATAATCCCTAAACCCATAAATATGAAATCAATCGATCCCTTCCTGCACAAATCCTATCTTGTTAAGCATGTCCAATTTGGTCCCTAGAACGTGTCTGGTATATGGCTCAGAGAACCATAGGCTTCTAGATTTGGGGGTGGTGGTGGGAAGGGAGAGAGAGAGAGAGGGCAACAGCAAGGGAGTTCGATAGGGCGGCGGGGAGGGGGAGAGGTCAATAGCAGCGACGGGGAAGGGAGGGGAGTTTGTTAGGGCAGTGAAGAGGGTGAAGAGGTCCATAACAATGGCAGGGAGGGGTGTTCGATAGGGCGTCTGAGAGGGGAATTAGAGAGGACAGTGGGGAGGGGAGATAGAGAGAGAGGGCAGGTGATACCTAGACGGTGATGGCAGGATATCTTCTGGCGAGTCATATTTGGTGAAAGCCCCCACGCTCGCCAATTCCCTATGCACAATTGTAGGGGGAGGATGAGAAAGTGAGAGAGAAGCACAAAAGGACTCCGACGGTTGGCGTCGTGATGGTGGGTTCTTCTTGTGCTGGCGAATTGGGGCGATGGGGAGGCAAACTCCTATACACGAGCACAGGGAGAGGAGGAGATATTTCGCAAGAATGATGGGAAGGAGGAACAAGGTAAAGGGGGGGGGAGAGAAAATAAGAAGGAAACCAACTTTACCGGCGCAACCGAGAAGGGAGGGACATGGGACAGTGCAACCAGGAGGGGGGGGGGGGACATTAGAGACGTGGGGGCTCTTAATTGGTGACTGCTGGAGTTCGTTCCTTCAGTGCGCACCAAGAGGATCCGAACTCAAAAGAGAAATGCTCAGTGCTCATGGCAACAACATCCCAAGCACAATCTGTGGGCCCATTCGCATGTAGGGTGGGGGGGGGGTCGCTATGCACTTGGCATTGTGCATGAGATGGCCATAAAAAAATGCCCATGAGCATTAAGCATTTCTATATCTAGAAGAAGATATCGAAGGATATTATATGACCTTAGTTTTTATTCTGATGTACATACATTTTCATTTTCGTCCTAGAGACACATATATATTTTAAATGATTTTCTACACTTCGCACATTAGCAAGAGTTTGATTTTTTTTAAGGTGGTTCTTGGGATGATCTCAAACTCAAAATGGTGTTCCTCGATACTATAGTTAAATGCATCCTCCAATTCCCTGTTGCAACAGGAGTGGAAGAAGATACATGTTTGTGGCTGCCAAGCAAACATGGGAAATTTAGTACAAAAGAAGCCTATGAGCATATCAGAAGGGACAAAACTGAAGCTCTATCAGTCAGAGACTCATGCTGGTCTGAGATATGGAAGTGGCCTTCACCACCAAGAATAAGGATTCTACTGTGGAAATTAGCCTGGGGAAGAATACCTGCTGGAGCATTCTTGAGGAGATGTAACATGATGATCAATCCTATCTGTCGGAACTGCATGGAGGAGTTAGAAGACCAGTAGTACCTATTCATGAACTGTAATGGGGTGCAAGACATGGTTAGAGATTTCACACCATCTAAACTGGTCAAGAGTTCCTGTTAATCTGAGGGAGCCTTGGGATTTTTGCATGGGTGGTAAAAGAGAGAGAATACAAAACTTGTTCATAAAATATGTTGTGGGGTACACTCTTTGTGCCATTGGGAGAAACAAGAATAACCTCTTGTTTGCAGGGGAGAGAGGTTAAAAAAACCATTAAGTCAAAAGATGCAATTTGAAGCAACATCCAACTTCATGACTGTCAACAAGGTCACCTGGGAGGAATGTTGTCAGACACTAGGTAGATTGATCTTAGGCAGCCCTAGTGGGGTGGCATAAACCTGAAATAGGATTGGATTAAAGGGAACTTTGATGGAGTGACAAGGAGTCTGAGGATCTGATCCATTCAGGAGCAGGGTATGTAATCAGGAATGAGGTCGGAGAACCTTAATTTGGCTGCATGTGCCATTTATGTTAATCAAGTTACTGTACTTAAGTCAGAGATGCTTGCAGCTAAAGCTTGTGTAAGGAAGGCAGAAGAACTCAAAAACCACTTGATTGAAGGCTTTCAGTTAGAAGGTGACAATCCGGTAGTCATTAGTGCCATTATAGATCTGGAGAAGGCACCCTTGGAGACCATGCGTTTAGCAAAAATCACTAAGAACTTGTTGTGCAAGTGGAAAGATCATAGAATAACTCATATTCACAGAACTGCTAATTTTGCAACAAATTGGTTGGTGAAGCAAGCTAGACAGGCCAAATTTTCTATCACATGGACAACTGTTGTTGCTGCATGAAATTTGTCTTCAGGATGCTATAACAGGAAATTACAGTGAGAGGAAACCGCCTTGATCCCAGCCAAGATGGTATCGCCTTTTTGTTGGCTAACACCTGTGAGGGTGTTAGCTTTTATGTTTATCGGCTATTATATTGGCTTGTTTAATTGTACCTTTTTGGGAGCTGTTTGCTCCCCTCCTACAACCAAAAAAAAAATGCATGTCCTTTCTTGTCCTGTTAGTGGGGTTTGGAATTTTACCCTCTATGTAATGGATTTCCCCTTCAGGACATCTATGGCTTTATACCACTTTATAACTTCTTAAATGGAAAATAATTTTCTCTATAAAAAAATATGAAATGAATAAAGGCATTTCTCACCAAGATTGTTGAAAGGCTTAGATTATGGTGAAGTATTAGTGCATTTGTAGGTGTGATGTTGCATTTATGTACGATCGTATTTTTTGTGGTGTGTGTATATTAGCCCGATTGAATCAATGTAAAAACACATCCCAAGTTTGAGGCCTAAGGTGCACGTCTATTTTAACTCCTTAGAAAAATCTCTTTAGACAAACTTAAAAATCGAACCCCTCCCACCTAATGTATGGCAGAGTACCCTATTAATAGGGCCACTCCTAATGTACAATCATATGGTCACACGTCCTTGAAATTGGATTTCTAAAGCGTGCTATGACCTGTTAATTTGTTCTCTTGGATCATCACTCAAGATTCTCCTTCTCTAATTTCTCTTTGATTCTTCTCCAATTGTTCATATGGAGGTAAATGAGGGTTGCATGCATGCTTGCAATGAAGGGATGTTAGATGAGGTGCAAAGGCCAAGGTCATGTAAGGTTGCATTGAGGTCTTTATAAGTTGAAGCAACATCAAATGGGATATAGAATACCTGGGTTCAAACCTCTCCTGCCGCGCATTATGGGTGATGCGCGTGTAGACACCCCCAACACTTCTTGGGGGCGCTTCCAAAGCTGTACGTTGGGGTCCACTTCTAGAGCCGCTGTATAGCCCGACCCCGTTTCCCTACCCAAGTTATCCCCCATGTAAAAAAAAAAAAAAAAAAAAGAAATAAAATCCTTTTTCCATTAGGTTTCAGCAGCTGGTGAAGGACTGCCATCGCGTGCTATATCTGGCTTGGCTTTTTGCTTCCCATCAGTTGAATGAGTAGCCTCTCATTTTATTTTGTACTGTTTTTGTGATTTAGTCAAAAATCATGTGGTTTTTAGCAATCTATTCACTTTGTAAGGGATATGATCCATGGGCTATCCGTGATCCTGACTTGGAATCTTTCCGTCTTTCTTGGTCAAAAATTAAAAGACTGTCATCTCATCATCGTAGGTTGATGAGAATGTTGGCTCAGGTTCATAAAAATATGATATACCTAGAGTTTCTTAAGACAATAGAAGAGGATGTGTTCCTAGTCCTTTGAACGAAAATATTTGCAAAAAGCTTTGATGTCATAGCTCGGTTAGAGACTGATGATCCATTGTTACGGTTCCCTTCTCAAAGTTGATATTTAATGATAAATCTAAAATTGCACTTTTTCTTTGAGAGCATTAATATAATACAATTCTTTCTTGAAGGTGGAATATTCTTTTCATTTAACACCTTTAACAGTATCCTCCACATGATGCCATGTGTGAGTAATGAACAAATGTTCCATTAAAAAATGCATTAAATTAGTTGAATTTGTCTGTGAGAAAAAAAGAGAGAGAGGAAGGAATTAGACTTACCGAAATTGTAAGATTTTTAAGCAATGGATGATCAAAAGCTGGCTGCTTGTAGATATCAACGCAGTCGATAACGTCACCATCAAACTACAAAAAGTCAGGAATAACATATATACCAAAAGTGTCAAAACATGTTCTGAAACAAATTCTAGATTTTCTGGTAGACTGAAGATTTCTTATTCATACTGGTTAAACAATTTTGTTAAGAAGTAAAAATCACATGGTCTGAAACAAGTAGTTCTGCAAGTACTTATATAAGTATTTTAAAAAGTGGGTTCTCTCCATATCTACAAAACTATCCTGATTTGATGGACTAAATATGACCTATTATAAAATTGAATAATAGTTAGGCTATACATAAATAATCGTATATGTTCAAGTAGTATTGTCAAGTATTCTCTCTTACCTTCATAGCCATTCATAAGCGAATATATGTCCTCAACTTTTGTCTTGGCTCTTCCCACGATTGCATTTATGTAGTTAAATATTTGACCTACCTAGGTCACCATACAACTGGACCCTCGATATTACAGTTAATTGCAACTTCATTGATCATTGTTTTAGTCACCCATATTAATTTCTCCCGAAATAAATATGGATTAATTGGAACGATCCAAAGGTTAAGCCTAATTATTAGGGGCTGACTTATCTATACCCATCATAATTTATGATTTAAAAATTTGATGTACTCCGGAAAATGATGATTTATATAAATTATGGCTGATTATACCTAGTGCAACAAAAATTTAATTGAATTATTATCTTATATGACATTAATAAAAGCTGTTCATTTTAATGCTTTTGATTCCTTAGAGTCGTTCTTAAAAGACATGGTATTTTTAACCTGTATAGAGCGGAGAACGAAGGATATGTTGTCCTGTATGCCAGATAATTTGTTAGATATTGGGATATGTTTTTGCTCTCATAACATTATGTTATTGAACAGTGTCGAGACTACTTTATCTGTTTTAAATGGATATAATCGTAGCTTTCTGGTATCACATTTTAGTACGTAGATTTTCGAAAAGTATCTCAGGAGAACTTCTCACAAAATTGTATGCATTTCATGCTTAATTATAAATAAAAGTCGTCCCTACATGAAATAAAGCATTATGGAACAAGGTTGGAAAGAAATAATTACTTCAAATGTCTTGATTATTGCCTCCTCCTTAAAATAAGGACGGCCCTTCATAGCCAGAGTTTGCCCCTTGCCAGCTGCTCCATTCCCTAATAATGAGAAAGAAGAGATGTAGAACAAACTCCACCAAAGCGCACTGTTGTTTAGGCAGATCAGTTTGCCCATTTTCACTGGAAGCACAAAAATGTTTCTAGAAAATGAGATCAGTAGTCGCCATGAGAAGTTGCTTTATATAATAGGTCCTTTTGTATTCAAAACCAGATGGGGATATCAGTGAGTAAGTGGCAAAAATCCCAGATTCCTTAAGAACAAAATCCCATGTCAAGGATCTACAGTAAGATTTGCATAAATCATCTTCATATTATCCCTGAATCCGACAACTAAAGTCAACAGATTCGCATCTTCACGTTCTTAATGACATAGAAGTAGTAAGTCTATCTGCAAAGGTGCCTACTAAGCATTGTTCACAACTCCACGAAAAAAGAAAACAATAAATAAAGACGAAATCATCTTAGTATACAGGAGGAGAGGATCCCGTTTGTACAGGGAGGGGGAGGGGGAGGGAATTTTACATTTGGGTCCCTACAACAAATGTAAAAAAATTTACACAAAGAGACTTATTAAATATAAATTTATCTCCCCCTCCTCCCTGTGCGGACAAGATCCCTTCCTCCCGTGTACCGAAGAAATCCCATCTCTAATAAATATGGGCATCAGTACACTAACCAAAGTACCAAGTACGATCTTCTTTCCCTAGTGGATGGAAGGAAAGAAAAGTACTCTCTCCTCTCCAGTTTTCTTTCCCTAGCTGACCACTTGTTATTTACTATTCAACAACTGCTGAACAAGGAATACCTTTCATCCAAGCTTGAAGTGAGAACAATATACCTTATATGCTTATAGCTGTGTTATACTTAGATATTATATCAAGGCATGTCTATATAAATTATACTATGATGCATATATAAAATTCCCAGCATCAAGCCGTCTAGAAAGGCTAAACTTTTCGACCTTTAAATCAGACGATAAATGTGGTGGATTTGGTTTGGAACTGAATCTATTAATTTGAACAGCTCATGTCTTAGTGGTGCAACCAAGATAAGAAATTAAACAGGAATAAAGTCGATCCAAAGGAGTACTATATCTATTACTGGAGCCTTTCCTCTCTCCAGAAGCTGGAAAATCGAACTCAGGAAAATAGAATTTCATATATGGAAGCTAGCTTGGGGTAGATTACCAACCAAGAAACTATTGAACTCAGGGGTATAGATAGCAAGAGCAAACAAAAACTATCAGTTTTGTTGGATCCCTTAAAGTTTTGATGATTACAAAATACTCATTATGTTGACTAACAAGTTCTTGAGTTGTTTGCAGCAAGTAGGACATTTTTCAAGGACAATTGGACCTCTAAAAGAGATTTGTATAGTTCCTGACTTAAGGAGTCGACCCCAACTTATGAAAGAGTCGACCTCACTTATGCTCTGCTGTTTAGAGTCGACCCTAAGGTTCTGAAGGAGTCAACCTCCATGCAAATGTTCTACAAGTGCTACAGTTCAGAGTCGACCTCGGTTTCTAAAGGAGTCAACATTCATACAAATATTCTACGAGTGCTACAGTAGCGGAGTCGACCTCAAGTTTCTAAAGGAGTCGACCCTGGTTCTGCTCAGCTATTCAGAGTCGACCTTCATACAATCTCTACAAGTTTTGCTGAAGCGGAGTCGACGTTGACTTATGAAGGAGTCAAAGTGAGGTCGACCCCAGTGAAAAGGGGAGTCGACCTCGACATGCAGATCTGTGCAAAAAGCAAGTTTGAACACCTTTTTGACCAAGACTGCTTTCCACCGACTCCCAAATAGATACTTCCTTGGAAAAGTTATAAAAAAGACACATGGGGGAAACTATAGGTAGAGAATTTCGTGGAGAAGAGAGCCACCTCAAGAATTCATCGACAACTCCTTTCTCTCAAGCCTTTTCACCTTCTTGAGCTTCCAACCTGCTACATCTTTAAAGAATGGAGATTTTGGAGGAGTTCTCTTCTACTTTAGAGCTTCATCAACATCTGGAGATCATCCTCATAAGTTTTTCATGTACTATTCTTTGATCTATTTTTCTTTGTATGCAGATTCTTACTTTGTGATTTTGCCTTCTTGGTTGAAGGTTGGATTGGGTTCATATACCCAACCTTGTGTGTTTTGGTTAGGGATGTCAATGGGTCAGGCCAGGCTGAGCTTATATAAGGCCGGCCCAGGTTCGACTCATCAATATGAAAGCCCAAGCCCGAGCAATGTCAAGCTGGGCCGGGCCAGGCCTAATATTTTTACAAAATTGTAAAGTCTGATTAAGGCCCAGCCCAGCCAAATACTTAAATAAAAATTAAAGTAATAATAAAAATAATATATTTAATAATATAAACTTTATAATCTCATTCGATTAAGTAGAGTTTTGATGTTCCTTATTTAATTTTCTTGAAAAGAGAGTTTTTTTACTTTTAAATAAGTAAAATAATATAATTTTAACTAAGTAAAATTTAAGATTTGAAAAGAAAAAAGGAAAAGAGAATGGGTATCGGGCCGAACTAAAAGCCCGAGTTGGGCCCATGGGCTTAGTCGGGCTGGACTTTTAGGCCCTACTAAAAACCCATGGGCTGAAAAGAGTCTTGCGGCCTGGCCCAAAATCGGGCCAAGTCCGCGGGCCTGTCGGGCCGGCCCGGCACATTGACAGCCCTAGTTTTGGTGAGCTGGGCACCGCATCAACCAGCAGTTTGTTGGTGAGCTGGGCACCAAATCAACCAGTGGTTTGTTGGTGAGCTAGGCACCGTATTAACCAGCGGATATTGTTGGTGAGTTGGGCACTGCATAAACCAACGGGTGTAGTTTCACTCTTTGTAAGGGTAAATCTCACCGTGTTGGTGGGGACTGGACGTAGGTAGACCAAAAGGGGTCTTACCAAACCAGGATAAAATCGGTGTCTCTTTGTGTGCTTGGTTTCTTCTTCCCTCTAACTTTAATTCTGCATTAGTTTCTATTGGATTGGCCATTCTTGATAAATTTTTAATAGCCCTATTCACTACCCTCTAAGGCTAGTCATAGTCTTGATCTTTTCATTTGGTATTAGAGCTTGGTCACTAGTTTAAAAGGTTTTGTAGCCTTAAGTGTGGATTGACTATGGTTAGTTTTGGAGAGCAGAGTGCTTTCACTGAAGGCAACTCTACAAATAGGCCACCTATGTTCAGTGGCAATAACTATAGCTATTGGAAGCTTAGGATGACCATCTTTCTAAAAGCTATGGATTATAAGCTATGGAACATAAGTGATTTCGATGCCTGGGCAGAAAGCTATGGCATGTTCTTTCACTGAAGGGGTAGGAATAAAACCAGAAGGGGTGACTATATCGGCGATGCTTATGCACCCATATCTACGACCTGGTGTGGAGCTCTCACGTCGAGTTGAGCAAAACTTCTGAGCGTCTTGATAGGCCGACTCCGTGTGGTTGCCCCGCCAGCGATTCGTGTAATCGAGGGAGATGCTACTGCCAAAAAACTTTGAAAATTGGGAGAATGTCAGCTGAAATCACAATTTTAGAGTGCGAAATGATGGTTTTTTGACCCTAAAACGACGTCTTATTACTTGAGGCAATTAGGGGGCAACGAGCGCCTCTGAGTGCTGATTACGAATTGGGGTCTTATAAGCAATTCCGACAATCGAGCGGAAAGTTATGCATGTTTGACCGAAGGGGTGTCCGTATGCGATCGTCTCGACAGCCCGCGACCACGCTCCCAGATAGGAATTTGGGCGCCAGAACAAAAATCTCTGAATGCGACCTTGTGCCGACCGGGTCGAAGTGTTGATTCTATTGTGGCCTCGCGGGCAGTTTCAATCTTCGGGTGAACAAATATATGCATCCTACGCAAGGGGTACGACAATCGATGTACTAGTACACACGTTCCGTGGCAGAATTCCAGCCCCGGAATGGAATTCCGGCCCTGTCGACCGTCTCAGAGTGCCGATTTCAAATTATGGTCACATAAGCGATTCTGATACCTAGGCTGTAATACCCCAAAATATAAAGTGATAAATAAGTGAGAAACGGTTGGGAAAATATAATGCAGTTTGTGGGCAGATGGAGAGATTAAGTAAATCCGGATCTATCTAAGCTCTGATTGAAAATGTGCTAAAGGATACTGTTATTGGTAAAGAAATATTGCTATGATAAATAATGATGATATGTTAAAGGATACTACTAAAAAAATCGTAAGAGTAAGGTTGGTACTAAAGGTTAGCATATTGGTAAAGAATGAGGATTAGGAATGGATATATCCCTGTTCACACTGAGCCCGAATTAAATAGAAGAAAATATAAATATAAATAGTAAGGGCATATTTACAATTAAAAATATGAGGTTTTCATGCGATTGTTAATTTTCTTGGGGATCCTGATGAAGCTTTTATAAACCCCCAGAGACATAGTCGGATTCCCAGTCGGAGATCATTCGGGGCATGAACGGCCGATGGGGGGTTAGGAATAGACATATCTGTAATTTCTAAAAGTCAAGGGTGAAAATGCTAAAGACACAAAAGTTAGGGGACATTTGTCCCACATCTGGGGGATGCTTATCCCTAGGGACACTTGTCCTACATGTAAGTGATGCCATGTCCTCATCCTTAAGGGCCAAGGGTGTGCCCCTCTCTTTCCTCTCCCCTATAAATACCCCTCCTCCTCCTCCATTCCATCCATCTCCTCCAAGCCTCCAAGTAGGGTCAAGTAGAAGAGAAGAGAGAAGAGAAGAGAAGGAGTGCCCATCCCGAAGTTCTGCCGATATGTAGGTTCTTTTAAGCTAGTTTCTAAATTCCTAGTAAGTGAAAGTGCTGCTTGTCTTGTTCTTCTAATCCTTCGGTACGTCAAAACGCCATCAGTTCATTTTCTCGGAATCTCCTGTTACACCGAAGTGTTGCCGGTTCGATTTCTCGGAATCTCTCGTGATGTCGAATACTGCCGATTCGTCTTCTCGAAATCCCTCTCTATGTTTGTTTGTTCACTCAAAACCCTCCTCTATGACGGGACTTTACCGGTATGTTTTCTCGAAAACCTTCTTTATATCGGAACTCTGTCAGTTTGATTTCTCAAGATACCTCTCTACGCCGGAATGTTGGGCGTTTGATTTCTCAAGATCCCTACCTACGCTGGAATGCTGTCAGTTTGATTTCTCAAGATCCCTCTCTACGTCGGAATGTTGTCTGTCTAAAATACTGCTGATTTAGTTTTTTATCTGGAATGACGCTAGTTTAATTCTCAGAATCCCACCCTATACTGAAATATTTCCTAGACTATTTCTCATTTTTCTGCGGACTCTGAGTTGTCAGCTTGCTACATTGAAATCGTGAACTCAAAAGTGGAATTTATGCCGATTAGGGGGCTATGGTCTAGTCCTGAGATGATCCTAAATACTCTTAGTGTCCAGTGGTACCATATGAGGAGTAATGGCCTAGTGCTTGACATACACCATAAGTGAAGTGTTTATAGCATCTAGCTGACAATTCAAAATTCGTGAAAATTGATTGTTATGGAAGTGTTCAGTGGTAAACTTGGATTTTATCTCGACAAAAGCAGTGATCGTGTTCATTATTCAATTTACTTGTTTATGTGTTTTACACTTGAGATATGAATTAGTAGCGTTAATTCTTTTAAACTATGATATGTGAACTCTTGCGTTATTCCAATCCTCATTTTCTCATTATGCTATTTTAATTCTTCCTCTTGTCTTGCATATTGCTAGTGATTGAAATTAACTTAAAGGAATCTACTGGGCAAGTTTTTCTCATCCCTATCTTTTCAACATTTTTCAGGTGAAAATCAAGATTGAACATAGCGGGCAGGGTTGTGCGCCGAGAGACCCTCTACTTATTGTAATAAAGTTTAGTTAGCCATGTCATGTTTAGTATGTTTTAGATGTCCTAATGAGTTTTATCTAAATAGTTTTTCATGTATCCCGAGACTCTCAGGCATTATGCCAACTTATATAGTGTAATTAATGTTTTGTTAGTTATCGTTTTAATCTGTTATGCCTCGATATTTATGGTGCTATTAGGACGTGACATAGGCGGAAAGTTATGCCGTGTTCTTTCGCTAAAGGGATGGAATAAACCGGAAGGGGTGACGATATCGGTGATGTAGCACCCTTGATTTTTAAAATCAGAAAAATAAATTTTATTATTTAATAAATGAGATAAATCGATTTAATTAATAAAGAGAGAATAAATGGAAACAAAGGGAATTAACATAATACCCATTAAGCTAAATTATTAGTGGGTTACTCTATAACACAAACCCAATAGAATGGGCCCAAATAAGGATAGTCCATCATGGGATGAGAGGTAAATATGCTAATTCGTATCTAATTAATTAAATAAATAGTAAAGGTTAAGATAAATGTTAAAACCCATATATATCCCAGTCCTATCATATCCTAACCCTTTGACCACGAAATTAGCTCTCTTCTCCCCTATCCATTAGGAGGAAAAATGGTGAAAAATAGGTATTTAATATGAATTTTCATAATTAAAGGAGGAGAGAAGAGTTGGGAGTTGAATGGACTCTAATAGCAAGCTTAAACACCTCAAACTCCATCCCTAGCAACCCATTTTCGTGGCTGGAACCCTGGAGAACGAGGAGAAGAGCTGGAGACCAAGGAGCAAGGAAGGAGAAGGCTTGGAGCAAGAAGGGTTCTCTTATTTTCGTCATTCAAACTAGGGCTTTCTTACTTCACGAAAAAGGTAGGCAATCTCTCAAGCAAAAATCGTGAAATAATTACCCTAGGTAGCCTTCATGTACCACTTCAAAAGATCTATACTTTTGTTGTATTCCGTTCATCCATTTGGGCGAATTTAATTCATGAAATCCTACTATCACCATGAACCCGAATCTCATATTTTCTCTAATACCTTGCACGTACTTGTTCCCATGCTATGAGAAAATTCTCGTTGATACTACCATGTTATAGCTTTCAAACGCCCTTGGATTCGTTCTATTTTGATCTCCCATGAGGGAGAATTAATTCTTTGAATATCTGTCAGATATATGCACCCGACCCTTCATGATTGCTTGTGAACCCCATTTATACTTGATCTCGGATTATGATAAAATTATCATAAATACTACATCCTGGTAGCTTTCAAACGCCGCTAGTTTCGTAATTTTTCATCATGTATTCATCACGGAATAATTTGTGGAACACTGACTACGCCTATTTAGGTTACCGAAAAGTAACCTGATCAATGCATGTCTAAACCTTGACTATTTTCAAATTAATCGTGCATGTTGATAGCTATACATGTCAAATTTCATTTATAACTAGTTTCGTGCTTTTTGGATTACCGTGCAAATTTATACTGAATTTAGATTGACCTGTATCAAGAAGGGTCCACACAGAGAAAAAGGGAAAAACCCTGGACCGCCTTTGTTATCGCGACGGCGCGATATGCCGCGATAACAGGTGTGTCGCGGTCGGCCTTCAGGCGCGTCATGAATGCGACGGGCCTCGCCGCCGCGTTCCCAAACTCGAACCAGGCCAGGCCGCACCTCCGCGACCTGAACCGCGACAGGATACCCCGTCGCGATACGCTGCTTAACGCTCCCATGCGCCCCGTCGCGAAATGATCGCGACTGGCACCCCCGTCGCCTTCTTAAAATTTCGGCCAGAACAATAATTATGCTTGTATCCCTGCTGATTAGTTTATATACTTTTTAATTAGCCATGATTAACCCATGTTATAGTTAATTTGACTTGGTAATTAATAAATGGTATTATGATATAAATTTAATTATTTAAAATGACATTGCACGACTTGCCATATCCTCAAGATTTCTTTACACTTACACACGCACAACATTATTAAATGTCATTTGACCCCGATAAATTATGCAATAATGTATTCGGTAAATTATCGAAATAAATGACTAAATTACCCTATTTGTTAAATACATTGTTTCTGTTTTACTACGCGTATTTTAAATACCGTTACCGTTTTCCCTCGGCCTTCGAGCACTCGAGGCACGACGGACCCGTTTTCTACACACTTTTTCCCTTGACTTGGACCACCTCTCCACCGGAATACTCTCGACTGGACCAGGACTCCTTGTCAAGGCCTCGTAAGTCTTCTTGGCTTTGGCGCACATCCTTATTCAACGAGCTGGTTGTACCCCAAACCCGTTACACCTTAGGGCAGTACGATCCATGCCTTAGCATATTCCTTCTCGTCTTGAGTTCACACCGGACCACCTGACCCGTGTACACAGCACGGCTAAGGGGCGGATGTGACTTCTACCAGACTGCCGGTACTCGACCTAGTGCCGTGCAACCGTTACTATCGTGTGTTTATCGTTGTTTTACGAAATTGTCCCTATCTCATCTACAGTCTCTTTACTCTCATCTGTTCACGTTCTCTCTACACTCTCATCTATCTCGTCTAGTACTCTCTTATCTCTTCTTGGTACTCTATTGGTCATTCGTGTGATTGTCTAAGATAAAAGAAATGACTAATGCCAGCGCAATAGGGCCCGATCAGGTCCTGGGAGGAGCGCCCGAAAAGTGCCAGTGCCCATGGGAGTTAAAATGATCATAGGATGTGTTACGGCATGCATCCAGCGCCAGTTTACTATCTAGATTAATCTATGACAATCAAAAGTGCTATCTCTACAAGTGCAAGCGTGATCGTTACTAGTGTACCGTTGTGCAATTTACATGTTATATCGTTACATGGCCATTCTATTATCGATTTCGTTGTACTATTTTCCTTGTGCCAGTTGCAGTTGTTCTCTCGTTATCGTGACATGCTCTACATGACTTACTCTCTAGTTAACCTGCCTTTAAAACATTAACTATTTAAAGCATGCTTGTGTTCATGAGATATTAAGTCCTACTGGGCGTTATTCGCTCATCCTATGTATTTATTTAATGTTTTCAGGTGAGTCGGATCATGACCACACTCACGAGGATGGGACCGATGGGAGACTCAAGAGTGACCATTCTGCAACCAGTGCGGTCTAGCAGTAGTCTGTTAGTATAGTTATGAGTTAGTGAGTCAGTTAGTCATAATGTAATAGTTTGATTTGAATAAAATACTATGGGCCCTAGTTTTGGCTCTGATACGACGATGTATTAATCAGTTTATGAAGATGACGAGTTATTAGTGAATGTAATGGAGATTGTTGGATTATTAATGAAATATGAGGTTGTTTGGTATCATTCCATTGTGTAATGGTTTGTCATTTATTTCTCGCTCTGTACTATTTAATAACTGTAATCCCGCTCCGATATTCCGCGTCGGGGCGTTACAATTTTGTGGTATCAGAGCCTAGGTTATTCTTAAGTATAGGATGATCTAGATTTGACCTGCCTCGACTTAGAGTCTAATTTCATACCTATGTAAGATGGGTAGAACCGTGGGTAATAAGATAAAATAAATACACACACGCACAAACTTAGTGCAAACCCAACGACTTACATTTTAAATTCTCTTTTGAAGGAACTTAAACAATGGCAGCGGAGCGTGCTCAACTCCGTGACATGCAACACACAATCCAGCAACTCACTCAAGCTTTACTTCAGGCTGCTGGTGTAATACCCTCAAATATTAAATATCATGATTTGCGTAGAAATTCTTGTTTATGCAAACCGATTAGGTTTAAATTGTGATATTTAGGATTAAGGGTATGTTTAAAACACTTTATCATACCCCAGTACTACTTTCGATCGTGCGCACCCCGATAGGACGACACCGAAAAACTATAACGAAAATAAAATCTGAGAACACCATAATTCTTAGAAAATTGTGAAGATATTAAAAATATAATTATTCAGAATTTTTGGCATACAGATTTTGAGATTAAGTCGACGCAACTATTTTTGGGGCGATTTTTCACGCAGTGTAAAATAAATTCGAAAAATTAAACTAAAATCATGACAATTTGTAAAACCTTCCTATTAGTCTATGGTTGAAATTTCGATTCAATTGGGCATTGTTTGAGTATAGAAATGTAGGGCCAAAGAACCTGGATGAATTAACTCTATTTACGTAACTTATTTTAGTTCAATATTGCTTGGCTACGTAAGGCTCACTCAAGTTGGTCTATATGTCCTACACCTGTCATGGCATGTGTAAGGAGGATATGAGGCCATGGAGCACGTGGTTGTTGCATGGGAAGTGCAAAGTTTTAGGGTGACATGTGCAAGGCTACGTGCCATGCAGGGGTGGGTCTTGAGCAGCTATATAAACCACTTCTTAGCCACTCCCGTAAGAAGTTTTACCCATCTGTTTATCATCTTTTACCTTGCTATATGTCGTTGCTGAGTTGTTGTTGTTGCTGCTAAAGCTATCATTCCCGTCATTTCTACTGCTTTTGCTGTGACTCTCACTCCAACGACACCATTGTTGTCTGTGTTGGGCAGAAGAGATTCTTACGGGAAAGGGTTTTATTAATCTCTAAAGACAGGTAGGTTCTCTCCTGTAGCCCTCTCCAATCTCCTACTTTCACGTTTGAAGTCTCTCCAACCGTAACAGCTCATGCTTTCGTGTTTGCCTCATGTTCTGCAGAAATCTTCCTTCTTTGATTTACTTTGATTAGATTCTTTAAAGATAGTCTTTGATTTGGCGTCATCTATAATTTGTGTTCAGCAAGGCTGTTGAGAGTAGGGAATTATCCTCCTTCTTCCATATTGAACAAGTCTATAGTTAGAGTTCATATCACCAGTCAAGTAGGTTCCCAACCTCTCTTTGTACTACTATCCTCTATTTGTATTGGAAATTACAGTCTCATACGATTTGCCTTGGAGCTTGACTAATTTTGATTTAGTATGTATGCATGGCTGTAACTTCAGATTTTTGTTTGATTCCCCTAATTACCTTTGGAATCATATAGTTATAAAGAAGAATCTTCAGTTCTTCTTTAATTCAGTGGGTTTTAGACATCAAATATTCCATTGTATTTCCATTGTATACTTTTGATTTCCCTCAGTTTTCAGAAATTATGTTCTTGCTATTCCATGACATGTAGAGTTCTTGTTATGTTCACTCTTGATTAAAAAGTCCAAATGATAATCTTTGATTCGTGATGGTCATTAACATATACTCAGTAAGACCATAAAAAGCCTAAAGTTATCCTTTATCATTCCGTGTGTTCAGGTCTTAATTGATATTCACATCACCAGTTGGTTTATACACATGACTGGAAGAAAAGTGCAGTGGCTGTCGACAGGTAAAACCCCATCTGTCGACAGGCGCCCTTATCCCAGAACCTCAGATAAATAGGGACTGTTGTTATCTGTCGACAGACAGCCTATAGCTGTCGACAGGATTAACTCTTCTGAACCTCGGATTTACTGGGTCTGTTGCTATCTGTCGACAGGCAATCCAGAGCTGTCGACAAATGTTGTTCTGTAATGTTTTAATCATTAATTCTTGTTCCATTTTTTTGAAGACTCACTATGCTACTGATCTCTCAAGTTATTTATCTTATTTTCTTGGACTCTAAACCACTTTATGACCAAGATGATTTGATTACTCAATCATTAAACTATCTTTTGGAAATTCTAATTCTATTGTACTCATGAAACATAAGTTATGATATGAAGACAGTGTTCTCTTCAAAGAGGGTTTAGGATCACTTGTGGTAGCACCAGCCACTTGTGATCAGCTAGGGCGACAGTTTGTATGTAAGTAAATCCAAGTCAAGGAAATCGACGATGGTGGGTAATAAAATAATTATACCCCGTTCTTGCGCAATGAACAAGATCTAAGGTGCTGGAATCGCCTAGGTACCGAAGATGTATTTACGTCTATATAGTAACCTCTTGAGAGCAGTGATGCCTGTCAAATTTGTTCCGAAATCAAGTTATAATATGAATTTTGAAAGACAAATATGACTTTGTTCTGATATTCGTTTGAGCCCATCATGAAATTAATTTGGGCTATATGTTTATGTTAAGTATGAAATTCATGAGCATTTATGTTTTGATCCACATATGCACTACTTGATTATTCATTCTTCTTCTGCAAATGAAGCTTCTACTCTATGTTTACTTATACCTACTGAGTCCTTTCGACTCATGCCTTTGTTTCCTCCAACCCTTTCAGATTGAAGGTGTGTATAATCTCAGCTACATGTGAATCCTAATTCCGCTGCAGACGATGAAGAAATGAAGAAGAATAGTGTAGTTTTAGTAGTTTCTTGTAGTTGATAATGTATTAAGTTAGAGAGAGAGAAACTTGTATTTTGTATAAAAATGAGTATTTATACTTTGTTACCTACTGAATTATAATGTGTACAAAGATACCTTTGTGGAATGGCTTGCCAGTTTTGGGCATTGCGCGGATATATCTACCCATAACGAAAGTTTGTCAGCATAACCTCTCTTCCGATCAAAGGTTATGTATGTATTTGTGTGATGTCGGAGGAGGGCGTTACAGCTGGAGCCAACAACAATAATAACAACAACCGAGCAGCTGGTGATTTGCATAGAAATTTCCGCAACCTGAATCCGCCTCGATTCAGTGGTACCACAGACTCTGATGAGGCCGAGAACTGGCTTAAGGAGATTGAGCGTAGCTTCCGCGTCATGCAATGCGTGGATGGAGACAAGATACTGCTAGCTACGTTCCAGTTAGAACGGGACGCCCGTGCGTGGTGGGAGTCCATCGAGGCTACCCGAGCAGATGCACAATTCACATGGGAGGAGTTTAAGGAGCACTTTAACTCCAAATATTTCTCTGAAAGGGTCCAAGAAAGGAAGGCCTCTGAATTCGCTACACTCAAGCAAAGGAACCTGACAGTTGCTGAATACGAAGCACAGTTCTCCCGATTGGCTCGATATGCCAATCATCTGGTCAGTACAGAACGAATGAAGGCAAAGAGATTCCTTAATGGGCTCAGGCCCGCATACATTACACAGTTGGCACCTATGGATATTCAGACTTATCCGGAAATGGTCAGGAGAGCATAGTTACTATAGGATGCGACCGAATTCACTGATCGCATCAAGGGCAGAATAGTATAGAAGGAGCTGACTTCTGGAGCACCAAGCAAGCCTGCTTACGGCAAGAAAAGGCCGTTGACTATCACTGATGGGCCAAGCCAAGAGCGAAAGCCCAAAGTCCCTACTCCTATTACCCCAAACAACAAGCCCAGATGCAAACACTGTGACAAGCTTGGTCACACGACAGAAGAATGCTGGAGGAAGGCAAGTGCATGCCTTCGTGTGGGAGTCGAGAGCATCGGTTTCCTGAATGCCCATTACTGAGGGAGAATGAGAAGCGTCTTGCGGGACCAAAGAAGCCAGGCAGACTCTAAGCCCTGCAAGAGGTGGAGACCACCGAGGAAGGTGGAGTTGTAGAAGGTACACTACCAGTCTTTTCTCAATCAGCATTTGTTTTGTTCGATATTGGCGCAACGCATTCGTTCATATCACAAGCATTTGCTGATACCCTAAATGAGAAACCTGCATCTATGACATTTGAATTATCTGTCACAACACCACTAGGAGAAAAGGCTCAATTAAAAATATTTTTCATTAGCTGATGTTAAGGTTGGTGAACTTAACCTTAGAGCTGACTTGATCTGTATGCCCATGGAGGGCTATGATGTCATTTTGGGAGCCGATTGGCTATCCACGTATGGGGCTATCGTGGATTGTAGAAGAGGGAAATTTTCTTTTAGTGAATTCCCTAAGCTGACCTTCACAGGACGTAGGCACAAGCGATACTTGTCCCTCGTCTCTGCTATAAAGGCACAGAACATGATAAGAAAGGGTTGTGTGGCATTTCTCGCTGTAATTATAGTTGAGAAGAAAGTAACTAAGATATCAGACATCCACATAGTGCAAGAATATCCAGACATGTTTCCCGATGAGCTACCAGGCATTCCACCCGAGAGAGATATAAATTTCTCAATTGATCTCGTACCTGGAGCTGCACCAGTCTCACGTCAACCCTACAGGATGTCCCCTGCTGAATTGAAAGAATTGAAAGAGCAACTGATGGAACTTCTAGAAAAGGGTTTTATTAGGCCAAGTACTTCTCCTTGGGGAGCACCAGTGTTGTTCGTCAAGAAGAAGGACGGATCTATGAGGTTATGCATCGATTACAGGCAGTTGAACAATCTCACTATCAAGAACAAGTACCCTCTGCAGCGTGTCGATGAATTATTTGATCAAATATCAGGAGCTAAATATTTTTCTAAGATTGACCTTAGATCGGGATATCATCAGATGAGGATTCAAGATGTAGATATTTACAAGACAGCTTTCAGGAGCAGGTACGGTCATTATGAATTTGTAGTCATGTCTTTTGGACTAACCAATGCTCCTGCAGCTTTTATGCAATTAATGAACATCATCTACCGGCCCTACCTCGACAAGTTCGTCGTGGTATTCATTGATGATATTCTCATATACTCCAAGACCAAAGAAGAGCACGAGGAGCATCTGAGGATCGCTCGGCAAATCTTGCGGGACAATCAACTCTACGCCAAATTGAGCAAGTGTGAATTCTGGCTCGAGGAGGTGTCGTTCCTAGGCTATGTCATTTCCAAGGACGGTATCGCGGTCGACCCTTCCAAGGTAGAAGCCGTGCTCAACTGGGAAAGGCCGACCAATGTCACAGAAATCAGGAGCTTTCTTGGACTGGCTGGATATTACAGACGGTTCATAAAAGATTTCTCCAAGATAGTTGTTCCTCTTACGCGTCTTACGCGGAAGAAAGCCCATATGTCTAGAGCAAGGAATGCGAGAAGAACTTTCAGACACTCAAGCAATTGTTGACATCTGCACATGTCCTCGCATTACCAGTCGAAGGCGCAGGATTCTTAGTCTACACTGATGCATCTGGAATCGGTCTAGGATGCGTATTAATGCAGAATGAGAAAGTGATAGCCTATTCATCAAGGCAATTGAAGCAACATGAGGTTAACTATCCTGTCCATGACTTAGAGCTAGCTGCTGTGGTATTTACACTCAATATCTGGAGGCATTACCTATATGGGGAACAATTCATTGTCTACTCCGACCACAAGAGTTTGAAATACTTATTTTCTCAAAAGGAGCTCAATATGCGACAACGGAGATGGCTGGAGTACTTGAAGGATTTTGATTTCAACATTCAATATCACCCAGGCAAAGGTAACGCAGTAGCTGATGCACTCAATAGGAAGCCAGTAGCTTCGTTATCCTGTCTAGTCATGGGCGAGATGCAATTGTTAGAGCAATTCGCCAGTCTAGATCTGAATATTGAAAAGAGGAGTGATAAGATGATAGTGGCTAATCTTAAAGCTCAACCCGACATCTTTATCGAGATCAGAGAGCAACAGGCTAATGATCCGTTTCTAATCAGAGTAAGGGAGACCATAGCTGACAAGCCAAACTTCTCCATCGCTGAAGATGGAAGAATATTATTCCAAGCCAGGACATGTGTGCCTGACAATGAAGAGCTGAAAAGGAAACTGATGGATGAAGCCCACAAGACCAAGTACACAATACACTCAGGTGCAACCAAGATGTACCAAGATATGAAAAGGTCATTTTGGTGGCCAAACATGAAGCGTGAGGTGGCTGAGCATGCCGCGCACTGCCTCACTTGTCAACAGGTGAAAGCCGAGCACCGTCGTCCTGCGGGTGTACTCAGGCCCCTGGACATACCTGTATGGAAGTGGGAAAGCATCGGCATGGATTTCATCTTGGGTTTACCTCGAACTCGTGGTGGACTTCATGCTATTTGGGTCATTGTGGATAGATTGACAAAGTCTGCACACTTTCTAGCAATTCGAAGTACCTGGAGTGTGGATGTGCTTGCAGCCTTGTATGTAAAAGAAATAGTCAGACTACATGGAGTTCCAGTATCCATTGTCTCAGATCGTGACCCCAGATTCACTTCTAGATTCTGGAAGGGACTCCAGGCTGCCCTAGGCACAAAACTCAACTTTAGCATAGCTTTCCACCCACAGACGGATGGACAGACTGAAAGAACAAATCAAATAGTGGAAGACATGCTACGAGCTTGTGCTATAGACTTTGAGGAGTATTGGAATGAACAATTGTCACTAATAGAATTTGCCTACAACAATAGCTATCAGGCCAGCATTAAGATGGCACCATTTGAAGCACTGTATGGCAGAAGCTGTAGATCGCCAGTCTGTTGGAATGAAGTAGGTGAGCAACAATGGCTGGGACCAGACATGGTGCAGAATACCAGAAGAGATATCAAGATTATCAGAGACAGAATTAAGATAGCTCAGTTCAGGCAAAAGAGCTATGCAGACAAAAGAAGAAGAGACTTGGAATTTCAAGCCGGAGATCATGTGATGCTCAAAGTATCCCCGACCCGAGGATTCCAAAGATTTGGGATGAAAGGCAAATTGAGACCAAGATTCATAGGTCCGTTTGAAGTGTTAGATAGAGTGGGCGAGGTAGCGTATCGACTGGCACTACCACCCCAGTTTGCAACAGTACACAATGTTTTCCATGTATCCATGCTAAGGAAACACGTATATGATCCGTCACACGTAATCAGCTATGATGACATTATTCTGAATAAGGATATGACCTATGAAGAAAGGCCAGTAAAAATTTTGGACAAGAAGATGCAACACCTTTCGGAATCGGTCTATACCCGTGGAGAAGGTATTATGGAGAAACCATGAAGTCGAAAAGGCCACGTGGGAGCCCGAAACGTTATTGCGACGAAATTATCTGGAATTATTCAGTAAGTCATTCTCCCTCTTACGATTCTATGAATTTGGGGACCAAATTCTTTTTAAGAGGGGGAGGATGTAGCACCCTCGATTTTTAAAATCAAGAAAAATAAAAATGTATTATTTACTAAATGAGATAAATCGATTTAATTATAATAAAGAGAGAATAAATGGAAACAAAGGGAATTAACGGAATACCCATTAAGCTAAATTATTAGTGGGTTACTCTAATAACCCAAACCCAATAGAATGGACCCAAATGAGGATAGCCCATCATGGGATGAGAGGTAAATATGCTAAATTCGTATCTAATTAATTAAATAAATAGTAAAGGGTTAAGATAAATGTTAAATAATCCATATATATCCTAAAAAGGAGTCATATTCATATACTAACCCTTCGACCACGAAATTAGCTCTCTTCCCTATCCATTAGGAGGAAAAATGGTGAAAAATAGGTATTTAATATGAATTTGCGTAATTAAAGGAGGAGAGAAGAGTTGGGAGTTGAATGGACTCTAATAACAAGCTTAAACACCTCAAACTCCATCCCTAGCAACCCATTTTCGTGGCTGGAACCCTGGAGAACGATGAGAAGAGCTGGAGACCAAGGAGCAAGGAAGGAGAAGGCTTGGAGCAAGAAGGGTTCTCTTATTTTCGTCATTCAAACTAGGGTTTTCTTACTTCACGAAAAAGGTAGGCAATCTCTCAAGCAAAAATCGTGAAATAATTACCCTAGGTAGCCTTCATGCACCTCTTCAAAAGCCCTATACTTTCGTTGTATTCCATTCATCCATTTGGGCGAATTTAATTCGTGAAATCCTACTGTCACCATGAACCCGAATCTCATATTTTCTCTAATACCTTGCACGTACTTGTTCCCATGCTATGAGAAAATTCTCATTGATACTACCACGTTATAGATTTCAAATGCCCTTGGATTCGTTCTATTTCGATCTCCCATGAGGGAGAATTAATTCTTTGAATATCTGTCAGATACATGCACCCAATCTTTCATGATTGCTTGTGAACCCCATTTATACTTGATCTCGGATTATGATAAAATTATCATAAATACTACATCCTGTTAGCTTTCAAACGCCGCTAGTTTCATAATTTTTCATCATGTATTCATCCTGGAATAATTCATGGAACACTGACTGCACCTGTTTAGGTTACCGAAAAGTAACCTGATCAATGCATGTCTAAACCTTGACTATTTTCAAATTAATTGTGCATGTTGATAGATATACATGTCTAATTTCGTTTAAAACTGGTTTCGTTCTTTTTGGATCACCGTGCGAATTTATACTGAATTTAGATTGACCCAGTATCAAGAAGGGTCCACACAGAGAAAAAGGGAAAAACCCTGGACCGCCCCTGTTATCGCGACGGCGCGATATGCCGCGATAACAGGTGTGTCGCGGTCGGCCTTCAGGCCGCGTCATGAATGCGACGGCCTCGCCACCGCGTTCCCAAACCCGAACCAGGCCAGGCCGGCTGGTTCGCCTGTCGCGCTAGGCCGCACTACCGCGACAGGATACCCCGTCGCGATACGCTGCTTAACGCGCCCATACGCCCCGTCGGGAAATGATCGCGACTGGCACCCCCGTCGCCTTCTTAAAATTTCGGCTAGAACAATAATTATGCTTGTATCCCTGCTGATTAGTTTATATACTTTTTAATTAGCCATGGTTAACCCATGTTATAGTTAATTCGACTTGGTAAATTAATAAATGGCATTAATGATATAAATTTAATTATTTAAAATGACATTGCACGACTTGCCATATCCTCAAGATTTCTTTACACTTACACACGCACAACATTATTAAATGTCATTTGACCCCGATAAATTATGCAATAATGTATTCGGTAAATTATCGAAATAAATGACTAAATTACCATATTGTTAAATATAATTGTTTCTGTTTTACTCGCGTATTTTAAATACCGTTACCGTTTTCCCTCGGCCTTCGAGCACTCGAGGCACGACAGACCCATTTTCTACACACTTTTCCCTTGACTTGGACCACCTCTCCACCGGGAATACTCTCGACTGGACCAGAGACTCCTTGTCAAGGCCTCTGTAAGTCTTCTTGGCTTTGGCGCACGTCCTTAGTCAACGAGCTGGTTGTACCCCAAAACCCGTTACACCTTAGGGATCAATACGATCCATGCCTTAGCATATTCCTTCTCGTCTTGAGTTCACACCGAACCACCTGACCCGTGTACACAGCACGGCTAAGGGGCGGATGTGACTTCTACCAGACTGTCGGTACTCGACCTAGTGCCGTGCAACCGTTACTATCGTGTGTTTATCGTTGTTTTACGAAATTGTCCTATCTCATCTACAGTCTCTTTACTCTCATCTGTTCACGTTCTCTCTACACTCTCATCTATCTCGTCTAGTACTTCTTATCTCTTCTTGGTACTCTATTGGCCATTCGTGTGATTGTCTAAGATAAAAGAAATGACTAATGCCAGCGCAATAGGGCCTGATCAGGTCCTGGGAGGAGCGCCCGAAAAGTGCCAGTGCCCATGGGAGTTAAAATGATCATAGGATGTGTTACGGCATGCATCCAGCGCCAGTTTACTATCTAGATTAATCTATGACAATCAAAAGTGCTATCTCTACAAGTGCAAGCGTGATCGTTACTAGTGCATCGTTGTGCAATTTACATGTTATATCGTTACATGGCCATTCTATTATCGTTCTCGTTGTACTATTTTCCCTGTGCCAGTTGCAGTTGTTCTCTCGTTATCGTGACATACTCTACATGACTTTACTCTCTAGTTAACATGCCTTTAAAACATTAACTATTTAAAGCATGCTTGTGTTCATGAGATATTAAGTCCTACTGGGCGTTATTCGCTCATCCTGTGTATTTATTTAATGTGTTTCAGGTGAGTCGGATCATGATCACACTCACGAGGATGGGACCGATGAGGAGACTCAAGAGTGACCATTCTGCAACCAGTGCGGTCTAGCAGTAGTCTGTTAGTATAGTTATGAGTTAGAGAGTCAGTTAGTCATAATGTAATAGTTTGATTTGAATAAAGTACTCTGGGCCCTAGTTTTGGCTCTGATACGACGATGTATTAATCAGTTTATGAAGATGACGAGTTATTAGTGAATGTAATGGAGATTGTTGGATTATTAATGAAATATGAGGTTGTTTGGTATCATTCCATTGTGTAATGGTTTGTCATTTATTTCTCGCTCTGTACTATTTAATAACTGTAATCCCGCTCCGATATTCCGCGTCGGGGCGTTACAGGTGATACTTGTGCACCCAAATCTATGACCTGGGGCAGAGTTCTCAAGCTGAGTTGAACACAACTTCCGAGTAGCGTGATAGGCCGACTCCGTATGGTTACCCCGCCAGCGATTCGCATAATCGAGGGAGATGCCACTGCCATAAAACCTTGGAAACGGGGAGAACGTTGGATGGAATCGTAATTTTAGAGTGCAAAACGATGGTCTTCTAACCCCAAAATGACATCTTATCTCCTGAGGCAAGAAGAGGGCGACGGGCGGCTCTGAGTGCCAATTCTGACAACCGAGCCGAAAGTTATACCCGTTTGAGCGAAGGGGTGTCCATATGCTATCGCCTCAGCAGCCCACGACCATGCTCCTGAATAGGAATTTGGGGGCCGGACCAAAAATCTCCGAATGCGACCTTTTGCCGACCGGGTCAAAGTGTCGATTACGTATTGGGGCCTCACGGGTGGTTCTGATCGCGGCGAACAAATATCTGCATCCTACCGAAGGGGTACGACAATCAGTGTACTACTACAAATGCACCGTGGTGGAATTTAGGCCCCAAAATAGAATTCATGAAACCAGCACCCTGTCGATCGTCTCGGAGTGCCAAAATTGTGGTCATGTAAGCGATTCCGATACCAGGGCGGAAAGTTATGCTCTGTTCTTTTGCTGAAGGGGTGGGAATAATTCAAAAGGGGTGACTATATCGACGATTCTTGCATACCCATATCTACGACCCGAGACGGAGTTCTCACGTTGAGTTGAACACAACATCCAAGTGTCGTGACAGGCCGACTCCGTCTGGTTGCCCCGCTAGTGATTCACGTAATCGAGGGAGATGCTACTGCCAGAAAAACTTGGAAACAGGGAGAACATCGGCTGAAATTGCAATTTTAGAGTGCAAAAAGATGGTTTCTCAACCCCAAAACGACGTCTTATCGCCTGAGGCAATAAGGCGGTGGCGGGTGCCTCTGAGTGCCAATTCCGAATTGGGGTCTTATTTGATATTCTGACAACCGAGCGGAAAGTTATGCCCGTTTGAGTGAAGGGGTGTCGGAACGTGATCGCCTCGGTAGCCTGCGACCACGCTCTCGAAGAAGAATTTGGGCACCGGATCGGAAAATCTCCGAATGCGACCTTGTGCTGACCGGGTCGAAGTGTTGATTCCTTATTGGGGCCTCGTGGGGGGTTCCGATCGCCGAGCGAACAAATATTCGTGTCCTACCCAAGGGGTACAACAATCGGTGTACTAGTACACATACTCTGTGGTGAAATTTCGGCCCCAGAACGAAATTCCTCAAAACCAGTGCCTTATTGACCGTCTCAGAGTGCCCATTCCGAATTGTGGTCACTTAAGCGATTCCAATACCTGGGCGGAAAGGTATGCCATGTTCTTTCGCTGAAGGGGTGGGAATAAACTAGAAGGGGTGACTATATCGACGATGCTTGTGCACCCATATCTACGATCTGGGGCAGAGTTCTCACGCTGAGTTGAACACAACTTCTGAGTGTCGTGACAGGCTGACTCTGTGTGGTTCCGAAAAACCTTGGAAAAGTGGAGAATGTCAGCTGGAATCGCAGTTTTGGAGTGCAAAATGATGGTTTTTTGACCCCAAAACGACATCTTATCGCCTGAGGCAATAGGGGGGTATGGGTGCCTCTGAGTGTCAATCCCGAATTGGGGTCTTATAAGCGATTCCGACAACCGAGCAGAAAGTTATGCCCGTTTGAGCGAAGGGTTGTTCGTATGCGATTGCCTCGGCAGCCCGCGACCATGCTCCCGGAGAGGAATTTGGGCGTCGGACCGAAAATCTTCGAATGCGACATTGTGTCGACCAGGTCGAAGTGTCGATTCTATATTCTAGCCTTGCGGGCTGTTCCGATCATCGTGCAAACAAATATTCACGTCCTACCCAAAGGGTACGACAATCGGTGTACTAGTACACATACTCTATGGTGAAATTTCGGCCCCAGAACGAAATTCCTCAAAACCAGTGCCTTATTGACCGTCTCAGAGTGCCCATTCCGAATTGTGGTCACTTAAGCGATTCCAATACCTGGGCGGAAAGGTATGCCATGTTCTTTCGCTGAAGGGGTGGGAATAAACTAGAAGGGGTGACTATATCGACGATGCTTGTGCACCCATATCTACGATCTGGGGCAGAGTTCTCACGCTGAGTTGAACACAACTTCTGAGTGTCGTGACAGGCTGACTCTGTGTGGTTCCGAAAAACCTTGGAAAAGTGGAGAATGTCAGCTGGAATCGCAGTTTTGGAGTGCAAAATGATGGTTTTTTGACCCCAAAACGACATCTTATCGCCTGAGGTAATAGGGGGGTATGGGTGCCTCTGAGTGTCAATCCCGAATTGGGGTCTTATAAGCGATTCCGACAACCGAGCAGAAAGTTATGCCCGTTTGAGCGAAGGGTTGTTCGTATGCGATTGCCTCGGCAGCCCGCGACCATGCTCCCGGAGAGGAATTTGGGCGTCGGACCGAAAATCTTCGAATGCGACATTGTGTCGACCAGGTCGAAGTGTCGATTCTATATTCTAGCCTTGCGGGCTGTTCCGATCATCGTGCAAACAAATATTCACGTCCTACCCAAAGGGTACGACAATCGGTGTACTAGTACACATGCTCTGTGGTGGAATTTAGGCCCCGTAAAGGAATTCTTCGAAACCAGCGTCCTATCGATCATCTCAGAAATGTCGATTCGAAATTATGGTCATGTAAGCGATTCTGATACTTGGGCGGAAAGTTATGCCATGTTCTTTTGCTAAAGGGGTGGCAATAAATCAAAAAGAGTGACTATATCGGTGATGCTTGCGTACCCATATCTACGACCTGGGGTGGAGTTCTCACGCCGAATTGATCACAACTTCTGATTGTCGTGACAGGTCGACTCTGTGTGGTTGCCCCGCCAGTGATTTGCGTAATCGAGGGAGATGCTACTGGGAGAAAACCTTGGAAACATGGAGAACATCAGTTGGAATTGAAATTTTGGAGTGCAAAATGATAGTATTTCGACCCCGAAATGACGTCTTATCATCTGAGGCAATAAGGGAGCGATGGGCGCCTCTGAGTGCCAATTCTGAATCGAGGTCTTATAAGAGATTCCGACAACCGAGCTGAAGGTTATACCCATTTGAGCTAAGGGGTTCCCATATGCGATCGCCTCAGCAGTATGTGACTATGCTCCTGGAGAGGAATTTGGGTTCCAGACCGAAAATCTCCAAATGCAACCTTGTGTCGACCGGGTCGAAATGTTGATTCCCTATTCGGGCCTCGTGGGCGGTTCCGATTGTCGGGCGTACAAATATCTTTGTCCTACCCAAGAGGTATGACAATCCGCGTACTAGTACACATGCTCCATGGTGAAATTTCAGCCCTGGAATGGAATTCCTCAAAACCAGCGCCCTATCGACCGTCTCGCAGTGCCGATTCCGAATTATGGTCGCTTAAGCGATTCCAATACCTAGGCGGAAAGTTATGCCATGTTCTTTCACTGAATGGGTGTGAATAAACTGGAAGGGGTGACTATATTGGCGATGCTTGTGCACCCATATCTATGACCTAGGGCGGCGTTCTCACGCCGAGTTGAATACAACTTTTGAGCGCCATGACAGGCTGACTTCGTGTGGTTGCCTTGCCAGTGATTCGCGTAATCGAGGGAGATGCTACTACCAGAAAATCTTAGAAACGGGGAGAACCTTGGCTGGAATCATAATTTTGGAGTGCAAAATGATAGTTTTTCGACCCCAAATTGATGTCTTATCGCCTGAGGCAGTAAGGGGGCGACGGGTGCCACTGAGTGCCAATTCCGAATTGAGCTCTTATAAGCGATTCCAACAACCGAGCGGAAAGTTATGCCCATTTGAGTGAAGGGGTGTCCGTACGCGATCGCATCGGCAGTCCGTGACCACACTCCCGAAGAGGAATTTGGGCGCCGGACCAGAAATCTTCAAATGCAATCTTGTGTCGACTGGGTCAAAGTGCCAATTCCTTATTGGGGCCTCGCGGGCAGTTCCATCACTAGGCGAACAAATATCCACGTCCTACCCAAGGGGTACGACAATCAGTGTACTATTACACACGATCTGTGGTGGAATTTGGGCCCCGGAACATAATTTCATGAAACCAGCCCCTTGTCGACCATCTCGGAGTGCCAATTCTGAATTGTGGTCACATAAGCGATTCTGATACCTGGGGGGAAAGTTATGTCATATTCTTTCGCTGAAGGGGTGGAAATAAACTGGAAGGGGTGACTATATCAGTGATGCTTGTGCACCCAAATTTACCAACTGGGGCGAAGTTCTCATGCAGAGCTAAACACGACTTCCGAGCAACGTGATAGGCCGACTTCGTGTGGTTGCCCCGACATCGATTCGCGTAATCGAGGGAGACACTGCTACTAGAAAACCTTGGAAATGAGGAGAACGTTGGTTGGAATCGTAATTTTTTACTGCAAAATGATAGTTTTTCAACCCCAAAATGACACCATATCATGTGAGGCAATAAGGGAGCGATGGGTATCTCTGAGTGCCGATTCCGAATTGGGGTCATATAGGTGATTCCGATAACCGAGTGGAAAGTTATGCCCGTTTGAGTGAAGGGGTGTCTGTATGCGATCACCTCGACATCCTGCAACCATGCTCCCGGAGAGGAATTTAGGCGTCGGACCAAAAATCTTCGAATGCGACCTTATGCCGACCGGGTTGAAGTGTTGATTTTGTATTAGGGCCTCACGGGCAGTTCCGATTGCCGAGCGAACAAATATCCGCATCCTACTCATGGGTTATGACAATCGATGTACTAGTACACACGCTCTGTGGTGAAATTTGGGCCCCAGAATGGAATTCTGCAAAACTAGCGCCCTATCGACCGTCTCGGAGTGCCAAATCCGAATTGTGGTCACATAAGCGATTTCGATACCTAGGTGGAAAGTTATGCCCTGTTCTTTTGCTGAAGGGGTGGGAATAAACCGGAAGGGGTGACTATATCAGCGATGCTTGTGCACCAATATCTACTACCTAGGGCGGAGTTCTCATACCGAGTTGAACACAACTTCTGATCGCCGTGATAGGTCAAGTCCATGAGGTTGCTCCGCCAGCAATTCACGTAATCGAGGGAGATGCTACTGCCATAAAACCTTGGAAATGGGGAGAACATCGGCTAGAATCGCAATTTCAGAGTGCAAAGTGATGATTTTTTGACCCCGAAATGACGTCTTATCACCTCAGGCAATAAGGGGGTGACGGGCGTCTCTAAGTGTTGATTCCGAATTGGGGTCTTATAAGTTATTCCGACAACTGAGTAGAAAGTTATGTCCATTTGAGCGAAGGGGTTTCCCTATGCATTCGCCTCGGCAGCCCGCGACCACACTCCCTTGGAGGAACTTGGGCGCCGGATTGGAAATCTTCGAATGAGACCTTGTGTCGACCGATTCGAAGTGTCGATTCCATATTGGGGCCTCGCTGGCAGTTCTGATCGTCGGGCAAACAAATAGCCGTGTCCTACCCAAGGGTTATGACAATCGATGTACTAGTACATACGCCCTGTGGTGAAATTTCGGCCCCCGAATGGAATTTTGCGAAACCAGTGCCCTGTCGACCGTCTCGGAGTCCCAAATCCGAATTGTGCTCATGTAAGCGATTTCCATACCTGGGCAGAAAGTTATGCCCTGTTCTTTTGCTGAAGGGGTGGGAATAAACTAGAAGGGTAACTATATCGGCAATGTTTGTGCACCCATATCTACGACCTGGGGTGGAGTTTTCATGCCGAGTTGAACACAATTTCCAAGCGCGGTGATAGGCCGACTCTGTGTGGTTGTCCCGACAACGATTTACGTAATCGAGGGAGATGCTACTGCGAGAAAATCTTGGAAACGGGGAGAACGTCGGTAGGAATCAGAATTTTAGAGTGCGAAACGATAGTTTTTTGACACTGAAATGACATCTTAATGCCTGAGGCAATAAGCGTTCGACGGGCGCCTCTGAGTGTTGATTCCAAATTGGGGTCTTATAAGCGATTCCGACAACCTAGCAGAATGTTATGCCCGTTTGAGCGAAGGGGTGTCCGTATGAGATTGCCTCGGCAGCCCTCAACCACTCTCCCAGAGAGGAATTTGGGCACTAGACCAGAAATCTCTGAATGCGACCTTGTGCCAACCTGGTCAAAATGTCAATTCTGTACTGGGGCCATGTGAGCGATTCCATCGTCGGGCGAACAAATATCTGCATCCTACACAAGGTGTATGACAATCGATATACTAGTACACACACTCCGTGGTGGAATTTGGGCCCTAGAATGGAATTTTGCGAAACTAGTGCTCTGTCTTCCATCTCAGAGTGTCGATTTTAAATTGTGGTCACGTAAGTGATTCCGATACCTGGGCGGAAAGTTATGCCATATTCTTTCGCTGAAGGGGTGGGAATAAACTAGAAGGGGTGACTATATCGGCGATGCTTGTGCACCCATATCTACGACCTAGGGCAGAGTTCTCATGCCGATCTGAACACAATTTCCGAGCAACGTGATAGGCTGAATCCGTGTTGTTGCCCCGAGAGTGATTCGCGTAATCGAGGGAGACGTTACTGCCCGAAAACCTTGAAAATAGGGAGAACATCGGCTGGAATCGCTATTTTAGAGTGAAAATGATGGTTTTTCGACCCCAAAATGATGTCTTATCAACAGAGGCAATAAGGGGGCGACACGTGCCTCTAAGTGCCGATTCCGAATTGGGGTCTTATAAGCGATTCTGACAATCGAGCGGAAAGTTGTGCCCATTTGAGTGAACGGGTGTTTGTATGCGATCGACTCTCAGAGAGGAAATTTGGGTGCCGGACATGAAATCTCTGAATGACCTTGTGTCGATCGGGTCGAAGTGTTGATTCTGTATTAGGGCCTTGCAGGCAGTTTCGATCATCGGGCGAATAAATATCCACGTCATAGCCAACGGGTATGACAATCAGTGTACAAGTACACACACTCCATGGTGAAATTTGGGTCCCATAACGAAATTCCGCTAAACTAGTGCCCTGTCGACCGTCTCAAAGTGTCGATTCTGAATTGTTGTCACGTAAGTGATTCTAATACCTGGGCGGAACGTTATTCCATATTCTTTCACTGAAGGGGTGGGAATAAACTAGAAGGGGTAACTATATCGGCGATGCTTGTGCACCCATATCTATGACCTGGGGCAGAGTTCTCACACCGAGTTGAACACAACTTTCAAGCGCGTGACAGGCCGACTCCGTGTGGTTGCCTCGCCAACGATTCGCATAATTGAGGGAGATGCTACTGCTAGAAAACCTTCGAAATGGGGAGAACATCGACTGGAATCGCAATTTTGAAGTGCGAAACGATGGTTGTTCTACCCCAAAATGATGTCTTATTGCCTGAGGCAATAAGGGGGCGACGGGCGCCACTGAGTGCCAATTCTGAATTGGGGTCTTATAAGTGATTTCGACAACTGAGCAGAAAGTTATGCCCATTTGAGCGAAGGGGTGTCCGTATGCGATCACCTCTGCATCCTGTGACCACGCTCCCGGAGAGAAATTTGGGCGCCAGACCGAAAATCTTTGAATGCAACATTGTGCCGACCGGGTCGAAGTGTCGATTATGTATTGTGGCCTCGCAGGCGGTTCCGATCTCCGGGACGACAATTGGTGTATTAGTACACATGCTCTGTGGCAGAATTCGGGCCCCGGAACGGAATTCCACGAAACCAACACCCTGTCAATCGTCTTGGAGTGTCGATTCCAAATTGTAGTCACGTAAGCGATTCCGATACCTGGGCTGAATGTTATTGCATGTTCTTTTGCTGAAGGGGTGGCAATAAATCAGAAATGGGTGACTATATCGGCGATGCTTGCGCAACCATATCTACGATCTGGGGCAGAGTTCTCATGCCGAATTGAACACAACTTCTGATCACTGTGACAGGTCGACTCCGTGTGGTTGCCCCGCCAGTGATTTACGTAATTGAGGAAGATGCTACTGTGAGAAAACCTTGGAAACATGGAGAACATTAGCTGAAATTGAAATTTTAGGGTGCGAAATGATGGTTTTTCGACCCCGAAATGGCGTCTTATCGCTTGAGGCAATAAGAGGGCGACGGACGCCTCTGAGTGCCAATTCCGAATTGGGGTCTTATAAGAGATTATGACAACTGAGAGGAAAGTTATGCCCATTTGAGCAAAGGGGTGTCCATACGTGATCGCCTCGGTAGCCTGCGACTATGCTCCCAGAGAGGAATTTGGGTGGTGGACCGAAAATCTCCAAATGCGATCTTATGCAGACCGGGTCGAAGTGCTGATTCCGTATTCGGGTCTCATGGGCTGTTCCGATCGTCGAGCGAACAAATATCTGTGTCCTACCCAAGGGGTATGACAATTAGTGTACTAGTACACACGCTCCGTGGCGGAATTTTTGCCCCATAATGGAATTCCTTGAAACCAACACCCTGTCGACCGTCTTGCAGTGCCGATTCCAAATTATGGTCACTTAAGCAATTCCAATACCTGGGCGGAAAGTTATTCCCTGTTCTTTCACTGAATGGGTGGGAATAAACCAGAAGGGGTGACTATATCGACGATGCTTGTGCACTCATATCTACGACCTGGGGTAGAGTTCTCACGCCAAGTTGAACACAACTTCCAAGCACCGTGACAAGCCGACTTCGTGTGGTTGCCCCGCCAGCGATTCGTGTAATCGGGGGGAGACGCTACTGCCAGAAAACCTTGGAAATGGGGAGAATGTCGACTGAAATCATAATTTTGCAGTGCGAAATGATCGTTTTTCCACCCCAAAATGATGTCTTATTGCCTGAGGCCATAAGGGGACGACGAGCGCCACTGAGTGCCAATTCCGAATTGGGGTCTTATAAGCAATTTCGACAATCGAACGGAAAGTTATGCCCGTTTGAGTGAAGGGGTGAACGTATGCGATCGCCTCAGCAGTCTGTGACCACACTCCCGGAGAGCAATTTGGGCACCGGATCAGAAATCTCTGAATGCGACCTTTTGCCGACCGGGTCAAAGTGTCAATTCTATATTGGGGCCTCGCGGTCGGTTCCATCACTGGGCGAACAAATATCCACATCCCACCCAAGGGGTACGACAATCGGTGTACTAGTACACATGTTTCGTCGCGGAATTTTGGCCCCGAAATGGAATTTCACGAAATTAGCCCCCTATCGACCATCTCGGAGTGCCGATTCTGAATTGTGGTCACATAAGCGATTCAGATGCTTGGGCGGAAAGTTATACCCTATTCTTTCGCTGAAGGGGTGGGATTAACTGGATATGTGACTATATCGGCGATGCTTGTGCACTCATATTTACCATCTGGGGTAGAGTTCTCATGCCGAGCTAAACACAACTTTCATGCGACGTGACAGGCCGACTCCATGTGGTTGCCCTGACAGTGATTCGCATAATCGAGGGAGACGCTACAGCCAGAAAATCTTGGAAATGGGGAGAACGTCGACTGGAATCGCAATTTTTTAGTGAAAAATGATGGTTTTTCGACCGAAAATTGACGTCTTATCATATGAGGCAATAAGGGGGCGACAGTCGCCTCTGAGTGCCGATTCCAAATTGGGGTCATATAGGTGATTCTAACAACCGAGCGGAAAGTTATGCCCTTTGAGTGAAATGGTGTCCGTATGCCATCACCTCGGCAGCTCACGACCATGCTCCCAGAGAGGAATTTGGGCGCCAGACCGAAAATCTCGAAATGCAACCTTGTGCCGACCGGGTTGAAGTGCCAATTTCGTATTGGGGCATCGCGGGCGGTTCCGATTGCCAGGCGAACAAATATCTGCGTCTTACCCAAGAATTATGACAATCGATGTACTAGTACATACACTCCGTGGCGAAATTTGGGCCCCAAAACAAAATACTCTGACTCAAGAGTCTGTCGACTCATTAATGCAGTAGGGTTCTGCTGACTTAGTCATGCCCTGACTCAGCAGTTTGCCGACTCATTGTTGCAGCAAGGTTCTGCCAACTCCTCTGACTCAACAGTCCTGCCGACTCATTGTTGCAGCAAGGTTCTGTCAACTCCTCTAACTCAGTAGTTTATCGACTCAGTTGAGCTTCGGCAACTCAGCAGTCTGCCGACTCACCAACATAACTATGATTACCATGTTTCAAATGAAACTAAGAGAACACATCGGCAATAATTTATAAATATCACATGAATAAATGAATAAAAGATCCAACAATTGTACGTGAAGATGATAATGATCACAATGAGTCAAATGCTATTAAATAGACATCTTTTCCATTGTCACTTCGGCTTAACTTCAGCACGCACTTTACACCTTTATCGGATGTTTCCGTTTCAGGCCATAAGGCTTTCTAATCTAGCGATTAATCACGGGTTTTCTCTCACAGAGAGATGTAATTAACGTCGTTGCGCTTAGGCAACGGCGGGATCTTCGTCATGACCCGATCTCCGCTTTCGTTTGACGAAGTCAAATGGTGCGCAAATAGACCTAAAGCCCTTCAACTCTCGGAGACAAAACTTGTTGTCACTTCGGTGATCGGCATGTCTGCGCTATGCGATTCCCGATTTATCTCTCGTCACCACCGCTCGAGTAACACTCGACGAGACTTGAATTTACAATATGCGTCTATACACATGAGAACATGATAAATAGATTTAAAATAAATGATTCGTGATAGATTATCTATAAATCCATTTCCACAGTCTCAAATCACTGAATAGTGATCGATCATTTTTCGGTCACTAAATGAAAATATTAGTGACTGAATACTTTCAGTTACTATTCGGTCTCAAAACAGAGACTGAATACTGACCGAAATATTCGGTCTCAAATGCAGTCCCTATGAGCACTTTTTTTGTAGTGATTTGCCTTCCTACTTGTATTAAATTATCCAACTAAATTTTCTAACAAATACATTATATATATATATATTTTTTTCACTACAAAAAAAACTGATTATATCTACGATGCGATTTTAATTGTAAAGGTGGTAAAATCGTATATATAATGTTTTACCTACGGACCATCGACTCTATATTTATGGGACGTAGGTATTTCAAGAGTAGCTAGCTAGGTAAAAGTCACATATGTTTTAAAAGTGTAGGAATATATACCAACATTTTCGGGTAAGTGTAGTTGCTTACCATCGGGTCTGAAATCATGCATCCGTGTTCTGTCAACTTATAAGTTTGGGTTTCCGTGTATACAGACATTTAATGAGCGTTTGTTGTAGCGTTCTTTTCCCGGTTTTTGACGATGTATGATTTGCGACTGCAGATCCGGTAAGGGAGTAGCCCGGCCTGTTTAGCGACCCCATGATCAGCCTGTCTTTTCGATCGTCTTAAAAAGTAAACATTTTTTAGAGAATTATTGATTATTATTTTTTTGAAAATTCATTTTTAGATCTTTAATTAATTTACATATTTATAATCACATAAATAAATATATAACTACATAATCTTTTAAAAGACTTAGGAACCTAAAAATATTTCTAATAATGAGAAATATACTGTCCGTTTAAACTTTTTGTTTGCCAAGGATGACTTTACAACATTATAAACGGCAGACACATGTGGCTGCTTTTGACCGCGATTATTGTAATCCAACCCCTGCGAGCTATATGGATACAAGAAAAAAGAACAAAGACAAAAAGACTGATCATCAAGATATCAACGATTAAACGAACCACGAACTTTTGCTGCGATGAATTTTGGGTTAGGTATAGTAATTTTTAGTTAATATGTAATTTATGCTCCTCACACACACACATATATATATAGTAAATTAATTAAAAGTCTCTAGTTATAACAGAAAGATCTTTACTGTAACAAAGTTAATATATATTGTAATTGATAATAATACTTACTGTAATGAATTATAATTCTATTAGAGACTAATAAATAAATTAAAATTTTGATAGGAACTCTTAATTAATTTACTTATATATATATATATAATAAATTCGTGATCAGTTATTCGATAACCGGGTAGGGGGAGATTTTATTACTTCAATATTAAACAATGCAACCACATACACATATCATGTTTTGGATCATTCGCCGCGAATTGAACAATTCGATCGGATCTTGCGGCGCCGTTGGAAACCACCGGCCGATCGTTAAACGCACCGGGGATGCGGAAATGATCAGATCAACTACAAGTACCAGGTGCGAACCCGATCCTGTGCTGAACGTTGTCGTAGATCACTTCGGAACCAGCCTGTTGTGTGCTTCCAATGAGGGACACGGCATCGCCGTCCTTGCCTGCGAATGCCAAGCAGTATGTCGAGGATCAGATCAGTGACCTCCTCACAACATAGAACACTTGTAGGAAGCCAAGTGGCAAGTCGACACCACGAAAGTGGAGAGTGATGGGCGGGTAGGAGAAGTTTGACCGGTTGATGAGGTAGCAGGTATCCAATATATTGACGGGCCTAGCCAATCGGTAACGGTGGCGCTCCATCTCCACACGGAAGGCGTTCCTCAACACTGCATAAGCCGCCTGTGGAAGATGTGTGACGACAGTTCCGGAATCTATGATGGCGCCTCTTTGGAAGATGGCTGGTCTGATTGGCATCCTTATATGGCCGACGCTAAATCCAATCAGCTCAATCAAGTACACGTTTGGGTCGTTGGTGTTCCCTAGGGGCGTGTATGATGGTGATCTCGCTAGTGGCCTCCCAAAGGTCAAGTGTCCTACAGTGTCTTTGGAGGGGAGACAATAGGAGAAGACCTTTCCGTGAGTACCCGATACTTGAGTCGCAAGCGAGTGATAGCCACGACCCAGACCAAACAGGCCGGCGGCTCCCTTAAACAACCCCTTGTTCTTGTTGCCACACCCGAATACGAAACTGGCAAACTCATTGGGAGGAGTTGGCAGCGATAGCTTGTCCAGGCTTAAGACCCCACTGGTGGTTGAGGAGTCAGCATAAACGGTGTTGTAGGTACATGTGTTGTTGGTGCAGCCCCTCTCATTGGGTTCGAGGCGGGTGCATGCTTCCTCGTTGCATATCGTACTTTGCGATACGTGCTCGAGAGACCTGGATCGAATATGGGTTCTTTCTGTCTGTAGCACGACTGGCAAGACTTGCACTGGACCCAGCACAAACTACTGCCGCTGTCGAAGACGACGGTTTGTTCCACCCTGGGTGTGCCCAGCCCGATCGTCACAACGTAGCTAGGGCTCCCGACGGTGGCGCCGCTCCTTGCTGGGAGTGTGACGTCCAGGGATCCCTCCACAGGATCCCCACTCAAGTTTGCAGCTTTCTTGACGACTTTCTGAAAGTAAGCAACCCTCTCCGCATCCTGGCCAAGAATCTCATCGTCACTCAACTGGCCTTTGCCAGAAGGAGAGCAGGGGCCGAGCCGGTGGACAACCTTGAGCGAGTTCTTGCCATGGACTAATTAAACATACATGCAAGAGTTTAGACATGTTAATTAGTGGCTTATATATACATAATGCTTTTGCATCAACAACTGTCGGTCGAATATATATATATATATATAAAGAGAGAGAGAATCGCTGGGGTGCGGCCCCGCCGCACCCCAACGGCGCCGCTGGATCACCATCCAGCGGCGCACGCGGCGTCCGTGTTTTTTTTTTTTTTTAATTTTTTTCGAACGCTGCTGGATGGCAAGATTGCCATCCAACGGCGTGTGATATATATATATATATATGCTCTTCGTTAGCAATATATATAATTATAGATATTATTATATATGTTTATGAGGAGTGCATGTATATATATTATAGATATTATTATATATGTTTATGAGGAGGCCTGCATGCATTCTCTATATGAAATTACGAAATATTTTGGATGACGGATATATATATACAAACCTTCCGGTGTAGAGCATGCCCTTGGTTGCGTCGAACTCTCCACTCTACCGCCCTCAAAGCCTCGGTACTCATCTACATCAACTGTGCCACCGCAGGAGAAAATAAGCAGGAATAACAACAGGGCAACAAATATTGTGGGCATAAAAACAGACATTCTGAATACTTTTATTCCTCGTGACCTCGGGGGCTGTTAGGCATATGCATGCAACGATCGATCGAGCAGCTATATATTGGTGTTTGTCGTTAGCTTTTGTTGGTCCTTTCTTCTCAAATTAAGCCGACCATTCAATGAGATATCCCCAGAAAAAATAAGGTGGAGTGGTGGGGATACACCGACATTTGCTGGACTGAAATCTGGAATTGACCAACTATCCCCAGAATTAAAATTCTACTTTGGAAAATGGCTTGGGGAAGACTTCCAACAGGGGTACACTTAAACAAATGAAACATAAGAGTTGAGCCCACATGCCAATTATGTTTAAAGGAGCTGGAAGACCAAGAACATGTATTCATAAGCTGCAAAGGGGTAACCCAAATTTGGGAGGATGTCAGAGTTCATCTGAACTGGAGAGACAAACCAAAAAGGTTACAAGATCTCTGGGAAAGAGTGTCAAAGACCAGTGACAGTAAATCCAATCAGTCTTATATGAAAACTGTCATTGCTTTTGTGTTGGAAGCTATTTGGAGGAGAAGAAACAGACATGTTTTTGAGTCAGAGGGCAGACCATATCATCTAAAGTTCAGTTCCATTTTACATGGAGCTGAATGTTTTGACAAAGCCAACAATCAAACCAAGAAGAAGTTAAAGATTGCCCTTGGGTGTGAGGACAGAAAGAGTAAAAAGGTGGTGAGGAGCTTCCCACAGCCGCATCCTGAACAAACTCCAAACAACAATTGGTGGGAAAAGCCAGAAAAGGGATGGATCAAAGGCAACTTTGATGGATCTCGAAAGGAAGGAAAAAGTTCTGTGAACTCAGGAGCAGGTTTCATAATAAGAAACGATGAGGGGATCCCTCTTGCTGCAGGAGCCTCATACCTAAAACAAAGCTCAGTACTCAAATCAGAAATCCTAGCTGCAAGACACTGTATAGCCAGTGCAGAAATCTTTACGGACTAAAAGTTTGAAGGCTTAATAGTAGAGGATGACAATGCTGAGGTGATAAAGGCTATAAAGGAATCAGGTAAAGCCCCCTTGGAAAACAGAAAAATAGCAGAAGAGATAAACTTAATGCTCACTAGATGGACGCATTACACAGTTCATCTAGTTGACAGAAGGGCAAACACTGCTGCGGATTAGCTGGCAAAACAAGCAAGGGTTATTGCAAAATTCAACATAAACTGGACATATGTTATTCCTGAAGAACTAAGCAAGATCTGCAGGAGCGAAGCAACATGGGAATTTTTCAGTGAAAGGGAACCACCTTAGTGGGGTGAAAACTGAGGTCCTTTTTTGTGAGGAGGTTGATTAGGAAAGTCTACATGTAGTAGTCAGTCGTTTTAGTTTTCTTGTTTCTTTGGAGCCTATAAGGCTCCCAGCAACTACCAAAAAAAATTCAATGAGATATCCCCCGCAATCCTCGGCACATTCTTCTTAATTTATTTGCCCAATTATATCTGATTATTCTAAATTTTGTGGAAACTTATGGCCATTGTTGACACCTACTTGTAACATGGTAGACTGTCAAGTGCTGCTACTAACTGTACGGAGATTAAACTTAAGAATGACTATATTGCATTGATTTAATCACTATGACCACTTATGAGTTTACATTACTTTTCGTTATGGGGTTGTCTAATTGAACTACTCGGACAGCATATATATTAATTTGCAACCTTTTACATTTAATAAGATTAATGACGTGTATATATAAATTGAAGTTATTTCAGCAGCAATGACAGATTTGTAATTATTTATGTAAGGATACTTTTCCGTCAATAAAATATTTGTTTTCTTATTGTTGTTAATGCATCTACATTTGCGTTGTTGAACATTAACTTCGGCATCTTTAATTTAGGTCTTTATGCAAAATAGTACGAGATCCGCTCTAAAAATTAATGTCAACCCATTTCATGGACAGTGACTACAATATGAGCAGATAAGAGATATATCATTTCTTAATTCGACAGATCATGTGACAATTTAGTTTCTTCAAACTTACCCATTAAGACAAGTGAGATCCGGTCCCAAAATGGTGGCAAATCAAAGTTTAATTGTGCACACAATTATAAATGAGCGATCATGTGTAATTATTAATTGCACAACAGATCGAACTCAATCTCTGTGTGACAACATCGTAGACGGCCTCCATTAACTCCTCACTGTTGCAATGATGCTCGTGACTAATTGGTTTGGTGCAATGCATTGACAAAGTGTCATGCACTAAGATAATTATTTTTTTTTTGTAAGAAAATGTTAAATATAGAGGAGTTTTGATGTCATCGGTCCTATCCAAAGGGACTCCAAAAGGTGGCCGACCTCAGATGGACCCGAACTTAGTTCTCGGGCAATGGAGATGGCAAAGAGAAAACAAACACTTGCGGATTGCCAATTCTTCTCTGGCCTGCAAGATAGTTGATCCCAAAGAGGAATTCTTGCCCTCAAATGATCAAGTTAGTAGATTTATCAAGTTAGGTATCAGAATAGAGATAAGAGTTTTAGTGTGACAAGAAAAGTGATGAGCTAGACTATGCTTGATTCACATGTGTCTTGCTTGCCCTTACCACTACAAGAAAAAACGATTTTTCTGACAGACATTTTCTATCAGAAATTTTTTAGAATTCTGACGGAAAATATCCGTTGTAAAATTCGGGTCGAAAATTTCTGACAAAACTTTATTTCGTCGGAAAAGTCGACGGAAATATTTCATCGGGAAAATTTCGTTAGTAATTCTTTGGGAATTTTTCCAACAGAATTATTCAGTCGGAAATTTCTGACAGTTATTCTGTTGACTTTTCCGACAGAATATTTCCATCAACATTATTGTCAGAAAAATATTTTCTTTTTTTAATTGCAATAAATATGTAATTTTACACATGTTAAAAATATAATATATCCATAAAAAACATCCACAACAATAAATATCCATAAAATACATCCATAACAATAAATGTCTATAAAATCATTCACAACAATAAATATTCATAAAAAATCCACAATAACAATATATCAAATGAAAAAAAAATCAAGCGAGATCTAGTGCATCGTCCTCTCCATCCACCTCATGCATGTTATGTACTGGAAGATCTTATATTACAAAAAATAATATTAGATATATAAATTAAATTAAAATAATTTAATTATTTTTATAAATTTTAAGAAAGAATATATGAACTACTCACTATGTGAAGTTTGTTGGATCGTTAGGTAAATATAGAAGGAGGGGTTGAATAGATTTGCGGCAAAAACTTAAGCAGTTTAAAAATTACTTTCACTACAAAAAAAGCAAAAATAGCGATTGACAAATTCGGTCCCAATTCGGCCACTATTCGATCACTAAAGTAATTAGTAACCCAATAGGGATCGAATATGGCGGTGAAGAATTTTTTGTCCGAAAATTTTCGATCGCTACTCAGTCGTTGTATCTGCAACCGATTTCTTCAGTCACTATATAGGGATTGAATTAGTGACCGAAATATTTCAGTCACTATCAGCGACTGATTACTTCAGTCACTATTTCGGTCTCAGTATAGTGACTGAAATAGTGACCGAAGGGTTTGGAGGTGAATCGGTGGCACTGTACAGGCACTGCGCAGGGCCACCGAATCAAGCTGAAATGGTGTTGTTTTGACCGAGAAGAAGACTGGGTCGGTGGCCACCTGTAGTGATGCGGTGGCACTGTGCAAGCACTACGCAAGGCCACCAGATCAATGCAAACAGTACCCCAATAGAGGGAGAAATTGCCCAGAAATCTAGCAGTCTCTTCTGTGAAAAATTGGTACCTCATGAAATGGTTATAAAGGGGATAAAACCACAGTTTAAGGGGTTGAAATAGAGGCAAAATACTCCTCTATTGGATAGCTAACGATCCTCATATGGGGAAATGAGGGCTCAGCATGGGAGATGGTGGGCTACTGTTTGGGACACACTTATGTGCTTAAAACATAGTAGAACAGCAGGATGCGAAAGAAAATGGGGAAAGGGGACTGCCCAGTGGAAGAACTCTGGATCGGTTTAAAAGAAAAACTAGATATTCAACTGTATAGACCCTTCTGTGCCGAAATGGATATGTGGGGCACCCGATCCAGCATTTGGAGAAGGTTCTTCCCTGTTTAACAATACAGAAACTACAGATAGAAAAACCCAGGGAGCATTAAAATAGAGGGGAATGTCATGGGAGAAAACCCACAAGAAAGCTTCTGGCACGTCTCCATGAGTACACAGTAAGAGACTAGTTTAATATGAGAAACAGTTTTGTAACACCATTTGGTAACATCACCATTAAAATTATGCCACATCAGCAATTGAAATAAAAAAAATTAAAAACACCTCATAAATGATAAAATTATGGTACACTTTGATTAGTATTTTATTTTAATGTGTTATCAAATAGTGTTACTAAATCATTTTCTATTTAATATTCAAAGAAGAGGGGAGGGAAGAGCATGCATTGTGAACAGAAAAGAAAACGGAGCTCATAAATGGGGAAAAGAAATAGCATGGAGAAGGGAGAAGGGTTACATCCGGGAAAGACAAAAGTAAAAAATAAAAATAAAAATTATATCTCTCCTTAAAACCCTTTCCTATGACATCTCTCTACCTAGTACCTACCCTTCTCTCCCTTTTGCTCTCTTCACACACCCCAAGGTGGAGAGCAGCTGCCGCCTCTTTCTTCTTCCTCTTCTCTTCTTTTCTTCTGCTGCAAGAAAGCTTCTCCCTCCAAACCACAGGCCTCCCCTCTTTTCTCTTCTGCTGTGACCGATCCCTTTTGCATGGGAGAATGGGGCCTTTTTAAGGCCCAGCTTTTCAGGGCTGAGGTGGCAAGGCCCTCCCCCCAACTTTTCAAATCAGTCCTCCCTTTTTCATATATGTATCTCATGGACCCTTGCTTTGCTGCTATTGCAGCTGGCTGCTGCTGTCTCTTCTTCTTGGGCCGCCGGCCCACTTGTGGCCCAATGGCCAAAAACAGGTGCAAACAAGTGGCATCTGAAAGTTTGATGTTAGAACAACATTTTGAGTTGAGATGGGCCAACTTGAAGTTATTACTAGAGTGCTGTTTGATAACACTCATTAGGTTTATCTAATGTCTGAAGTGTTCAGACATCATTTACTGAAAATATCTTACCTAGTATTTGAAGATTTAAGAATGTCTAGAAACATCTCTTAGACTTCAAAATACAAGAGCAATCTTTTCTTATTCTAGATATTGTGAATTCTCTGTTCACCATGATGAAGCATATATCTCTCGTTGTTGTAATCTCTAATTTTTTTTTCAGATTCTGAGAAATCTATTGAGTGTCATTCTCTTAATCATCTTTAAAAGTTTCTTGTGGGCATGATTATGGTCAATCCCTTGTGGGCATAATCATCCTTCAGTAAGATATATAATCACCCATAATTTAGATAGAAAAACAGGCATTTATCTGAGGATGAAGTGAATGCCATCCACCTTGATCTGATTGCATTGAAGTCCAACATTCCACTCTGGATTGAGACTACTTAATGCTTTCCAGCACATGTTAGCAGACCTAAACAGCCCTCACTCCCTGTAGCTCTTGCCGAACCTCCAAAATATAGGGACTACAATTCCTTCATTCCCACCCATACCCAAACACATCCCTGTATGGGTTGCCCATCATTTTGGTAATACAATATCTACAAAGTCACAAAGCAGCTCAATCCTCATCAGAAACCTTGAGAAAAAAATCATATAGCTTTGGGAGAACAATCGAAATGAACAGCCTCTGCAAGATGATGTCCCCTTCCTTACATAGGAATTTTCCAAGATGGGGAGTCCTACGTCGTTCTCATTTCAAACTAAAAATGGATTATGAAAATATAAAGACAAGGCCTCCAAACATCCCCAGCAATCTCGTGTGTTCAATTTCAATTTCATGCATGGAGATGATGTACAAATAGCTACATCTGCATCCTCCATATAAGCTTCAGAAAGAAATGAGCTACATGCACATGTACAACATGTGACAGTCGTAGGCAGCAATATCTGTTCCCTGCTGAGATGGAAGTGTATTTCATATAAGCTACTATCTTCACCTCTCTTCATTTCTTAGTGGATTTTGTTATGGTTTGAACAGAGGAATCTCTCCACCACACACGTAGTTGTACTTCATCTAGTTATTTGACATCAAATTGGTGGTATAATACATTACAAGTTTTCGAAAAAAAAAAGGGGCACTGAATCATCAAAAATATATATTATAAATATTTCTTGAACAATTCCAACACGGAACACCCTACTATCATACATACATCTATTCCATAATTTCTTTTCCTTATTGGAGACAAAGAAAGATGGGATAAAATGCAATAATTAGAAAAAATCAGGTTCTTCCCAAAGAGGAATGCATATATGTAAGTCGATCTGATGGAGTTCATATACAAAACCTCAGTCACCTTGCAATATGTCAGCTGCATGCATGCGAGTTTGGCAATTCAGTTGTACGTCATTTTCCTTGTTCTAACTTGTCTGAGTCGAAATGAATATTAGATAAGAAAGACCTCTATCTCATTCCATCGTCCTCTACTTCTGCTCAGCCCACCGAAAAGGGGACTTGCCAAAGATGTGCTAATGGATGACATGGCTCTCAAAGGAAAGCTTTGAAATCCTGACTCTCGAAGATAAAGAATCTACCATCTCATATCAGTTTCTGGAAGAACATATATAAACTCAACCAATATAAACCCTCCAAACCCTTTAAGAAAAGAGCTATGACTATGTCAACAACATAGTACCGAGTGCTCCCCTCCCCAAACCCAAAACCCATAATTATATTTATGGTAAACACCAAGACTCTCAAGTCTCAACAAAAGTGCTGAAACGCCAGCAATCCCCACGCACAGGAGTTGACCACCTGTCAGAGTCAGCTTAATAAACTTTTCCCCACAGTTTCTCTTATTTTCTAACATGGCATTCGTGAAGGTCCATTTGAAATCCTGAATACAAGTTTGTTCTGATATATCTTGTAAAAAAAAATGGATCTTTTCAACAGGGACATAGAGAGTCACAAACAGCAGAGAGAGAGAGCAGATAGAGAGGAAGAGAAAGCAGAGAGAAAAGCGGCGAAAAGGGAAGATCGGAAAGGAGAAGCACTACGTATGCATACCCTGTCGAGATTGCCGGACGCTGCGGAGGTCGCCGGAAGGAAGAAACAAGCCCATAAGTCACTTTTTTAAACAAAATACTTAATATATAAAATATTTATTAAGAATTAGTTGGTAACCAACTTAAGTAATATCTAATCAATAAAATTTGTGGCACAGTTAATTAAAATGTCACTTCTTTACCTATAAGTCTTGACTTCAAAACTTGAAACACTCTAAAATTTTATTTTTTAAACAAAGTCACCAAAATCTAGCAGCCGCAGATCGACCGCCGATGACTGTCGTCAAATCCGACGACTGTCGTCGAAATCTAGTCAATCGCTGGCAGCCATCGTCGGAATCCAGTCAACTATCGGCGACTGTCGCCAGAATAGTGGCCATCGTTAGAATCTGACGACTATTGCTAGAATCCGGTCGCCTGCCAATGACCATCAGTCAGTCGCCGACGACCAAAGATCGGCTGTCGGCGGTCCCGTCACGACTGGCCACTGATCTAAAAAGAAAGTGATTTATTATGACTTAAAAATTAAATATATTTTCATATTTAAGTGATTAAATCATATATTTTATCAAATAATTTAAAATTTTAAAAATTAATCACTTTAGACATAAAATGTCTATTAAAAGTTATCAAACAAACCCTTAATTCTTTTTGGAGGGTTGCCCTTGTTTATTTGGCAGCCTATCCTAGGTGACGGTCGTGGGATGTATTCAAATGATATATTGCCACTCATCCAGTCTCGAGCTGAGATTAATTTCATATCGAAAATCCCATGGAGAAAGCAACTTGGCCTCATGTACAAACCAACAACAAAAGATAATTAATTATTAACCACACATAAATTATTGTCATTAATATGATCATTATTGAGCTCGGTCTGACTTAAATATCCCACTTATCCTGTCTCTAGCTGAGATGAATCGCCTTTACTGGATGGTCATATATTAGTACAACTTATCAGCTGCATCTATGGCAAGTTTGATGCCCTTGTAAATTAATGAAAGAAATATTGACACGGAATGGAGTGAAACACATAACTAGTCATTAGATGATTGGATGAGTCGCCTTTACTGGCCGTTTATATACTAGTTTAACTTATCAGCATCTATGGCAACTTTGATCTCATTGTAAATTATTGAAAGAAATATTGACTCGGAAAAGGAGTGGAACACAACTGGTAATTCGATGATTGGATGAGTCGCCTTTACGGGGTTGGTTATATATTATTATAACTCATCAGCATCTATGTCAACTTTTATCTCATTGTGAGTTAATGAAAGAACTATGTAGATGTGATTGCTATGACTATGTAGGCCTTGACAAGTGTCCATAAGCATGTCTCAAAGACCAAAGCCCGATTTATATGAGAAATATTAAGTATACATTATGGAAAGGATAAATGGCTGACTCTCTAACTCAAACTTTAGATCGAAATGTTGAACCTGGCTATAGGTGATAGCACAGTTATCAAACCACAATCCATCTAATGAGTTTAGATGGTAAGCACGACTCAGAAGTGCAATTGAGCTATATATTGTCGCCCATGTGGAAGGCCCTCCTAACTCGACACTAAGTTGTAGGAGATAGTCGAGGTAAGCGGACAGCTCTCGAGGGAGTAGAGGACAAGCTAAAGGCACCCTCTGTGAAGGGGATATGTCTCTCACCCCTTTTCACTCCAACCCAAAGTTAACAGAACTCGAGGAAGTACTTCCAATTCCATCGTGATCATGACCACTACACCAAAGACTGCTAGCAACTCAAGGACGAAATCGAAACTCTCATCGAACAAGGTCATCTAGCGAAGCATCTGTGTAACGTCGTGGACGTTCGGATCTGAGTTTAGTGGTTCTAGTGTGATGCTCTTGGCCAATGTGTGGTCATTGAGTCTTGGTTGTGGTTCTGACGTTTTGTGTGAGTGTTGTGGGCCGAAGGTTTTAGCCCAAACAGCACATAGGTTTTTTGGTGAAGAAGGTGACAGAGTAGGTCATCGAGTTTCAAAATGCGATAGCTTCCTACGTCGTGCTCCTCGAACTGCCTTTCTAACGCGTGGTTTCGATTGATGAAGGCCAGGTCTTTCACGTTTAAGCTATTTTAAAGGCAACGACTGCCTACGTCACGATTTTGACTTGAGTTTTAATATGGTGGTTTCGAGCCAGACAAAGCAGAGGAAGCTCTATCCGACCGAGGAGAGGAGGTTTTGCGACGTCTTTGGCGATTTTCGGCTTGCAGGTGGCTAGTTTGGCGTGATTTCTACGCGAGGAAGGTGTTCAGAGCGTGGACATGCCAACGGTGTGCATTCTTCATGTTCTTCGTGTTCTTCGAGTTGATAGGGAGACTTTCCCTTCATGTTGAATTGATTGAATGATTTAATGTTTAGGGAATTATGCTATGGTGGTGTGTTGTGGTTTACCTTTCATTTTAGAGGTTCAAACTTTAGTTTAAATGGTGTTTGAAATGGATTTTGGGAAGAAGAAGGGGGTCGGGCGGTTCTGTCTGAAAAGGCAACAGTTTACCCCATCGCGTTTTGGTTATGGATGCGATGCTTTGGTCCGTCGCGTTTATGAGTTTTGAAATCAAATGATGTTGTGGCAACGACGTGTTCCGTCGCGTTTATTAGCTTCGATTTATGCTTTTGGTCTCAACTGATTTGAAGGCATCGGGTTGTCCCGTCGCGTTCATGTGTTTCAGTAATCGACTAGCTTAATGGCGACGTATTGAACCGTCACGATTTGGGGTTCGACTGATGATTTGTATATCGTTTGGCATGGTGGCAACATGTCGGGCCATTGCATTTGTAATGTCCCGACGCAAAATATCATAGCGAAATTACAATTATTTAAATAGTATCGAGCGAGAAATAACAACAAAACGACAATCAATAATAATATCAATAACGTGAAAGGGCACAGAGTAGATTGAAAAGAAACAAACTTTGTAAAAAATTCATCAAATTAATTCGACCTAAGAAATTGCATGTCAGCATTCTTTCCTAAAGTATAGTTGAAATGTTTGGGATGAGTTGGATAAAATAGGTTGAATTTAAAGGGAAGGTTAAAATATGATACAATTGTTAGGGCATCGTGGCATGTAATAGGTCTCTAATAGTCTTCATGATATGATAAAATTAAAAAAAATCCTAGTAAATTGATGCAAATCTCATTTTTATGGATTTTATGTAAAATTCTCTTATCTGTTAAATATTATCATGCTCTGTTAATTTAACATGTGTAATTTCGCAAAAGTAATATGCACTTGTTACATACCATAGTGCCAACTATTACTTGACTTCTTGTTGCGAAAAAAAATTTAATTTTTTTAAAAGATAAATTTAAACATCTCCAATTCCAATTTATGGTGCACCAACAACGTCCCATTAAAATGATCAATAAAGGGGGGTGTGGGTTGGTGAAGAAGAGAATATCCACTCGCTTAATCTCATCTGACACGGATAAATCGGCAGATAGAAAGTATAGGGAGAGAGGTTGTTGAGATTTCATTTGGAATGTTTTAAATAATTTTTTAATAAATATTATCAAAATATATCCATTCTAATATATTTATAAAATTATATCTAATTATAATATATTTACAAAATTATTACTAAATAACTTACACAAATATATTACAATTTACATAATTTATGATATTTATAAAAATATATTACAACTTACATAAATTTATGATAAATTACATAAATTATTGTAATTTATATAAATTTACTTAACTTACACAAATATATTATAACTTACATAAATTTATTGTAACTTATATCTATATGTTGTAACTTACAGAAAATTGTATAAGCAAATAAGTGTAAGTAATTTTTTTTAAATAATCTTATTTTAAAAAATATTTACACAGATATTTTAGTTCTAACATATTTACAAATCTATGTCTCTCACTTATACTAATTCGGTATACTTACACACTTTCTCTATAACTTACACTAACTTTTTGTAACTTATATACTTCCTATATATGCAAATTATATTGAATCAATATAAGTTATATTGAAATCGTGTAAATTGTAAAAAAGTATGAAAATTGTAAAAAAATATATGTAAATTACACTAAAGTAGTGTAAGTGAGAAATATAGATTTATAAATATGTTAGAAATAATTTATTTGTGTAAATCTTTTTTTAAAATAAGATTATTTAAAAATTTCCCTAAATGTAAATATGCTAAAATTAGGTATAATTTTGTAAATACAATAGAAGTGAGTATATTTTGGTATATATTTATTACAAAAAAAAGTTGTTTTTAAAATTAACCTTTTTCGTTCTCGGATAAGAGGAAGGAGGAAATCTGTGACCTCGAGATCTACGCTCGATAAGGCTGTGTCGTAGATTTGGACAAATGAGTGGGACCCAGACATGCCGGCGACCGTTGCCAACCTCTGTCCGCATGCCTCCATCCATCATGAATACCTTTTTTTTCTCTTTTTGCTATTGGCCCACGGGAAATGTAAGAACGCGATCTCCTCGTCAGGATTCGGCACGTGGGTCCGTCTATGGACGCTGTTCCACCCTCCGCCAGCTCCGTCAAAAATCCAACGGCGCGCCCACACACTCGAGACTGCGTCTGCTCAAACACTATTGTACATGTCCTTGAAACGTGGAGTTCAAGTCGTCGTTTCAGCTGCTTGAAGTTAATTTTGTTGGGTTCATTAATTAAAAAAAAATATTCTTTACAGTGATGGATTTACATGGTCTCTAATAAAATCTCAATATCTTATTAAATTGAAAATTTTTAATTTAGTGAGAGTATAATTTTTCGTCATTTGAAATTTCACTGAGTTATCATTAAAGATATCACTAATTAAGATCTTGTGGCACCTCGGCTGCTATCTACAATTTCCTTACTGCTACCAGCTAAGGGTTACACATGACAAAGTTCTCTATCTACCTCAACGGACCGGAGCCGCTGAGACCAGGGCAGTACAAGGACCTCTGTCTATGGCATCTCTTACTTCTGGGCCAGACGACATGTATTATGGCTGAACCACCCAGGCCCCCGCAGTGGATCTGGCCAACGGCAAAGCATCGACTGGCCCTCTCTCTCTCTCACTCTCTTCGCCATCGACCCCACACATGTACAGACAAAAGAGTCACAGACACAGCTCCTCTTTGCACCGTACACGGTCCATGGGATCACGTGAGTCGCTTGGGGGGAAGGGAAGGTGGCCGGGTGGGAGGCGTCGGTGATGTGAAAGCCCGGGTTAGTCTCTCACCGTCTGGTTCCACTGTCTCAGTTTTAGTAGGTAGGGTTCATAGGAGGCCCGCGTTTTAAGTTTGGGTGTGGGATGTCTTTCTATCTTACAGTGTGCGTGCGTACGTGTGTGCGCCTTTTGCCGTAAGTATGTAACTGTGAGTGAGCGAGTCGGAAAACGACGACCACACGTGGTCCACCACCTTTGGCGTTTATCCGAAGCTTGTCCGCGTAGACGGAAATCGGGGATGGGAGACAAGGATTGAAGGTGTCCCACCCGCCTCCACCGTCTGTCTGGCTCCTCGCGGCATAGGGTTGGGTGGATGCGTGGGTCGGGCAGGGCTGCACTCTCAAAGAGGATCGTACATCTTTTTTTTTTAATCTCCTTTGTCTTGTATGCATTGGTAATTAATGTAATCACTATATATTAGAAGAGGAAAAAAATCTCGAATAATAAAATCTAGTTATCAGGCTCGGCCAAAGATAAGAAAAAATCTAATTTTCAAACAAGAGTCTACTTATAAAAAATCTAGTTATCAATACGACGGGATTATAAAACACTATGAGTGCTTGATTTGTCATCTCAAAGAAAAGAGTCTTTATCTCGACGTCGACGACGAGAGGATAGTTTAAGTGATGGTAAAGTTCCTAAGATAACATCTCGACACACTTTAAGATGAAAAATTAGTTTGACTCACATTCTATATCTTATCTCAACCGATCTTAATCCAATAAATCTTATTTTGACAGTTTATAACTCGAAGTATACTTAAACCAACAGATCCTTGTGTAGACAGAATCTTAGCTCGGTGAAAATGAAATGAAAAACACTCTTACCTTATAGCTGGTCAATAGACTTGGAAAGTGGAACATTGGAGCTCAATGTTGTCCGCCGAGCATTACTCCATACAGATATGACCCACACCCCAGAACACTAGCGTCAATACCAAGACATGGTAGGTGTACAAAGAGATGACTTGAGGACGTCCCCATGAATGGCAGTGTGACGTGATCCACAAAAGACCAACGAAGACCCATTGCGCCTTGCATACAACAAGTTTCATCATGAGCAAGACAAAGGCCAACGACCATAGTTATACTTGTAATCACGTCGCATAAGATTAGTAGAGAGATTTGACCCACATAAATCAGAAGATTCTATTTGACCAGAGGTATGTAAGAATCTACGCCCATTCTATGGTGAGGAGCGATCTTGAATCGTTCACTCTCTTATTCTAACTCTTGCCTGATTTTAACTTAGATATTGGAGGGTTTTCTCTAAGATCTTAATCTCAAAATCTCGTGATCTTTTAACCCTCCTAACAAATCTTTCGTTTGATATCGATCGAGGATCATTATCTAGTTTTCCAAAATCCGAAGGCCATCCAGTGGTCAACAATATATTTGAGATCTAGCCTCTCCAATAATAAATACTAATCATTAGTAAACCCCTATGATCCAATTTGTAGAGGCTATTTTAGCCTCCTAAGCCCATAGGCCCATCAAGACCCAGCAAGGCAAAACGGCTATGGCCCTCGCGTCACGTGTCCTCGGCTTCAGTCAATCAGCTACTAAACACGTTTCAGCTGTAAACGCCCCACGGTCCCAGCGGTAGTTACCGAACACCGCACCGGCTGCTCGAAAAGGATTTGTCCTTACCGAGCAGATCAGGCGGCTCCTGCTCGAGCCCGCAATCGCCAAGATGCCCGAGCACCGGGCACCGCACGAGCTCCACGCCCAAACACCTCCAGGATCCAGAGAGTGGTCTCCGGACACCCCTCACTCTGTTCGGTCTAGGCCCCAGCCTACCAAACAGGTCCTGCTCAAGGCGCACCGTGGCCCCATTGGCATGCACTGCGCCCAGACACTGGCTACCGAACAGTAGGTCTAGCCTACCGAACAGGCAACCTACTCGGTACCTGTCGCCAAGGAGCCTCCAAGCAGCTCCCCGTCTCCTGACGACGGTTACAACAGCTCCATCGTGCGCACCTCACGATCATATGGTGCATTAACTGCAGGCCCCCTTAACGGGCGCCCAGACACATAACTCCTCGCCAAGGGCGCTAACCGACACGCCCTTTTCGGCGTCATTAGGGGACGTTCTGTCCCACTCATTCTGTACCATCGCCTATAAAAGGCCCAGGTAACCTCCATGCAGGGGTAGGTGGTCTCGGACGCTCACACTCGCCCTCGCGCCACTCACACACGAGAACCCCCTTTCCTTCAAGCCTCTCAAGTCTCATATTGACTTAGGCATCGGAGGGTTCCCCCAGGTTCTTCAACCGGGCCCCCCTGATTTCGTTCTGGTTTTGCAGGCTCCCGTCTGCACCGACGTTCGTCTTCCCCATCTTCTTCAGTGGAGGCCCGTTTGGCTCAGGCCCAAATAGGAAAACGCCACCACAGTTTGGCGCCATCTATGGGAACGACAATAGCCATGGCTCACGGACGTTCCTCTCACCAGAACTACAGCAGTAGGGCGATGAGGTCTCGACAGCCGCACGCAAACTCACGCGTCAGAGTCCCCCCTGTTGACGCCGCCGTCGCCCCCACTGGCGCACCCGGCGACAATCCTGCTGCTGCAGTACCTGCGACCGCCCTGGAGATAGTAGAGCTCCAGCGGCAGATGCAACATTTGATAGGAATCTGTCAGGGCCTCAAGGCCCAGTTGGCCAGACAGCCGGCCCTGACGGTTCCCCCGCCACCGGAGCAACTAGCGGAGTCGTCTCGCCGACGGTCTCGTGTCCCTCCAGCGCCGCAGAAGCAGCATGCAAAATCGCCCCCGTTCGCACGCCGAACACCAGTGCAACAGGCCAACTCACCCCGCCGTGTCGCGGCGGTTCAGGCCCCCGCGCGTTCCGACGCCGATTCCAACGCCCACGCGTCCAGGCGCGAGGGCTCAACTCCTGCCGACCAGGAATTGGTCAAACGCCTCCGCCACGTCGCTGACCTTGAGCGCCGCATGGACGCGATGATCCAGAAGGCAGAAGGCAAACTCTTGGGGGACGACGACCTGGACTTCCGCTCCCATTCACCGCAGAGATCCTGGAAGCTTGGGTCTCTCCAAAACTTCCTCTACCTTCCATCGCGCCCTACGACGGCACCACTGACCCAGCGGACCACGTCCATGGGTTCGAGTCACACATGGTGTTCCACGGAGCATCAGACGCGGCCAAATGCCGTCTTTCCCGACCACGCTGAAGGAGGTTGCCGCGAGCATGGTTCGAAGCCTCCGCAGGCTCCATCTCTTCCTTCCACCAGTTGAAAAAGTCCTTCTCGGACAACTTCCTAGTCGAAAGGTCTCAACCGCGCACCATGGCATCACTTCTGTCTGTTCGGCAGAAGAAAAGAAACGAAGCGCTCTGGGACTACGTCCAGCGGTTCCGGACAAAAGCACTTCGCATCCCGAGCCTCGACGTCTCTTTAGCCACCAGTGCCCTCATCCGAGGCACTCGCGACAGCTTCCTTCAGAGGACGCTCGGGGTCCAGCAACCGCCTACCCTCGCCGAGCTCCTCTCCACTGCCCAACGTCATGCTGAGTGTGAGGAGAATCTAGCTGCCGACCGGCCAACCAGGCGAACTCGCCCCGAAACGGGAAGGACCTTATAAGGTCATTTGAGTTCTCGGAAGAGGTTTCTACAAGCTTGTAATACCCCAAGATATAGAACGATAAATAAGTAGAAACGGTCGAGAAAACGTAATGCAGTTTGTGGGCGGATGAAGAGATTAAGCAAATCCGGGTCTATCTAAACCCTGACTGAAAATATACTAAAGGATATTGTTATTAGTAAAGGATATTGCTAATGATAAATAATGATGATATTATTAAAGGATACTACTAAAGAAAAATGATAAGAGTAAATGTTGATACCAAAGGTTAGCATATTGGTAAAGAATGAGGATGTGGATATGGATATATCACTGTTCACATTAAGTCTAAGATTAAATAAGAGGAAAAGTATAAATGTAAATGAAAAGGGTATATCTACAATTATAAAAATATGGGGTTCTCATGTAATTATCAAATTTTATAGGGACCCTAGTGAAAACTTTGGAGACCCCGTAGACTCATCAGATTCCCAATCGGAGGTCATTCGGGGCCTGAACGGCCGATCGGATGTTAGGAATGGACATATCTCCAATTTCTTAAATATAAAGGTAAAAATGCTAAGACTTAAGGTTAGGGGATGCTTATCCCTAATTAAGGGACACTTGTCCACATCCATGCATCCTTATCCATTAAGGGACACTTGTCCCAATCTTGGTGATGCTTATCATTAAGGGACACTTGTCCCCATCTTGGTGATCTCTATCCATTAAGGGACACTTGTCCCCATCCAAGGAGCCCTAGGGGGACACCCCTCCATCCCCTCTCCCCTTATATATACCCCCTCCTCCTCCCATTCCATCCATCCAAGTGAAGAGAGGGAGAGGTTAGGCTAGAGCTCTAGAGAGAGTAAAGAGAGAAGGAGCGCCCGTCTCAAAGTTAGTTCTGCCGATAGATAGGTTCTTTTAAGTTAGTTCTAGATCCCTAGTGAGTGAAAGTGCTGCTTGTCGAGTTCTTCTAATCCTTCGCTACGTCAGAGCGTTGTCGGTTCATTCCCTCGGAATCTCCGCTACGTCGTACTGCCGGTTTGATTCCTCGGAGTCTCTCGCTACATCGGGATGCTGCTGATTCGGAGTCCCTCTATCCTAGAATTCCATCAGTATGTATCCTCGAGATCCTTTGCCATACCGGAACTCTACCGGTTCTTTCTCGAAATCCCTTCTTTGTGCTAGAGTGCTGCTGATTGTCTTCTTGGGATTCCTTCTCATGCCGGAGTGCTGCCGGATTGTTTAGTGAAGATCCTTTCCGTGCCGGAATACTGTCGGATTGTTGAGTAAGGATCCTTTATCCATGCCGGAATACTACCGGAGTGAAGTCTGCTTCTGTATCATTGAAGTTTTCGCAGCCTTCAGATCTTCATGTAGGTTTCCTACTAATCTTTTCAAAGCCATCGATTAGTAGTTAATAATGTTAATGATTCTGGTTTTGATATAATCCTTGTGTAACTCCCTACTATGCTCCTTGTCATGACCTAGTGCGTTTCATCAGTAGTAACCTTCTACTGGATCCTTGTTAATTTCTTGATTGACACTCTTAATGCCCTTAGTGAATATAAGATTAAATGTTAATAATCTTAGTTAGTACAACATCGAGTGAATTTCTAATGAAGTGTTCCAAAGTTTCATTATCAGCATCTTTCGTGACTTCCACTCCAACCGTAGTTCTGTAAAATTCGTGTTGTTGATTTGACGATTGTTATTAACACCTTGATCCTCTCTATCGTGATTAATTCTTAACTGAAATCTTTTCTATATGTCTGAAAAGCCGTAAGCTTGTGCTTAATAGAGCCTTGGTTCAGAGTACCCTTGGATTTCCATCATCATGTTACCTTGTCTCCAACTTACATGTCTCTAATACTATCTCAACTTGGTCTCCTTTTCTGATCTAATTACTATTGTATACTTATTTCTTTGAGATCCTTGTTTATACTCTGAACCAACCCTTGAAGTTCTCGGCCACTAAGTGTATGTATGAACTGTCAGCAAGTGCTTGAATAGGGTCATGGACCCAAAGTGAAAGTGATGTCGGTTAGGGGGCTATGGTCTAGTCCCGGGAAGATCTCGAATACTCTTAGTGTCCAGTGGTACCGTATGGAGAGTAATGGCCAGGTGTTTGGCATGCACAACAAGTGAGTGTTCTCGAGTAATTTGCTTGACAAGTTCATTCTATCGTGATTGATTGCGTGAAACAAATCATAGTGAATCCAAGTGCGTGATAATCGTGAAGTGTTCAGTGGCCAATTCTTGAATGATCTAATATCTCTATCATAGTATTCCTATAAAATCTTGTTACATGAGTCGTCAAGTGCTACTGATTGATCTCTTGCTCTTGTCTTTCGTAAAATCTAGTGGTTACCACTCCAGTGATCGAATAGTGTTATTGATTGAACTCGTGCTTGTCTTGCAGTAAATCTAGTGGACATCACTTCAGTGATCATGTGCTACTATTGATCAAGCTCATACTCTTGTCATATCATTGTTAATCTTTCCATGTTTATAAATAATCTCTTATATTTGCTTACTCGATAAATCCATTCTCGTAACTTACATACGTGCTATTCGAAAAGTGATCAGAGACAAACCTTCTGAGTTATCTAGTTCCACCCTAGTTATTTGTGATATCATGTCAATCTCAAAAGTTATGTAATACAACTTCTTTATAAAGATTAGCTACCATCTTCTAGTTAATCCACTCTGCTAGTGTTATCATTTTTAAGATCATTATCATATCTATTTATTGAAATTTCTAGTGTATTCTTACCAGTGATCTCTTCATCTACATTAATGAGCTATTGTTCCGCTCTCATTAGTCATTACCCCTAGAGTTTTGTTAACCTTATTAATTACTAGTTGTGTTTTGGAATTGATTAAGGGTAACCTACTGGGCATTTTTATGCTCATTATTTTATTAACATTTTTCAGGAACAAAATTTTTCAAGTGTAAGATTAAGTGGTCGGGAAGTGTGTTGAGCGGCTGAAGCCCAAGTAACACAAGTGAGTTCTCTTTTGCCATCTTATCTGTTGTGCCTCGCTTCTTCCGCTGCCATAACGTCGAGGCGCGACAGAAGTGGTATCAGAGCATCATTAGGAGATTAATATGTCTATTGGTATTTAAAATCCTGAGAATAACTTGTGAGGATTGGTAGAAAACTTTGGGTGGACTAGGCTAGATCAGAGCCGGACCCCAGTCGGAAGTGTAAGAACTAGTGCCACATAGAGCAAAGTGCTACGCTATGAGAGCCACCTCTTGAAGCCATAATCGTGCAAAGTGCTACACTATGGGAGCCACCTCTTGAAGCCATAATGGCGCAAAGTGCTACATAGTGGGAGCCACCTCTTGAAGTTATAATGGTGCAAAGTGCTACATAGTGGGAGCCATCTCTTGAGTCTGTGAGGGCCACCTCTTGATTCTTGCCTGCCTGGGGTTTGATTGTGAGCTATATAAGCAATGAGGACGTCGCTTATATAAGAGTGGTAGATTGTAACACCCCATTTAAGAATAGTTAAATGGACTAAATCAACAAACTACTAACAACTCGAACTAGACATTTTCAGAGCTTAAGTAGGAAAAGAACTCCAAAGTTAAGCGTGCTCAGTTGGGAGTAATCGTAGGATCGGTGACCTTTTTGAGAAGTCTACCAACTAACACGGTTGTTGGGCCAGTTTTCTAGTTGGGTCATAACAAATGGTATCAAAGCAAGTTTAAGGACTCAATAACCTAAGAGTTATTGGCCTTCAAAATCATGTCGTTAACTTGTGAGGTTGGTTAGAAAACCTTGAGATAAGTTAGAATTGACCAGTCTGTCAATAATAACTAAACATGGAATGGACATCTAGTAAACCAGAGTTCGCAGCAAAAGCGGGTTAATATTCAATTAATTAACAATATTGTCACTACAAGATAATATTCATAGAAATCTCTAAGTGGGTAAGACATCAAGTATAGCAAGTTATGGTTGAAAGTTCATTAAGACTTTACTTCTATAGAGGATTTAATGAAACTTGTATTTAGTTGAACCCAGGATTGCAACCTGACTCCCTAAGATCTGAAGAGTAACATTAATATTCTCCTATACATAGTGGATAAACACACCATGTGACTTGGTAGTCGTGACAAAATGGCATGGCTAAGCAGTGAATGTGGAGGACCACATTTTCCTTAAGTGGGGGAGGGTGTAATACCCCAAGATATAGAACGTAAATAAGTAAGAACGGTCGAGAAATGTAATGCAGTTTGTGGGCGGATGAAGAGATTAAGCAAATCCGGGTCTATCTAAACCCTGACTGAATATACTAAAGGATATTTATTGGTAAAGGATATTGCTAATGATAAATAATGATGATATTATTAAAGGATACTACTAAAGAAAAATGGTAAGAGTAATGTTGATACCAAAGGTTAGCATATGGTAAAGAATGAGGATGTGGATATGGATATATCACTGTTCACACTGAGTCTAAGATTAAATAAGAGAAAAAAGTATAAATGTAAATGAAAAGGGTATATCTACAATTATAAAAATATGGGGTTCTCATGTATTGTCAAATTTTATAGGGACCCTAGTGAAAACTTTGGAGGACCCCGTAGACTCAATCAGATTCCAATCGGAGGTCATTCGGGGCCTGAACGGCCGATCGGATGTTAGGAATAAATATCTCCAATTTCTTAAATATAAAGGTAAAAATGCTAATGACTTAAGGTAGGGGATGCTTATCCCTTAATTAAGGGACACTTGTCCCACATCCATGCATCCTTATCCATTAAGGGACACTTGTCCCAATCTTGGTGATGCTTATCCATTAAGGGACACTTGTCCCCATCTTGGTGATCTCTATCCATTAAGGGACACTTGTCCCCATCCAAGGAGCCCTAGGGGGACACCCCTCCATCTCCCCTCTCCCCTATATATATACCCCCTCCTCCTCCCATTCCATCCATCCAAGTGAAGAGAGGGAGAGGTTAGGCTAGAGCTCTAGAGAGAGTAAAGAGAGAAGGAGCGCTCGTCTCAAAGTTCTACCGATAGATAGGTTCTTTTAAGTTAGTTCTAGATCCCTAGTGAGTGAAAGTGCTGCTTGTCGAGTTCTTCTAATCCTTCGCTACGTCAGAGCGTTGTCGGTTCGTTCCCTCGGAATCTCCCGCTAGGTCGTAGTACTGCCGATTTGATTCCTCGGAGTCTCTCGCTACGTCGGGATGCTGCTGATTCGGAGTCCCTCTATCCTAGAATTCCATCAGTATGTATCCTCGAGATCCTTTGCCATACCGGAACTGTACCGGTTTCTTTTCTCAAAATCCCTTCTTTGTGCTAGAGTGCTGCTGATTTGTCTTCTTGGGATTCCTTCTCATGCCGGAGTGCTGCCGAATTGTTTAGTAAAGATCCTTTCCCGTGCCGGAATACTGTCGGATTGTTGGGTAAGGATCCTTTATCCATGCCGGAATACTACCGGAGTGAAGTCTGCTTCTTGTATCATTGAAGTTTCCGCAGCTTCAGATCTTCATGTAGGTTTCCTTAATCTTTTCTAAGCCATCGATTAGTAGTTAATAATGTTAATGATTCTGGTTTTGATATAATCCTTGTGTAACTCCTACTATGCTCCTTGTCATGACCTAGTGCGTTTCATCAGTAGTAACTTCTACTGGATCCTTGTTAATTTCTGATTGACACTCTTAATGCCCTTAGTGAATATAAGATTAAATGTTAATAATCTTAGTTAGTACAACATCGAGTGAATTTTAATGAAGTGTTACAAAGTTTCATTATCAGTATCTTTCGTGACTTCCACTCCAACCGTAGTTCCGTAATAATTCGTGTTGTTGATTTGACGATTTATTATTAACACCTTGATCCTCTCTATCGTGATTAATTCTTAAACTGAAATTCTTCTATATGTCTGAAAAGCGTAAGCTTGTGCTTAATAGAGCCTTGGTTCAGAGTACCCTTGGATTTCCCATCATCATGTTAACCTTGTCTCCAACTTACATGTCTCTAATACTATCTCAACTTGTCTCCTTTTCTGATCTAATTACTATTGTATACTTATTTCTTTGAGATCCTTGTTTATACTCTGAACCAACCCTTGAAGTTCTCGGCCACTTAAGTGTATGTATGAACTGTCAGCAAGTGCTTGAATAGGGTCATGGACCCAAAGGAAAGTGATGCCGGTTAGGGGGCTATGGTCTAGTCCCGGGAAGATCTCGAATACTCTTAGTGTCCAGCGGTACCGTATGGAGAGTAATGGCCAGGTGTTTGGCATGCACCCAAGTGAGTGTTCTCGAGTAATTTGCTTGACAAGTTCATTCTATCGTGATTGATTGCGTGAAACAAATCATAGTGAATCCAAGTGCGTGATAATCGTGAAGTGTTAGTGGCCAATTCTTGAATGATCTAATATCTCTATCATAGTATCCTGTAAAATCTTGTTACATGAGTCGTCAAGTGCTACTGATTGATCTCTTGCTCTTGTCTTCGTAAAATCTAGTGGTTCACCACTCCGTGATCGAATAGTGTTATTGATTGAACTCGTGCTTGTCTTGCAGTAAATCTAGTGGACATCACTTAGTGATCATGTGCTACTATTGATCAAGCTCATACTCTTGTCATATCATTGTTAATCTTTCCATGTTTATTAATTAATCTCTTGTATTTGCTTACTCGATAAATCCATTCTCGTAACTTACATACGTGCTATTCGAAAAGTGATCAGAGACAAACCTTCTGAGTTATCTAGTTCCACCCTAGTTATTTGTGATATCATGTCATCTCAAAAGTTATGTACATACAACTTCTTTATAAGATTAGCTACCATCTTCTAGTTAATCCACTCTGCTAGTTGTTATCATTTTTAAGATCATTATCATATCTATTTATTGAAATTCTAGTGTATTCTTACCAGTGATTCTTCATCTACATTAATGAGCTATTGTTCCGCTCTCATTAGTCATTACCCATAGATTTTTGTTAACCTATTAATTACTAGTTGTGTTTTGGAATTGATTAAGGGTAACCTACTGGGCATTTTTATGCTCATTATTTTATTAACATTTTTTAGGAAAATTTTCTAGTAAAGTGGTCGGGAAGTGTGCTGAGCGGTTGAACCTTCCGTATCACAAGTGAGTTTCTCTTTTACCATCTTATCTGTTGTGCCTCGGCTTCTTCCGCTGCCATAATGTCGGGGCGTGACAAAGCTACCTACCTTCGGCGGCAGAACCATATCGAGAACCTGACATGTAAAAGGCTTATATTTACAAAAGCCTCTCTGCTTAGGTCCTACTTCTCTCTTCGTTGTTCTATCGGTTTATGTAAAGGACGAACGGTACAACCCCTAGTCACGAGCTCTTCAGCTCAGAAGCCCAGCGCGGTACCTGTCCTATGACAGAGGTGTTCGGTTCAACCCCAGGTTGACGAACTCTTCAGCTCGACCTGCGCGGGACCCACGAGCCTCTAGACACCGACGAATTCCGATTTGGACAGAACACAACTAGAAAAGAGGGGGAAAAAGGACAACGCTAGTCGGGCGAACGGTACAACCCCTGGTCATGAGCTCTTCAGCTCAGAAGACCAGCACGCTACCCATCCTATGACAGAGGTGTTCGGTTCAACCCCGGGTGACGAGCTCTTCAGCTCGACCTGCGCGGAACCCACGAGCCTCTAGACACCAGCAGAACCCACCTTGCTGCCACCAGCTCGGCAGACACGCCCGCCAAAGCGACCTCCGACCTCGTTTACAAGTGCTTCTCAGGAGGACGTCGCCTCATCGCGATCGACCGGTTGCTCCGCCGCAGGCATGAAGACATCTCCCCTCTCAAGTGCTCACGATCACATCCGAGCAGACTTGAGAGGGTGAGGGGCAAGTGTAGAGGCTATTTTAGCCTCCTAAGCCCATAGGCCCATCAAGACCCAGCAAGGCAAAACGGCTATGGCTCTCGCGCCACGTGTCCTCGGCTTCAGCCAATCAGCTGCTAAACACGCTTCAGCTGTAAACGCCCCACGGTCCCAGCGGTAGTTACCGAACACCGCACCGGTGCTCGAAAAGGATTTGTCCTTACCGAGCAGATCAGGCGGCTCCTGCTCGAGCCCGCAATCGCCAAGATGCCCGAGCACCGAGCACCGCACGAGCTCCACGCCCAAACACCTCCAGGATCTAGAGAGTGGTCTCCGGACACCCCTCACTCTGTTCGGTCCAGGCCCCAGCCTACCGAACAGGTCTTGCTCAAGGCGCACCGTGGCCCCATTGGCATGCCTGCGCCAGACACTGGCTACCGAACAGCAGGTCTAGCCTACCGAACAGGCAACTGCTCGTACCTGTCGCCAAGGAGCCTCCAAGAAGCTCCCCGTCTCCTGACGACGGTTACAACAGCTCCATCGTGCGCACCTCACGATCATATGGTGCATTAACTGCGCCCCCTTAACGGGCGCCCAGACGCTTAACTCCTCGCCAGGGCGCTAACCGGCACGCCCTTTTCGGCGTCATTATGGGACGTTCTGTCCCACTCCTTCGGTACCATCGCCTATAAAAGGCCCAGGTAACCTCCATGCAAGGGTAGGTGGTCTCAGACGCTCACACTCGCCCTCGCGCCACTCACACACGAGAACCCCCTTTCCTTCAAGCCTCTCAAGTCTCATACTGACTTAGGCATCGAAGGGTTCCCCCCGGTTCTTCAACTGGACCCCCTGATTCCGTTCTGGTTTTGTAGGCTCCCGTCCGCACCGACGTTCGTCTTCCCCATCTTCTTCAGTGGAGGCCCGTTTGGCTCAGGTCCAAACAGGAAAACGCCACCACAGTTTATTTAAGTACATTCGTTAAGCTTTAACTCTCTCTTCTACCAGTGGTAAATATATAAATTTTATCTAGTGAGATCACCCGAAAAATTATGTTGAGTTGGGTCATTTGACTCATATCAAAGAGGTCATCATAAGAATTTTGATCATCTTGAATCTAAATTTTAAAATAAATTATAAGAGTTTGAGAAATTAGATCCTTCTTGGATCCACCTATGGCACCTACAGTAGACATACATGATACACATGTACCGAAGGGGGTACACGTGTGAGTTGCGTGACACTCTCCAGCAATAGACATACATATGTACCAAAGGATGTACGTATGTGAGTTATTTATTCTCCATAGAGGATGGATCACCTAATCGATCGACGACTTCACTGGCCTTGGCCATATATACCTGCTTTTCGCTGCTCCATGGCCAACTTTTCTAGTCGACTCTTTTTCTTAGATTTTTTTTTATTTGCTTGAGCAATACCACCCGCCTATATATGTTGCAGCTCGCATGGCACTATGTGGGGGTGTCAAGGGGTAAAGGGCATCACAAGGGCAATTAGTGACGGATTCAGAATTTTTTTCCAGTAAAAATTTAATGACATATTTATATAAATTTAGTGGGATCATAAATTTTGTGTCCCTAATATAAAACTTTTTATCCAATGAAATTACAAGATTCCACTAAATACATACTAGATGCGGCTCTAACGGCAACCAATAAAAGTGGTGGATGGCAGTGAAAAATGGTGGTGTAAGGTGGCATATATAGACAATTAGCAACAAAACTAGCGATGTCGCAGGAAATTGATGGATGACAGATGAATAACCATGGCATCCCGCCAATTTAACACTCAGGTGGTGCCAATATTGCAGGCAGCCACTGAGCGTTTTGAGTGCACCCAAGCAAATAAATAGAAAAAATATTTAGTGGACGGTACTTGATGTGCACTAATTAATGGCATTTCAACTCTTAGGTTCTATTTGAGATGGGGTTAAATAGAAGATAAAAGTGAATCTAATTTCATCTCATGTTTGACATATTAAAAACTTGGAGACATATAGATGGTTTAAAATTTTTTAGAATATCCAATTAAAAATAAGTGTAAGTTGGAGTTAAGCCATTCCATATTTTAATTTGTTGGGATAATTTATCCCCATCTCTTATCCTCATTTTTCTTCTCTATTTTTTTTTATTTTATATTTTTTAGAACTTAAAAAGGAGGGGATCAACTTTATTTCTTATTTGTATTTTATGTTTTTAAATTATTTTAGTGCAACAATATGTTTATTATTTTATGTCTATTTCTTCTAATTTTACCTTGACTACATACTTTGTTGATGTTATTAACATTTTCATTATATCTTTATTATCTTCTTAATTAATTTTAGTTATATATTTTGGCACCATCCTCAATGGCCACCCCAAAAGGCATAAAACTAGGGTGGTCAATTGAGACAATAATGTTGACCGTATTTTACTTGATATCATTGTGGAGTAAAATGTTAACATGATGATTTATGCTTCAAAAAATTCAACGAGGTTATTAAAATGTAATACATATTACCAAATTTCAAAAATCATTACAACAATATAAAAAGATTGTATGTTCTTTATCTTTTCTTAAAAAGTTGCTCTGGATGGTGATAGGATGAGGAGAATAATATGACAACACTAACACTATTTATACCAAACGAAGAGAGTATAATGATAAAAAATAAAGATTCTATCTTGACACTACCACCATTTCTGTCAAACGAAAGATAAAGTTATCTTCAAAACTCTATCTTTAAAAATATCAAACAAGAGGTGGATTAATTAAAGATGGGGATAACATATCCCCAGATTAATTTATCTCATCTTTATTTTTTCTATTCTCGTACCAAATGAGATCTTAGAGTTGAAAAAATCATGAGATAGAGGTATATTAAATGCTCCCATCCTTTCTATTTTCTTAGAAGGAGAAAAGGAACATGCAATAGATGACGTTAGTTCTTATATAAAAGAATAAAGTAAAAAATTACATATATAACTTAAAATCTGACGTATTCAAATATATTTTTGACAATTCTGAATTTTAAACGCAAGACCTACATATTAGAAGTGTAATATCTTAACCAACTATATTATAAATCAGATGTTATTTAAGTTAGTTATCAAATAGCTCTTAATTATATCTGGTATATATTAAATTTTTAAAATTTTAGATTAAAAAATAGATGACAAATAAAATTTAAGATTTATGTGTTTAATGTTATCAAACACCACTTTAGTTTTTTTTATCTTTCTAATTTATTTTTGGTTGAGTTAAATGAATAAAATAAAATAATAAAAATATTCATAAATATTTGAAATAAAGATATAAGATATAATAAGTAGGCATAATAGATAGATTTTATATATATATATATATATATATTTTTTTATAATAAACTAACCAAACCATTTACAATGTTCCGGATCATATTTATACCAACAGAGAGCGTACCTGTCATCGCCTTTGAAATAAATAATTACTTGTAACTCTCGCGATAAGATATACAATTAATAGCATCTAACCCACAATCGACAGCTCGTCGCATCAATCAAAAATGATACTGGCGCCGTCTTCGCCCCGGCCAATCAAAAACTAGCGTGGGTCCATGCTTTGTTAATTTCTTACGCTAGGATAGCTAGGCGTCGTCCATCTGTTGGGGGGGCATCTTGCCACTTGGATCCAGGGGATTGACGGCTCTTCTTTTTCACCACGCACAACAAGGAAAAGTTAAGAAAAGTGGGCCGCCAGGCATGGAGGTCCACAAAGTCAGGGAAAGCCTCGTCATCCGGCTGCGGGAGCCCGCCGCTTGGGAAAATACTAGAGTCGCAGAAGTGAGTTGAGAACTATTATGCGACCAATGGGGTAAAAAAATATTGGAAAATGATATATATATCTCTAACATATATCAAATTTCAACATATATCCCTAAAATTTTGAATTATGCATATACCCTGTATTTAGCCATATTCATCATGTATATCCTATTATTTGGTCTCAACCGTTTAATGCAATCCTAGTTGAGTTCGAAAGTAAAAAGATTAAAGTTAATTATATATATATATATATGTATATATCTCTGAACTCTTTCATATTCTCGTGCATTTGCTTCTAATCTTGACCTCATCAAGTATGCCCAATACTTAAACAAAATTGATGGGTTGCGGTTAAAACCTAAGAAATGTTCTGTAAAGAAAATATTTAGAACTATAGAATAGGGTGCAAAAAGATCAAGATAACCTTAAACACACACACATTCTCTCTCACTCTCCTCACGAGTTATCCCTTGCACGGAGAAGTAGACTATTGCTAGTACCCAAAGAAAGTGCAACAAAGCAAATTACTAGTATAAAGGAAAGCCTCCAAACTTACGTCCCAATCTAAGATAGACACTGCCTTTAGAAGCTCCCACCTAAAAAAGGTAGGGAATGAGCCTCACGAAAACGAAGGCTCAATAAGGATCCTCTGATCCACACTCGGCCAAACAACGTCAAAGCATCTAAATATATTTACAAAAAATAAGAGTAGAAATAAACAATTGCCAAAATGGTAAATGCACACATGTAGAACATCGTCACACTCCCAATGCGCGAGTGGCATCCACAACCACCACCACAATGGAAACATGAGCAACGCCACCACAAACACAAAAACAAGGGCGGCACCACCAACTACCATGGAGAAATAAACATGAAGAACCATGATTAGGAAGCAAAAGATTGTCACATTACCTCTGAAATGTCGGCATCGACCAATTGGGCCCTTCGAGTAGGTTGGATGTCTCCTCCTCACTGATTCCACCACATCCACGCCGAGGATATCCCCATGTCCCCGTCATCGTATCTTCAACATGCCATCAATTGCTGAATAGAGAAGGAAAGTTTTGTCGGAGTAGTGAAAGGAGAGGAGGGGCTACATGGTCTGAAGCTCGGCTAGTAGTTAAAGGCCATTGGAATTGAAGACGCATTGGGGTCAGTGATTGTGTCTATAAACACCTCAATTTTTGGCCTCGGCCACAACTAGGCTAACATAGATAGACATCTAGCACACATGCTGGCAACTGTTAGTGTTGACCGGCACACTTCCTAAATGTAATTGGATGATCGATTGGGACTGGAAACATGGAGATCGAAATGCCATGTGGCACCCCCAGTCAGATGCTCTCAATTTGCCAACACACTCAAGCTATAAAATCGACAAAATTATAGATGTGTCACACCTACTAACCGCATTCATAGACATAGTGGCCAAGTCGAATGCATTTGTACTTAGCCCCAAAAAACCTCAAACTCTAAGGAAAAATGTCTCAGTTGGGTTATATAGCACCCGAAAGCCCTCCAGAGGACATAAGCCAAGCCTAAACCAGCGAACCAAGCTTTGGAAAAACCTAGGATGCTACAAACATCACTCTACATGGAGAGAGAGAGAGGGGGGGTCTAGCGCCTTTGTCTGTGCGTAAGGGGGTGGAAGAGTGAGGGTACTCGTTGGGTATTTTAAGTTGAGTGTAGGTTAGACATTTTCATTTATTAACTCAACTATAGTTAGATTCAGTTGACGAAAATTAATGACAAGAGTATATGTGATGTAATACATTCGAGAGTAATACATAGTGCAAAAGCCCTCTTGCACTTATGGTTTAGCTTGTTTAAGGTGGTCAACTGATGTGGTGGTAGGTAGGTAGCAACCGACGATGCCAAAAATTAACATTTATGAGCCCAAATTTTTTTATTTATGAGTCCAAAGTGTTGATTTATGAGCTCAAAGTTATTTTTATAAATTTAAATTTGTTACCATTAAAAAATTTAGCTGAGTATTTTTAAACTCTAATGATAGTATTTTTTTGCTCAAATTTTCACTTATGATCTCAAAATCGGTCACTGATCGCCAACTATCTATGTTGGTCAATAAGAGGGCTCTCTCACAACTTTATTGCAAGGAGACCTTGCAATATGTATTTCTCTATCAGAAATATTTTTTACCCTGCCAATCTAAGTACAAAACAGCCATTGGGCCATGTGGCACCCATGTGCCTCACATTGACATTTTTTTTCTACAGGAGGAGGAGGTGGCAATGTGGTTGTCAACGACTGATAGAAAAAGAATTGTCCATATGACATCACACCATGCAAAAGATACTATGGCAATTAGTGTCATGTTTTATATTCTCTCTCTACATTCAAATGCAACGTACAATTTATTAAGTCAAGATTTGAAAGATATATGTGTTATTGCATTGCATTTTAAGGGTATATATATAATTAACCAAAAAAAATTAACCGATTTAGAAGGGGGGTTACCCATGGGTAACTCCAAGTTACCCATAGGTAACCCCTCCCACGGTTTGGGGAGCGGAGTAGGTTTTTATGGTTACCCACAGGTTACCCATGGGTAACGCTGTCCCACCTCATGAGATGGGCAGCGCTACCCCATGGGTAATTTTTTTTTTAATTTTATAAAAATATTTATTAAATTGTAATATTATTTTAACTATGTATATGTAAATATTATTTTATTTTTTAATTACAAAAAAATAATTAGAATCAAAATGTTAAGTTGACTAAATAATAAAAGATGAATAATCTACTCAAATTACTCCTAATTAGAGGGGATAAGTTGTCAAAATAAAATTAAATAAATTTTAGTTAAACAACCCATGGTTTAACCATAGCGAACGAATTTCAAGGAAACGGCAGTATTGGTTTCAAGGGCCCGAAACGGGTCTGTGTTTCCTGCAGAATCCATCCGGTGGGTGGAGAGAGAGAGAGAGATGGTTCTCTAGATGTGGGTCACCCTCCTTCCTGGAAAGCAATGGGACTCCCACTCACTTCTTTTCTCCACTCTGCAACCTCTGCACCATTCGCCATCTAGGGACTAGGAGCAGAGGTGGTGCTGGTAGTGGTGATCGGGGAGGAGGGGGGGCGGCTTATCACTGGTATAAAACGGGGGTCGAGGGGGCGTCTTCTCATCATCCCTTGCTTCCTTGTTCGCCCCATTGCATTGCATTTGTTCCGCTCGTTCTATCGCTTCGTCCCATCCGTTGGTTCCTTTTCTAGCTTTTCCTCTTTCTCTTCTCCTTCCTCTCTCTCTCTCTCTCTCTCTCTCTCTCTCGCTCTCGCTGGTCATCTCTGTGTCTACTCCGAGGCGAGCTGCTTCGTCCTCTTGAAGGTAAATGGCCGCACTCTGCTCTGTTGCAGTTGTGAAAATTGTTGGGTTTACACGCTCATTTGTCATACTTCCGGCGCTCCTCCCTCGGGTGGACAAGCTGGTCGAAGTAGAACACCCCCCCCCCCCCCCCCGCGTCTTCCTCTTCTGGAGGGAAAAACCTCCGACCTTTGCGACCCCATCACCACACGTAGATCCGCCCGCCGGAGGCGCTGCAGCTTCCCCGTAAAAACGATAAACCTCGGATAAACCCCCCCCCCCTTTCCACAAAACGGATCGCCGAAAAACCAGACTGAGGCTGCAAGTCTCCCGATCTTGCAGCCTTGGAGGCGGCGGTGGACGCTCATACTAGGAAATCGGCATTTCTATGGGCTCAAGCCTCCGGACCCTTCTCGTTCTGCAAGTTTTCCCTCGAGATGGCACCTCATTAAACCCCTGCCCTGGCTTCTTTCCTCGAGTCTTCCTTGGCAATGCGATAGTTTCCCCGCAGTCACAACGGTAACCAGTTAATAACAATATAATGCCTTCCAAGAGGAATTCTACTTTTGTTTCTCGTTGAGAGGTATTTTTTAGTTGATCTGGATGCGCAGTGAGAGCGAAGAGGAGAGAAGAAAAATAATGGCGAGGAGTTGTCGGAAGAGAAAAGAAATTTTATCATTATTTTTGTTTTTGTTTTACTTTTTTTTCCGCATCTTCTTTCGCAAATATCTTAGCTTTTTTTCTTCCTTTTTCATGTCAGAGAAGCTGTTCGTGTTTCAAAAAAAAAAATCGCTGTCGTGGTGATCTGTCCTAAAAAGTAATAAAAGAACTAAATTATCTACTACGGTGTTCCTGGATAGATCTCTGTTTTTCTATCCTCCGCGTTGGAAACGGTTTTATTACAGTTGCCATGCTGGAGATCTCCTCGATCGAACTCTTGCCACTCGTATGCTCCACATGCATTTAGCATGAAAAGCTCAACAAGTGCCGGAAAAATGATCTCTCCAACTTTTTTCTTTAAAGACACGGGCCCTTTCCCTTTCCAACTCGCGTAAAGAAAAGTATTATTCTGTTGGTTCTTGTAATTTTTCGTTTCCAAGCCACAACCATATATTACTGCCCGATCTTCTTCATTCTGTTCTTGTTTTGACACAAGAGATGTTTGTTTCTCATATCTGTGTTCTTTTGCTTTTGTTGCGTACGTGCTGCAGTTAGTTTGAGTTGATCAGAGAGTTGAAAGGCTTCTTGGAGGTGAAAGGATGCCGGAACGCCAGCTGACCCGTCTGCACAGCCTCAGGGAGCGCCTCGGCGACACCCTCGCCGCCCACCCAAATGAGCTGCTGGCCCTCTTCTCCAGGTGACCCTAGATCTCTCTACTGACCAGCTCTGCCCAATGTGTTTCCGTTCAAACGCGCATTCGCTCCATTTTGTGTTCGATTAGCTCTGGGTATGCTCTATCTTCGGTTCTTCGATCGTATGATCTATGGTGATGTACACTTCATGGGTCCTCTGCTTTTGGAAAATGACGCATCTTCTGTTTCCCCATCGACTATCCCCCTGTTTTCTGTCTTCGTAACTCGTTCATTAGCTTAGATCTCCATCCATCCTGCAAACACTTGAAAGCGATGTTATACTGAATTACCTGTCATCTTGAGACAGTTCTCCGTGGTATGGATTTAAAGACATTATTTGTAAGTTTTCCAGTGTTACGTGCCTCTTATTTTCCTTTCTTTCTTCTCTTTTCTGTTTTGAGAAGGTTTCCGGTGCAGATCTACCACTGCTGAAGTTGTGTTCTCTTTTCTTTTTCTTCTTTTTCCCCCTTCTCAACATTTTTTTCGGTTGGGAAGAAGTTTCGGATTTTTTAAGTATACACTGAGGAGTTGGATTTTCCAAACTAAACACGGGGAGCATGACCGGGTTGGTCTGTTTTTGCAGGTTTGTTCACCAAGGGAAGGGGATGTTGCAGCCGCACCAGCTGCTGGCGGAGTTCGAAGCTGTTTTCCCCGAGGGGGACAAGCAGAGGCTGAGAGACAGCGTGTTTGGGGAGGTCTTGAGGGCGGCCCAGGTGACTGACTTTATATAGTTTATAGTGAGAAAATGCACATGGATTGCACCCTTTTTAATCTCTTCGTTAACTAGTTCTACTTGGTGTTGCAACATCTGTGGCTAAAAAAGAGGGGTGTTTCAGGATCTAGCTAGACTCTTGTCAGAGCAGCAATCTTTTATATGATGGTTATATAACGGTGTACGTACGGGTGTCATTAATAAATTTTTGATGTGGGGTTGCAGGAAGCCATTGTGTTACCACCCTGGGTTGCTCTGGCGGTCCGTCCGAGGCCCGGCGTCTGGGAATACATTCGTGTTAACGTGAATGAGCTGGTTGTGGAGGAGCTGAGTGTGCCCGAGTACCTGCAGTTTAAGGAAGAACTTATAGATGGAGGGTGGGTGTGCCATCCCTAACGCCATGCTTGTAGATCTCTTCATAGCTGAGAGAAAACCCATCTCTCTCTCCTCTCTCTCTCTCCAGTCGCTGGTTTATTTCTGCTAGGAATTCTAAATTCTATTTCCTTCCCCTTCTGCAGCTGCCACAGCAACTTTGTTCTTGAGCTGGACTTTGAGCCCTTCAACGCATCATTCCCTCGGCCCTCCCTGTCCAAATCCATTGGTAATGGCGTGCAGTTCCTGAACCGGCACCTCTCCTCCAAGCTGTTCCACGACAAGGAGAGCATGGAGCCGCTGCTCAACTTTCTTCGCAAGCATAATTACAACGGCATGGTACCACTTACATCTCTTTCCTCTGTGATTTCCTTTTACTTCCGAAAAGAAGTGCTTGAAAGATCCGCGCTGTGTCCTCTGTCGTGCCTATCGGCGGTAATCTCGACGAATTATACGTGGAATTGTCCTCAAAGTTTCATGGACGAATAGACCTTTCCTATCTCCTCGTACAGATCGGGGCTTTGTTCCCATAGCACCCTTGTCTGGATGTCCATTTCATTGTGCTCTAAAGCCTCTAACCCAGAAGGCCCATGCAGACGATGATGCTCAACAACAGAATACGCAGCCTCAGCGCTCTCCGAGGCGCACTGAGGAAGGCGGAAGAGCACCTGCTGAATGTGCCATCCGACACCCCATACTCTGAGTTCGATCACAGGTAATACTAACGACGATGATTGCAGACATCAACGATATGGGCTTGAAGAGTGAAATGATCACTATTCTCAAGCATTTCCCATGTTTATAAATTAGGTTCCAAGAGCTCGGCTTGGAGAAGGGGTGGGGTGACTGCGCCGACCGCGTGCACGAGAACATCCACCTGCTCCTGGACCTTCTCGAGGCTCCAGACCCCTGCACTCTGGAAAAATTCTTGGGGACGATTCCCATGGTGTTCAATGTGGTCATCCTCTCTCCTCACGGCTACTTCGCCCAAGCCAACGTCCTGGGTTATCCCGACACTGGTGGCCAGGTAACATCCCAACTCCTGAGATTGCATTGGAAAAATAAAACAAAAAAGATTGCCTACTCCGCTGACGGTACCCACATGTTCCTTCATGATCACCTGCCGACTGGATTACTTAAACAATTCGTGCACAAACTGTAGGTTGTGTACATCCTGGACCAAGTTCGCGCTCTGGAAAATGAGATGCTCCTCAGAATAAAGCGCCAGGGGCTCGACATTACTCCTAGAATCCTTATTGTGAGCTCTCCACAGAGACATAATGCATGCATGCTAGCTCGATCGGGTCCTTTCTCTCGATCATGCTTTAAAATCTCTCTAAATTAACAGAGAGAACTAATCGCTTGTGTGTTTGATATGCTGCAGGTGACCCGGCTGCTGCCTGATGCAGTCGGGACCACGTGCGGTCAGCGTTTGGAGAAGGTTCTTGGTACGGAGCACACTCACATCCTCCGTGTTCCTTTCAGAACAGAGCGGGGCATTGTCCGGAAATGGATTTCCCGGTTCGAGGTGTGGCCTTACCTGGAGACCTACGCCGAGGTAACACGGCTTAAGCTCAAGTCTCTGGATTAGAATTGGATGAAATTTACCAACTTGGATCTGTTGTCTTCGTCATCCTCCTTTCAGGATGTTGCAAATGAGGTTGCAGGGGAGCTACAAGCCAAACCCGACTTGATTATTGGCAATTACAGTGATGGAAACCTCGTTGCTTCTCTGCTGGCGCATAAACTAGGAGTCACTCAGGTCGAGTATTCTTGTTCCTCCTCTTTTGTCGTTTCTTTTTCTGAAAAAAAAAACACATTTCTCCGCATAAAAATTAGATGTGAACATGAAACATGACAATGGTGGTTGTTCCACATATATAGTGCACCATTGCCCATGCGTTGGAGAAGACCAAGTACCCCAGCTCGGACATATACTGGAAGAAGTTTGAAGACCAGTACCACTTCTCATGCCAATTCACTGCCGACTTGATTGCCATGAACCATGCCGATTTCATCATCACCAGTACCTACCAAGAAATCGCCGGAAGGTATGTATCATCATCAGAACCTGTCCTCTTGGCACCCACCAACTAGTGCCATCATAATTAGAAACTGTACTGATTGAACCCATAAATATGCATACCTTGTTATATGTATGACCACTCATTCCAAGCAATGCTCCTGTGTTTATGTTCCCAGCAAGGACACCGTGGGGCAGTACGAAAGCCACACCGCCTTCACCATGCCCGGCCTCTACCGCGTCGTCCACGGCATCGACGTGTTCGACCCCAAGTTTAACATCGTCTCTCCAGGTGCGGACATGTCCATCTACTACCCTTACTCGGAGGAAAGCAAGAGGCTCACCGCCCTCCACTCTGAGATCGAGGAGCTCCTCTTCAGTGAGGTGGAGAATGGAGATCACATGTGAGCACCCTCCCACCTTGAATGATCATCTTATTTCCTCATCTTTTATAGAGATTAGGAAACTAGAGTTCAGACCCGAATTGAGGTGGCCAATACCGAAGACATTAGATGTTCGGAGTGGCATATACCTGTGCATGGTGACTTTGATGCTAACGTTTAATTACTACTTGGGCAGATGTGTGCTCAAGGACAGGAGCAAGCCCATCATATTCTCCATGGCGAGGCTAGACCGTGTGAAGAACATGACCGGGCTCGTGGAGTTGTACGGGAAATCCCCCAAGCTGCAGGAGCTCGTCAACCTGGTCGTGGTCTGCGGAGACCACGGGAAGGAGTCCAAGGATTTGGAGGAACAGGCCGAGCTCAAGAAGATGCACAGGTTCATCAAGGAGTACAACCTCAACGGTCACATCCGCTGGATCTCTGCCCAGATGAACCGAGTCCGCAACGGCGAGCTCTACCGTTACATTGCGGACACCAGGGGTGCCTTTGTGCAGGTATTACCTGTTCCTACTTGTGCGCTCATACACACACAGGTATTGATGATGCTCAAGAGTGTCCCAAGAGTGTTCCTACTTGTGCGCTCATACACACACAGGTATTGATGATGCTCAAGAGTGTCCCAAGAGTGTTCCTACTTGTGCGCTCATACACACAGGTATTGATGATGCCCAAGAGTGTCCTACGTTTGATATGATGATCTCCCTTGTGCCATTGTAGCCCGCCTTCTACGAGGCCTTTGGTCTCACCGTGGTGGAAGCCATGACATGTGGTCTGCCCACATTTGCCACCCTCCATGGAGGGCCTGCAGAGATCATAGTGGATGGGGTCTCCGGCTATCACATCGACCCATACCAGGGCGACAAGGTTGCTGACATCCTCGTAAACTTCTTCGACAACTGCAAGGCGGATCCAACCCACTGGGACAACATCTCACAGGGTGGCCTGAAGCGTATCTATGAGAAGTGAGTCTCTTGGTTGCCTCTTATTCAGTTGATCATATCAAATTTTAAACCTGTGAAAAGAAGAAGAATAATAATTAAGAAGAAAAAGAATGGACTTTTGCATCCCGGCCGGGCATGCTGATGCTGGCAATTCGGATTGTTCTTAATTTTGTTCCATTTCTTAATTCAGGTTCACATGGCAGCTCTACTCAGAGAGGTTAATGACGCTGTCTGGGGTGTATGGGTTCTGGAAGTATGTGTCCAACCTGGAGAGGCGCGAGACCCGGCGTTACCTGGAGATGTTCTACGCCCTCAAATACCGCAACCTGGTAAAACTTCAATTAATTCAGCTTCCTTCCATCTCTATGTTTCCTTGAAGAAAAGGAAACTTGCTTGTTAAACCCCCTCACCATCCCATTTGCCTCTGATATATTACATGTCATACGATCGTATGTATGAAGCTGCATGTTCAAATCATAAGCCCAATTGGCTTGATTCTATCCATTTTGAACAATTATTAAATAGCCTCTAGTGGTATTATCACTAACTAGCTAGGGTGATCATATATACTTTTTTTTTTCTAGTCACTGACTGGTGATTATATGTACTCTTTTTCAGGCAAAATCTGTTCCGCTTGCTGTTGAAGGAGAGGCTGCAATTATTAATGGCACCAAGTAGGAGGGGGCGGAGGGAGCATGTTTCGGCAGCTACCCCCCCCCCCCCCTCCCCATGCTTTTCCCATTTTGTCCTCAAGATGTTTGTCTTGTATCTGCAAGTGAGACTGTTACCCTTTAATTGGTCGATCCCCACGACCGACACGATTCCCCCTTGTTTTTTGGCAGCCTGAGTGGTATTCTCGTTAGTTGGTTTGTATGATTTCGAGGGTATGAATAAGACGGGGCTCCTTGCCAATGTTATGCACAAGTTTTGGGGAGAGAATTGCTAGTTGAATAATATCTATTTGACATCTGTCTTGCTTGATCTTTACTTGCAACTATTAATGTTCTTTTGAAGTTGATCTTGGAGTAAGGAGGAATGTGAGTTTTGATATTGAACTCCCTCTTTTGAACCTTTTTTTTTCTTCTCTTTTTGTTCGAAGTGGGCCAGACTGGGTAGGGCTCATTAGACCAGGAGACCTATCAAATTGCTATACATCCCTACTGTTTCGAGTATTTGGTTCCTAATGTATTGAGCAAAGTAAAGTTTTACGCTGGAAACCCCGAGCCCACCCGTCACTTCAAAGGCACAGTTGACGGAGAAAGAAGGAGACAGGTGGGTGAGAAGTTGGAGCACTCGCCGATGGAGATTCAAGAAGAAAAAGTCTTGTTGCAAGACTTGCAAATTCAACAGGGGTTTGCCACCTAATTTTTTAGGGTTAGGTTATCATGACATGAGGTATTAATATAATATCCCATATCATGATGTGGCAAATCTCTATTGAATTTAAGTGCAAATCATTGATTGCACCAAGTTGTTCTCATTAAAGAAAGTCGAACAGGTCAGGAAACTTTGTCTGAGGTGGGGGTAGTAGCATCTAGCATGGATGGGTGCTCGCCCCCTGTCAACGTTTGCTAGATTCACCGGAGATTACGGTGTCGGGAAGATCAGCAAAAAGCCGGGTAAGCGGTCGCCTTTGCATAGAGTTTCCACGTGCTAGGCGTAACGTGGGGGCCATGCCATGCAAATGACGGTGATATGTGATACAGCCACCACCGGAGGAAACGGGCGTAGCCGACGAAGGTTCCCGATCATCTCCCCATCTCGCGCATCGTCTCTTTCGGACCAGAATAAATCATCAATTCATCATGCATCGGAGTGGCACAAAGTGTGCTATATCGGGAGCTCCAAACGGACTCAGAAGCATTGTTTACTCAACTGTTCGATCATGAGATTAGTAAGGGAACTTGGTACCGATTGGGGAAAAAAAAGGTGATGGAACTGATGTAAAAAAAAAAAAAAAAATACAGCATAAGAGGTGACATCAAAACATTTCTCTTCCCACCTCCTACTTCGTCATGTGACGTACATTGTCCCTTGTTCACTATGCACGTAAAACCGAGTTAAGATGGGAACCTTTTCGCAAATGAAAATCCTGGTATCTGAATACACCTCCCCCCAAACAAAGAAAAAAGCACACACATACAAAAGGAAAGAGACTCGAATGTTAAGGGGAGGAAACGTAATATTAATGTTGCATATTCATGCCCCAACTGTGGGCTGTCGTCATCTCCACAGGGGTGGTCACATGTTGATCCACTGCCGTCCACCGTTAAGGAAATCTTCAAGGGTAGAGATATACATGAATGAATGCCACAATACCTAAACCCTCGACCAATACATGAATTTTTCCAAAGTGCAAACCCTCCTTTCCAGGTGAGACAGTCCACGAAAATATGTGTAGGGATCAGGTAAAGGGGAACAACTATAGATGTAAAAGATGAAATCCAGCATCCAGTGTCACTATCTGCCAACCGGTGATGGAAACAAAAAAGAGAAGCAAACAACAAAATAACTTGACAAAACAAATGTCAACATTATCTCATAAATTCCCCCATACCCAGTGAGAACCCATCCATTTCCTCAATTTTAAGTCCGTAATGACATCTCAAAAGGAACCTGCATGGTCACACATCAACTGTCTTAGTTGGCTCTTGGCGTTGCCCACTCAACTCTGAGGATTAGATTATCATAGCCGTATCCATTGAGCTTGTTAATAGCCCTCTCTGCATCTTCCCTGTGGACAAAATTCACAAACCCAAAGCCCCTGCTGACTCCAGTCTTTTGATCCACGGCAACATACACACGACTGACGGGACCAAAAGTACGGAAAAGCTCGAGCAGGTCGGGCTCCCTTGTATCCTCCGAAAGGTTCGTCACACGGACAGAGTTCTCATCATTCCGGCGCCTGTCAGGCAGACTTCTCTCGCCACTGCCGCCGCCTCTCATCCCTGGTGACACATATGTACCTGACCGAGCACCTGCAGCTGGGGCAGCCTCAGAAGCTGAAGGCTTGTCGATGAATGTATCGGTGGGAGCTGCAAGGTCCTTGTATGGGCATTGTGCTGTCCAATGGTCACCCTTCTTATGGCAGGTCCTGCACACCATGAGAACGGCACCAGCTTTTGCTGCTGCAGCCGCCAATGGGTCAGGAGTCTTCACCTCTTCCGCAACACTACCTGCAAACAGGAAGAATTACCTCTTACAGCACCATCAATATACGTGTAAACATAGTAAAAAGAAAAAGTAAAAACAACAGATTTGACAACATAAATAGAAAGGCAAATAGATTGTCATCTCCTTCATCCATCCAGGTCCCATTGTTTCCCCATTTCAACTTGGCTATCACCCAGCAAAACCTCTAAATCTGTAACCTTCCCCCTGCCTAGTATATGCAGTCTTAGAGCATCCTTTTCCATCCATTTGTGTGTGCATGTAGGTGAGTACAAACTGTAGGTCCTCAAGAGGGCAAGATAGGCAACCACTATTTCCAAATTCTTATTACTGCAACGATGCCTTCAAAAAACCTTTCCAATAATCACAATATTTTTCCACATGACTTGATGATGAAATTGCAGTAAAACATAACTTGAGAACAATTCAAGAATGTTCCTAACGTGTCAAGTACATGCTCTGAATCATGTCGCCTTCACGTCACAATAAAAAATGAGGTATAACTTACACATAGGTTTTAGGTACCAAGTCATGGCAGGAATGAATATGAATACATCATGGTAAAAAAATGGCAGGTTCCAGTCTCCTGGCTTGGGCTAGAAGTGGTCAAGACTGGTCCACCTCAGCAGCCTTAGGGTTGAAGTGGCCGGTTCTTGTTGAAATAATAAAAATAAAATGATGAAACAAGGCTTTTAACAAGCAGATCCAAACCGGACTGAGCCAGTATCAAACCAGGAATGAAATAGTTTCTAGAATCATGAAGTAACCTGGAGGAGAAATTTTTTGCTACTAAAATTGAAGCGAAGGCTAAAAAAAATATAAAAATAAGATGGAAATTCCACAAACCAACCTGTAAGGAGGGGTATTTTCACAAATTTATAGAAACTAAAGATTATTAAATTACTATTTTACCCTTCATAAAAAAGAAAATATCATGAAGCAATTTTTTTTTCTATGGGGAGAGAGCACTTACCAAGGAGCAGGAAACGTAGGCAATGACAAGGGTTCATCACATACAAGTGGTTCATCACGTATGTAGTGAAGTTGATCATCAACTCCAATGAACATGAGCCCACTGTAGCAGCAATGATGGCAGCTAATTATCAAACGTCTTCCCCCCAAGTTCACTGAGCATTAGGGTGGTTGGGTGGGGGTGTGTGCAATTAGAGCTGTGTGCAGGCCATCCAGAGCAGCATCCATGCATCCATGGTGCCAGGGTGCCATGGGATCCAGCACGGCAGCAATTGTAGGCAGCACCAGAAATGGATGTGGTGTGCAATGTTTTAAAAAGGACTTGGTCGCTCAAGCCAAACAGCCCCTTTACTGACTGACTAGCCGGACTAAGCGGCAAGGTTTACTGACTAAGCAGCAAGGTTTGTCATATCAGATCTCGGCTTTGTCTCGGAGAGATCTTAGTCTCCGGAGATCAAATCTCGGGATATTGGGATGCATAAAAATAAATACATATATATACAAATATATATTATAAATGATATCAAAATGATCATTTCTTTTTTAACTTTTTTAATAAGATAATAAATTTTTTATAACATAGTGGGAATTAGCAGGATTTCAGCAGGAATTAACAGGATTTCAGGCTTTCAGCAGGAATTAATTTTGGTTTTAACATAATTTCAGCAGGAATTACCGGATTTCAGGCTTTTAACAACATCTCAGCTGGACATTTCAACAACATTGTTGATTTTATAACAAGAATTACTAAAACAAAGCTCATAACATCACTATTTTTTAATAACATAATAAAAATTTAATAACACAATCATTAAGGCATCACTCAGAAGATCAGTTTTTTGTTTTTAAAATTTTAATAATATAATAAAAATTAATAACATAATCATTAAAACATATGATGTGGGATAGAGCGAGGAAGAGAGGGGAAAGAGGTAGAGAGGAAGGCCAGACGGGAACGGCAGCCACCGTGCGGCTTCACACCCCCTCCTATCTCAGGAGCCTTAGGGTTACTGTCCTCCCATCGCAGGAGGAAGAAGATCCATCGTAGAGAACACAAAAATTTCTATAGACAAATTCTTTATTCCTTCATTCAATCATTGTCTTTGTATGTCTGGATACAACCATATTTAAAGAAATTCGTCTACTCTCAACCCTAGTAGACTTCAAATTATAGACTCCAAAACAAAGACATATTTCTGTCCTAATAAGACTTAACAAATTAGAGATCTAAAGAAAGGAAAATCTAGAATCCTACCTAAATAAGACTTCACTCAAATAAAGAAATGCAAAAATACATAATAAAAGTTAATGGACTCTAATTTGACTCTTTTGGATGACTTTACCCATAGACTCAAGAAATAGTGCGGAAATTACACCAAAATTACATAAAAATATAAAAGACTCCACATGGGCTCCAAATGGGTCAAACTATTTCTTCAGGCTTTTTTCCCCATCATTCTCCCCTGGTTCAAGAAAACTCGTCCTCGAGTTTTGAAGTGTCGCAATATCCATATAATAGGCAAGGGAATAACGAAGCCATGCACTAATAAAGTCTCCGTAGAGATATCCAAACTAAAATGTCATCTAAAAAGTTGCAGCCCGCATTGAATGTGTGCGTCAAGATCACATCATATCATATCATAGATGCACTGATCTCTAGTAAAATCCGCATATGTAACAAGAATAAAGTAAAATGGAACATCTTGGAACTCCAATAGGTGCTCAGACAATAAGTCAAAACTTGCATCAATCATGAGTGTTTGCTCCCATGAAGCCATAACTCGTGGATCACTGATGGCTATCAATGATGGGCCTATTTCAAACACATCATCACATATCAAATGAAGTCCAAACTCGACGAACAAGTCATTATCCCAAGCATCAACAACCATAGTCTTCACATATACACAGTCAGTAATAGTCATCAACTCTAATAGCTTTCCATCTGTCACAATCTTCTCTAGAAGTACTGACTTGGCAACAGTAGAAATATATTTGGGAAAACAAAATTTATCCCTTAAATGCGACAGTTGGATAATGCACATAGACTGGTTAGAGTCTATAATAACATGTCGCTCTTCCATCCACTCGTCCCAAAGTAATATAAGATCTCAAGGAATCAATAGTGCACCATGCTCCATCAAAATGATTAACAAATTTCAACTGAATTTTGCCTAAAAATTATCGGTGAAACTCAACAAAAGTCTGATCACCATCAATAATAATTTCGCTGGTTTGTAATAAAATATCAACAATAGCCTAAGAAACATAATTGTTTTGATGCTCCTCATTGAGTACTATTTTTGTCAGCTTCTCATTTGGTAGACAGACGAGGAACTTAAAATTCATATGGCACGTGTATAAGAGATTACCCAAATTGAGATCACGAGTGTGTGGAATAGGATGGACTGTTGCAGGGCGCGAGCCACTAATTGACTGGGCTTTGTCGAGACAATCACAACGGTGCAAATGGCATGTGAATCGAAGCACGAAGGAAGCCCCTGAGCTGGCGATGCGATAGCATTCCTGGTGCACCGCCATGCACTGTAGCAACAGGGTGAGGTGGACTAGTTTGACCCGGTCCACTTAAGATGGTCGGGGTTCTCTCCCAACCCTCTAGGAGAAGCCAGAGAGGGAGAGAAAAGGCAACCGTAGCAGCTGCAACGGCGGGGCTGGCAACGGACGACGAGGCCGGCGGCAGTGACGGCAACAACTCTGGCAGAGTGAGCCCCCCCCCCCCCCTCTTCTTCTCCTTCTACTGGTCAAGCAGAGAGAGAACGAGAGAGAGAACAGTGCGGTGAGAGAGAGGGAGAACAGAGGAGGGTACGAGCCTACGCACAAAAAGAGGGGGGTGGAACTGCAGCACAATGATGGCAGAAGGGGGGCGCGGCTGCCTCTTCGCACACAAAGAGAGAGGCGAGAGAGGGAGCAGGAGGGGGGGAGACTCTGTGATGGTTGTACGACGGGATGGAAGTGGAAGTCGTGGTCCCGTGACTCCCGTGGGGACAAGTGCGGGCATGACTGGCGAGGGGTGTTCGCAAGTCAAGGGAGAGAGAAACAGGGCGTACAGAGAGGGAAAAATGGTGGGCTAGGGAGGGGGGTGCGTGGTGTTCACGCGCAGAGAGCGAGAGCCGAGAGGGACTCACAGATGGTTAGGTGGCAAGGCAAGCGTGTGCAGAGCGTGGAGAAGAAGAACAGGGAAGAAGAAGCGCACGACATAACAGGGATCAAAGTTTGCTCTAATATCAATTTAATGTGGGACAGAGTAAGGAAGAGAGGGGAAAGAGGAGAAAAGGGGTAGAGAAGAAGGCCGGACGAGAACGGCAGCTACTGTGCGACTTCACACCCCCTCCTATCTCAGGAGCCCTAGGGTTGTTGTCCTCCCATCCCAGGAGGAAGAAGATCCATCGCAAAGAACACAAAAATTTCTATAGACAAATTATTCATTCCTTCATTCAATTAATGTCTTCGTATGTCTGGGTACAACCATATTTAAAGGAATTCGGCTACTCTCAACCCTAGTAGACTTCAAATTATAGACTTCAAAATAAAGACATATTTCTATCCTAATAAGACTTAACAAATTAGAAATCTAAAGAAAGGAAAATACAGAATCCTACCTAAATAAGACTTCACTCAAATAAAGAAATGTGAAAATACATAATAAAAGCTAAATGAACTCTAATTTGACCCTTTTGGACAGCTTTACCCATAGACGCAAGAAATAGTGTGAAAATTGCACCAAAATTACAGAAAAATATAAAAGACTCCACATGGGCTCCAGATGGGTCAAACTGTTTCTTCAACTTCTCATCCCCCAATCAATATAACTGTTGTTTATTTAATAACAATAATTATTAAAACATAACTTGCAGCAACCTGAGAAATAAGACATATGAATGGATTTTAAACCATATATAGTCATTGGATAAATGATTAGGGGACTAAATTAAGAGTTCCACATGCAAATTAGGCTAAAATAATACCTAGTGGGCTTAAAAGAAAGAACAAAATCCCTAGAAACCATAATAACCCAAACTCATTAATTAGGTGGGTTAATTAAGCCCAAACTTAAGCTTAAGTGAGCCATAAGTGGAATCTAAACCATGACCCAATAAGAGAAGGTCAAATTCGTGTAAGAACCCTAACCTAGTTAGGGTTAGAAAGGGAAGAAGTTGCTGATTTGGGATGAGGATGAGAAAATTTCGGGGTTAAATCATGTCTCTCAGGGAAGAGCAAATTGCACCCTTAGAGAACCTTGGACCATTAAATAAGGCCAAAAACCAACCCCAGCCGACTTGACTCATTTGTGGAGGCTGATGGGAATGTAAATCATGTGTGCTTAGAGGGGTAATCGAGAGATCCTTAGGCAACATTGTGACCTTCGTGTTCTTCATCCCTTTCTTCCATTAAACAACCTAAAGATAGGTTTTCTCTCAGGTTTAACTTAATTAATCTTGCATACATGAGGTATAGCATGTCCACTTGATTTGAATGTGGTTTCCCTAATTTTTATTGAATACTTTGCATAGATTTTGTGTTTTATTAGAGAGAGATCATCGTTTTGCCGTCTTCCCACTGGAAGCATGATATCGCTGCTATACTTGGATCTGCATCTTGAAACGCAAATGCACGACCAACCACCTCCGAGAAAATGGCCTTTCTAGGAACCACAGACCAAGAGCTTGAACACAACTCCTTGGCAAACCACGTTTAGGTCGTGGTTCCCAAAGGAGCATGTTTTAAAGGTGGCTCTCTAGGGAATCGCATTCAAGAGAACAAGGCCCCATGAGCCTATCTTCACTCTATCAGACGTGGTGTCTGCCCAGACTGCGTTCTTCATAGCGCCTCTTGTCCAAACCGCATTTTTTATTATTTTTTGAAACCGATCTTCTTTAAACTACCCTAAACTTGAATGTCATCTTATTTAAAGTATGCTTTAACCCTAATCAAATCACCGCAGTAAGAGAATCGTGTGACAAACTACACTTAAAGGATTTGGAGAATTGATCTAATCATCTTAATGATAATCATGTTTAATCATTCCAGACTCTTTTTCCTACATGTTTAAGTTGATCAAATAGATTCACTCTATGCGATTTTATCCATATGATAGATGTTTTAGTCGATATGTTTAACGCTAATGATACATGATCAACGTGATCGATGTTTTAAAGGGAATCATGTCACCTCGTTGTGACATGCTTCAACCACTCTTGTTTCTGCGAACACCTGTTTGGTGAAGTTAGAACCCTCCACCAGATATTCCTCCTGTCAAATTGAACTCCTTCACCAAAGCCTTCGTAAATCTCCATTTACTGTCAATTCTCATACGACTGTCGAGCTAGTTGTACCATAAAAATCCTAAAAAACCCCTCAAGTTCTCGTCTTACTATTATAAGAAGTGATTTGACCAGCCATTGGAATCAAAAGATGTGATTCTATTTGGTCTACCTTGAACATGGTTTGCCCCGTGACCACATTCAACTTATCTGTTCAAAATGTGGTTTGCCTCGAAACCACGTTCAACCTCATGTGTTCCTGAATGTGGTTTACCCCATGACCACACTCAAAATGTGGTTTGCCCCGCAACCACATTCAACCTATGAGTCCCTGAAAGTGGCTTACCATGTGATCATGTTCAAGAATGTGTTGTTTGAACACGGTCGTGACCCGAACAGTGGTAATACCAATTTTTGTGCACAACTGCATTTATGAACACGTCTCTATGACTGACCATGTTCTATCAAACTCCTGATTTGATGAATTGGATCTCTTAATCCATGTGTAGATCATGGATGCCCTTCATATAAGCTTTGTGTTGTCCATTTAACTCTTTTACAATCATAGATCTTACTAAAGTTCTACATCTTGTTTACATGAGCTTATTCATTGAAACTCTAATTGGCCATTATTGTTATAAAGAATTATCTAGATATATTTAAATAGGACCACGGTCCCATGACCCCAATGTTTGTGCATATAAGGCCCAATATGGTCTTGGGAGGAGTGCCTAAATTACTCATAACCATCATCATCAGAGCTTTATCCCATTAAATGACTTGTGATATGACATTACACTGAAATGAATTACAAGATTGTTCTAGATAATTCAACATGTTCCCTGAATGATATTGGTATGATTGTTTTGTCTAACTCATTGGGTATTTCATTTATACGACCAATCTTAATACGTTATTTAACATTGCCTACTGTTATCAATCCTGAATGGCTTATTTGAACTTGTTACTTCAATTCCAACCATTAAATTACTTGATCCTTTATTTCACGTTTCTTTAAAGCTACATGTTATTTATGATATGCACCGATTCACGTCATCATGCCAATCACTTAAAACTTCACTTGATTTAAAAGATATAATTCTTACTAAGCTTCTCGCTCACCTAGTGTTGCTTAATTATTTCAAATAGCTCTGACGAGGAGAATCATTCTAATGGGGAGGGCCAAGTGTGATCAAGCACACCAGGAGATTCTAGAAGATTATTTCTCTTTTCTTGAGTCTAGCTTAGTTAGTATGAGACTCTGAATCTATGTAATAGTTAGAGAGTTGCGTTAGTTTGAGTCGTCAAAGAGTTGATGTAATAGCACTGGGATTATCAACAAAATTATGTTTTACCCATTTTGCAATTATTGAAATTAACTGTTCAAATTTTAGATGTTTTATTTATTCTTGCTTTGATTGACATGCACGATACGTCTATCACGTTCTAATATTTCATATCGGGGTGTGACATACTTATGGCAACAATATTTTTTAAACTTTTCATAACATAATAAAAAATTTTAATAACATAATCATTAAAGCATCACTCAAAACATCAATATTTTTGTCTTAAATTTTTCAATAACATAATAAAAAACTTCAACAACAAAACAATTACATGTTGATATCCCTTGGTGTATGTTATTTACATATGATATTGGCTTAATTGACGAGAATATTGATGGTTTAAATGTTAAGTTACAAAGTTGGAGGCATGTCTTGGAGTCTAAGCCTCGGTTTGGTAACGAGTTAACTTAAAGTTAACTCAAAATTAATTCATAGTTAACTCAAAATACAGTTTGGTAACAAAAAAAAGTTAACTCAAGTGAGTTAGATTAAAAGTGAGTCAGATGTGAGTTAACTCACAATTTTCCAACCCACCTCTAGAGGTGGATTAGAGTTAACCTATTGAGTTAACTACTTTTTTGTCCTGGCTGTACACAACATTAATTGCTATTTTCTCTTTTCTCAACACAACATTAATTGTTACTTTCTCTTTTCAAGTCACTTTTTGATATGAAAGTGGGTTAACTCACTTTATCTTGCCACAGCAATCAAGAGAAAGTGGATTAACTCACTGTAGTTAAACTGGGTTAACTACACAAGAAAACAAACTAAAAAGTGAGTTAACCCTGTATAACTTTAGTCATGGGTTGGAGTTATCTCTAACCCCAACTTATTGTCAAACAGAGGCGGGGCTCTTTGGTAACGTGATAAGGGGGTTTATGCCCCTTTTATCACTGGTTTTATACCCACATGTAATTTGGTAACCGAGATAGGATAAACATGGGTGATAAAACTTAAGCATGATAAAGAAGGGATAAAGGGGTGATAATTTATCCCTCCCATGGAGGGGGGATAAAAGTTATCCTTAAGGATAACTCATTAATTATTATTATTGTATTCTTGAAAATTGTGTGTACATTTATACACAGGTAAATAGTGTCAAATTAGGGATAAAGGGGTGATAACTATACACACTGTGTCACATCACATCACATCATATCACATCACATTAAAAGTTATCCCCTACATAACTATCCATCGTTTAAACCATCTCAAACCAAAAAACCCTTAAACGCGATTAGTTTATACCCGATTTACTTATATCAATCCCCTTATCACGTTATCAAAGAGGCCTTTAAATGTTTTAAAATTAGTAGGAGCAAGTCAAAGTTTATGTATTGTAATTATAGTAATGAGAGAGTGTTACAGGAATATATAATTCTAATTGATGGACAAAATACTTCTAAGAGTAGTAGTTTTTTGTACTTAGCGTCTATTATTCAAGAGAATGGGAAGATTTATGACAAATTGACAATGTTGCATATAGGATTAGGACATACTAGTTAAAATGGTGAAGTGCATCAGGAGTCTTTTGTGATCGTCGTATACCCGTGAAACTTAAATGCAAGTTTTATAGATCAACTGTGAGACCTATGGTATTAAGTGTTGGGCAATACTAAAGGAACACATTAACAAAATATGTAGCAAAGATGAACATGCTGAGATAGATGTGTGGTAAAACCATGGTTTGTTGAAGCGCCGATTCGGGGCGAATCGGATTCGCCCTGATTCGATCCAATTCGGTCTGATTCGTGTGTGTGTGTGTGTGTGTGTGTGTATATATTTATTTGTAATATACATTATATATGTATATAATGAGTATAGAGGCATGCTTGGATACGACAGGGTCGCTTGGTGCGGCCCTACCGTATCCACGTTGGGACCGTTGGATCCCAGATCCAACAACCCCTGCGCAACCTTGCCTTTCGCACAGCGCAAGCGCGCGAAACGACAAGGTCCGATATTTTTTTAACACACTGTTGGATGGATCTGACGGTGTTGGACTGCAATACGGCGAGGCCGCACCGCCGTACTGCAGTTTTACTCAATGAGTATATATTACATATATATGAATAGGTAAGACATATATGCATGGATATATGTAACATATGTATGACAGATATGAGAATAAGCTCAATAATTCATATGGATGACATGAAACTCATACCTTATTTACATTTCATATCATTTAAATAAATTATAATTTGTTGCTCTATTTACTTAAGATATTACATGTAAATAAGAAATTACCCCCCATTTGAATTCAATAAAAATATCAAAAAAATCATCTCTTACCAATAAAAAGTCAACTCCCCCATCTAAGAAGAAAATCGTAATTTTGGTGATTCTATCTAAATAGTGACTTTCTAATCCCTCATAATTTGGCATATCTAAAAATTTCATAATTCAAATAAACCCAATAGAACACTAAAAATTCAAAATCTGGTGAAAAAAGTTAAACGTATATATGGCTTTTCCAAGAGAGCCACTCTCTTATTAGATTTATTTGAATTATGAAATGTTTAGATATGCCAAATTATGAGAGATTAGAAAGTCGTTATTTTGATAGAATCACTAAAATCGCGATTTTCTTCTTAGATGAGAGAGTTGCTTTTTTATTGGTAAGAGATGATTTTTTTGATATTTTTATTAGATTCAAATGGGAGGTACTTTCTTATTTACATGTAATATCTTAAGTAAATGAAACTATAAAATGATATTACATGTAAATAAGAAAGTATCCATCATTTGAATCCAATAAAAATATTAAAAAAATCATATCTCTTAAAATCAACTCTCCTATTGAAGAAGAAAATAGTGATTTCGGTAATTTTAGCGGAATGCTAACTTTCTAATCTCCCATAATTTAGTCTATCTAAAAATTTGATAATTCAAATAAACTACATAGAATACTAAAAATCCAAAGTCCAGTAAAAAAAGTCAACGTGCATGTGACTTCTTCAAAGGAGCCCCTCTCCTACTGACAGCACTTAGTCTGCTTGAGACCTCTCAAGATTTGGTCAAACCTAAGCTATCATCACCCAAACTCATGAGAATTCACTTTCTAGTTTCTTTATTTATTTACTTGTGTTATATTAAATATATATATAATAAGCTTATGTGAATTAGACCGATTCCATATGAATCGGATCGAATCAGGGCGAACCCGATTCGGTCCGAATCGCCGCTCCAGCAAACCATGATGTGAACCTATGTCATCCATGGTTGAGACTTGGGAATGTATGCAATTATCTATGTTCCTTAAGGAATTATGTATGTGAACCTATGTGATCCACACTTTTATGTTATCATGATCTTCCGAGATCTTACCGAGATCTCTTCGAGATCAGTTCTCTTTGACCCTCCCAAGACGAAGACGAGATCCGATATGGCAAACCTTGATATATACATGCAAATCAGACCGAATCAGGCGAATCGCGAATCGGGTTTCCCCTGATCCGCTTTAATTCGGCCGAATCAGGCCGATTCGATTCGCCATGTCAAACCTTGGGTAAAACTAAAAAAGATAAGATTAGGAATGAGTGATTCTGTGAGGACTTGGGGATAGCTTCAATTGATAGTAAAATGAGAGAAAATAGACTCAAGTAGTTTGGACACGTGCACCGTCGCCCTAACTCGGCGCCGGTTAAAAAATGTGATCAAATCTTAATGGATGCTAGTAAAAGAGCTCAGGGTAGGCCTAAAATGAGATGATGGGATGTTATTAGGAAGGAAATTGAATTCTTAGGTTTAAATATGAATATAACATTTGAAAAAAATCTTTGGCAGAATAGGATTCATTTTACCGACCCCAAATAATGGGATAAAACTCTAATGATGATGATGATCACGATGATGATAATAATAATAAACTTAATAACATAATAAAAATTTAAGCAATAAGTTAGGAATTAACATGATGAGAAATAAATACTTCAAAAATAAAGTAGGAATGAAAGAGAATCAAAAACAATACCCAAAGAATAGGAATTTAAAATTCAGAAATAAAATAGTTGGTGATTATTTAACTTAATTATATGTTGTTATTTTAATAGAAACAAGAATTAACAAAAAAATAATAGAGTTAAAAGTCCATAAAATTGACAAGAATCAGTAGAAATAAAAAAACTAAAACCCAAAAAATTCACAAGAATAAAATATAATACCCCAAAAATTAACGGTAACTAAATAATTAGTAATTTAACAAGAGTCCTAGATGCTCCTATCCCCTCACACAAATAGAAAATAAAACCAAGCAAGAAGCTCACCCATCATAAAACCCAAGCAGGTAATGAAATAATTAGTAACTTAACAAGAGTCCTGATCTTTTCACACTTCCTAATTGATGCCGCCTCCTCTTCATACTTTTTTACTAATTTAATCTCGGGAAGAGTCCTAGGGACAAGACAAGAGAGGGGAGAGTCGTCACGCCTCCTCACTACCCAATGAAAAGGTCACGGGTAGAAGTCCTTGGACAGGAGAGGGTGTTGGGAGTTGGGGGTCTCCAAGAGAAATCCTGGATTGGACATAGAGCTGGTCTCTTTTGCCTTCATAAAAGGAAAAAAGGAGGGTCTCTGAATCTCAAGAAGGTGGTACCACAGATCTCTTTCTTGGGGCCTTCCTGAGACCAAGATTCTTGCAAAAATATCGTGAGGTTACATTCCATGCTAGGCGACAAGTCGGGCACCTCAAGTATAAGTTGGCTATCTTTTCAAGATTTCTTGTTTAATTTTGTATGCATGCTTCCTACTAACTGATAATGTTGTGAGTATATACATCTCATATCTGAAGCCATAAGCATCATGGAAAATAATCTGATTGAATTAAAAGACTTCTTCCAAATCCCTTGCACTAGAATAGAACTTGGAGACCCATTCGTGGAAGGATGATCATGTATAATTTTCAATTGGGGGAAGGAAAAGACAATAATGGAAATTGGAATATAATCAAACATGTAACTTAAACAAGGGCATAAAGTCTCTTAAGAAATAAAACATGCTAAATGAAATATTGCAGAAATAGTCCAAGTCAAGATTAGTCTAGGAGGCTAGGGACCCCGAGCTGACTAATCAGCTTGCCTAGTCACTCAGGTGGTTGATTTTTTAATCAATGGTGGTGTGTGAATGGCCACCGATGCAAAAGAGGCAGAATGGAGGGTTTCTAGGGGGTGAGGTGGGGAAGAAAAGGAAAGAACATTTTAATTTTTTTGGTGGGGTGGGGAAGAAAAGGAAAGAATGTTTTAATTTTTTTAGGGTAATTAAGTCCTTTAAACTTTTAGAGAAGGAATTTCTTTAGAAGATGACTTTGCAAACGTAGTTGGGAAGATAATTGATTTTAAGGTGTCTTATGAATGGTTGTTAAGGTGACAAAGGTGACTAAGGTGGTGGCTCACCGCCTTACTGCTTAGGCACCAAGGCCAGGCACCTAGGCGAAGACTAGTTTATGTAACAAAGTATCCAGAAATTCATATTTTATACCATGTGCATTCTCTATTTATTAATATAAAAGTATTTCCCACAAATATCTAGCACATATGTGTGTAAGAAGGTCATATAATAGAAGAAATAACAAATGTTAACAAAATGATTAATAGTAATAAGGCAAACAATCAGAATCCGAGCATATCTGTCAAGTGTCAACAGGTTGTATTTAATCTGAAGAGAAATAATAAATTGAGAGAGAGAAAGAATGACTAAATTGTATGTATAATTAAGGCATCCAGGAATATAAAACAGAATGGGGGCTGCAGCGGTTCATGAATCATGCAGCTGTTTAGTCTTATAGGGCTGCTCTCCTAGGCGCCCACTCACTTTGGCAGTTGGCCAACACCTTGTCGCCTTAGCAATGACTAGGCATCGCCTGGGCGATGCCTTAAAACAATGGTCTTATGAGATATGAAAATAATAGGGACTTATATGGAATTGGGACATCTCATTGGTGAAAATCCCCTTTGTAGTTCCATCTATCCAACAAACTAGTAAAAAGTAAGATTTTTTTTAAAGGGTATCACTTGCTTTCACTATTACAGCATCAGCAATTATTTAGGATTGAATTGATAGAACCAATTAACACATAAAGGTTGATCAGATTGAACTAGGAACATCAGACCAGAAGTAAAATGAAGAGTTGGTGGGCTATGACAAAATAGATAGCATCATACATTTCATTCTCTCATGATGAAACCTGGCCAGTCTCTAATCTTCAGCATTTCTGTAACTCCATGTGTCCATCAAATAAGAACCATAAGTTTTTTCTAAAGAGTATTATATATAAGTATATTTAGTCATTTAGGGTCTGAGTTATGCACAACATGCATCTTCAGTAAATTCTTTAATCATCATAGTTAATTACCAAATACCAAGATATTTACAACTGAAACTAGCAATGTCCAAACACAGGAGAAAGTCCATGGACGGTGTACTAATATTTACAGTATATAAGCTATGGAAATTTTATCTAGTGAGATATGAAATAACACAATACAAAATTCAGCAATGATCATATGAAAACCTTCTGGTTCAAAATTTGTCATCATTGTGGCATAGTTTGTTAGAAAATAAAAATATTTGCACCATCTCTGGGTGTTTAATAAGAGAACGTACCTTCTTAACAACAAAATGATAACATAGAGAGCATTCACAAACCATAAAAAAGGTTTAATATCCAGGGATTGATAGAAATTATTACCTGATGCACTACCTGAGATATTAGATAGAACAGAGATCATCAGCAATGAATAACACGACTCACAGAAGCTTCAGAAGACGGTTTAACATCATATAAGAATCGCATCTAGCATATGGACTGTTGTCCTCTTTTTCCTTTTTAATTTGGACACAAAGGGAAAGGGAAATTCTTCGTTGCATATCACTTCCATCGATCCTAATCCCAAAACCCAAGGGGACTTCAGAGCTCAAATATAACAAAATGCCAAAGAACTAAACAGCGTGTTCTTCCAGCCTGATGCCAACTTCACCCTACAGCCATTAACCAGGCCAAACAGCAAATAGCATTGGTAGGTGCCAGCTGAAACGTGGCTACAGGGGTGCTGATTTCCACAGCGACTCCTCGGACAGTTGTCAACTTTCCTAGCTGAATCTAGTTATTGAGTATCGATATCCACAGAGAATGGAGAGAACATAAAAAGAGAGTGAGATCTGTAAAAGACGTAAGACGCGAACCTGGTGGACGCGAGCGCTCGAGAAGGATCTCCTCGGTGGAGACCATGGTCAGGCGGCTGCCAGCGTCCTCGTGGACGGCGTCCCCGAACTTGGCCCAGTGGCGCCTCTCAAGGGCCTTCTTACTAAGGCGGGCGCGGGCGAGCTTCCGAGTCCGGGTGGTGGTGGTGACCTTCACCTTGTCCCCGGCGTCGTTGAACCTGTACTCGATCAGCTTCTTGACGCCGTTCTCGTCGGGACCGACCACAATGGGTGGGGGCAGCAGGTAGGCGTAGTCGTCGGCGTCATCCTCTTCCTCGAGCTCCCCCCACCGGAGCTTGTTAGGGTGCTGCTGCGCGACGGCGGCCATTGTGTTGTGGTCCGGAGACCGCGCGGGGGGGGGGGGCGGGGTCTAGACAAAAAAAAGTTACATCTCTAGGGTTTTCACAAGGGAATTTGTTTCAGAATAATTAGGAATTTATTAAAATAACTTTTTTATAATAAATATTTATCAAAATATATCTGACTCTAACATATTTATAAAAATATATCTAATTCTAATATATTTATAAAACGAAAAATACTTGTGACCCGCCTCCTATCCATCCCCAAATACAAATTGGCGTGGACTCCGGTCAATAATGTGCAGTTGGTTGTAAGGGTGTTTAAATTTCGGGTCAAATTGAAGAATCAAATTAGACCAAATTGAATTGATCGATTCGATTCGATTTGAATTGAAATCCAGTTTAATTTAGTTTCACATATTATGAAACCGAATCGATTTGTTTAAACAGAATAAATCAAATTTTATTATTATTATTATTATATATGTATTATGTATATTAAAAAATAATTATATAACTAAATTTATAAATAGATATATATTTTCAATTTTTATGTTTATTCTTAATATCTAAATATTAATAAATTTAAATCATATTTAATTAAATAAAAAATCGGTTTGACACCTTAATCGATTCGGTTCAAGTTGACTAAAAATTGGGTCTACTTGAATCGAACCGAACAATTAAACAGTCCTAGTTGGTTGTGAATTTACAAAGGGAGCAGATGGTTGTGAATATAAGAAGTCTAATTATAAGCGTGAGGAAGTTCAATAGCCCACATGGAATTGCAAGTGGTAGACGAATTGGCCGGCCTTCCAGGAACAGAGCTTCTACATCAGCATTGAGGCCGCTACACTGTAAGTAGGTATGCATGCCAGTTCCACTAGTTACATAAATAAGAACTCAAGTTATAAGAGAAAATTGTATTTAAAAATTACACTTTCTCATATATTGTTTACTTTTAATTAGATAAGTATAGTGTGTCCTTAGAATATTGGTCAACGTCAAAATATATGAAAAAATATAATTCTCAAATACAGTAATTTTTTCTCAAATTACAAAGGAGCCGAGAATTGCTTATTTGGCAATAAATGGGAATGCATACCTATCCCACTAGCTATAACATAAACATTGTGGAATGATGACTCGGACTCGAACAATCCTGGTTAAGAATGGTCAACAAGTGCCTTACAGAATAACCAAGTTGATGGAGATAAAACCCTCCTCATCAGCTCACACCCAATGCTTTTAACTTAACCATGAGATATTTACCCAGAAGAAGTCCGTTGGCCTTAGTGCCACTGGAGAAGAAGACTTGAGCCTTCTTCAAGAATCGTGAAACAATATGTTCCTGGGGTAGTTCCAATCTCCGACTCAATGGATGGATGAGATAACTGGTGATTTCTTCAGATAGTTAACAATACAAAACCTGCACTAAGAGGACAAAAACCGCTTTTCTTCCCGTGTCATTATTACTAGTCGAGAACTAAGCTATAAATGTGAGCTCTATAGTTTCCACTTCTGCTTCAAGTAAACCCCAACACTGAAATTATGAAATTAATATCTACGTTAACTTGTGTGAAAGTACACTCCAGAGCGTGGGATCCCTAAGATAAGCCGTTGGCCACCTTTTGTGGTTTACACTACAGCGTGGTCAAATATAGGGTTGTTCATGGTTTGATTCGATTTGGATCTCATTTTTAAAAAAATCGAATCGATCTAAAATTATATTCAAACTGAACCGAATCGGTTCGGTTGGAACCGAAATAAGGGGAAAAAAGTTATTAAGGGAGAGAAGCACCCCCAACCACTGCACTATTGATTTTTTTTATAATATATTATATTATATATATTATATATTCGGTTCATATCAATTCACCAATTTCAAATCGAATTGAATTGTGAACCCCTCCAAATCGAATTGATCCGAACCGACTCGAATTGATCAATTCGATTTGATTTTTCGATTTAAACCGTTTAAAGAACACCTCTAGTCAAATGTATTCTAAGTTCCAACCCATCAATCTTCGCGAGCGCAATCCATCACAAAATCCTTCAAATATATGACACATGTTGTGCATGCAAGCGTACGTGTTAGATCTATAGAGAGAGAGAGAGAGACCCGTAACACAGTAAACAACACTCCCTATCAACAACATCATGACTTAACTCATACTCCCTACAGATATGTTTCATAGTGCTTCTTTAATGTATTGCCAACGCCCCAAATCAAATGTAGATATCAGGATTCTCTACTACTCAGATGTATTTCAGAAAAAAAAAATTAAAAGTTTCCACAAATACCAAAATATACATCATCAGAAAACATTATGCAACCTTCATCATTTGACTCTATTCCATGTGAACATTTGTCGATCAATGCAAAACAGTCAAGGAAAGTGCATTAAATATATCGGGGGCGCATCTTTCCACATGGCGCGCGGTGAAGAGACACGGTCTCTCCACGTCACGACGTATTTTCAATTAATCGGGAGTATAATATTACTCTTCTACAAAAAAAAAAACATGCAGAAATGATAAATCTACTATTTTTGTTGGAGCAATAATTTATATGCAAAAACTCCAAAATGAAATATCTGTATGACAATGGTGAAGTCTCTAGACATTGATCCAGAACTCAACTACCATCCCTCCCTCCAACAAAAACTTGATGATCATGATTTCCATGGTTTAGCTGATAACCTCACAAAAACAGGGGAAGTTTTATTCAACAAAATTTTCCACACAAATAGCTAGTGTTAACTCCCTTACTAAGCCTTTGATTTTAACCAACAGAGAGTAGACATAGACATCATATTTTTCATTTACTTTAGAGGTGACAACAACTAAACATGACATATTACGCCTTCAACACAATTTTCAGATAACAAAACATCAAGAGGGAAATATGTGTAACAGATACCATGCAATCATCCATGGAAAGTATGAGAAAAATATAGACTTTGGACTTTCTAGTCATTGAGAAAAAAAACTATTGCACTTGAGAATTACATTTTTTTTCATGTACTTCTTATTTTTCATTGGATAGATATAATGTGCTCTTAGCTTATGGGTCAATTGGAATGTCAAATTGCATGACAAAGTGCAATTTACATTAAGAAAAGTTTATTGTATTTGAGAATTATATTTTCTCATATATTTTTAATTAGATGAACACAATATATTCTTAATGTATTAACCAATAAAAAAGTCAAATTACATGAGAAAGTGCAATTCTACTGCAGTAAACTTTTCTTTTGTTGGCCACTAGATGTGTCTGCAATTTAGAGAAGACTTGACCTTTACAGTTCATTCCATTTCCAACATGAAAGCCTCCTCTTGAGACAACCTAAGACATTATGATTTGATGTTCACAGTATAAAAAAAATGTGGGAACCAAGGATGACTTAACATATTGTACTTTTAAGATACGATGATATAAAAATATTCTGTACTTGATTGGATGTTCGCGCAAAATATCTGTTGACACAAACGAGTGTGGGCATGGCAGTGGAACTTGCTCGCTTGTATCTGTAGATGAGTGCACAATACTTTTGCGTGCCAAATACAAAATAAATGTCGCAAACAAATGCCTACTGAGAAAACTGAGATACTCCCTCATACCATATGGAAGGCAATGTGGAACACTAGAAGGAGCTCCCCTATCTATACAAATCGTGTAAGATATCGTTTGGCATGGCTTCTGCAGGAGTCGGAATCGGGAGAAGCCGCTTTTGCAGGTGTCATGTACGGACGACGAGATTTTCACCTCGTCGCCCGTGCTACTCCAGCGAAAGCGGCATCATTTATAAATAAATAAATCAATCAATTGCTAGTTCCTTCGCCCTCCACGTCGACGTCTGTCATCATTTTCTCAAAATTTTATCAAAGCGGTTCATCTGCCGCTTCGGCGAAAACGGCTCTGGCGCTTTCTTCTGTCCGTCTCTCTCTTCTCTCGAAAGTGCAGCAGACGTGGAAGTCGAGGTCACCCCAGAACATTTGGTAACGATTGTAAAATTGTTAGAGATTTCTCACCTCAAATTCTTTCTAAACTCTATTCCAAACAGTGCCTAAGTCAGGGCGCTTTGAATTAAGAATGACATGTGAGGTGGGGAGGGGGGTCCTGGGTTCGAATTCGGGTACACTCGAGTAGATGGAGTACTGTTTGGCAGGGACTTTATAAGTTACTAGATTATTAATATAAAAAAAATCTGAAAATTTTGATATTCCACATTGGGAACAAGCCAGTTTTGGCCTATGAGGATTAAGATTTGAATTGCGTGTTTTAAAAACGTAATAAGTCGCAAAGATATCCACATAATATTATAGCTGTTAGCCGCAATATTTATTGCATTAAGACATCCATTAATTGGTTTCTCTCATTTTTTTGTCTCCTAACACACCGATGGATCAACGTTAACGCCTGAGAAAATGGCATATGCAAGGGAGCAACGATTGCTATGCATTTTTTAAGTGGTCTGTTAACACTAAAAAATGGCATGGCATGTGCATGACCGCATTACTCAACTAAAAGAAAAAAAATGCAGAAGACAACAAAAATCGCAACAACAACAAAAAATGTGAAAAACAAAACAAAACACCAAGTTAAATTTAAATTTAAAATTTCCAAAGTAATTTTTTTAAACATAATAAAATCCATAAAAAACATTAAAAAAATAAGGATTACAGAAAATTAAAGATGCAAAAGCAGGAACACAATACAAAATTTTAATCTGAATATCAGATTTTTCAATAAGAAATAGAAAAATTCACAAAAGGTCAGAAAATCGTAAAAGAATAAAGGAAGAAAATAACTACACAAACAAATGGAATTTTCAGATCTTTCACTAAAAATAAATGCAGAAAATGAAAACAAAAACAAAAACAAAAAATCTCCAAAAGCATTAAATAACAAAATAAAAAAATTTCAAGATTGAACTTCAGATTTTTTTTTAACAAAAAATCACAAAATAAACAAGAAGCATCGGAAAAAGAAAGCAAATAATAAACAGGAAATATTCAACCCTCACAAAACTCTAAATAAACTATTCAAACTTCAAAATCCAAAGGAAACTGTAAATCTCAAGACAAAATCGAAAACAAAATTTTAAATGTCAATTAAAATCCAAAAGCAAAACCATTCTGAAAAATCAAAGTTTCAACCTTTAAAATAAATTCATTAAGTTTGAAATCGAAATAAATTTGAAAAATACCTCAAATCAAAATCAAAATCCAAAAACAAACCCTCTAAGTTAAACATCCAAATAAAAATGAGTAAACACTCCAAATGTCAGTCAAAATGCAAAAACAAATCCTTTAAATTCAAAATTGAAACAAAATAAGTAAATTTCAAACCCAAATTAAAATCTAAAAACAAAACTTTTGATTCCAAATTCCAAATTATAAAGATGAATAAATATTCAAATCAAAATCCGAAACCAGATGTTTTAAATCCAAAACCAAAACCTAAAATCCAAAATTCAAACTTGAAATGAGACCCAAAACCCAAATCTCAACACAAAAGTCCAATCTAAAATGATGCTCTTCCTTTCTAAATTTGGCCGGTTTGCTTATAAATGTATTTTCATGGTTTCCTTCGTATAGGCACAAGAAGGTATTTTCAAGCGTATTTCAATCTTATAGATATTGAGTGGAAATTCATGAATAAATTTCACTTTTATTGATTTTGAAATTTTCAAATGTTATTGTTTAATAATGATATCCTTAGTGAATATTCGCAGTAACTCATGCTTTGATGATGAATACGATGTATAATCCGTTAGGTTCAGCCTATCTTAGGTAAGAAAATATTTTTAGAGAAAATTTTATGTAATGACTTAATTTTTTGGTGCCTCTTAAAAGTTAATCTATGAATTTTTTTTACCTAAAATTTATAGATTTTGGCATCTTCAATGAGATCTCTCATCTCGTAAGCTATTTTCTTTGATTTCTCTTTTGTGTAGGATTTTCATGAGCGAGACTATAGTCTCTGCTATCATTTCTAGTGTCTAACACTCAGAATCCAACGACCAACACTTAATGCCCGGCGGCTAACATCCAGTGCCCAATACCCAGCACCTGACACTCATTGCTCGACAACGCCCGACAGCTAACACTCGGTGCCCTGCGCCCAGGGATCAGTGGCCAGCAGGTGGTCGACGCCTTGAGCCCAACGGCGGCGGCCAAAGGTCTGACGTCTGACAATCGACGCCCAGCCGCCAATAACTGGCCCCCGACGCCTGGCAACAGTGCTGATAACTTGCGATCGACAGCAACGCCAATGATCGTTGGCGATCGACATCCGATGTCTAGGAACCAGCGTTTGACGTCCAACAGCGGCACTGTCGGCCAACGGCCGATGCCCGATACCAATGACCTATATCAGTTTCAAGACAATATACATCAATTAAAAATTATCAAATAGTACTTAAACCTACAACTGTTGTGCTCAAATTTTTTTAAAATTATTTTGAAAATTATTTTATCGGAAAAATAAATATTGAAGAGATTTTTTAAGAAAATTATTTATGTAGGTACCAAATAAGTAATTATACTTTTTATTTTTCAATAAATACTATTTCTTGAAAAACTTGTTTCATATGAATATATTTCAAATGGGCCTTTAATCCTCCTGTCAATCTTTCTAAATAAATCTATCTCCAAACTAGAATATTAGGCTTCAAAATTTTCAATTATTTAATCAAAGTTTTTCTCACACTTGATATGCATGTGGGTAATTAACGCTATTCCTTTATGAATAATGGGATGAGGTCCGCCGAAACCCAATCTCCTGATTTCTATGTGAAATCTACACCCAAAAGCACTAAATTTTACAAAATCATAAAGGTATGATCTTCTTATTTGTTGAGCAACTGATCAATCACTTCTATGACTAGAATTGGACGCCATTTTTGGTTTGGCTAATTAACGAGAAGTACTTACTAGAAGCGGTTTGCGCGCCGAAATCATATTATATATATATATATATATATAAGAGCTGTAATCCAGATCCCACTGAGTAACCAGTGAATCAAATTTCCATATGACAATATTGCTTGCATCCGCGAGACAAATTAGTTGGTGCTGCGTGGGATCGCACATATAACTCGGTGGGAGAAACACTTCATATTTAGCTGATTGGATATTAAAAAAATATATTCGATTAGCTGCGAGATTGGTTAGAACGTGGGCCTTACCTCTTACACCACCATTTCTTAGGCGTGGGGTTCACACCTGCAGCCAATCCATCTCTTGCCGCGCGAGTGATTTTTTTTTATCCAACTAACTTGATATGATTAGTATTTTGCAATTGGGTGCAGACACATGTTAGGGTGGTCTCCTCTCTCTCTCTCTCTCTCTCTCTCTCTCTCTCTCTCTCTTCTCATAATTTATATACATTAATGGTGCAAGTAGTAGGCCCGTAAGCCCATCTCCGTTGTTGATTCGTGCCTAATCCTAATGAGTGGTGGGGGCAGCATGACCAAGGCCACGTCCTACTTCTCTCTCTAATGAGCATAAAAATTACTTGTTTACCTGAGGAAGATAAGCTTAATTATTAATCCCTAACAACATCGCCCGATGGCAACATGCTGATGATGATATATACTATATGACTCCATCTATATATATATGAAATGTTAGTTGGTAATACTCTTTAAATAATTTTATATCATCTCTAGGAATAATACTATTAATATTATTATATCATTTGTTACGTAATCTGGTGGGAAGAATAGACCCCCCCCCAACCAATTCTAATTAGTGTGCAGAAATATAAGCCCATAAGCTCTTGCCACAACATCCATAGAGAGCAAACGCAACCACCTACGAAGAAACACCTCACTGCGGTGGTGAAGTAGATCTCTCCGCGCCTCCCCCAACAAAGTACTCCACCTCCCAACTCTATTATTAATACAGTACTGTGGCAAACAACTTACGCACAAGCTGAGAGCTAGGTCCAACACCGCCTGCAATAACAAGCAAGGTCTCTTCTTCCTTTCCCCTTCCCTTCTCTCTTCTCTCTTTTCTAGCTAGATCTCCGGACATGGCGGTAATTATCAGATGTTCCCTTCATGATCCCTTCTTGTTCCCAACGATTAAGGCCAAGCATCAGACTTCTTCGACGGCCTGCAGGCCTTCCCTGCTCCCTAGCAGCCAGATGAAACCCACCCGAATTAGATCAACTCTTCTCGTCCAGTCCACAGCTGTGAACAAGGTCAGTACGTAGGTGGTCTCCTGATTAATTCCTGCCATCTTATTACTCCTGTTACATACACCGTAGGAAAAACTGTAATTAATTAGTAGGTGCGTGATGTGATGAATCTTGCAACGGGGGAAAGGGCCGGCCGGGCCTCTCAAAAATTAATCTCATGATCCGGGGTTTGCCTTGCCCACCGCGCGCTCAGGTGTTCGAGGATCAGGCGCTGGGGATCGTCTGCTACAAAGATGAGCATGGCGAGGTGATCTGCGAAGGGTACGACGAGGGCCCTCGTCATAATACCCCGCAAGCTTCCCCGGCCGTTCACAGTGACAGGTATAACAAACAACGCCTGATGAGCCAGCTGAAAGCCTCGCAGGGGGTGATCCGTAGTCCACGCAGCCATCCTCCGTTAAAAGCTTAGATTCTGCGTTCTGACTTGGTTTTCCACCGCCTGAACTTGGCAGCCTCCGAGCTCGTAAGGGCCTCCATATTTCTCATGGCTTGCAACCGACGAGAAGGGTGGGGAGGAGGCCGGAAGAAGGCGGCCCTGTCGTTCTGTGCATCAACGGCCTCACCGCCGAGGAGCCTGAGAGACTGTGAGCGACCGCCAGCGGGTACGTACGTACGTAGTTGGTGGTTAAAAGTTGCAAAACAGCATGGGCATGGGGCATGGGGTGGGAACCAAAAAGCGCCCGCTAGCTAGGTAGCTAGTCTCTCGATGAATCCTACATGAATGTATTGTAGAACAGTGAATCATGAATGGGATGTAAGAATTCTGCTCTCACTGTTGAGAGCGGGCAGTCAATCGACATTGATGTAAGAAGGAAAAAATTTAGTATATGATGTTAACGAAGATCGTGTGGCCAGCAAATGGTGACCATTAATGGGCTGTCCAATGGGTTGTCAATGCGGTGGCCATTGCTGGCCACACGATCTTCGTTAACATATGATACACTCTGCAAAGCTTTAGAAAGCTATATAACATGCATGATGCATACGATGTGATTGCTCGATCACCCCCCCCCCCCCCTGAGAATCTTCAGAAAATTAGATGATTCAGAAAAATAGAAAGATGGCAAGTCCCTTTTCCATGGTCTTCGTGTTACGGTAGGTCAACTCAGGCTGAGATAACCGTCGAGGTGATTTTGATCTAAACATGTGCCGAGATGATTAAGTCGAGAAAACCATTTCGAGGTCCGCTTAGTCGATGTGAGACGCGTGTTCCGAACTCCCGATCTGACTTACAAAGTCCATCGAGAGATCTTGGGGGAGACACTCCGACACTCTAGGATCAGTTACTAGCCGAGAAAAATGGTCTACCCTATGGAGTAGAACTACATACCTGCGTTTGTAGAATGTCTGTCTTTTTGATAGGGTTAGGATACCCGTGGAACAGTTAGACAACCCTGCGAATCTCGCAAAGTATATCTCCGTGATTGTCGTCGGATCGTGGTCATAACCGACATGTCAGATTGTTTAGATCATGGTCATAATAGCCGCAATTAACGGACGCACGATCCTCAGACATTGCCTTGTCAGCTACTGTTCTGGCCGTTAACGCAGCCACACTCCGGGAATCCCGCGGATGCGTCGGGCTCCAGGTGGGTTACGTCCGAGTCAGGTAATCCTCGTCCTTGACCGAGTTGAGACAGTCGGCTCGAGGGGTGTAAAGAGGTCGGTCTAGCCGACCTAAGTCATCGTCCTAGATGACGACATCGTCCAACCCAAGTCACGTAAGGACGTCGGCTCAGGCACTCTGGGAGGTCTCTCGAGCCGAGAATTCAGTCGACCCGTAAGGAACTAATCTAAGATGTCTAAGGTTTCAACTCCAAATTAAGCCTGTTTCTGGCCATCACATTTTATGAAGGTGAAGGTGCACAATACCCCGCACATTTTGTATATGAAAAAGTATTAGAACAAGTTTGATAACCAAATAAGTCCTGATAATCTCTGATAAAAGAGATTTATCAGCCTGGATAATTAATTCTGTCACTTTGGTAAATTAGATAACTTATCAGACACTTATCAGTACTTATTGGTGATAAGTCCTGATAAGTCTAACTCTCATTTTCGAGTTGATAGAGTTATATGGACTTATAAGGGACTCAAAACATCTCAAAGTGGGGATAACTTTATTAATGACCCTGATGTGATATAAATTATATCATTAATGACCTTGATATGACATAAAATAATCAATGTGACATAAAATTATCATACCTCCAAATGTTACACCAAAATAAGAAGTGGCTATGAGAAATTATCTTATCAGCGAATATTCATCTTGCGAATAACTTATCTAGTTATCAAACATGTCATTCGACAGATTTATCGAATAGGTTACTTATCTCACATATAACGGGGTGACTTTAATAGCACAGTGATGCGGTACGAAGTCCACCCTATTGTCGTAGCACATTGATAGCAAGTTGTTCTCTATGTATATATACATGCATACGTGCTGACCTTTAATAACAGAAAGTGAACGATGATACTGATTGTTTTGCTCAAGAAAAGGGGAAAAAAAAAAGAAGAATAAAAGAATAGGGTTGTGATGGGGAAGAGGCTCAGATCAAGATGGAGGATATGGTGACATATGACAGCACTACCTCCACATTGCAAGTACAACCCTGTTATTGAAGAGCATATAAACGTGGCCTGCCTTCCCTCGTTTGTTGCGATCCCTTGGTTCCTTATCTTAATAGAATTGTACGGCGACACTATATTTATCGCAAAAAACCAACAAAGAAATGAAACAATTTCTGTCGTTCGGTCAAAAAAAAAAAGGAAAGCTTTTCTTGCACAAATACTCATCTCAAAGTGAAAATTGCGTAAAAATTTTATCTTACACTCGCACTTGTATCTACACCCTTCTCACGTGAGTTTGTTGTCATGAGAGCCCTCATAGTGAATTTCACTAAAATATAAATACAATATTCCATTTTCCTCTACATAGCTCTTTAAGATATTTTGACAACTTCCCAATGAAAAGTAATGGAAAAGACAAGCGACAATTACTTCAGGGAAGAAGGATGTTTCATGCAGATGCAAATCTAGGATAGATTGTCACATAATCTTCACTTTAAGAGGGGTTTTTGTGCAAATAAAGAAAAACACACAAAAAAAGAGACGAATAGTTCTGCTAATGATATCTGCCTGCTCAAAACCTCTGCATCTGCATGCACAAACAATGGAGGCGCAGCGCAAACTTTTCCCCTTTCTATCCATCAATAAACGAAACCAAGCACAGGAGTGTCGATTCTTGGTTGACAAGGACATGACAGTAGCAGCAGCTAACCACATAGACCAACCTTTCAGCAGTCGGACTGAACACATTCATACCGTGGGAGAAACTTGCAGCAGCAATATGCACAAAAAAAAACTATATTGGATTTCCTTTTTTTTTTCCTGGTGCAAGCACATAAGCATTTCTTTACAAATATTTTAAGCCTCCGTCAGAAAACCTTATGGCATTTTATCAGCCTTGATCTACACAATTGAGGAATGATTCACAAATATATAAATAAAAAAAATACAATGAGAGGGAGGCATCAAAAAGAGAAGGAAGGGGGGGAGAATAGACACTTAACAACCAATAATATATAAACGGCTGGCACCAGACTTGCACATGAAATGTACGACAAGAATGCTGTGTGACTATTGGGGGTGAACCTGTGAATTGTCTTCACCAAGGTCCGACTCTGACCTACTTGGAATGATGGTCGGCGGCGACCATTGGTCCGGAACCATGAGAAAATATGCAGACATGGCTTTCCTGAAACGTTTCTTGTATTGCTTGGGAGAAATAACAGTAGGCGACTCATTCTTCGGCCCGCCCAAAATCCCTGAAGCTTTCACCCACGTTTCCAGATGCTTGTCCCACGTGTACTGCCGCATGAAATCAATTATCCCTAGAACAAGTTCATGCTTCTCCTCGTCAACCCCCACAAGCAAGGAATAATCCATCACATCGATTGACTGCACCAGAAGAATGAAACACATGAGAAACTATGTGAAATGAAGCATCATCAATCATAACCCAGATTGTGCAAACACTCACTGCATCTCAGAAGATGAAAGATAAAAGCATGTGCCAAAGAAAGCAGCATAGGCTTTACAAGGAAAGTATCTATTATTCTGGTGAAAGTAACTATCAATAAGCTGTAACATAGTCGCCCAGGAAAAGGGAACAATGTCTAGAAGAAAGATATGCTGACACACGTGCAGGTGTTGGCATGGGTTTGTTTGTTAAACACAACATCCAAATTCCAAATGACCTTAGCTTTTGCTGCAAGTATGCATACATTAATGCTGACTAAAAACCCCTGCATTTATGTTAAAGGAAATATTAACACAAACTCTTCTAATCCAAACAAGTGGTTCACATATCGTAACTGTAGAGCCTTGCCCTATCATCCAGTTGTGGCTTAAGACATGGAAGATCAAATCATAATGGTCTGACAGCCTTGCTGTCAACATAATGCAAATCACACCCCATACTTATGCCAAAACTGGCAGAGGAAGGGAGCACCATTTAACAATCCCATATTTAGAATATTTGCAAAAGTTCATCCAAGCATCCTCATCTTAGGGCACATGGAAACACTTGGGACAGAAGTATGTTTTTCAAAAGAAAAATGGTCACTTTTTTTGTAAGAAGATCCCTAAAAACACAGTTTGACCATTGAGAAATGATGGGAAACCCCTTTGCCTGTACCACTTCTGGTATCTCCCGCTCCTCCACCAGTGTCCTGCGTCCTGCCATAGCTGATGCAACTTTTACTAGCATTTACTAAGATTTAGTCATATCTTTTAACCGGTGCCGAGTTAGAGTGACAATACACATGTCCAGACCACCTAAATATATTTCTCTCATTTTCCTATCAATTGGAGCTATACCCAAGTCCTTACGGAAGCACTCATTCATAATCTTATCTTTCTTAGTCTTACTACATATGCATCTCAGGATCCCCATCTCTGCTACACACATTTTGTTAATTTGTTCCTCTTACTACACATCCATCTCAGGATGCTCATCTCTGTTACACACATTTTGTTAATTTGTTTCTTTTGCACTATCCAACACTCAGTATCATATAACAAAACAAGCCTCACAGTGGTTCTATAAAACTTCTCTTTAAGTTTCATGGGTATACGACGATCGTAGAGGACTCCTGATGTACTCCATTTTAACCAGCCTATCTTAATCCTATGTGCAACATTATCATAAATCTCCTCATTCTCTAAGATGATAGATCCTAAATATCGAAAGCTACTATTCTTAGGAATGTTTTGTCCACCAATTAGAACAATATCTTCTTGTAACACTCTCTCATTACTATAATTACAATGCATAAACTCTGACTTGCTCCTACTGATTTTAAGACCTTTAGACTTCAAGATATGCCTCCAACTTTCTAACTAAACATTTAAATCATCGATACTCTCGTCAATTAAGACAATATCATCTACAAGTAACATACACCAAGGGATATCATCATGCAATTTTTTGTTACTTTATCCATAACTAGAGCAAAGAGATATGGACTTAGTGTAGAACTTTGATGTAAATCTATAGTGATCGGAAACTCACAAGTTTTCCCAGTAATAGTTCTTACACTAGTAGTAGCACTCTCGTACATATCCTGAACCAAGTCAACATATCTTTGAGAGACTCTCTCTTTTATGAAAGTCCATCAAATCAATTCTCTCGGCACTCAATCATAAGCCTTCTCGAAATTGAAAAAAAACATATATAAATCTCTTCTCATCTTTCTATACTTCTCCATTAACTATCATAAAAAAAAACTTATGCAGTAGATCTATTCAACAAAAGTCCAAACATAAGATCAGTGAATTTGGGGGACCAAATTCTTTTAAGTGAGCACCTCTGAGTATTTAACTAAAAGTGAAAAAGATAGAAATACAATATTGAGATGTATGAGAGTAAGAAAATACAAAAGATTGAAACATAATATTAAAAGGATTGAAACAGAATATTAAAAGTGAGAAGGTAAGAATGAAACACCGATAAAATAATATATCAAGATGAGAATCGACTCTTTAAATCTTTAAAGTTATATTAAGAATCGATTCTTGTAGCAAGAACTGCCAACCCAAAAACGGATATGTAGATGGTGGTATGGAAATTAATAAAATAGCTGAAATAATAAGGGATTTTTTCAAATAAACCATTGTTAAAAGTGAATTTGCACACAAAAAAACATTCCTCGAAATGCATTAGCAGGCATACCCTTGTCTAAAATCAAATAATGCAAATATGCCATCAATATAGCATATTTGCACTAAGGGCCCTTTGCAATTATGCCATCGTATGACCATTATGATGGCATATTTGCACTATTTGATTTTAGACAAGGGTATGTTTGTTAATACAATTCGACAAATGGTTTTCTTAAAAATTCACTTCTATCAATGACTTATTTGCAAAAACCCCAAATAATAATTAACCTTGATTTGTGTGCATAGGTCTAGAATTTTCAGGGCTACATGAGAATAATTTCTCTTGACCACTTAAAAGCCATTAAGAATCGATTATTAAAACAATAAGGGGGGCAAATGGAGAGGGAAAATCTCAACCTTCTGGCCCAAACCGTAAGGGCCAACTGTTAAACCAGGCCTAATAGGTGAAAGCCCAGTTGCTTAACTACGGCCCACCTATAGAGAGCCCAGATGATAAACACAACTCAAGAAGCGCAAAAGAGCCCAGAATGCCACTCACATGGAGGGACCCTCGACTCAGCCTAAAAGTCTAGAGGACAGCTCAAGGCAAGTAGAAAGCTTTCAAAGCAACGTCTTGGGAATGCACTAAGGTAGGAAGTTAACTCGACTTACAACTAACCTGATAAACTAACAAGGCTTTAGCCCGATAGTCTAATCTTCCACAAATAGGTCCTTACCCCGAAGGTTCTTAGCCCAATGGTCCCTAGTTTGGCAAGAGAGGTTAACCAGATAGGTTCTTAGCTCAGCCCGAAAAAGAGCAAAACAACTGAGACTCCCACCTGATATTATGGTCAGCAGATCCCACTAAGTCGATAGTTACTCAAGAGATGTGGAGCCATAAAGACTATAACACGATCGCCACAATCATGACCTGTGAATCTCGAAACGGGCTATGGTCCCACGATGGACATTCCTCTAAGGGGTTACGCCCACAAATAGGCCTTAACTATTGCCACATCATGGAAGACCATTTGGGAAAACCAACCACCTTTATAATCTCCTAGGATAGCTTCGAGAAAAGTAAGACATTCTTAGCACTCAAACTTGTGGAAAATGATCTCAAATCGCCTCCCTTTTGTCTTCTGCCCTTGCCCACTCTAACTTAGGCACAGAAGGGATATCTTTCGGACTCACCTCCCAAGACCTCTGATTATTTATTTCTCCTTACAGATCTAATCATAGCGAGCTCGAGTGCCACTAGATTTTCCAAATCCCAGGACAATCTTATAGTCTACACGAAGCATGGTTTGCAATCTCTCAAAAATCTCTCGAGATTTCTCAAGATTCTCTGTCTCTCCAGCTTGGCGATATCTGACATGTCCGAGACACTTGATGTCGAGATCTTTTGAGATTCTCTGTCAAGCCAGGAGGATTTGAAACCGATCCCTTCACTCCCCAACCATCGCACCGATGTGGTTGCCATTTAAATGTCTTCCATTAAGAGGAAGGCTCCTGGCCATAGTTACTCTCTCCACTGCAACCCTTATAGGCAACTCTTTCTGAAGTCTTCCGTTTTGAAATGTAACCCTTTCTTAGGTCTTATTACATTGTTTTCTCATGTTGGATGTTTAAGTGAACGAGACTACATAATGTCCCTCAAAAAATATGTGCTTAATTTAGTCTTTGTTAGTGCTCCTATTCACCAAATATTTATGTGAGATTTCTCCAATATCTCCTCTGTAACCCTCTTGAGATAAAACAGAGATCCAACATGACATTTTTCATTTGTGATTGTTCAATTCCCGTTATTTAAAGTTAATGCTTTAGAGTTTATTTATAGATTTTACTTAATTCATGATTTATTTGTGGAATATTTATTTCTCATTTCCGTTGATTCTTGCTTATTGTTGTTAATTCTTGTTTTAAAATTTGTGATATGAACTTATTAAAACTTAAAAGTGTTGCTGAATTTTTTCTGTGAATTCTTGTGATATCTAATTGTAACATGTACAAATGTAGTAATGATGGCTATCAATGTTATCCAATTATTTATTTTTCTTCTTAAAATGATCTTTTTTGTTGTATATATATGTATATATATATATATATATGTGTGCGCACTTATCTTTTCTTTGCAGCCCAATCTCCCGAGATTTTACTGTTATCTCTTCGAGATCTCTTCTCTCTAACCCCTCCGAGAGGAAGCCGAGATCTGATACAGCAAACCTTGGCGCGAAGGTTCAAGATCACCTTCTTTAGTACTGTGTATAATCAAGTGGCAAAAGGATTCACTTAGCTGGCCCCAAATAATAAGATAATATTATAGAGTGGTGGGCAGCATCATAGTCCTAAACAAAGGCCACCTTCCATGACTGACAGCGTCCAAATTTAATGCAAAAGGAAGAGAAATTAAGATTCTTTTCCAAATAAAAAGAACATATATGAATTTGATATAAATATTCATAGGTTACACAGGCATCCAGTGATTTTTTGGTTGAGACAGGTTTTCAAGAAGCATCACAAATTTCAAGGTCAACAGAAACACTTACCGCAAGAAAAGAAGTATCATTCCAGACCGCTCTCTCCAGCAATCTCTTTGCTTTGTTCCCCAAAAAAATAGGAGATGTAGGCATTGATTCAATCAAATTCTGATCAAGAAGGACTTTATTGTTGCCACTTAAATCTGCATTGTATCGTGAGCGCAGTGATCCCTTAAGGTCATACAACCTCATTACATTCCGTCCAAACATGAGGTTCTCCATAACCAGCACATCCCTCTTTGATTCCTTTCCACCTTTAAGTTGCTTGGATGTCACCTGTGGCACTAATGCAAGTTAAGGAGGCAAGTGATACAGAGACATAAAAAACAGAACAAATCAACTTTTCTCCTTTTTGCTGTTCCATGGTGACTGGAGATAATCCGGAAAGGAACAACACTGGAACCTGCTACACTTGGCCCTGCTTGCCTTAGCATGCCAGGGAGGTCAGAGTCATAAAATGACAACCCACATATACATGCAGCATCATTAGCCATACACACTTACATAAAGCAGCTTACAAGGAATAACAAAAAGTGATTTAATATTAATTGTATTCCTTTTATTTGGACCCAAGGATACAATACAACCTTGTCGCAATAAACCTAAATTCTAGTACCTGAAGAATTGTCTATTATATCTTAGATGTTATAACAACACTAGTTTCTAAACCATTTTTGCAAGTTGAGACAAGAAGAAAGCTCAAATGTCTCTAGCACCAAAACTCCAACCTATAATCCTTTGTCCCCTATCCGAAGTGTCAAGGAGAAATTTGACAAATAGCAAATGGTTCCTCGCATTGCACATCGACAAACTTGAGGGTGGTCAATGGTGACTGAAAATGTATATTTCTTCCACTGTTCTGACCATTTTCGTCCTTTCCAAAATATAAATAACTCTGGAAGCTAAGAACTTATGTTAGTGCAGATTATAAACAGAAAGGCTTAAATTATAAATAATGTCAAAACTCACAGCCTTGAGTCCACTATCAAAAGACTATTAAGAAAGACCTTATCCTTTGTCCAAACAAGCATTCAGATTCTTGCTGGAGACCTCAAAAACTGACAGTTTGAAAGACCAAGCAGAGGCATATATCAGATACTGCACTGTCTTCTATAAAATATGATAAGTGATTTGACATTAACCAAAAAACAAATCTTTAAATAATGATCTAGGTTTAGTTGGCAAAACAATAAGAATATCAAAGCACAGCCATAAAGTCTTTGGAGAAAAGGAGGCTTCTCGCTAGTTTTTTCTAAAGTGAGAAGCTCTAGGTATGGTGCGGTGATCGTGGCCGAACAGCATCCTGCTAGGGGGCGGTTTCCCTCACAGAAGCTCTCCCAACGGGACTCTGATTTTCATGTCTCAGGGGGGTCGCATCCCTCCGGTGGGGCCTTCCAATCCCAGGAGCCATCGTCCTGGGTGGACTTGCTTTGGCTGTGGGCGGCGGGGCCACATCCGGCGCGGCGGCGCCACTGTCCTAGCTGCCGTCTGGCACCTATGGAGGAGAGAAGAGGCCCAGTCTGCTTCGCCTGTGGCAAGCGGGGCCACATCAGGTGCCTATGTCCCAGCAATAAGCAGAGGGATGCACCATTGAAGGGCGACCGATGGGGAGGCCAGTTGTATATGGGGTTGTCCGGGGGAGTAGGAGACTGGTTGATGTGGGGGGATGTCCCTGAGGACCTTCTGAGGACATCCTAGGACAGATTGAAGCTCTGCCTTGCGGTGTCCTTGTTGGCGGAGGCCGGGGATGCTGTAAGGCGTCTGGAGGAGGTGGCCGGGGGGAAGTGGGAAGTCTCCAGGGTGTCGAGCACCCTTCATCTAGCAGTTGGAAGTGACATGGAAGCTGTGGGTAGGCTGGCAGAGGTTGGCATCCTCGCAGTGGGAGGGTCCATCCTCCGTCTCCACTTTCAGCCATAATCCTTGGGGACCTTCCCTCCCCTGCCAGTGAGAAGGTTCAGAGTGTCCATCGAGGGCGCCCCCATCTACCTTTGTGATGAGAGTGGGGTTACCTTCCTGGTGCAGAGCTTTGGTCCGCTGGAGCAGGGATTGCTGAGGTTTTCTCCAGTGGGTTCCAGGACCAAGGTCTCCATCATCGTCCAGGAGGGTGGCTCGGACACCATTCCGGGGGTTCCAACGGTGGGGATTGCCACCCTCTCTTATGCCCTCCGGCGCATGGCGGAGGAGGAGGTTCTGGAGAAACCGCCGCTGGATCTAGGGCATCCCCCCCAGTCAGAAGATAGGAAATAACTGGGAAGTGGGCAACTCGAAATCGAATTGCTTGGCCACTCGGATCCCAGTAGTCAGTGCGAATCCGATTTTGGCACAATCAGATTGGCGCATGGTTGGCAGTACCGGGTCTGGATCCAGAGGGGAGGTCCGGCTCTTCACAGCCAGTCAACCAAGTTAGCTAGCCAGTTGGGAGGTGAGGCTGGCCACGGGTTACTCGCTCAACTGGCGGATTGTCGTATTGGGCCAAAGGGACCCAATATCCATCGTCTCCCCCACCCATTAGCAGGTCCCTCACAGAGCTCCAGGTCACAGCAGTTCTCAGTGGTGGTCGGCCATCTGTCAAGGCCTTGCCTTCTACCAGCGATCGACGGGCGTCTGTCTCCAGCAAGCTCCAATCTCTGGCAGAGGGATTGCTGGTGTCCTTGCGCGTGGCCCTCAACAGGAAGGAAAAGGGTAGACGCCGGCTCCCCTACACCTTGGCAGCTTCAATCTGGCGAGGAGTTTGAGGATGGGGTCAGCTGCCTAGGGGAGCTCCCGTCATGCACTTTAGTAGGGGAACCTCCACTCCATAGCTCCTCTCCGGCTATGGCTAGTCATCTGCCAGATGCAACGACCGATGTGGATCTGTCGCCGACTTCTCTGCAGGAGCAGGCCCAGTTGGCGCTTATGGTGGTGCCCTGCCCCGAGCAAGGGGTGGACACTATCCAGGATGTTCCAGTTCAGGGAGAGGATGACAGTGATGTACTGTGGGTTATGCAGCAGGACCCTGGGCAGGAGGTGGAAGCTTTCATGCAGGAGGAGGGAGCCCGACAAAGTTGCAAACTAGGAGGGGAGGAGGTTAAGGCCATACTGAAGGTAGTGGAGGCATTGTGTATAGACCAGGCGAGGGAGGTAGCAGAAAAGATTGGCATCTCTTTCTTGTAGGTTAAGGACGTAAAGGGGGTCTTTTCTAAAATCAACAAATGGTGGTGCACGAGCATTCGGGCTGGGGAGAGGGCGCACATAAGGGAAGGTAGAGGTGGTGAGGAGGGAAGGGAGGAGAGCAATGATAATAGTTCTTAATGAGGATTATCTCATGGAATGTGAGGGGGTTAGAGGGGGGGGGGGGGATGAAAAAAGAAGGGCGGTGAAGGAGCTCATTAGGAGGTGCAAGGTCATTGTTTTGTGCATCGAGAAGACTAAGTGGGAGGGTGACAGCAATAGCCTTATAAGGGAGAAAGGTGGAGCACATTTGTCCTCGGGGGTTGCCTCCCTGGCAGTTGGGAGTTCAGAGGGCATTCTCATCCTCTAGAATCCTTTTGAAGTGGAGAAAGTGGTGCCAGATAAGATGGTGTCGAGGTGGGCTATCTCCATGCACTTCAAGGGTGTCAAAGATGGTTTTTCCTCAGACTTCAATGGGGTATATAGACCCCAGTCGAGGGAGGAGAAATGACAACTCTAGGATGATTGACTCAACACCACCTTGTTTCCAATAGTCGTGGTGCGTCGGTGGAGATTTTAATGCAGTAATGGCAAAATGCGAGAGGACTGGGAATCTATGTTTTACTGGAGTTATGGAGGATTTTTCCAACTTGCAAAATCAGTAGGTGTAAGTTAAAGTTTATGCATTGTAATTATAATAATAAGAGGGTGTTACAGGAAGATATGATTCAAATTGATGGACAAGATATTCATAAGAGTAGTAGCTTTCGATATTTAGGGTCTATTATCCAAGAGAATGGGGAGATTTATGACGATGTGGCACACAGGATTAAGGCAGGTTGGCAAAAATGGAGAAGTGCATCAGGAGTCCTCTGCGATCGTCGTATACCAGTGAAACTTAAAGAAAAATTTTATAGAATGGTAGTGAGACCTATTTTATTATATGGTACCGAATGTTGGGCAGTGCGAAGGAAGTACATTAACAAAATATGTGTGGCAGAGATGAGGATGTTAAGATGGATGTGTGGTAAGACTAAGAAAGATAAGATTAGAAATGAGCGCTTCCGTGAGGATTTGGGGATAGCTCCAATTGATAGAAAAATGAGATAAAATAGACTTAGGTGGTTTGGACACGTGCACCGTCGCCCTAACTCAGCACCGGTTAAAAGATGTGACAAAATCTTAATGGATACCAGTAAAAGAGGTAGGGAAAGGCATAAAATGAGATGGTGCGATGTTATTAGGAAAGACTTAAACCTTTTGAGTTTAAACACGACTATAGCACTTGATAGAAATTTGTGGCGGAAAAGAATTCATGTAGTCGACCCCAAATAATAGGATAAGGCTCTGATGATGATGATGATGATGCATTCAGGAGGCACCGTTGGTGGACTTAGTACATGGCCAATGTCTCTTTTTACTTGGTCAAACTTGTGAGCTCATGTGCAGGTGGTCTCTCTAGCTAGATTGATGTCTGATCATAGGCCCATTTTACTGAAGACAAGCCAATTGCATGACAGGAATCCATTTTTAGGCTTGAAAAGTTCTGATTCAAAGAGGACGGCTTTACAGACACAATATTTGTTGTTTGGAGGCTCAGCGCTTCTCTGGTTAGAAGACTAAGACATATAGCTTAGGTGTTGAGGGAATAGGGAGCAAGTAAATCTTTACCAGGGAGGACAACAAAGGACAAAATTCTACACCACATAGAGGCCTTGACAATTTGGAGGCAGGACTGTTGGATGAGGAGCATAGGCTTCTTAGGGAATCTCTGAAGGGGCAGTATGAGAAAACTCTGCTCAAAGAGGAGATATATTGGAGACAGAGATCTAGAGATAGATGGATTAAGGAGAGAGATAAGAATACGACATATTTTCAGCATATAGCATCCGGTAGGAGAAGGGTCAACTCTATCTCCTGCATTAAGGTGGGGGACCTTTCCTTCTATGCGGATGAGGAGATTAGGAGTAAGGCGAGAGAGTTCTACTCTAAGTTCTTCATGAAGGATGACTATTGTAGGCCGAGGATATCAGAAGATTTGTTGCCTCGTCTTTCAATTGAGGAGAGGGAGACCATCTGATTCGGCACAAAGGGCGTGGAGGGAGAAGACGATAGTAACAGGAATGGTGAGGCGTGGAGGAAGAAGAAGAAGAACGGGGTTGGGCTTCCACCATGGGGATTCCACCCCGCTGAAGAAGACAACAAGAAGACTGCGGTCAAAGCTCTCTTCTAATCATCATTAACCCTAAAAATAGGATATTACACTTTATTTATAGTGAGGGAACCCTAATGGCCCCCACTGACACACAGACATGGACTAAAATACCCCAAGCCTAAAATAAGTTCAAATTCGGATCCTAAAATACACAGAAAATAGAAAGAGCTCTAATGGGCCTCATATGGGCCTTATAACATCAACTAAATGTCCAAACTCATAAAATAATCATGCTAGTGGCCCGAAGGCAAGTCGCCAAGCCAAATGGACGCCGTCGTCGCCGCTCGTCGCCTCCGCCTGCGGTAAACTTGGACCCTGTCGGCCCGATCCAGTGCTCGGGTGTCCCCACCAATACCCCCCGCCTGAGAAGAACTCGACCCCGTCGAGTAAGGGTCCCGACAGCTCTGGTGACGCTCCAAAAAGTTCAGGATCAATCTACTATAGCTCCGTGCGGGTGATCCACGCATCATTAGTGGAAGGTCGACCCTTCCAGCGAACTAGGTAGCGCTGACAGTCTCCGCTCTGGGTGGTGACCACCTGCTCATCAAGTATTTAATCAATTTGCTCACGCCATGTAAGAGTCATGGCTGGAGGTGGACACTCAGGGGTGGGGTTGCTCACAAGGGGTGGTGATGGCTCGAATGGATCACTGAGAATTACTGCGGGATCTCTATAAGCTACTAGATCTGAGACATTAAACGTGGAACTCATACCATAATCTGGTGGTAGATCAATGACATATGCGTTGGATCCAATACGTTTTAGAACTTTGAAGGGTCTAGCTCCCCGAGATTGTAGCTTCTTAACGGTTCCTGAGGGAAACCGTTCAAGTCTGACCCTGATCATAACGTAGTCACCTTCATGGAAGTCATGGAAACGACGATGTAAATTTGTTGCTGCCCGATAATTTTCGTTGCTGATCTCGATGTGGTGACGAATACTATCATGCAGACCTCTAATGTGTTCAGCCAATGATTGTGCAGACTCAGAGACACGGGACTGATGAGACATGTGGACAAGATCTATAGGACTCCTAGGCCTGTACCCTGTGACTATCTCAAAAGGACTCATGCCAGTGGACCTGTTGACCGAGTTGTTGTATGCAAATTCAGCTAGAGGTAAGACCAAATCCCAGTTCCGAGCATTCTCACCAACTAGGTAGCATAACAAATCACCTAGACTCCTATTGACCACTTCAGTTTGACCATCCGTCTGGGGATGGTAGGCGGTAGAGAACTTAAGCTTTGTGCCCAAAAGGTGCCACAAGATCTTCCAAAAATAGCTAACAAACCGCACATCCCTATCAGACACGATAGATTTGGGAAGCCCGCAGAGACACACGATCTCAGAGAGGAAGATACGGGCCACCCTAGAAGCATCAGAGGTCTTGGCACAAGGAATGAAGTGGGCCATTTTGGAAAACCTGTCCACCACCACCATGATGGAGTCATGCCGGCGAACTGTGCGTGGCAAACCCAGCAGGTGCGACATCCACAATTCGGGCCACATCAAGTTTTAAACTAGGCCAGTAGAACCGATACTCCACTAACTCGATGGTCTTATTGCGACCGAAGTGCCCAGCCAAACCTCCCGCATACACTTCCCATACAAGGAAATCATGCACAGAGGTACGTGGGATGCAAAGCTTATGCTCCCAAAAAAGATACCCATCCTGAAGGACGAAGTCATTATATATCTAGGATGGGCCTGATTGGAGAGCCGAGAGGATGGGACCAAAATCTGGGCAGTTAGGGTAGTCATCTAGCAACTTCTCAAATCCTGTGACTTCTGAAGAGACGACTACCAGCAAGGAGGCACGACGACTCAGCGCGTCGGCCACGCGATTCTCCACGCCAGCCTTATGTTTGAGGACAAATGTGTAGGCTTGGAGATACTCCACCCAACGACTATGTCGCGGGTTAAGTTTCTTTTGGACGTGGAGAAATCTAAGAGCTTCGTGGTCCGAGAACAACACGAACTCGTGAGGAAGAAGGTAGTGTCTCCATTACCTTAGGGCCTGGACTATCGCGTAGAACTCTTTGTCATAGGTGGAATACTTTAATTTGGCATCGCTTAACTTCTCACTGAAAAAAGCAACGGGGTGACTCAACTGACTGAGTACTCCACCTACGTCAACACCAGAGGCATCACAAGCTACCTCAAACACCTTAGAGAAGTCCGGCAATCTAAGTACAGGTGCTTGGGTCATAAGTTCCTTAAGATCACGAAAGGCTGAAGTAGCTGCCTTAGTCCAGACAAGGTTCCCTTTCGCATGCAGTCAGTAATGGGAGCAGTTATGGTGCTGAACCCTCTAATGAATCGACGGTAGAAAGTGGCCAGACCATGGAAACTACGAACTTCATGAAGATTTTGCGGTTCCGGCCACTCCACAATTGCTTTGACCTTATCCGGGTCAACAGAAACACCCATACCAGAGACAATAAACCCCAAGAAAGTAACTTGAGAGGTCACGAAAGCGCACTTCTTGAGGTTACCATAGAGGCTTTCACGGCACAGGTGATGCAGACTTGCCTAAGGTGTTCCAAATGGTCTACCCTCATACGACTATAAAAAAGAATGTCATCAAAATACACTACGAGGAACACCCCGATAAATGGGCGCAACACCTGATTCATAAGCCGCATAAAGGTGCTCAGGACGTTTGAAAGACCAAATGGCATGACCAACCACTCGTAGAGTCCGTCCTTCGTTTTGAAGGCGGTCTTCCATTCGTCACCAGGTCGAATCCTCACCTGGCGGTAACCACTCCTCAGATCAATTTTGGAGAACAGAGTAGCTCCCGCCATCATATCCAACATGTCATCTAGGAGGGGAATGGGAAACTGGCACCTCACCATTATGCGATTGATCGCATGGCTATCTACGCACATTCTCCAAGTTCCATATTTCTTAGGAGCCGACAGTGCGGGAACGGCACAAGGACTTATACTTTCTCTCACACGACCCTACTTTAAGTACTCCTCAACCTGCCTTTGTAATTCGGCATGATCAATGGGATTCATGCGATAATGGGGCAGGTTGGGCAAAGAAGAGCCAGGGATCAGATCGATGGCATGTTGGATGTCATGCATCGGAGGTAACCCTTCAGGAAGATCGCTAGGGAAGACGTCCGAAAATTCAGGGAGGAGATAGGCGACATCCTCAGGCTGCTCACTCGGTGCCTCTTCGACACCTTCATCTTCAACTTCCCTAACCATCAGAGTATATATGACGTCAGAATCAAAGAGCTCACGCTCAAACTCTTGGGCGGTGATCAACTGTAACGTCATAGATGTCAGAGCGCTCGTCTTAGGGGTACGAGCAGAAGGGGGCTTCCAGGCAAGGGGCATCGTAGCACTAGCAGTAGCGCTCGGCTGAGAAGAGCTCGGGTCGCCAAGGGCAACCACCTGAGGGGTGGCTGCAACAGAAGGGGAGCTGGGAGTAGGGCTCTCCAGAGAGGGGACAGTACGAGGTCGAGAGGGATGGATAGTGATGCGGTGACCGCCATGCTTGAAGACACAAGTGTTGGACCGACCATAAAGAGCCGCATCCATATCATAGATCCATGGTCGGCCAAAGATAACACTCCCGACTTCCATAGGCAGGACATCACACAAGATCTGAGCCTCATACGATTGGAGATGAATGGGCACGAGGCATCTCAGACGTACGGGAATTGAAGTGGTGTTCACCCAAGAGACTTGATAGGGGCGAGGATGATCCTCTGTCGCAAGGCCCAAATGGGCGACCGTGCTGGTGGATATAGCGTTGATTCAACTCCCACTATCAATGATGACACGACAGACCCTCCCGCCCAAGCGGCAGTAGGTCTGTAAAATGGTTGTACGGCGCCAATCTTCAGTTTCCCTGGGATGGGCAAGGATACATCAGACCACTCCTAGCCTGTTTTCTTCGGGCGCAACCACAAAGTCGGCGGGTTCGCCAGCGTCCGCAAACTCGCCCTCATACTTGTCGGCTAGGTCATCACCCTCATAATTAACATCCATGAGGGGCTGCTCCTACTAGGAAGACTCGTCGTTTCCCATAACTAGGGCCTTCTGGGGGCAATCAATCGCATGGTGCCCTAGCCCCTGACAACGATAACAACGATCGCGGGACTTATCACCCGGACGCGTGGTCTCCCTCATTGTCGCCTTCCCTCTATCATCGTGCCTGGTAGGCGGTAAGGCAGGAGGGATCTCCCCTGGGCGTTGTCCTTCCAGAACCCAGTTAGTTGGGACCCTCGGGGTGGAGCCCGAGACGGTTCTCGAGTCCAAAGGACACTGATATGCGGACCTAACACGAGAGGACTCCCACTCTTGCTCAAATTGCTCCATTTCACGCACAACCTGGTAGGCATGATCAAGAGTGGTCACATGCTGACGAAAAAGCTCTTGTTGATAAGCTCGACGCAAGCCTCTCCGAAAACGAGAAAGGGTCAAAGCACCCGGGTCCTCACGGGCTTCACACCTCAATAACAGATCAACGAATTCATCAATGTATTCCGACACTTTCCTAGAGCCATGTGAGATGTTCTGCCATCTATCAATCAATCGGTGACAGTACATCGCAGGGACGTACTTCCCACGAAGTCTGGCATTCATCTCATCCCACGTGTCAATCGGCTCCTCAAACCTCTAAGCAAGGCGCTCCTCAAGATTGGTCCAATAGGTTAACGTGCGACCCCTTAACATGGTCTTGGCGAAGAAAGCTCGCCGAGGGTCTGACATTCCAACAAATCAAAATAGCGATTCATCCTAGCCTCCCAGTCCAGGTAATCTTGAGGTTCCAAAGAACCGTCAAAACTGGGAGCCTCGATGCGGGCATTCCGGATGTCATGGTCTCGATCCCGATATGCCCATCGCTCATCCTCATCAAACTCCCTGTTAGGCCTCCTACCATACCTCCCATATCTACGAGCAATAGGGACCCTGGGGTTTTCATCAATCTCCTCTTCAAAATTATCATGGTCGTAGTCATTGTACCGACCACGCCAATCATCAGCTAGGGCTGCCCTAGGCTGAGGGTGCCGAGGGGCAGCAGGGGAAAGGGGGCGCTGAGGCTGGGGTCTCTCAACGGCTTGATCTCTCCTCGGCTCACGAATAACCCCTTCCAAGGCCACAATGTGACCCACCATCCCTTACATAGTACGGTCTGACTCAGTGACCCTCTCCTCTGTACCGGTAAAACCCTCTCTCATACGTTGGTCCATTCTATGGATTTCCTCTCTAAGTTGTAGTACAACCTCGATCAAGGTCAGGTCTCCAGGAGGGTTGGCATGAGCGCCCTGAGGGGGAAGGCGGTTCCCCGACATTGCTTGTTGAGATCCAGACATCGGCACCGAAGTGTGGTACTCAGCACCGCTACGTGTGGACATGAGACACAACTAACATGCAACAACTACTGACGACACAACATTTTTTTTTTGAATATTAGAAATTGTAAAACAAACGACTCGTAAACTCTATAACCTACGACAACATGACGACATACCACGAGTGAGATCAGCAGAGCGAACTAATCAAGTTGCAGCAATTATTGTGTCGTGCACGTGTCCAAGAAGGTGAGTGCGTTTAAACAGATGCTACAAAATTCAAATTTTGGTCAACTTCGCAGTTCAAAACATTTTCCAAGCAATCAAATATTTTTCCACATTTATTAATGGAATTCCACAATTAATGTAACAAATTGATATTCAAGAGATGGTCATAGCTAACTCACAAAATCCGCTGCAAACGGATCGGGTTCGGAACCGGAAACACAGATTCCGATTCCGATTCCGATAATCGAAATATGGTTCCGATTCCGATAAAATCGGAATGGTTAATTCCGATTCCGTTCCGATTTTGATAACATTACCGGAACCGAAATTCCGATAAGCTAAGGTGTTTACCATAGTTTTACCTTTTGAGTTTATGATAATTTATTGGAATAACCGATACCGATTCCGATTTCGATTCCGATTATTTTTCAATTCCGATTCCGATAGCTTATCGGAATATCCGATACCGATTCCGATAAGCTATCGGTATCATTTTTCGATTCCGAAACCGATAATTTTTATCGGAATCGGGTCGGAATATCGAAATATCGGGTTCTGTTTACACCCCTAGCAGCAATAAATTTAAACCGGCTAGATGTTCCTAACACACATTCAAGGCGGAAAATTTAATCAAGTACATGACGAGCAAGAGATGAGAACGAGCCGTAAGCGCTAATCGACTCGCTGAAGAGCGAGGTCCACCGAGAAACGTGTACACACGCACGTCGCATTCACGAAGCTGAAGTTGAACGCCCGCTACTGTGGGGCAGTGGCCCGCTGTCCGGTTCTGGTTCAATCTTCAACGCAGCAAGCAAGCGTTGTACGGACTCCACGTTTTGTCTCGTCGAAGGAGAGGCGACAGGTCTTTTGGGATGCTGGCGTGGAGGCGTACGCGGACGACGGGGCTAAAATATCTCGTGTGGCAGAACCGGGAAGTAGACAAGCATTGAAGGTTCCTCGTTGATGTTCGGTGCACCATGCTAGTTCATCGACACCTACTGGCCGTGTCACCCAGACGTGCAGGGCGCCGCAAGGCAGTCGCGTCTTCAAAGGCAGGGCGGCTGTTCACACGGCTGTTGTGCAGTGTGGCGAGCTGGTTCGCCCTTCCCACACGGTCGAGTGGGAGGGGCGCTCAAAGGGAAAGGAGAACAGCTACGGTGGGCCCGTGGGGTCGTCGTTCGTGTACAGAACGACCACGTGCTGCAGGGTGGCGACGGTGTCGCTGACGGACTTCAGTAGAGGCGTGCCCTCCGCGGTATGGCGCGGCGACGTGAGCCGTCGCGTGGACGGGTGGGGAAGGAGGCCGAAGCGGCCTGAAGCGCGGCCCTGCGGAAAATCGCGGAAGCCCGGTGCGCTCAAGCGACGCGGGGGAAGCGACAGTCGCAGCGAGTCGCGAGGGAGGCGGTGGGGCGGTACGGCCCTCGCACGCGAGTTCGCGCTCGGGTGCGAGCAGGGAGGAGGCCACAATGATGCGGCGAGGTTGCTTGCGTCCCGGCGGAAGGCGTGGACGAGGGCGCGTGGAGCAAGGCCTTCGCGCTCACGGCGTGAAGAAGGTGGTTTCGCAGAGGACGCGTCTGGGCTTGCGCGGATGACGGCAGGCGTGCAGAGTGGTCGCGTGTGTCGGCTACTAGCGGGGGTCCCGCCTGTGCATCGGGTCGACGCGGGCGGAAGGGGCGCGCTGACCTGAGTCTACCGGCTGCAGACGGGGGCTCTGCGCGGACTGGAAAAGGAGCAGACGGCTGGCCAGGACTCAGCTCCGTGGAAGAAGTCGACAACCTGGCTCTGATACCAAACTGATGCGGCACAGAGGGAGTGGAGGGAGAAGACGATAGTAAACAGGAATGGTGAGGCATGGAGGAAGAAGAAGAAGAACGGGGTTGGGATTCCACCCTGGGGATTCCACCCCGCTGAAGGAGACAACAAGAAGACTGAGGTCAAAGCTCTCTTCTAATCATCATTAACCCTAAAAATAGGATATTACACTTTATTTATAGTGAGGGAACCCTAATGGCCCCCACTGACACACAGACATGGACTAAAATACCCCAAGCCTAAAATAAGTCCAAATTCGGACCCGAAAATACACAGAAAATAGAAAGAGCTCTAATGGGCCTCATATGGGCCTTATTACATCAACTAAATGTCCAAACTCATAAAATAATCATGCTAGTGGCCCGAAGGCAAGTCGCCAAGCCAAATGGATGCCGTCGTCGCCGCTCGTCGCCTCCGCCTGCGGTAAACTTGGACCCTGTCGGCCCGATCCAGTGCTCGGATGTCCCCACCACCATCTCTAGGCCTATCTCTAAGGATCAGGTCCACTAGGCAATCTTCTACCTTGCAGGCGATAACGCTCCCAATCCAGATGACTTTTCTCTGACCTTCTTTCAGATATGTTGGCTCATCATCAAAGGAGATCTGTTGGCAGTGGTGAGGGAATTCCAGGAGGGGAGGGCGCACATAGGGGACATCAACAAGACCTTCATAGTGCTCATTCCTAAGAAGAATGGGGATCAAGAGTTTTAGGATTTCAGACCAACCAGCTTGCTCAATGGCACCTACAAGATCATTTCAAAGGTTCTGACAGAGAGGTTGGTTTCTGTTATGGACACAATGGTGGACCATTTTCAACTTCAAGAAGCTTTTATCAGGGGAAGACATATTCTTGACAACTTCCTGGTGGCGCATGAGTGCATGTTCACCATGAAGCATCACAAAAGGAAAGGCCTGGTTTTGAAGTTGAATTTTGAAAAGGCATGTGACAAGGTGAATTGGCAGTGCCTCTTTGATGTCTTTAATAGAATGGGTTTTGGTGACAGGTGGACTGACTGGGTCAGGGCATATATTTCCTCAACTTCTTTTGCTATCCTTATCAATGGGAAGTCATATTGATGCGGGACAAACCCGCGGGAGAGGGAGGGAGACGGGGACAGAGGGGAGCAGGGGAGGGTTTAAGCAGGGTTTTGGGAAGGGGAGCGGAAAACGGGGAGAGGAGAGAGGGAGAAAGAGCAGACGGGAGGGGAAAGAGGGGGACTGGGAGGGCTTGCGCAGGGAAGCCGGAAGAAGGGAAAGAAATGGGGTTCAGGAAGAGACGACGGGGAGGAAGAAGAGACAGACGAGAAGGGGTTTCGGAGGATGAAGAGGAGACGAGGGAGGGGGTTCGGGGAAGAAGACGCTAGGCTCACACAGTCCGAGGCAGCGCCTCCATCAAGACAACACAAGTCGATTCTTCTATTCCATGTTCTCAAAAGAACCCATACAAGAGTATATATAGGACAAGCCCATAGAAACCCTACTGTGCACTTTTCCCATGGGACCACAATGTCCTCAGAACAAAAAGAAAAGACAGCCAAGTCCCACCTTTACAACTAAACCCAAAAAAAAATCTCCAAAATACATCTGAAAATAAGAGAACTCTCATGGGCCTCAAATGGGCCTCACAACACCTCACATAAATGGCATTAAAAATAACACTCCTCATCTCCAAGCCATAATGACGGGATCGCTGCTGTCGAGGGTCGCCGACGCTGGTAGACTCGAGTCGGGTCGAAGCGGGTCCGCGCTCTGGTGTCCTCACCAATCCTCCCCGCCTGGGAGTAACTCGACCCAGTCGAGTACGGGTCCTGGCCGCTCTGGTACCACTCCAAGAGATCGGGGTTGATCTGCTGTAACTCCTCCCGCGTGACCCACGTGTCCTCAATAGAGGGTCTACCCCTCCAACGAACCAAGTAGCGCTGAAAGGCTCCACTCCGTGTGGTGATAATCTGCTCATCTAGTATCTGGTCGATCTGCTCATGTCATGCTGGAATGGAGGCTACTGGTGGGCACTCGTGGGTGGGGTCACTCACAAAGGAAGGAGGAGGCTCGAACGGCTCACTAGGAATCACTGTCGGGTCCTGATAAGCTACCAAATCCGAGACATTAAATGTGGAATGGATGCCGTAGTCGGGTGGTAGATCTACAACGTACGCATTGGATCCGACGCGTTTTAATACCTTGAAAGGACCTGCTCCCCGAGCTTGTAGTTTTCTCACGGCCCCAGAGGGTAGCCGCTCAGGTCTGACCCTGATCATCACGTAATCACCCTCGTGAAATTCCTGCGGACGGCGATGTGCATTTGCTGAAATTTTATATTTTTCATTGCTTGCTTCAATGTGGCGACGGACACCTTCATGCAGACCCCTAATGTGGGCAACTAACGACTCGGCTGACTCTGAGACTCGGGCCTGGATGGGCATAGGGACAAGATCTAAAGGCCGTCTAGGTCTATAGCCAGTAACTATCTCGAAGGGACTCAAGCCGGTAGACCTATTGACTGAATTATTATATGCAAACTCCGCTGACGACAAGACCAAGTCCCAACCTCGCTCATGCTCTCCTACTAAACAACGCAAAAGATCACCCAGACTCCTATTATCTACCTCTGTTTGCCCATCGGTCTGGGGTGATAAGCGGTGGAGAACTTGAGCTTGGTGCCCAAGAGGTGCCATAAAGTCTTCCAAAAATAGCTCGTGAATCGCACGTCCCGATCCGAGACAATGGTCTTAGGTAGCCCATGCAAGCGAACAATCTCATCTAGAAAGAGGCGTGCTACCTTAGACGCATCCGAAGTCTTGGAACATGAGACAAAATGGGCCATTTTGGAGAATCGGTCGACCACCACCATAATCGAGTCGTGCTGACGAACCGTGCGTGGCAATCCCAAAATAAAGTCCATGCTAATGTCCTGCCACAGACGATCGGGCACAGGGAGGGGAGTATACAGCCCGGTATTTTGCTTTCGTTGCTTAGCCAGAGCGCAAATGCGGCACTGAGCCACGATGAGAGCTACGTCGCGCTTCAGGCTGGGCCAGAAGAAACGATACTCCACTAACTCAATGGTCTTGTTTCGGCCAAAGTGGCCGGCAAGATCCCCAGTATGCACCTCCCAAACAAGAAACTCGCGGACAGAGGTCCGCGGAACACACAACCTATCCTCTCGAAAAAGGTACCCCCCTTGCAGGAGGTAGTCAGGATACTCCCGAGAGGGCCCGGACTGAAGCGCGAAGTGTATCGAGCCAAAATCGGGGCAAGGGGCATACTCGTCTCGAAGGCGCTCAAATCCACTAACCTCCGTGTGGACAGTCGACAATAAAGTAGAACGTCGGCTCAGCGCGTCTGCCACACGGTTCTCCATGCCTGCTCGATGCTTGAGGACAAAAGTGTATGCTTGAAGATATTCTACCCACCGACTGTGTCGAGGGTTGAGCTTTTTCTGCGCGTGGAGGAAACGGAGGGCCTCATGGTCGGAGTATAGGACAAACTCCTGCGGTAGTAAATAATGCCTCCAATACCTTAACGCCTGAACTACCGCATAAAACTCCTTATCATAGGTGGAATACTTCAGCCTCGCATCATTCAATTTCTCGCTGAAGTAGGCGATGGGATGGCCCTCCTGGCTCAATACTCCACCAATGCCAACACCTGAGACATCACAGGAGACTTCAAACACCTTGGAAAATTCAGGTAATCGAAGTACAGGTGCCTGAGTCATCCTCTCCTTTAGATCACAAAAGGCCGAAGCTGCGGCCTTAGTCCAGATAAATGCTCCCTTCCGAATGCAGTCTGTGATGGGAGCTGTGACGGTGCTGAACCCGCGTATGAATCGGCGGTAGAAGGTGGCCAAACCGTGAAAGCTACGCACATCATGAAGAGTCTGAGGCTCGGGCCACTCTACGATCGCCCTGATCTTTTCGGGGTCAGCTGATACACCCTCTTTTGATACGATGAACCCCAAGAAAGTGACAGACTCAGTCAGGAAGGCACATTTCTTGAGGTTGCCATAAAGGCTTTCTTGGCGGAGGGTAAGGCAAACCTGACGCAGGTGGTCAAGGTGGTCACTCCTAGAGCGGCTATAAATCAGAATATCGTCAAAATACACGACCAGGAATACTCCAATGTACGGACGTAATACCTTAGTCATCAGCCGCATGAAGGTGCTAGGAGCGTTGGATAGCCCGAAGGGCATTACCAACCATTCATAGAGCCCATCTTTTGTCTTAAAGGCGTCTTCCATTCATCCCCAGGTCGGATCCTGACCTGGTGATAGCCACTCCTGAGATCGATCTTTGAAATTTGAAAAGATGGTGGCCCCCGCTAGCATATCCAGCATATCATCCAAACGGGGAATGGGAAATGGTACTTGACAGTGATACGGTAAATTGCGCGGCTGTCCACGCACATCCTCCAGGTGCCGTCTTTCTTGGGAGCTAGAAGTGCGGGGAAGGTGCAAGGGCTCTTGCTGGTTCTCATAGATGCCTTCCTCATATACTCCTCAACCTACCGCTGCAGCTCAGCATGCTCAGCGGGATTCATCCTATAGTGTGGAAGGTTAGATAATGTGGACCCCGGAACCAGATCAATGGCGTGCTGGATGTCACGCATTGGGGGTAGGCCGTCTGGTAGTTCATCAGGGAACACATCAGAGAACTCTTGGAGGAGAGGGGCAACATCAGCCGGGTGCTCCGAAGAAGCCTCACTAGCGACCTCGTCTTTCACAGGCTTCACTAACAGGACAAATACCTGGTCATGACCCAACAATTCCTGCTCAAATGCCCTGGTGGTGATCAATTGTAAAGGTTTAGTGAGGGGAGGAACACCCAAAATTGAGGGACTAGGAGTGGGGGCGCTACCAGTGGTAGGGGCCCTCGAAGTGGGAATGCATCGTGCGACGCTGGGGGTAGAAGAAGGAGTAGCAGGCCGAGAAGGGTCCACCACACCCGAGGCACCTAGAGGGGAGCTCACCTGAGGAGTAGGGGAAGAAAGGGAGCTCGCCGGAGGGGTAGGTGCAGGGGGAGGAGAAGGATAAATGGTGATCCGCTGGCCCCCGAAATCGAAGACGCAGGTGTTGGTTCGGCCATAGAGGGTCGCATCCACATCATATATCCAGGGTCGTCCCAAGATGATGCTCCCTACCTCCATGGGCAAGACGTCACACCAGATCTTCGCTTCATAAGCATGGAGCCGAAGCGGAATTAGGCATCTAGACTGAACGGGAATGGAGGTCGAGTCCACCCACGACACGTGGTAAGGATGTGGGTGGTTTTCTGTAACCAGACCCAAACGTGTGACGGTGCGGGTGGAGATGGCGTTAATGCAACTCCCGTTGTCCACGATAACCCAGCAGACCCTACCGCCCAAGCGACAGTAGGTCTGGAAGATAGAGGTGTGACGCCAGTCAGCACTCTCCTTAGGCTGGGCCAAGATGCATTGAACAACCCCAAGCCTTGTATCGTTGGGCACTTCCTCGAGGCTCGGCGCATAGGCGGGATCGGCCAACTCATCATCCAACTGGTACTCTAGGGCCAAATCATCACACGCCGCATACCCCACTTCTTGAAGATCATGAGAGGATCCCCCGGGGTCAACCCCCTCAATGGTCAGGGCCCTCGTAGGACAAGCACTCTGGTAGTGGCCAAACCCCTGGCACTTGAAACAACGGACACGGGAGCCGCCATCCTGAGGCACACCTCCCCCCATGGGTGCTTTCCCCTCTTCATCCCGCCGGACCGGGGGAGCGGGGAGCTATGGGCGCGCGGGGGGAGCAGGCAGGGCTGGAGCGGCCTCCCTCGGGGGTAGGAAACGAGGGCGGGGAGGGGGCTCCGTCGGCCCCAAAGTGGGTCCCCTCGGAGGTAACTCGAGAGCGGAACACTGCTCGATCGGGCGAGGGTAGGCTGGCCTAGCGCGCGGAGGAGACTCGCGACCTAACTCGAATTGCTCCATCTCACGTACGACCTGATATGCATGCTCGATGGTCATCACATGTTGGCGGAACAACTCATGCTGATAAACACGACGAAGACCCTTCCGAAAACGGGAAAGGGTAATCGCGCCCTCCTCACGGGCCCCACACCTCAGGAGGTACTCATCAAAATCAGCAATATACTCAGAAATAGTATGAGTCCCCTGGGTGAGCTCTTGCCAGCGGTCTATGAGACGATGTCGATAGGTCGCTGGAAGGTATTTCTCGCGAAGCTTCACCTTCATGTCCTCCCATGACTCAATAGGCGTTAATCCGCGCTGCTCATAGAGGGTTTCCACATTCAACCAATACGTCTGAGCCTGACCAACCAGTTTGATCATGGCAAAGCATGCGCGTCGGGCATCAGACATTCAGATGATGCGGGACAAACCCGCGGGAGAGGGAGGGAGACGGGACAGAGGGGAGCAGGGGAGGGTTTAAGCAGGGTTTTGGGAAGGGGAGCGGGAAACGGGGAGAGGAGAGAGGAGAGAGGGAGAAAGAGCAGACAGGAGGGGAAAGAGGGGGACTGGGAGGGCTTGTGCAGGGAAGCCGGAAGAAGGGAAAGAAATGGGGTTCAGGAAGAGACGACGGGGAGGAAGAAGAGATAGACGAGAAGGGGTTTCGGAGGATGAAGAGGAGACGAGGGAGGGGGTTCGGGGAAGAAGACGTCAGGCTCACACAGTCCGAGGCAACGCCTCCATCAAGACAACACAAGTCGATTCTTCTATTTCATGTTCTCAAAAGAGTCCATACAAGAGTATATATAGGACAAGCCCATAGAAACCCTACTGTGCACTTTTCCTATGGGACCACAATGTCCTCAGAACAAAAAGAAAAGACAGCCAAGTCCCACCTTTACAACTAAACCCAAAAAAAAATCTCCAAAATACATCTGAAAATGAGAGAACTCTCATGGGCCTCAAATGGGCCTCACAACACCTCACATAAATGGCATTAAAAATAGCACTCCTCATCTCCAAGCCATAATGACGGGATCGCTGCTGTCGAGGGTCGCCGACGCTGGTAGACTCGAGTCGGGTCGAAGCGGGTCCGCGCTCTGGTGTCCTCACCACATATTCCTGGTTCCTTAGTGGTCGAGGCCTTCGCCAAGGAGACCCTATGTCTCCTCTCCTTTTTGTTCTAATTCCCAGTGTGCTCAACAAGGTGTCACAGTGGGCAGAAGCAGTGGGTTTGATCAGAGAATTTCTAGGTGCTAGCAAGGGAATGTCCATCTCCCACTTGCTATGTGCGGATGATACTATTTTGTTCCTTGCTAAGGACAAGCAACTACCTCCCATGGCAAGATTTCTATTGGAGCTGCTGCAAGAGGCGACAGGTCTCAAAGTCAACTTCTCTAAGAGCCATTTGGTGGTGTGAATTCGGAGGATAGGACTTTACAAAGGACAGCCAAATTCTTGGTGTAAGATTGACAAGTTCCCTATATCCTACTTAGGGTTGCCTCTTACTCCACGTACTCTTAGGTGTGCAGATTGGTAGCCCATTATCTAGAGATTTGAGCCCAGGGTGGCGTGGTGGAAGGCGAGAGCGTTATCCTTTAGAGGCAGGCTTGTGCTGTGAAATTCGGTGTTGGATAGCCTACCTACGTACTTCCTTTCCATATTCAGGGTGCCGAAGATGGTGGCGAAAAGGATTTGAGTCCATCCAATGTAGGTTCTTTTAGCACCGTCATGGGAGGAGATGTGGGGGATGGCATGACATTGCATGGGGTGGGTTGGCTGTGAGTAAAGAAGGAGGTTTGGGGGTCAAGAACATCAGAGACTTCAATCTGGCACTCTTGTGCAAGTGACTGTAGAGGCTAGGGAAGGGGGTTTGTGGGCTATGTTGATCAGACAAAGATACTTTGGGAGAAGCAAACTTTGGGACATTCCTTCTTCTACTAGCATCTCTTCCCCGCTCTGGCGGGATATCTTTTTTTGTAGGGATGTTCTCTTGTCGGAGGTCTGGGTCCGTCTTGGAAAAAGGAACATGGCTTACTTCTGGAAGGATAGGTGGTACGGAGAGTTCTTGCAGTCACTCTTCCCTAGGCTATTCCAAATATTGGCGGATCCCTTAGGCCTTTGTCTCTCAAGCTTTTGATCCCCTCCTTCCAAGAGGGTCTTGGGCATCGACCTTCAGGAGGGACCCAACACAGGCTGAGATGGTGTAGTTCCAAAATCTTTTGTCCCTTCTTTAGCCTATCCACCTATTTGATTCAAAGGATGAATGGGTTTGGAGGTGGGAGAAGGGAGAAGGGAGGTTCCTTTTCCATCTGAACAGCATATAGTCATTGCAGATGGAGGGCTTCGACATAGATTTTGCCATCAGGTGTGGAGTCCTAGAAGTCCATTTAAGGTGAAGATTCTGATTTGGAGGATCTCGCATGGGAGACTTCCCACTCGAGACAGGCTGTGTCGCTTCATTACAGATATTCGGCCTATTTGTATGCTTTATGGGGAGGATGACGAGACTCTTAACCACATGTTTGTAGGATGTTCCTATTCTCAAGGGGGTGTGAAGAGAGAGAGAGAGTGAGGAAGACCTTTATCAATATATGTCCGTACAAGGATGTCCAACAGTTGTTTTTACATTGGCACAGATAGTGGCTTCACAAAGGTGATAGGACAGTATGGTGGCTCATCCTTCATGCCACCCTGTGGATGCTATGCAGGGAGAGGAACAGTCAGGTTTTTAAGAGGGTATCTAGAGATGGGGCTGTTATTTTTCATGCTATTTGTGTTAAAACTAAGGAATGGGCGGCCACCATTTGTAATGTGGATTCCTCTATTTCCTCTCTTTTTGTTTCCTTGGGGGATTAGATGCTTCCACTGTTCCACATGACCTTAGTGTGGCATTCAATTGTATAAGGGTGGGAGTTGTCTTTTGATGTACACTGCTTATACTTGTACATTCTCTTTTCTTTGTATACTAGTGGTATTGCCCACTTTCAAATTAAAAAAAAAAATTCAAAACACAACCATAAATGCAATATCAACTCCCCTTAGGAATCAAGTAATCCAATTTCAAAAGGTTTTCTAGATATCAGTAACCAAGCAAGTTGGCATCTCTTGCAAAATTGAGAACATGAAAAAGAAATTGAATCCTTCTACCATCCTCATACCCTCAAGTGTGAATATAATAACAACCCCTGCCAAAATGTGTGTATATATATCCTTGTAAACAGATATGTTATTAAACTCCATCTGCATCTTGCCATAAGCAAACAAGGATACATCTGGAACCTCCAAGATCTTGTCTAACTACAGTATCAGCATGTCAGCATGTTGCTTTAAAACTTCACTTCCATAACAATGGAGTCATTATCTATAAGTTCTTTTGCAGATCATGCCGCATAATCAGGTATGGCAGGATAAAGGAGCAGGATTTAGAAACTCCACAAATGAAATGTGATAGAAAGATGTCCCAATTGAGGAAATCAAATGACTTTAATTGTAAACATTACCTGATATATTCCCAAAATTTTGGCTAAACAAGTTGGACTTCTGCTACTGATTGATTCAGAAAGGTATTTAAAATATTCTGGGGCAAATTGGATAAAAGATTCCAACTCTGTCTTTGTAACCTGTTTGATAATAAACCGATCATCAAGTGATTTTGCAAAGAAGACATTGCTCTTGCCACCCTGTGCCCCCCATTTCTTACAACGACTTAGAGATCTTATGAAATCAAGCTCAGATGGACAACAAGTTCTCCTCAAGGCATCAAACCTCTTTGCATGGTAACAAGTGACAGTATATTTCACTTTTCCAAGGGGACCTTCTTCTGCAAAAGAAACCCTGATGTGCAGAGCTTTTGTATGCAACAGTGGATCTGAAGCAAGGGAGTTCCTGCTTCCTGGAAGAGACAAAATGCTTTCATCAACAGAACCCATGCTTCTGAAATACTCAGAGGAAACCTCATCAAATGAACAAAATGTTTGCAAGTTCGCCGAATCATATGACGGCAAAGCATTTGATGACTCCACAATATCTCTGATTTGTTCCCGCTCATCAGCCATCTGAGAGTGGTATCCCGGAGAAACAAGGGCATAAGAAATAATACTTGTGGGTTCATCATCATAGACAGGAATGACAGTGTTATTGATACCAAAAGGCAGCAACAACCTTGCTCCACCCTGGCATTCTGGCTCAAGTAATGAGGCCATATACACAGGTGTACAGTCACTAGAGGCATCAAGCCCTAGCAGAGTACCACCATTGTTCCCACCAAAAGACTGATAAAGGTTCATAAAAGGCATTCTAATCCATTTCGCATCATTTTCAATGCTGTCTTCCCCATCAGTGACAGGTACCATGGTAAGGGAATCAGCCATAGCAACCACATCTTGATCATCAGAATGCTCCTCTGACCCCAAAACTTGAGGTGCAGTGTCAAAGATAACTGAGGAATCTGACATGCTCACTTCAGATGCTATAGCACCATTTTCACCTGTCCACTTTGCATCTAAAGAGTCTGACAAGTTTTTGATAATAGGAAACTGACCATCTGAAAGGGTCCTGTGGTCCATGCCACCAGACACAAGAGGATCCAATGGTTGACCAATATCCATGCTTTGACTAGCACGATAAGCTTGATTTTGATTATGTTTATCGTCATCAGAATTAAGCTCAATATCTCTACCTTCAGGGTCCATGAGAATGTCAGGACTTGGGAGGACGTGGTCTTCTTCTTGATGGCTGGTACCATGAGTGATCCCATTAAAAGATTCATCAGCTTTTGGATCCAGTGAGAGGGAGCTTGTAACAATTCTGTCTGGCTTAGGGGCACAATTCAAGTTCACTGGCTTCTCAGCAGAATTAATCTTCTCTTTATTTTCTGGATTCAGTCCAATAGCCCCTTCATGAGAATGATTCTCCAAACTGGCAGCTAAAACCAAACGTTTGTCCCATACATAAGACTGGAAGAGCAACTGCCTTCGTAGTTTATTAATCTCAAGAATATCAATGTCTGACTGTCCCTTTTTCACCTCCTTCATCGCCTTTTGTAGAAATTCCTGAAAATAGGCTTTGGACATGTCAATTGCAAATTGGAATTCTTCAAAGAAATAGAAAAGTAACAGTTAACATCACAATGTTTCTTTACCTCGCATTGTGCCTTCTCTTTTTGTAGGATCCTTTCAAGGTCCATGATGCAATGTCTACATTCCAGGAGTTTTGCACTATTGTTAACTGAGCCAGTGCTTGGCCTTTTCTCTGCTATTTGCCGTAGAGCATTGAGCACTTCAGAGAACAAGAGGTCTGCTCGTTCAGCCACCTAATATGTGAAAATTAACAGGAATAGCTGAATAGCAGATGATGAAAATCTTGACAACAGGCAACTTAAAAATGGATTTGGCACTTCTATGAATAAGAGAAATGATGAGAAAATAATTACTCAGCAGCTCATAACAGACCTCATCTGCCTCTTTTTGAATCCAACCCTGGTGCTGGTACTTGAAATCCAATTGGGAGGTGGCAGGTACACAGAGTGTACATCAATAGATGCATATCGGAAGCAAGCAACCATTTTCCCAAACCTAAATCAGAACAAGGTTATCGTTATAGAAACCCAAAGGAAGGGGCAGAAATGCGAGCATTTAGCAAAGAAAATGCACAGAAGGGAGGGAGGCAGATGGGTGGAAGGGTGGGCGGGGGTGGGCATGTGGAAGTGTGTGCATGTGCAAGAGTTAGTGAGAGAGAGAGAGATAGTACCCATAAAATCGAAGACAATCTCTGTGAAGGGAATGACCACAACTGGCCACCCTACTAGTGGCAGCATGATTTGAAAAGCTAAGCTCCAAGAATTTGCCGAAGGATAATCCCCAGGCAGCATCAGACATCACCACTCTCCGTGTTGCTTGAGGAATTTTATTGACACGGGGACACCGTAAGCATCTATGCCACATCCAGATCTTTCCATCTCGTTCCCCAGGCAAAGACAAATCTGGCAGTTTTTGACAGAGATTGTTAAGCTGCCTTGACGATGAGTATAACAATGAACATGGGCTTCTGATGGCATGTCACATGAATGGCATCGATAACCCTGAAAACAATGGAAAAGCACCATGAAGATGAGGGATAGAGTTGCTGCTTCTTCTGGAGACAAATATTAAATACCTGGTCAAAGAGATGATCTCTCAAAAATCTTCCCAAAGGCTTGTCAAAACTGCCATAGTACTTGATTCGAAAGATATGGGCACGCTCACAAACAGTCCCTTTCCGTACACAACGACTTGACAAAGATACAAGAATACTCTGATGATCAGACGGAGAGGGGGGAAAGTCTTCCTTAACTGGTGCAGGGTCATGCAGATGATTGCCTTCTTGATGTAAAATCTGTGACTGTGAGAAACCAAAATGTTCTCTTTCATCAGTGGTCCCACTACCCATAGAAGTGCTCCTCCCCAAAAATTCCAAGGCTTCATAACAGATAGCTGGATAGATGTGGTCAGTGGCTACAGTATCACCAGTTGTTTCCAAAATTTCAACTTCAGAGCATCCTCCAATGACTGCCTTTTCGCCAACTTTTGAGTTGTGGGTAGCAGAGCAAGGGGTGTCCATAACTTCATCAGAAAGAGAGAAAGATTTATGTGTCTTTGGACCATGTTCAAGCTGGGAAATCTTTCCTAGAGAAGACAATTTGGGATCGAAAGGAGGGCTATTAAGTATATGTATATTTGAATTTTCTGTTGTGTGAAGATGGTTTTCAACAGTAAGAGATGGCACTGAAACTTCGACCTTCCTATAGTCATTAGGGTTTGAAATGGGATATAAATCAGGAATTATATTGACCCTTTGAACATTGGTATTGAGTCTTCTATTGCAAGTAGCAGGGGTTGTAAAACCTGGGATCATAGAGATGGATCTTTGCGTCTTTGATGGTTTATCTGGTAATGCAACGGTTAATGGAGACTTCAAGGGAAATTCAGGAAGAGATGCACCTTCATCAGCAAGAAATGATGTTTCCAGTGCCAAGTGATAAGCTGCAAAAACAGCATATTGAATGACATGTTTCACTTTTTTCAGCTCATCACCATTAGCACCCTTTAGTAAAACCTATATCAGAAGGTGCAGTCATGAGATTCTTTTCTTCTAATAATTTGTAGCTTAGAATATAAGCATGATATTATAATTATAACCTTGCAAATCAATCCCAGAAATGCATCACAAATTGCTTCAGGCGAAATAATTAAAGCTTGACATGATGAAAAGTTCCAACAAATTGCATGATGTTGACAAGTTTGAGGATAGCACAACTGAACATAATAATCTTACTCACCAATCTAAAGAACACACAGAAGTTGAAAAAATACATGCTATTGCATATGTCAATGCAAATGAGACATGCACAGTTTTGAGTCTTTTGACTATGGTGACCAACAAGGATGTGCACCAGTTGCACCAACAGAGCTGTCCGTCAAAAGCTTTGCATTACCTCTGGAAGAGATTGAATAGAGGAAACAGTAGGTGTTATGGATCATCAAAGCAAATTTTGCACTCTTCAGCCTTCACATCCAGAGTGCAAATTTCTTTTCCTAGGGACATATTCTCTCCTTCTAGAGCAAAGAAAACACAATCAGCCAAGCCATTGTAGTGGATTCTTGAATACAGAATCGGATCGGCCCAGGAATCGGCCTGGGCCCTAGGCAGATCACGATCCTGATCTGGATCAGATTGGTGAACGGGCCAATCCTCAGGAAGTCTGGCCGATCCAGGATCAGCCAGATTAAAAACTAGTTTTATTTGAAAAAATCAGAAAAATAAGGGGAAATATGTCTTCAATATTTACATATATATATATATTTATGATTATATAGATATATGCAATCATACTCATAAATTTACCCATTAATATATACACATATACAATATATATTCATGTAATCATACACTATATACACATCATATTAATGTATAAACATAATTAATATGTATATCAATCATAAATTAATGTGTGGTGTGTGTGTTAATGTACATACAATCATATGCTAATGTAAATATAATAACAATATACACATATATAGTTAATGCATATATGAGCATATAGTTAATGCATGTATATATACATAAATATGCAAATTAATGTACACAATCATATGTATGTATGTATATATGTATGTATGCAAGTAAGTAACTTACATAGTTACGTAATTATGTAACTATGTACTTACACATTTACCTACTTACCTACTACTTCTCTTGCATAACTATGTAACTTACATAGTTACGTAATTATGTAACTACGGACTTACATACTTACCTACTTCTCTTACATAACTAGGGCTATTCAGAATTCGATTCAAACCGAAAAACCGAACCGAACCAGACAGTTCGGTCCGGTTCGGTTCGGTTTGAGCTCATACCCAGTTCAGTTCAGTTTCACATTCTGAAACCGAGTAAACCGAATATATATTTAACATATATAACTTTTACTCAAACAGAGTCTAGCGTAGTTGGTTAGCGCATGCATATAAAGATTTCGACAGCGGGCGCGGGTTCGAAACTCCCATCTTTCATGTGAGTTTTTGTGAAAAGAGTGAAAACCGAGTTTTTTTGTCAAAAAACCTGACCCAACCTGAGATTCGAACCCTTCACCTCCAAGGTGAGGTGCTAGCGCCTTAGCCACCAAGCCAAACATGCGCTTGTGACATGAAAAGTACCGGACTTCGGTTTAAACCGAACCGGTTCAATTCGGTTCGGTTCGCTACAGTACTTCGGTTCAATTCGGTTTGTAAAAAATAAGGGGTGAACCGGACCGAACCGACCCGTGTTCACCCCTAAACTATGTAAGTTACTTACTTACATGCATACATACACACATACATACATGCATACATCCATGCATGCTTGCATACATACATATATACATACATACATACATCGATGCATGTATGCATGCATACAGACATCCATCCATCTATCCATACATACATGCATACATCCATACATACATGCAATGCATGCATACATACATACGCATTTACATACATACATACTACATACATGCATATTTAGATACATACATGCATACATACGTATTTCCATCCATACATACATATATACATGCATATATGGATGGATGGATGGATGGATGCATGCATGCATGCATGTATGTATGTATGTATGTATGTAAGTAAGCAAGTAAGTAACTTACATAGTTACATAATTATGTAACTACGTACTTACACACTTACTTACCTACTACTTCTCTTACATAACTATGTAACTTACATAGATACGTAATTATGTAACTATGTACTTACATACTTACCTACTACTACTCTTATGTAACTATGTAACTTACATAGTTACGTAATTATGTAACTACGCACTTACATATTTACCAACTATTCTTATATACTCTTCTTACCTACTTACCTAGTTATATAAGATGGGGTAGAATTGGTATTGAAAAAGTGCACATGGGAGGAGTTAATAACCAAGGACTTAAAACTAAGTCCCTCAAAAAGCAAGGACTTTTAGGTTCTAAGAAACCTGATAGGGACCTAAAAATAATGTTAGGTCCTTATCAGGGACCTAAAATTAATTCTCCCTTTTTAATATATATAGAGAAAATTACTTATATAGCCCTGAAATCTTTCATATTCAGTTATACACCCCCGTGTTGAGCACATGTGCAATCACGCATGATTAACTAATCATTACATATTGTTTTGATAATGACAAAATCTTATTCAATTGGCAAATCCATTTGATTACGTGTTATTAGAATTCCTTGCATCGATATTTATTCACTATGTTAAATACATTGTATATATTTATATAATAAACCCAGGAAGTATGAATAATAGACTAAGTATGAGACCAACTCTCACTGGGAAGTCGAAGTCCAACTCCGACTGACGAAAGACTTACACGTAAGTTAAAGTTTTACTTCAACTCATGAAGTCTAACATCGACTATAGTATAAGGCTCTTAGCAGCCGATGTTCAACTCCGACTGATGGCAGACTTACGCGTAAGTTGAAGTCTTACTCCGACTGTTGATTACGTCATTTGAGAGTCGATGTTCACCATGGATGACAAAATCAGATCGAAATCGGCCGATTCCACTCGGTCTAGCCGATTCAAGCGGATTTTTTTTATTTTAATGGAGTCGACTTGAATCGGACCAGATCCGGCCCGATTAGGATGACTCGCGCGGATCCCTCCTTAAGGAGGGATTGGGCCTATGTAGACAGCATGTTGTCTGCACAGTCCGCGTCCCCTCCCCCCCTTCCCTCCTTCTGGCCGTCTCCCCATAGGCTTCGTGCCATTTTTCTGGACTGACCAAGGGCTTCCATGCAATTCTCGAACTCCGTGAGGGTTTACATGTAGTTTTCCCTTAAACCGGAGTATTTCTGCCATTTTTTCCAACAACATAGTCATTTCTACAATTTTCCCCACAATCGGAGTATTTTTGCAGTTTCTGCACCTTTTAGGGGTCTTTCCGTAATTTTTCGAGCAGTAGAGGGACCTCCTTGCAATTCTGCACCCTTCGGAGACTTTTCTACCATTTTCAACCCTTCAGGGGTATTTCTATAATTTTCCCCACAAACTGGGGTATTTCTGCAATTTTCCCCATCCCGGAGGTATTTCTGCAATTTTCTGCTCTTCCCGGGGCCTTTATGAGATTTCCGACAAGTCAGGGGTTTCTATCCAATTTTCCGGACAACAAAGGGTTCTTCTGCAATTTTACACCATCCAGGGGCTTTTATGCAATTTTGCAACCCCTCCCTTAGAGATAGAGAAGTCCCCCTCTTCTACACTTGGAGATAGAGTAGCAGCCCCCCCCCCCCCCCCCTGGAGAGCCCAAGGGTCAAAATCTCACAAGCCTTCAAAGGGTTCCAAGCCCCTTCAAGGTAAGACCCCCCTCCCTTTTATAGAGATGGGTAGGGGTAGGATGGACCAAAGGTGGGGTGCCTCCGATTGAAAGTGGACCGGAGATGCGTGCCTCCGGTTGAGTTTAGACCGAAGGTGGGGTACCTCCAGTTGGGTGTTTGGACCGGAGGTGGGTACCTCCAGTTGAGTTTGGACCGGAGGTGGGTACCTCTGGTTGGAGTTTGGAGAGGGATCAAAGGTGGGGGTCCAAAGGAGCCCTTGGAGAGACCAAGAGAGGAGAGGCCAAAGGGGGAGCTCCCTTGGAGGGAAGCCTCCCAAGAATGGGGGCCAAGACCCCCTCCAAGCTAACATCCCCCCTCCTTTGATAGAAGTGAGGGGGGTGAAGAGGAAGAGGACCGGAGGTGGGTACCTCCGGTTGGGTGGGGGACCGGAGGTACCCCACCTCAGATTGGGGGTGCAACCGGAGCCCCCCCACCTCCGGTTTGGAAAGGGGAAGAGGTTCCCCCCTCCGGTTGCGGGGGTGTGAACTGTGAAGAGGGGGAGGGGACCCCCTCCGGTTGGGTGGAAACCGGAGGGGGGGGTGGCAACTGGAGGCACCCCACCTCTGGTTGGTGGAGATGTGAAGAGGAGGGGGACAGGAGGTACCCCACCTCCGGTTGGAGAGGGGGGTGACCGGAGGTGGGTACCTCCGGTTTGGAGGGGCTACCGGAGGTACCCCCCTCCGGTTTGGAAGGAGGGGACCCCCTCCTGTTGGGTGGCAACCGGAGGGGGGGTGCCTCCAGTTGGGTGGCAACTGGAGGTACCCACCTTCGGTTGGAGCCAGTTGGGGTTCCAACCGGAGGTGCCCCATTTGGGAGATTTTTGGGCATTTTTGGGTTTTTGTGGTTTTTTAGGAATTTTGGGATTTCTGGAGATTTTCTGGGTTTTTTAAGAAATTTTGGGGTTTTGGGAAATTTCTGGAATTTCAGGAAATTTGGGGTTTTTTTTAATTTTGTGGAATTCTGAAAATTTTGGGTATTTTCTGGAATTTGGGGAGATTTTGAGGAATTTTGGTATTTTGGAGTTTTGGGTTTTGGGATTTTTGGGGAATTTGGGAATTTCTGGTGTTTTTTGGGTTTGGAAATTTTTATGTGCCAACACTAGATTAAACCAGATTCACCTGACATATCCTGGAGACCTGGAATAAATTTGTTTTCATCACCAAATTATTTTCTAGACTTGTTCCACAGTTAACTCTGGGACACATGTGGGTTTATCCCACAAATAAGTGGTACCAATGGAACCCCTCCATACTAGAGAAGATCTGCCAGGCCGTCAGTCCCTATTCTCTGCTGAATTACTGTGCTTCACTGTTTTGGTGATCTTTTACTCTCTCTTTTGCTATCGCTTACTAATGAGTGCATATTCTACCACACTGATAATCTCAAACACAATACACAGATCTCTTCACCCTATTAGCCCATAAATTCTAACCTTTTAGATGTTTGTAAATGGAGAAAGAGAACTTCCAGGAAGCGTAGCTGATGGTTTGCAATCTCTAGAGAATCTCTCGAGGTCTCTTGAGATTATGTGTCTCTGGCTTGCCAATATCCGAACCGTCCAAGACCTACCTGGTGAAAGGCACTCCCAGTTCAAGCAAGTGACACAGATACCACAATGCACCAGCTAGTTTGTGGGATGTTCAAAAATTCCTCCCTATCACTTTTGGCTCATTCAAGCCCGAGGGTTTCGAAACCTATCACTTCCCACCACCCTCCAACCATCACGCTGATGTGGTGTCTAACATTAAGAGAGAGAGTCCTGACCACGGTTAATCAATAGACTGCAAGTCCTATAGGTGAAGTCGTCTTACATTAGGTTTTATTTTTAGTGTTAATTTTCTCATGTTTAGTGGCTAAATGAATGTCATTACAAAATTTAACTAGAAAATGTAAGGTTTATATAGTATTTGTTGTCATTCCTGGTCACCCAAGATTTTTCTGAGGTCCATCTGATACCTCTTCTCTCCAAACCCCAAGAGATAAAACTCAGATCCGATATGACACTCTTTGTTGTAGCTTGATTGACCTTAACTGTACAAGCCCTTAAGAGTGGCTGACAAGAAGCTTCTATAGATGATGAGTAGGATGTGGGGAAAAAAGTAGAGGTGAAAGGGCTGTCAGTACACCTACAGGCATGGCATACAAGTTACCCAATTTCAGCAGCACTGAGGATACTACTATTCATTTTGCTCCTGAGGGGAAGGAATTGTTGCTTCTGACTTCTGGTGAGGCAATTTCTGGGTTTCAGACAGTGAGAAGGCTGAAAGATACTACTACTCATTTTGCTTCTGAGGAGAAGGTATTGTTGCTTGTGACTTCTGGTGAAGCAACTCCTGGGTTTCATCAAGACAGTGAGAAGGCTGAAGTCAACTTTAATGAGAGGATAGCAATACGCATCAGTGTGGACCAGCATAGAGTGGCTAGACCCAGAGAATTATAGAATGCAATGTGGGGCTCTTCCAGGTCACATTCAGTACTCCCACTCTCAATAGGTGCTACTCATGTCAGTGTCCGGGGTTGCATATTTCAGAGGATGAAGAGATTGGCAAGCTGGAAAGCTAGACAACTAACCAATGAGGTAGATTGTTACTGCACACAGCCGGGTTTCCTCCTTGTCATCTGTTTTCTCTCTTTCTTGTATTCCTGCTAAGAAGATGGATTCAATTTTGTGTACATTTCAGAAACACCAATATTACACAAATTTCTCCTGTTTACAACATCTGGAAGAGTACCATAAGCACTAGGGAGATGTTCTTAGTGAATAGTGGATAAATAGTTGGAAGATTTTATCTTGCATTGATGTGTGGTGCATGATTTACAATCTCTGGAAAATCTGTCGAGATTCTTTCTCTCTCCAGTTTGCCGATATCTAAGATGTCCGAGACACTTGATACCGAGATCTGAGATTCTCTGTCTTATTCAAGCCTGAGGGTTTTGCCTATCCCTTCATTCCCCAACCATCTCACGGACGTGGTTGCCATTAAAATGCCTTCCATTAAGAGGAAGGCTCCTGGCCATGGTTAATGTCCACCTCCAAGCCTTATACGCAACCCTTTCATAAGTCTTATTTCATTGTTTTCTCATGTTGAGCGGTTAAATGAATGACCCTAAATATTGTCCATGAAAAATATGCACTTAATTTAGTCTTTGTTAGTGTTCCTGGCCTCCCCATATTTATGTGAGATTTCTCCAATGTCTCTTCTCTACTACCCTCTTGAGATAAAACCAAGGTGTGATATGACATTTTTCATTTCTGATTGTTCAATTCCCACTAATACTCGTTTATGCTTTAGGTTTTATATACAGATTTTACTTAATTCCAGATCTATTTGTGGAATATTTATTTCTCATTCCTATTAATTCCTGCTTATTTGTTGTTAATTCTTTTTTCAAATTTGAAATATGAACTTATTAAAACTTAAAAGTCCTGATGAACTGTTCCTGTTAATTCTTGTAATATCTAATTGTAACATGTATTAATGATGGCTATCAATGTTATCCAATTATTTGTTTTTCTTAAAATGATCTTTTTGTTATCACATGGGATATGTGTGTGTGTGTCTTTTCTTTGCATCCGAATATCCCAAGATTCAATCTCCCAAGATTTTACCGATATCACTTCTCTCCGACCCCTCGTGATGAAGCCAAGATCCGATACGGCAAATCTTGGCACGGTGTAACAGCCTGCCATTCTCAGAGTCATTCCTCCCATCTCTTCAGCATTGACAGAGCACCTAAGGTGGCATTGGCATCATTTACAGTCTTTGATCTAGAAGAAAGAGATGGCTGATTCATTCAAAAGAAATTTGCATACGGAGATTCTTGCAGCAAGTAATATACTAGCATTGATCAAAGGTTGGGTTCTTCATCAAGATAAATGGCTCTAGAAGTGGGAGAAAGATGGCAGTTTCTCACTGGATCAAGGAATAGATTGATTAAAGATGGGCAGTAGGGGATGGCCTCATTTTCAACAGGTCCGGAACATCTCATGCCTCCAAAAAGTCAAATTCCTTATCCGGAAGAGCAGCACACTCAAGACTCCCCACCTGCAACCATGCCCTTCTTCTAGGTTTCTTCCACTTTCCGTCTTGAGTGTGTCCATTGTATGCTATCACTTATTTTTGAGATTGCAACATGGTTTTGATGGCTGATTTCTAGGTTACTTTTTTCTTCTCACACATGCATTTCCTTTCTTTTCATTTATCAAATAGGTACCATCCTATTTTGAAAAACAGAAGGAAGGATTGTCAGAAAGTACTACAGGCTTATCACTAAACAACTAGGGAATATAGTAAATTTCTAACAAAAATCCGCCAAGGAGGTTATCTCTTACCGAATAGACACATTACGTCACTAACACATAACTGAAGAACGTGGGAGAGAGGTGAAGGGTGCAGAAGAGTTGAATGCTTACAGTACAGCCCAAGGGCTTTGGGCACCCTTCAAAAAACATGAGATTCTTCACAACTTTCTTTCCACCTTGACCAGCACTTCCATGTTCTTCAAGACGCTTCTCAACATGGAAGCTATCACAATATCCCAGAACTTGAGGAGACAGATTATCAATAGAGGGAACTATCTGAGCACCAGTGCAGCGAGCTATTCTGTCTAAGAGAGGTCTTTTCATATTAAGGGCAAGTGATATGCCTTTTGCAAGGAGGTAATCTTGGGCAAAACGAGAAACGGACTTCTCTACTAAAAGAACATTTGGGTGCTGAGAATCTATCCTTGCAACTGCCATCTTCAAATGATCCATTTCCTGGAAAAACAGAAAGCATAACAGTCAATACACAAACAGCAAGCAACCTGAACAAAATTTGGAGAAAGCCAATGCACCTGCTGCAACAGAGTGTCAACACTTGATAATAGATTTGCCTTCCGCTGGTACTCTAGTGCTCCACCAAGAAGCAGCAAGCGTGGTTTCTCGATCCTGGTTGTCATACGACGATGTGCCACATTCTTTTTACAAACTATTCCTTTAACCACCATACTAGAAAATCACACCACAGAAATTAGCCAACTATATTTTCCAAAACACAACGAGAAAAACCAAGCAAGAGCATTAATGTCTGCATGACAAATAGTTTCTTCACTTGGACAAACAAACGTGTTTCTTTTACATAGGTGCACCATGGATGCAAAGGAAATATGAAGAACAGTACCTCTCACTACGATGCCCACATGCTATGCATTTTATTTTCAAATAACCCCCTGGATCCATTCCATCTCCCCTGCTTGTGTCTGGCTTGAGCAAAGTTGCTGCATCCCATGACAAAGCCGTGATTATCTCCAACCAACTCTCCTTGTCATTTTCTTCACTTATGGGAAGATTCTCAACCTGAAGCAATTGGGACACCAAAGCCCTAAAATGTCCATCAACAACATGTTTCATGGACCTCCTGTGTTCTTCACTTGCCCGATCTCGAGAGCGGAGCTCCCCACTACCGAAACTGTTTGATGAATGTAAATTTCCCCAGTCCCCTGATGCATCTTCATCGTCATCATCAAAAAGACTAGTTTCTCTCTCATCCTCTTCATCCTCAGGATCCGGAGGGAGCCAAAGCAGTCCATTACTCTCAAAATCCACAGGCTCAGAATCTGCAGCTTCCACGTTATAGATAGAAGATGAAGTATCACACTCATACACATTATCAGTTCCTCCTTCATTAGTCAGTTTATCAACACCTACAAATTCTGTTCCGCTCTTCCGCAAAGAAGATAATTCTTTCTTATCATCATTTTCTTCAGCAGGGTGCATCTCATGTGATCCATATAAATGGTCAACTTCAGTAAAATCAAGGGATCCATAGTAATCATCCGATTGATGAAACTGCTGTGTTTCTGTATCATAGCGGCATGCACAGTATTCATCCTCCTCATCATCACTTCTACAATTAAAGAACAAAGAAAAACATATAGAATATTTTAGGCAGGGCAAGGGCGCATAAGACATGGAAACAAATAAAGAACTAGACAAATATAATTTGATAAAGCATGGTTAGCAATCTCGCAATGATCTTGCAAGATGCCCTGTCTCTCTGGTTTACCAAGATCCAGCATGCCCAAAATGCCTAGCCAAAAACATGCATGGATTATGCAAGTAACATGAACACCTTGCAGTTAAACTGGTTAGTTCACATAAGGATGGAAATGTTGGCCTTCCCCACTGCTCCTGGCTCATCCCAGCAAGATGATATTGAACCCTCCTTGAGTCCCTTCCCATGCCCCAACTGCCATAGCACTACAAACAGTTAGAGGTGACACGGGCTTGCCACCAAGCCACTTACTGCCTGCAACCTGTTGCTATCCATCAATTGGAAAGCCTGAGAAGAGAAGGATGGCGACGAGGTAAAGGAATCAGAGTAGGAGGTGGAGGAAGGCAAGAAAGGTTTTTTCTTTATTTTATTATTTTGTTTCATAAACTAGTGTTCATTTATGTCATTTTTAAAAATAAATTGCAATCCATTTTCAGAACTCGCCTTCCTCTAAGGCAGGTCACTTGCTGGTTACTACCCATGGAGCATCAAAATCCCTCCTTACTATAGGTGATTTTTCCTTTTACAAAAATTCCTTTGTCCATTCCATTTTCATACTGATATTTCTTCTCTTTTTTCCCCTGTTTGAGACATTCCCACTCCATCTTGTCGACCTACACCCTACCACATTCCAGACTACCTCCCATTGCCTCCCTCTTGCCAGTAACAATTTTTCGCTTAACTTAGGTTATTGATTTTGGTACATTTTTTTCTAGGTGGCCATATTGCCGCCCAAGTCCACCTGCTGCACACCACCCCCTCCCTTCCTACCCTTTAAATGTAAGCATTTTTGTTAATTCTATTGTAAAATTTTCATGCTTTTTCCTTTCTTTTTGTTGGAGCAGATCCTATGATATCAAAGGCTCCAGTGGCACTCACCTAGGCGATCATTGCCTCACCCAAGGTCCTTCCATAGGTGAAGCTTCCTTTTTTCAATACAATCATGCTTTGATTTTCTTTTTAATTTCATACTGATAAGTTTAGTTTTTTTATATACATTTATTTGTGTCATATAAGTGCATATGTGTTATTTATATTCGGGAATGTATTATGTGATCTATTCTTCATGATAAATGGTCACTTTCTTATCACTACTATACGAGTGTACATATTTTTGCATTGTTTGTAGTATTATTTTGTTATTTTTATCACATAATGATTGATTCAATAAGATTTTAAGTTTGCACTTAAAAGATTAAGTTTATCATGAACCTCTCTCACATTTTTCATCGTGGAGATCTCTCAGATATTTCTTCTCTTTGAAGCCCCCTGCCCCCCAATACTAAGTGGAGATTCGACATAGCATTCCTTGATGTGGAAACTTAGGTAGAGCCCCTATAGGCATGAAGCTTACGGAGAACTAGGCTAAAATGTTTCAGTCTTATGCATCGCAGTCCAAGTTGGACACCAATTAGGAGGTGCAAACCAATTCAAAAGGGTTCTTATGCGTCAACCTTTGTGGCCGAGATGACATCCGAGTTAACAATCAACATCCAAACACCAGATGATAAGCATAGGATAAAAAAGCATACCTGTTCATGCAAAACCCAAAATGGTTGGGAGAAGGTTCTCCCATGTGTATGATGGGATCCATGCTTCTCTCATCTGTCAGCATCTCCTGTCTACCTGGGTATGGATCCAAACTAGCAGTCTGACCAGGACTAAGTGCAGAGCTGTATGCCATTCGCTGATAAGTGCCGGTTGTATACGACGTCGAACAACCAGTGGTGCTGCTACTGTTAGCAGTTCCGCTGGACTTAATACTGGCCAAACTTGCAGCTGAAAGGGAGGGGCTGAGACCTGAACTGGACACTGGATTTTCATTATAAGCTGCCACTAAATCCTGTTCCCGTTGCTTGAAGCAATAGTTGCAAACCCTAATCCTCTCACTCTCATCTCGACCACTCTTAAAGTCATCAGATGATGGGATAGATACAGAATTTGCAGTGCACTTCCCACAGAAAACACGGCCGCACAGACGACAGTGGTGACGACGGTTTAATATTGTGAACTGAGAATCACACTCGTAACATACCCTACAACTGTGGTCGGGCATCCAGAAATCCCTCGACACATTCGCAGGCTTGGGCGTCCGAGGGATCCAGGATTTCACCAAGTCAACCAGCTCGGAGAATCTATTGTCAGGAGTTTCCATAGATGACGGGCACTCCCAGTCCTACTCATCCTGAACTCCTCATGGACTGCCGCTGGAACCAAATAAATTACTACCTCCCTATACCCTTATAGGCATCCCGAATAAAATCCAGGCGCTGATTCAAACTTCAAGGGAAGACATGTCCGCCTTGCAGATTCTGAAGCTTCTGCTCAAGCCATACAAATTCTCTGCTTTCGCTAAATCACCAGCCACACAATTGCGGATGAACAAAGGAATTTGGCTGCAAATTGGATAGCTCAATCCGGCTGCAAGTCCAAGATCACCCCGAGAATCCCTTCAAAAGGTAATCACAGAAAAGGGCAAGCCCGCCAAGGGCAGAAAACATCAAAAGCTACCAAATCCAATCAAATAGTGGAGTTCGACATTCACACGAACCACGGGGCGGGGGGCGAGGGGGGTGGATAAACGCCCCAGAACGGTGGCAAGACTTGGCACGCACCCACCCGCCCGCCAAACCCCCCGACGCGACAAACGGCCTTAATCGGCGCCGGAACTGTGCACGCCCACACCTTCCGCTGCTGACCCGCGGGAAGAATCCCTCAGGAACACCAAGGCATGAGCATCAGTGCAGCATGCAAGTCTCAAAGGCCTGGCCTTTGACGTCCTGCGGGTGCAAGAGACACCGGACAGGGCCCCGGGCAGACGGGGGGGGAGTGAGAGGAATTAAAAGGAGAAGAGAGGGGAAGAGGAGGAGGAGGGAGGGCGGGATCAACCGGCGGCACCTGCGATCCCCCGCATTCCCCAAGGCGCCCGGGGTGCATCCGACGGCGACGGATTCCCAGCAGATCTTGCGGAGATTAGTCCCCCGAAAAACAAGGAAAAATCCCACCTTTTCAACCTGCTTGCAATAATCCCCTCTTCGGCCGTCATCCGCCTCCAATTTCTCCCCAAGATCGATCTCCGACCCTCCCCGCCTCCCACTTTTTACACTTTCTTCTTCCGCGTTTTTGCTTCTTCTGGTCTCCTGTTTTCCCTTCCCTTCCTTGCTGTGCGGGCGGATGGATGTGGTGGTTTACCTCTGGTATTTGCTTGCTTGGTTGCTTTCTTTTTTTCCTTTTTTTTTGAATATTTAATTTTGAAGAAAGATCCCTTCCTCGATCTCCTTCCTTTCCCTCTCCCAAATATCATCTTATGAAGACTGAGGAGCGAGCGGAGGGCCCCCCCCCCCCAACGGAGGACATCGTAGCTGGCTGGGCTGGGCTGGGCTGTCAACCATATGTTTGTTCATGTACACAGACGCATGCACTTATTTATAAGTTAATACTTACACCATGAACATGGTATATATTCAAAGATGAGATATACTAATTGCACACTCAAACAATCAGATCTCACTTAATAACATTATTTCATACTCTTAATTAAATACTTTTATATCATCTTAATAAGAATATTAAATATTTTAACATCATTTTTCATATATTTTTAAAAGTGACAAATGATAAAATAAAGACGACGTATAGTCAATTAAGAATAACGACATATTTTAAATAGGAGTATTAAATATTCTTACAATATTCTATTCTTCATAAAGTTAGTGTCACCTCTAGCTAATCTGTTATATATCTCTAATAAGAATATTAAATACTCTTATATTATTTTTCATAAAATTATTTGTCACTTTTAATTTGTTAAAAATAAGTTAAGAATGACAAATAGTCATTTAAGAGGGATAAATTATTAAGAGAGACAAATAGTATTTTATATTAAAAATATAAATTATATATAAGAAATGGAGACAAAAAGATACTGAGACTCGCACGTTATATGCATAGGCCAATAATATTCTATTCGCAGTTCAAAGTTTCGAACATGATGTTTTTGCTCAAACTATTCGAATAATAAGTATTTCTCTAAAAAATAACTAATATACACTGATGCACACATATATGTGTACTCTGTAATCTGGTCTAATTAATGTAATAGAAATCTTTCCATTGTCAAAAAAAGCACTAACATACTTATCACATCTATAGGCACAAATGGGAAGAAACATTTTTGGCTCGAGTATTCTTCATAAAGTGAAATTTGTGTAAAAAAATATATTATGTTTGTATTTATAATGTATATACATATGATTTAGGGGTGGCAATGGGCCGGATCTGGACCGGACCCGTGCTGGCCCATGTCTAGCTCAGTTTCTAATCGTTCGGCTCAAGTCTAGCCTGGTTTGGGACCAGATCCGATTTTTTGAAACCCATCCCGGCCTGAGAAGATTAAGTAAGGCCCGACTCGCTTTTATTTTTTAAAGATATTTTTAGTATTTTTTATTTATTTTTACAATAAAATTAGTGTTCATTGAATCAAAATAGCATAAAGTAAATATTAGACTAATTTAAATAATTTTATTTTTAGTTGTTATAAATATGAAATAAATGTTAAGTCATTAAATATAGCTCCACAACACAATTTTCAATCTAAAATTTAGAATATTAGAATTATCATCGTGTTATATTTTTTTTAAATATCTGACTATCCGAGCCGGGTCGGGCCGAGCTCAATCTTACTTCGGGTCGGGCCGGGCTGGGCTCAAAATTTAAAGAAAAATGTTAAATTATCCGGCCCAAGCCCGTGTAAAACCGGACTGAGTCATCGGGCCTTCGAGCCGGCCCAGCCCAATTGACACCCCTAGACTTAATTGTCACGTAAACCCTTATAACAAAATTTATGTTCAGAATATGTATATAATATTTTGCCATTTTTCTGTTTTATCTTCCCACATGATTTTGACGATTTACTAGTGCGATACCATATACTTGCATATCGTATCGTGGTAGTGCAAACACAATAAAAATAACTGAGTTACGTGGTACATCCAATCATGCTTAAAATAAAAATTTAACTTTTATTATACAACAATATAGACGTGAAGATTGAAAATGCCATTTTATGTAGGTCTGTTATCTTCCTATATGGGAAGTGGCCAATTTTTAGAAATATATAAAGTGAGAAATATTTGTTGTATTTTTTTAATGCACTTTGAATATACTTGGGATCATAGACGGACCCAGAAAAATTTTCAATGGAATCACTCTCTTTAAAAAAAATTTCAACCAAATTAATGTAATGGAAAAATTTAGACTCGTTAATAAGGTTTTAAAAATTCAGTGGGGTCACATCCCTACTGGTTCTTCATTGGGTCCGTCCATGTTTGAGATCTCTTCGTATTGATCAATATTATCGATACATCGTGACCATGTTAAAAATATTAAAATTGAGTAATACTAGGCTCCCGACATGTCAGGAGCCCAGCGTGAGCTAGAGGGGCCATGCCCCTCCACACGCACGCCGCGTGGAGGGGGCGGGCCCCCCCAATTATGCTGTTTTTTTTTTTTACAATTTGTGCACATAAATGATGTATTTGTGCACACAAATACATCATTTGTGTGCACAAATAATACACAGAAAAAAAAAAACAAAACAAAACAAAATCAATATTTAATACTGGGGGCCCGCCCCCTCCACGCGTGCCCCCCCCCCCAGCTCAGCTTTATATTAGGTAGATACCGAAGCTATCAAATTTCCCCGAAGACGGGTTTTTGCGCAACTTTTATTTTAAGAAGCGCATTTACGTAGAGTTTTTAAAGTTTCTAATCCTTATTATTTTTTCAATTAGATCATGATACTTATACCTTGACAATTTAACATCGAATCCAAGGATATAATCTTCCTCAAGAACTAAAAATAGTTATAAAAGTAACTAAAAAAGTTTCTGAAAAGGTCTTGTTTCTGAAAAAGCAAAATTAATGTCTGATAAGTTTGAGACTGAAAAATCAAGTTAAAGAGAGCAATTTTTTTTTTTTTGATTTTTGGATAGGATATAGGAAGACTAATGATTACAAAGACTACGACACAACAAATACATTATGTAAAATAAGACGATATATATATAAGAAGACCAAATATCCCCGAGTTGGGCGGCCGGCTCCCACGTCTCCGCGTTATAATCTTTATCACCGCCTCCACTTACATATATAGGAAGAGAAATGCTTTTCTCGTGCGGACGTGGAAGCGTCGTGCGATCGATTTGATTGGTCGGCCGCACGGATTCTACGTCGAACTCGCGTGGGAGCCACTCGCGGCCAACCAATCAAGTTGGTTATATGACACTTACACGTCAATTTTTTATCCGTGCGGACGGGAAAAAAATATTTCTCATATAGAAAACCACACGCATGCATATAATGGTTTACGTTCCGTACTGCTCTTCTTCTTTAAATAAAATAACAAAAATGCAACCGAGGATATAGAAATGCCAACTGCATAGATATAAATGCTGGATATTGAGCCACATAAAAAGTAGACCAGGTCAATTTCCTCCACTTATGTTCACAACTTTTTAAGGTAGGCAATAAATATTGAGCTTTAAAAAAATTAAGATCTAATTTTCAATTTTCCGCCAATCCCTCATTCTCACCTATTAAAAGTTACGAAAATGAAGAACCTCACACCATCCCCCAATTCGGTTCTACTACTACTCTTTTGTCTTCGCGTCCACTGAACAATTGCTCCCCTATCATAGCAGCAAACCCATAAGCCTTCTATTGCTACTGCTACTTGAGCCTTTGCAACAACAAGAAGCAGATCCACGTATTTGCACACCGATAGAGATGTCTCGGGGCCTTTTTTGTGATCCTTCCCAAAATTTAGAAGTTGTCATGTACTATCTATCAGTTGTGTTATATTTAAAATTTTTCTACCTGTGTTGTCATATGTTGCCCTGACAATCGCTTGAACAAAACTTTATCTAATTTCATTTTATTTTAGGAATACATCTTTCTATCTTTTAAAAGAATGATCATTTGCTAAAAACTGTCAATGACAATCAAACTAACATGATTTCCTACCATGTTTAAGTACAAATGATTTAGTATTATCTATATAGTAAAGACATACTAGCATCATATGTGTGCTCCAACCAGATAGCATTCCATATGCAATAAAATCACTTATCGTCCATATCAATGTAATCCTCATGGTGAAATTTTACTTTCTAGATACATCGTAAGTATTGACTCCATCAATCCATAATAATTTCAGTTCATCAATCAATGGCCTAAGTGTCTATATTTTTTGTAGGATTTTAAGACCAGAAATCAGTAAGGATAGGAATAAATTCTCTCGCTTCATGTATATGCTCGGCGGAAGGTTGTATGGTGTCACGAATACTGGCCAACTGGAATAAGAAGCTACTGGACTTCCAAATGGATTAAATCCGCCAGTGCATAAACACAGCCTCACATTACGTGACTCCCTTGAGAAGGTAGGATGAGCATGGTTGAAATGAGTTCAAATTTCGCCATCTGTAGGATGACTTATTATATCCTCATCACGACATACTCTTTTCGCATGCCATATCATATGTCGAGTTATCTTTGAGGACATATACACCTGCTGCAGTCTGGGTGTGAGAGGAAAATATCGTAATGACGTATAAGGTATATCCTTTTGCTTCGAATTGTCTCCTCTTTTAAGTTTGAATCTATCATGATGACAAATAGAACATGATATCTTATCTGCATCATCTTCGTAATACAACATACAATAATTAGAACATGTATTTATTTTCACATATCTAAGTCCTAACTCGTTGACCATCTTCTTGGCACAATAAAAATTTGGAAGCAGCTTCTCATATCGAGGCAACATACTCTTAATGATGAGGAGGAGACGATTCAAACAACTCTCACTGATGTGAAATTCATATTTCAAGTTTAGCAACTATGACACTGTTGACAACAGAGTGTGCTTTTGACAACCATCCCACAATGGCTCATTAACATCCTAATTAAGTAACTGATAAAATCTGTCTGCTCCCTTGTTTAACACTTATCAGCGTATACAGGATCCTCATGTACATTGAATGCGGAACCATTGACATCTACAACCATATCTACGTACATACTTGTGTCTTCCACATTACTAGACTCATGGGACTAGAGATCCTCACAATGACATGTCCAATTCATATAACCTCCAACAAATCATTTTCTATATAAATGACGTTGAATCTCCCATGGTGAAATCCACCTCAAATTTTTACAAATTATATAAGGACATTGGATGCAACTATCTCTATCTACTACTGCATGTGGATTCCCTAATGCAAACTGAATGAAAATCTCAACTCCGGCTCTAAACCCCACAGACACCACATAATCAACTATTCTATGATACATCTATGAACGATCTATAGACATTTTTTTATGTGCTCAACAAATATTAACACATAAATAACTTTAAAATTAAAACTCAGAAAAATAAATCTGACCATTTTCACACATTATTCGACTTAGTTAAAATGAATAGGAATGATATATTATTTAGATTATCACTCTTTACCCATTCGTACATATTTGATCGCACTTAGGTGGTCATTTACTATATGTGTTTATACAATTTGCTAAAAATTTCGACAACATCTCCCCACATCTCTTCGATATACCAAAAATATTTATTGATTAGGATATTTACTTAAACACTTACTAATAAGTGGTTAAGAAAATATTTAAAATCAATAAAAGGTATAATATCATAGAGGAGTGAGTAAACGCAACCGAAATTGTCAACAAACAGTACAAATAGATATAGTAAATGACCACCTAAGTGCGATCAACATTCACAGACTGTCCAAACGGGACAATTCAAGACTTTAATTTGATAAACACGTTCTCATCATTCAAAATGAGAACGTGGATGAGAACGTGCACATCAATCTCAAAGTTTTGAACGTGAAGATTAATTTATTAACACGGTTTTAAAACGCTCTCCTGAAGTGCGTGTAGTGTTAAGTTGCATTCATGTACCTCAGCTTATATGGAACACTCTAAATATTTAAATAACATCAATTAGATCGAATTATGCGACAAATAATTTAAAAAATATTCAAAAGAAGAACTTCAAACTTAAAATTCAAACTCATAAAGAACATCTATCCATAAAGAACTTCAAATATTATGGCACAATCACTAGTTTTACTGACGAACTCCTATCAGTTCTAGATAGCCTCCGATTATGCCATTATCTTCATCTACACAGTGATTACATAGAGGTGGACTCCATAGGTATTCGCCCCGAAGATGGATAGGAAGTCATTCTCTACTTTATTTTTATGCTTTTCTTAATGGTGTAACATGTGAATGTGTACATCAATGGGAAAAGAGACAAGCTAGTATGAAATTACCCCCTGTGGAGAAAACAGACTGTCCAAACGGGACAATTCAAGACTTTAAATTTGATACACACATTCTCATCATTCAAAATGAGAACGTGCACATCAATCTCAAAGTTTTGAACGTGAAGATTTATTAACACGGGTTTAACACGCTCTCCTGAAGTGCGTGTAGTGTTAAGTTGCATTCATGTACCTCAGCTTATATGGAACACTCTAAATATTAAATAACATCAATTAGATCGAATTATGCGACAAATAATTTAAAAAATATTCAAATAAAGAACTTCAACTTAAAATTCAAACTCATAAAGAACATCAATCCATAAAGAACTTCATTATGACACGAACTCCTAGCAGTTCTAGATAACCTCCGATTATGCCATTATCTTCATCTACACAGTGATTACATAGAGGTGGACTCCATAGGTATTCGCCCCGGAGATGGATAGGAAGTCATTCTCTACTTGTTTTTATACTTTTCTTAATGGTGTAACATGTGAATGTTACATCAATGGGAAAAGAGACAAGCTAGTATGAAGTTACCCCCCCCCCCCCCCCCCCCCCCCCCGTGGGGAAAACGTATGATTTCTACATATTTTTGTTTCACAATCTTTGCAAAATTTACATTAGCTAACATAAAAATCTGTCTTGGTCTCAACTCATCTCCATGTGCAACCCTGTGGGTACATACACAAGTACTTGAATGCTCATGTGAATATGTACACTAGGAGTGGCCCGGTTAGCGCTCCGTTATACATCAGGAGGTTGGAGGTTCAATACCAAAGTTTGAAGAATTAAAAGAATATTTTTTCAAGATTTGTATATATTTAAGATTTAGATGTTGGTCCTGGGCATTGAACCCATGACATCTCTATACAGGTTTAAAGACTAGACCAACTGGTCTAGCACACCAAAAAAAAGTACTTAGTGCTCAACCATAATCTTAGGAAAATCTCATGTCATCTTCGCATGTTAGTCAGACATAATGGAGATGAAGAAAGGAGGATCACTTATCATATATCATCTTTTCAAAAGTGTTTATGCGATAATCTAGACATCCCTGTGAATGATGGTCATGGGTCGACCTTAATGGCAGGGAATGGCGAATAGAAGAGAGAGACCAAAGAGAAGCCCATCTAATGAAAAGGGCTATAAATGAGCACAGGCCCATTTGAGCAGACATGTTCGTGACAAGGAAGAACCCATCTAAGTGAAATAGAAGCCCAATGCATGTATCCATCAATTTATACTTTTATGTATGTGTGTATCTATCTATCTAGAGTAATACGTACACTCGTCCGTAGTTGCCGGGCTGTGAGGTCCACTCTCTTGTGTCTGGAACACTTGGAGATGAGTAATTGGAGTGGTTTTTAAGAGTTTCTCATCTATCTATGTGGTTCCCCTTTGTTGTTTTCCATTTGTGGCCTGCAAGAAGGAATGGCCAGCCTGCATTCTTTAGCTCCCTCCCATTTGATTGGATCAGACGAAGAGTGTCAAAGGCACCACAACATTGATATATATATATATTATATATATATATATAATATATATATATAATATATATATATATATATATAGACATATATATTAGAACAAAAGATTTTACTCTTCTATTGCCTTAGAGTTTTGCATGTGCTAGAGAGAAAGGAGGCAGTAATAACACGCACCTTTTAGGTTTCCAGGTCATACATCCTTTGGCAATTGCGAAGTTCTAGAGAAGTAAGAGAGAATATCCTCTTTACCATATACTTGTTTTGTATTTATCCAAAGAATTCCTTATATATATAAGCTCTTTTTTGTCCTTTCCCTAGATTCTAGCTAGTTCATGATCAGTAGTAATAAGCCGATCCATGTCCATAACATTTTTTTGGTATATTGCATGAGCTAAAGATTTTTGCCATATAGATATTGTTGCCCATTTTTGGCGATCCTTTACTACGATGTCTGCAAACTTTTATAGGCCACATATAGATTGGAGAAATTAAAGACGGTTCATCTGGAGGACTTGTAAACCAAAAGTTAGACATAAATGTCCATTCATATAAAATATATTGAGAGTTGTTCACCACATTACTTATTAATTATTAAATCGTATAAATACTTGTTCCTAGATGTTAATATTATCCTAAAATCTCCTGCGCAACAATGCAAACATTGACAACCGTGTGTTGCTTCTTTTGTAAGGTTTGCATGATTTCCATCTCTTTAGTGATCAGCATGATCATGGTAACATACTGAATTAATGAGCTACATCGTAAGACCAAGATACCTCTGCTTTCTTGCATGGATATGGTGGGTTCTGAGGAGACTGAGCCATGGTGGTGGTTAAGGGGACTACAGACTCTTGTACTTAGAAATTATTGAAGAGAGTTTTTAAAAATATAAAGGGTGTTGGACCACTCAACTAGGAAAAAAGGTAAATCTTTGAATTCCAAATTTAGGACAGCCATGGTCTTCTAAAGAAATGTGATACTAGCATCTTATTTTTCACACCCTTGGGTTGTCTCTTCCTTTAGGTGATGCAAAAGTGATATGGAGAGGAATGGACATTGTAAAGGATATATAAGCCAACCATCTCAGACAAGGTTCCTTTATTCCCCACTTTCTTTTTCTTCTCTCTCTCTCTCTCTCTCTCTATTATATAAATAATATAATATAATATACAATGTAGATGCTTTATAGAAGATACAAGTGGAGGCAGGCCATGGCCACCTCCTAATATGTTTGATTACATTTATTAGAAAAAAGAAAAAAGTACTTCAAACTAAACTTGGCTCTTCCAAGATATATGATGTCCTCTTGGCTTGGCCCCCTCTCAAACTAAAATTTCCTGTCTGCCACTTTCTCTCACATATGTGAACAAGTAGTACCTTCCAATCTCCCTTTCTTAAGAAAAATCTTTAGGAGCTGTTTGGTTTTAAAATCGATCGAGAATAGATTAAGGATAGTTTCAAATTTTCAAAATTTTTTGAAGATATTCGCACTTTATTTCCAATCTACCCCCATACCAAACATGATCTTAGTTCTCCCCACTTGATCTCCTTTTGGCTGTCCTCTTCTTTAACTTGGGTCTTCAGTGTGTCTTTCACTTTCTAATTACTTGAATGTTCTTGCCTTCTTGCTTCCTCCTCCTTCTCCTACTTAGATTTCCCTTAGTTCAGTAAGGAGATCATGTTGCTTTCCGTCCTTCACACCAGATACCGAGAACAATGAGCGATCCGACGATCCATCCTCGTACTTACATTAACATTCTAATGAAGTTATTAATCAAGACTAAGGTACAAATATCATATGCAAAAGTTTTAAATGTCGTATGCTTGACATATATATATGTACCTTCTCTTGTTATTAATCAATTTGACCATGCATGGAGCTTCGTTAAATCAAGTCCTTTTTTCTTCTTCTGCAATTTAGTTCACACGTTTATTAGTATGAAGAGCTCACACATCTGTTAGTATGAATTTAGAAAGAAATTAAAGGCCCACTTGCCTCGCGACCCATTAAAGTCCATTAATTTCTAAACCTCAAACGTTGCAAACCATAGTTCACACGATACCCATTCATTTGATGCATATATCTCTAGCTACTAGGAGTTTGTTTTCCCCAGTAATTGCAAAAAACTTCAGAAGTTCCACAATTTGTTTTACTAATTACCTTGCTACATGCATCTATATGTATTGGGTACCTAAAGTTCTTTAGATTCTCCATCCCCTCCAAGGTGTGTACACAAAGGCCATGGCATGTGCTTAGCGTTGTCATGCCCCCCCCTGGCATGGGGGAGGTGGAACAGCCACCGTGCAGTCACTGTTCCATTGGGTGGCCAGCTAGTCTCTGAACTTATTCTATGTGCCATTGCTTTCGGCCACCGTGGGCTCACGACGGCTCTAGTCCGGTCAGGTGGTCCACGCCGGCCTCGAACCATGTATTGGAGTCATAGAGGGAGAAAGGGGGGAGGGGGTGGTCGGTATCAGCCATTTTCGGGTGTTCCAAGACTGTCAACTATGGAAAAGAAATTAGAAATTGATAACAGCAAAAAAACATGACTTAGAAGTAAGGGTGTCAATGGGCCGGCCTGGACCGGCCTTGCTAGGCCCGGCCAGGCCCGGTTTTCTAAAAGTCGGCCCGGGCCCGGCCCAGGCCCGGTTTTCTAAAAGTCGGCCCGGGCCGGCTCAGGCCCGAAAAGTTGGGTGCATAATTTTAATTTATAAAAGATTATATTTGGAGTAGATTTATTGTGGAAAAAATGAATATAATTCTCTTTTAAATATAAATTTTATATTTAACACACATTATATTTATATTTTCCGGGCCGACCGGGCCGGGCCTCACAAAGCTCAAGCCCGGCCCTATTTTTTTCCGGGCCGAGCCAAAAACTTTTAGCGGACTCATTTTTCTGGCCTAACCCGGTTAAAACCGGGCCGGGCTTCCGGGCCTCCGGGCCGGCCCGGCCCAATTGACACCCTTACTTAGAAGTTGGAGATCAAACCCTGTTACTTTGAGAGATGACATGGTTTAGATGTCCTCATCTTTTCTACTGACATATAATTGTCTGTAAGACGTTTTTCATGAAAAATATTTTTCAACTAATAAAATTATTTGGAGATAATCTACGTCATCTTTATTACTCTTCTTGAAGGACACTAAGTATTTCTCAAAACCATTATTGTTTGGCATCCTGAATAAAGTCCTCAAGTCAAAATGTATAAGGCACTTCTGTTCCTTGTGCTACCCGAGATACTTAGATTGAAATTTGGATTGGATAGGTAAACTTTGTTTCCCATGCTCTTTAAAAGGTGAAAATTCAGATCACTGCTTGTTGGGTTATTGAGGCAAAATACATTAGAATTTTACTAGAACCCTATTTTTATCAGGAAACTAACTCATGATTGGGTGGGGAATGAGTTGACAATGAGAACAAATGCTGGAGATCAATGCAACATGTTTTAAAATCTTTTTGTTAATTGGCCAAATTTGAAAGGGCTTGCATTGTTTTTTAAAAAAGTAATAATAGAGAAGTCAACGTAACCACATCTGGGCCAAAATCCAAGCCAAATTTGTTAATGGGCCACATTTAAAAAGAACTGCAGCTTCTAAATCCTCGCTCATGGCCCAAATCCAAGCCAAGCATGCCCATTTATCACATCTGCTAGGGGGTTATTATAAGAGAACTATTACCATCTTCTATAAGAGCCTAGACTAGCCTACACTACATACTTCCTGTCCAACTAAGGGAAATGCGTATCTCCCATTCCTGACGGGTCTTGTTGGCTTCGCCATCTCGAGGGGGGGGGGGGGGGTGCATCCTCATAAGTTACGAGCTTTCTAAGTCTTGTATTCTAAAACGGCTCTCATTTAGATGAGAGCCTAACATTTCCCTCTAACTAACTAGGGGCAAAAGGGGAAAACAAATTGAAAAATCACTTGCTACTCGTTACTACCTCCGTGGCTTTTACACATGTAAACTCTATGGAGATTAGAGATAGAGGGGCTCCTTCTGCCCTGGTCTTGTCTTCCTCCTCGTCCACTAAAACATTGTCGCCGCCATCGCCTCAAGCTCACTGAACTTAGAAATCTAGCGAATAGGGCAACAAACGGATCCATATTTTATTCGGATCTGCTTTGAAACTATATCCGAATCTCTAAATATTTATTCGCTTATAGTATATGGTGGAGATCCGTTTCATAAATGGAGTTGTTCCGAAATCACCTAATCCGCTCCATTTAAAACTCCACTTCGTTTAAATTGTTGGATCTTAGATCTAAGAGGTGGGTTTGTTTAGATTATTCGCTTTCAATTTAGCTTAAGCTAGACTTTTCAGTTGATTTTGAACTAGAAATGTGACATATTTGTGTTATTTCTATTAAGGGTATGATAAGATATTTTAAGCTTGTGACTTAAGATTTTATAGCTCTCTTATGTTAATTTATGGCCACTTCTTTCTAAAAATTTTGTGATTATTTTTTTTTATAGTTGACATACTACTTTGATAGTAACTTATTTTAATATTTAATTTATATTTTTAAATTAATTTTTATCTTTGTGTTATACTAAGATACTATCTAGGTTTATGAAATTATTGTCTTCAAGTGTATTCGGATATTATCCGTATTCGCTCCATATCTGAAAGATATCTGCCTAAAAAAGATCCGACCATATTTGATTTCTATCTGAAGTGTACACAAATTATCTAGATAATGTAAGTGAATGGACGAGAAATTATTTGATTCGCTTCATATTCACTCCGCTTGCAGCCCTTTCAGCAAAGCAACAACCAGTGACCTCAGGATCCCCTTTCATTCCTTCTCTTCATTGTGACGTATCGAAGAAGCAAACACAATGATTAGACATGGGAGGAGGATTTCGCAGGCCATCCTTATCCTTCCCAAATTTGCCACCATCACCGACTTAACTCTCTAAGGGCATAAGAAGAAAGGAAGTGAATCGGTTGACTTTAGCTACACCTTAATTAGTCCTCATTTTAGTCCTGATCTGTTGTTCTCCCACTCAATTCTCAGCCAACACAAAGTATTACTTGTCCTACTTATTAGTGCTCTGCAAGCCAACTCATATTAGTGATGACACTTGTAATCTTATACTAATATCTTTTGGTAATGATATTAATGGCATCTCACTCTATATTACATGAATAGGATGATGTTTATACATCATGATGCACATGGGTCTGTGTAATGAGGATTAGGATCATGATGAGATCATGATAATTAGACATATCTTCTTTAAACAAAGATACTAAATATTCATGGTCATAGGTTACTCGAGAAGAACATTGAGATAATCAGATAGACTGGTATGCTATATACCCGTCCATATGATGGAGGCAACATATTTGATAGCTATTTGTGTGGAGACATTAGGGGTATAGTACAAATACTCATTGGAGAATGAGTTCACTGAATGATTCACTTTCGAAATGTTGTATGGTTGATGATACCTAATTGTTAGACAACGATTCTATAGTCCCAGTTGTGTAATTGATCTTTTGGCTTGAGACACCAAAAATGTTTTGTTTGAGTACTTCATTCTTTGATGGTAGATTTATAGGTTTGGTAGTTCCTAATCTAATACAACTGATTATTGAGAATGATAGCCAACTTTACAAAGGCAATTGAGTGTCAATAAATGATCATCCACTCTCGGTATCATGAGAGAAATATCTCGTGTGTTCTTACTTAGGTAAATCCCTAGCTAGGGTCAATTGGATTGAGAGAGAAAGAATTCTCCGGGAGAATCCAATAAGAGTGAGACTTAGATGGATTCCGTATAGGCTTGACTACACTATACCTAACTGTTGGAGGCAAACACTGCTGCACACAGACCAGCGACAACTCTCTCACACTACTCACTCGTAGATATCAGAGAGAGATAGAAGGAGGTAGAAAGAAGAACACAGGAACACCAGATTTTTACGTGGTTCGGAGGCAAGAAGCCTTCCTACGTCCACGGCCACTGCAGCTATCAATGCTTCTTCTCCAAGCAAAAGACACACATACAAAGAGGACAAAACCCCCCTTTATAGACAACAAGGAGAGGGGCGCCACAAACGAGACACACAAGGGCAAAAGTGTCCTGTCTCTGAACTGCCAAAACCTTTCCGGGAAAGATTTGACATTCGACTGTATGAGTCGAATCCTTCAGACGACATTCGACTACATGAGTCGAATCCTTCAGACGACATTCGACTACATGAGTCGAATCCTTCAATCTGATATTTGACTGCATGAGTCGAATCATTCAATCGACTGCTTCATTTCTGACTTCGGCTGTGGCAGTCGAATGCTGAGTTCGCCTGCAACACTTAGTCAAAATTTAGCTATTTGAACCGCGACCTGACCCCTTATGGAGATCTGCTTCAGAGTTCGGCTCCACATCTAACACTAACATACAGTCTCTGAGATATTAGATGGATGAAGGAGTTAACAGTAGTCCATCATGCCGTCAACATGAGTTAATGACTGTCGATCATGCTGTCAATATGAGTTAACGACAGTAGATCTCATCGTCAACATGACTTCGACTGGCAACTAAGGTCAGTCGAAGTCGAAGTGCTAACAACGGTAGACGTCCTCGTCAGGAACTATTCCCGACGACAATCAAAACTATCTTTACCACACTTCAACTGCATGATTATATGGGTGAGAGAAGCTATATTGGATAACTCTTATCTAATCCTCTATTATCGTTGTGCCATTCACCTTATGTGTGTGACCCTCTATGTCCAATACCAAGTTGGCAGTGAGTTGAACTTGTCAGAATATCTTCTGACTCAAAACTCCTTCTGAATTAGTGAATTATTATCTCCATAATAATTCACTCAACTCATCGACTATGAATGTATTAGGTCACTACAGTACCATAGTCCCCAGACGGTACAAGGGGATCTAATTCAGTGGACCTTTCTGCCATCAATTATCGTATACTTGTTGTCCTTCATCCATCAAACATCTCAGAGATTGTATATTAGGCATGGTGCAGTTATATCTATATAGAATCCTTCTGAGTCTCACTCTTATCGAATTCTCTTGGAGAACTCATTTTCTCTCAATCCGAATGACCTTGGCCATAGATTTACCTGAGTATGAACACACATAATATTCCTTTCATGATGCTGAGAGTGAATGATCATTTATTGACAATCAATTACTTTTGTAAGGTTGACTACCATTCTTAATAACCGATTATACTAGATTTGAAACTATCAAGCCTATAATATGACATCAAAGAATGAAGTACTCAATAAGACATCTTTGGTGTCATGTTCGGTTATCTGAATGTCATTCTCGAGTAATTTATGATCATGAATATTTAGGATCTGTGTTTAAAGAGAATATGTCTCATTATCATGATCTCATCATGATCTTAATCTTCATTGCATAGATCTATTGACATCAAATATGTATATATAAATAATATCTTATACATGTAATATAAATTATGAAAGTATCATTAATATCATTATAAAAAAAATTATACAAGATTATAAATATCATCACTAATGTGAAATAATTTACAAGACATTCAGAACTAAACACAAGAAGTTAATTCTATATCGATCTCATTACTTTCTCCCATTACCGATCGCTTTTAAAAGAAAGTCAAGAGTCATAAATAAAATGGGACGATCGAACACATGTCAAATAAGGCATAGTCCCACGTCTTCCTAGCTCCCTCTCCCCACTCTCTTCTCGTCTGTTCAAGACTCTTAGCTCTTGTCTTCAAACCGAGTTCAGTCAAATACTAATTTAACTTTCGAAGGGTCGACCTCATGAGCAGTATACTCTCGAAATTGATTTCTTTGCAGTTGAACTGACATCAATACTAGACAAGTTCTTATTCCCCGATGCTGTTAGGCATATCGGCTCAATATTATCTTTGTGGGTTAAACCGACATCATCGATTGATATGCCATATGAAAGACACAAGATGCCAGTATGACGATGGGATGCATAACTTTATGTTTGTGTACTCAAAACTAAATTATCGCGGAGTAATATTTTAAATTCATAGATAAGGTACAGTACTGTTTGCATGCACAGCCGACAAATCTAGCTTCATTTGCTGCAACATGTGGGACGGGTAAGTTTTTAGGCTTCCTGTTGCTTGGAAACATTTGTGGACACTTGTCCAATTTGGAATTGCTAGCCTGTGTCCTTGCGTACTGGTCTTGCAGCAACCATGTACATGAGGCCAAGGACAAAGCATTGGAGTTGGAGATGGGCTGGGTCTGTGAAGAGTCGAACGGCCAACATATCTGCACAAGGTTAATATCATCACCGACAGCGGTAAAAGTGAAATATAATAACTTCAAATAAACACGAGAGAAGTGACAAAGAAATTATTCTGGTTCAGCATTAATAGCCTATATCAGAAGGTTATAAATATCATCACCGACTTGGGTTAATTATTCTCAGCAGAGTTTGATACATGAGAAACATTAATTGCACTTTCTTATTAAAATTTTAGTACATTTTTTGACCTCTTTATTAGACGCACACAATGTGTTAGAAAAATATTGGCCAATACAAGAACAAGAGACCCAAAATATATTACAAGTATATTAAAAAAATACTACGAGTCTTTCACAGCATGCATTAGATCTAGAGACACCTGTTATCTTATTGGGAAAAAAATTAATATATTTAAGAATTGTATTTTCATATATATATATATATTTTTTATTTTTTATTAGATGGATAGAATATGCCCCTAATCTATTGACCAATGAGAAAGTTAAAGTGCATGAAAAACGTAATTTTAAGTGAAATAAAATTTTCTCTATCTTATTTATACGGCTACAGTTAAATTTCCAATTATTTTATAATTATTAATTTGTTATTAATTCTTTGTTCTGGCACACTCTACAACATCAGGTTCCGAACTTGGACCAGGCCAAGGAAGCTGCCAAAGCAGCACCACGGCCTTTAGTTTTTCGGACGACATGCACGTTTTGCTATTGCATGCGGGGACCAATCTTGGAGATTTCTCTACTCTTTCCGTTGGGTTGATATGTGTTGTCCTTTAAAAAAAAAAAAAAGCCTTACATTTTCTTTTTCAGTAGCAAAAAAAAAAAAAAAACTTCTTTTTTGTTGGATAAGTGTGGGGTGGAGAATTGAACTAATTACAAATGTACATTAAAATTTCTTAATTACTACTAAGATATGTTTTTATAGCGAGTTATATACTTCTTTTTTTTTTTTAAAAAAGGCAAATAGCCAAAGACAAGCACACCTCAATTCGGAGAAATGAAATGTTCTCGCTCCATCAATTAACTCAATCTCAACTAAATTATTAATAGAAATTAAATGTAAGTACAGCAGGTGGAGCTACCTAGCTAGACACGTAATGAGGGACAAATAAATTTATCTACTCTGAAAGGTCCCTTTATATACGTGAAAGAGCAGCGTAGCCCAGGTTGTCCAAATATGAGGGTCCACATTGATACGTCCAATATTGTTAATATTACCTTTACCTGATATATAAAATTCTCAACAGGACATCCCCTAAAAGATGTAGACTTGTGACTGCGGTGCATGGAAAAAATCATCAATGAAAGCATGGTATGAGTGAGATCTAATATTAGGCCCGTGAATGTTCCCCTAGCCCAGTGCGCCCGTTAGATGTTATAAATTTGTCAATACAACCGGATTGGCGGGTGAAATTTTCGTCCGTGACTAATCTTGTTAAAGTTGAAAATATCTTCATATCTGGTTATCAATTGTATCAAGAGTCATCTCAAATAGAATCCGATGAAGAAGACATGGAGCGATGTTCACGACGATCGAGTTTACGTCATCGAACTGTTCTTCGACGAACTCACTCATGGGATAGATCAACTATAGAATTTTAGATAGTCAGCCTTTTTTCTTTTGTTGTTATGTATTTGGCTATGCCTCCACTGGTTGTAATATCTTTGCTTAATCAATAAAATTCTCCAGCCACTTTTGACCTTTTGGTAAAAAAAAAAAAAAAAAGTGAGATCTAATATTAGGCCTCGGGTCGAGATAATATATATATAGGTGCAAAGAAATGCCAGAGTACTCTGATAGCCACGTCACTGCGATGGCTTTCTGATAAGATCATCTGTACGTGGGCACTGCTCCATGGGACAGCTTCAAGGTGGACCACCTAATAGAAAGAGTCTGGATCCTCCCATTATATGTATATGGGAGAATCGGATTTCATCAATCACTAATGGAGTGAGAGGGTTGAGTGACAATTTTACAAAAATATTTTTTAAAAACTTTTCATATTTTAATATAATTTTTTTTATACAAAACTCTCACCAATCCTAGGTGACTACTGGAGTCAGATCCTCTCTGACTTATGGGATTAATGTAATTATATATGGTCCCCAGCAATGTTATAATTAGATACAGCTAGGGGAAATCAAAGCAGTAGATTGACGGGCTGATTGAACAGAGAAAGAGCCACCTGGATTCCGGACACCAAATCCTTGCACCTATCTTCACACATTTGATGTTGTCGTAATGGCAGCTAAGATGGATGGATTGCGGAACATAAAAGAGCGAGCAATATCCCAACAATAATGACTCTGGAACAGAAATGTTTTTGTCTCCTATATATAGAGTGTCATACCTCATTCGGAATACAAGTCCGAAATGATGCATATGAATGGCTCACTTGTCCATCCAGAAATAGAAAGGATTGCTGCGATGTTACAATTTTTTTTTTTTGATAACGAGAAAATTTCGTTCCGTGTGATTTTGTGAACTCAGAGATTGGTGTTCGTGAACTCCAAGATCAAGATTTGACAGCTCTTACTTTTCGTATATCTGTATTGCTCTTACCTCACTTGATCAGAAAAATTTTGAATTTACACATCTCGAGAATTGTATGTAAATCAGGTAAACCTCCTCCATGAATCGAACTCGGGATCTCTTATTTTTAAGCAAGAGTTCTAATCGATCGACCCAACCGGGGTCCTCTGATGTTACAATTACACGGTAGGAGGCGCATGTAAATGTTCTTTGATGGTGAAATATTCCACATTTATCTTTGGTATAAGTACAGGTAATTAAACTTGCTTCAGAAATGTGACAATTGCTCAAATACCTTCTGCCCCTAAAATAAACGGCCCATGGTGAATTAGTGGTGAGTCCACTCCACAATATTAGTTTCATTTTGAGACTTAAAAACTGCAAATCCTTCGAAGAGATGATGCCCAATCCCCCAGAAACAATCCCATCTAACCCAATGTCTCTTTGGCTTTCCTTCATATATAATAAACCCAAAAGAAATCAGCCAACAGCCTGTAATGTTTGGTATTTGGATAGACAGAGGATAAAGTGAGATTATTCTCACAATTTTGAAGATAACCCTACTCTATTCTCGCTCTATCCAAATACCAAGTATGTTAATTTCTGCATTGATATTTATCGGCAAAGAGCGTACACATACATAGAGTATATAATAAGGATGGCTGAGAGCACATATTTCATAAGACTAGTTATTCTTCACCAGTTGATATATATAGCAGCATATATAGCTTAATTTCCAGGACTATTATTTAATTTGATGCAATCCTAGATACAATATGAGAAAAGTATGACCACCTCTTCCTGGATCCTGCCCTCAAAAGATATGTTGATCCCCAAATACCTGATAGGAGATTCTTCCACCCTAGAGGAAATTAACCAGTAATCAACTCAATAGATCTCTCCCCATTTGCAGGTTGGATGCATCTAGGTTTCTCTTCAGTGAGAGGAAACCTCCTTAGTGGGAGTGAAATTTTTTTTCCTATTTTGAAGTAGGTGATAGGTTAGAAGTAGTAGTACTGTTTGAGTTTCAGTCTTTTAGTTGCTTTGTGTTTTTGCCTGGAGCCCCTAAGGCTCCTCACATCTACCAAAAAAAAAAGAACTCTCCCCATTCTTCTGGGAATTTTTCTGTGCACCATGAAGCTGCTCTTAGTATATATTGTTCATACAAAGCTGACAGAGGACTCGTACCTCTTGATAAAATCAATTAGTCTTTTTGACAGAGTTGCTGTTGCCATTACAAAAAAAAAAAAAACATCATCTGCCAATAGGAGATGGGAAGGGGCCGACCGAACCCTAGAAACCTTATATATAGGATACTTTAATCTTAGGGTATATATAACTTGTTTATCGTAGCAATTCTTTCCCAACAACGTGATCCCAGGGGTGGATTAACCTACTTTTTAAACCTAGTTTATTTTGCAACAAAAAAATAAGGCGTGGGCAAATTATGTAGCTTGGGTGGCTTAATTAGTGTACTCTTTATTCCACCTAAAAATTGGTTGGGTAGAGTTACTCACATTTATCCCTAATTATACCCAAGGGTAAAATACTTAAGAGCCCTAAATCACTCCTTGTGTACCTCATTTGTTGTGTGTCTACCACTTTCTTCCGATCGATTGGTTGGTGTGTTACAGCTTCCCAAAGGGGCCAACAGCAGATGTTTATGGACGGAGAAAGATTTAATATATTTGTCCCAACTGTAGTAAATGTATTTAGATTAAATATGATAATTTACTTGACGTCTAATATGATGTCACGTAGATTATTATATGAGCAAATAAATAGGAGGAGATGATAACGACGTTGTGATTTAAAATTACTATTTAACATCTTAATTTGTATTTTGAAGTCAAATTTTTTATTTTAAAATCTAAGATTTATGTTTTAAGACCCAAATTACAATAAAAAAACCCAACAATATTTTTTAAATCCTAATTTTATTTGGGAGCTCAAAATTCATATTTTAGAGTACAAATTATTATTAAAATTTTAATTATTATTTTTAATCTTAAAAATAATGTTTTAAAAATATAAAATTTATATTTTAAAATTCAATCACCGAAATCTCACGCGCCCTTGTTGGCCGCCACTCGCTGCTGTCGGCTTCCCCCAATTTATCACCTACTTACTTTAAACACTGCCTAAATAAAAGTGGCGCGGCTAAAAAGCCATCTTATAAGTACAATAAATATATTTCTGAGACACAGCACATTCGCGTCGCTGGCTTCGCTATCGGGACACGGGTGGACTTTTTTTTTTAAAAAAAAAAAAAAAAATTTAAAGACAAGATGCTAAAGCAAAAAGGGCGGAAAGCATGCGGATATGGGGGGCCCCGGCACCTGCCGGTTGATAACATCAAAAGAGCTAACCAGCTACTAGAGAGACAGAGACTGTCGGGGGGCATCGGTGTAGCCGAAAGTTGAAGCGACACCCCCCACGGAGTCGTGGTGATTAAATTAAGAAAAAAACATATATTTGACATCAGATATAAAATTAGTGATATTTTAAATTTTATAATAATGAACTAATACGTGCAGCACCGACATATGATGGGGGATACCAACCCAGCGTTATCCGTCCTTTTTAAACAAAGAAGAAAGAAAGATAGAGATAAAAATAAAACTAAAAATAAAAAAAATTAAAAAGCAACAGTGGGTGGGGGCGGCCGAAGACGACAAACAATGCTGGTTTCTCTCTCAGAGGCCCAGCAAGAAGGGGAAGCCGGTGGAGCCCAACCAGCCGGAGCCGGCGATGAAGTTGGCGGGCGTGTACGGCTGCGCCTCCGCGGCGCTGGTGATCGCCTTGTACCCCTTCCAATTCACCCGCGACGCCGTCCCCGCCCCGGCCCCCGTGTTCTGGTACTCCCGGTAGGTGAGCGTGTTCAGGGCGAAGGTCCCGCTCCATTCGTGCCACCCCGCCGGGGAGATGACGTTGGTGATGGTGGACTGCATCACCATCGTGCGGGAGTAGGCCTTCCATGGCCGCCCCAGGAAAGTGGGGAAGGAACCCACCACGGGGGCGAGGTCGGAACTGGCGCTGATGGTGCAGCCCTGGATGACGATGCCGGTGTTCTGGTTCGGGTCCGCTCGCCCCTGCGCCGTCACCATGTTCTTCTGCCCCCCGTTGGGCCGCCGGGCCTGGATGTTGCAGCTCTGGAGCACCACAGCGGCGTTGCCGAAGATGAAGTCCACGGTGCCGGAGATGTAGCAGTCGCGGAAGAACTGCCGGAGGGAGTGGACGTAAAGGGTGTCTTGGTAGGCTACGATGTTGCAGCGGTAGAAGGCGGACAGGTCGGACCCCACCCGCAGCGCCACCGCCTGGTGCTTGGACGGCCCCGCCGTGTTCTGGAACGTCAGGTCCCGCGCCAGGAACTTCTCGCCCACCGCCGCGACGGTGGCAGAGTGGAAGGTGGTGCTGCCGTCGACCACGTTGCGGCTGCCGGTGATGATAGTGGTGGTCCGGTCGTCACCGACGAACATGATGTTGGTCTTCTTCTTGGGCACGTCCACGTTCTCTCTGTACGTCCCCGCCTTTATCCCTATCACGTACCTCCGGCTGCTCTTCTCCGGCGCCGCCGCCACCGCCGCCGCCACCGTCCTGTAGTTCCCGCTGCCGTCCGCCGCCACCACCACGTCCGGCGTCACCGTCGTCGCCTGCAGCAGCCGCCTGTCCGCCGCGGTCATCCACTCCGGGAACCCTTCGTCATCGACGTCGTCCATGAGGAGCCTGCGGGACCGCCCGCTGGACGACTTCTTTTCCGCCAGCTCCGCCGCCGCGATGTCGCCGTCGGTCATGTTGATGACCATGGCGAGGGCGTTGCTGCACATGTGGGAGACGTGCTCCACAGCACCTTTGAGCCCCTTGCGGATCCGCCGGTCGGCGCCGTCGTGCGAGAAGCCGTCGAGGCATGACTCCTGGTTGGTCATGGCGGCGCTGAGCAGCGTCTCCAGGTCTGCGGCGTGCCGCGCCAGCGTCTTGGAGCCGGCGCCGGGGTTGTACCCGGAGAGGTCAGCCTCGGCCTTGCGGAGCTCGTCGAGGGTGTCGTCGAACATCTCCAGGCAGTCGTGGAGGGCCTCCCGCTCGCGCTCCGGCAGGCCGGCGGCCCGGGCGGCGCGGAGCTTCTGAACGCGGAAGTAGGAGTGCTGGACGGCGTCCCGGGAGATGTTGATGGAGCCGTGGATAACGTCTTTCTGACTGTTAACGGTGGTGAGGAGGGAGGGGTTGTCGGCGATGGAGGAGTAGCAGAGGTCGGGATACAGGGTGGAGCTGCAGGCGGCGCGGAGGACGCCGTGCGCAGGGGTGGTGTCGGCGGCAGCACCGCCGTGGCGGTTGGCTCTGGCGTGGGAGACGAGAGCGACGACGCTGGCGACGAGGGCGAGGAGGAGGAAGGAGGAGGTGAGGAGGAGGAAGTACTTCTTCTTCTTGCTGTTCCTGGAAGGAGAGGAAGAAGACGTGGTGGTGGACCTGGTGGTGGTGGAGGAGCTCGACATGGCACCGTCGAGAAGCTCCGACTCGTCCTGGCTGTGGCGGTGAAGATGTGTCATGCCGGACGGCACGGTTGGTTGTCGGCAGCTGCGTGGAGGAGCCTAAACAGAGTGAAGAGGGAAGGGATGGACAGGGTGGTGGACTGCTGTCTTGTTCTTCACAAGAAGTAGACACTAGCTAGAGAGTGAGCTAGCGAATTTATGCAAGGAGATGGCTTTGTACAATTTAGGTTATTTTGACACAAAGTTAAATTATTTATGGATAATTTTTTTAACTTACAAAATAACTTATTTCACTTCCACATTTATCTTTTTCTTATCTATCAATTGATAGGTTACCTCATTTTTATTTTTTTTAGTTAACTAAAATTTTTCACTCAACTTATCTTCTTCTTCAAAAAATTAAAATAAAAAGTGAGATAATCTTAAGAGATCTATAATAAAATAATATTTAAATTAATAATAATTAAAAAACATAAAAAAAAGTTACCTACGAATAGGGCAACACTATTCAAAAATAATTTGAGTTATCCAAAATATCTATGGATGACCTCACCTTCCTCCCCAAAGAGAAGAGTTTACCCCTGAATAAGGGTATTTAATTAGGGGTATCCACCCTATCAAATTAGACAGTGACTTAGTCGAACTGAATAAAATTTTTTTTAAAACGAGTTAGCGAATTTATATATATAATAATATATTAATCCAAGGGAGGAATCCAGAAAGGGAGAGCTGGCTCGCAATGGACTGATGGAGCGAGCTACTCCACGTCTCTACTACTCTTCTCCAACAAGCCTGCGTAGAAGAGCAAGTGTTCTAGATCCAAAGTTACAGAAAAGGAGTGAAACACGTGATACTATTTGAAAAGTTATTCACTGGGCCGCTGTATTGTACCACTTTTTTTTTTGGATTTTAAAGTTCTTTTGATTTAACGTCTAATTTTTTATTTTGATAATATTTAATTTCTATTTTAATATTTAAATTTCTCCCTTGATATTATTTTTGACGGTAGTGCGGTATAACGAGTTGAGTTTAATTAGGCACAAAAAGAAAAATTTGAGCGTTAAAATAAAAAATTAGACGTGAAAATAAAAAATTAGAATATAAAATCTAAAGAAAAAACAATGTACGGCACAATGAACCGTGTAAAATAGATTAATGAATTTTTCAAAATGTATTTATTGAGGGGAGTTGCACTTCTCCAATACAGTAAACTAATGTATCTTGCATATGGATGGAGTCCTCGATCCATAATATTTATATCCCATATCCATCCATCCATTCCGGATGGAGGGACAGATCAGGACAGGTTTCTTCCTTTTGGACATATTTAGTTTTAAATTTAAAGACTTTAGTTTTTTTTTCTTGGAATCTGGCCATTAATATTTAGGTACTAAAAGCTAACTACAAAACTTACCTTCAAATATCTTTAAAGGCGTGCATGATAATCAAATAAGTTCTCCAACCCTCCGCAGATAAGTAACAAATTTTTTTATTTTGATGTAAAAAATGTAATAACTCTTTATAATTCTATCTTACCTTTAGTAGTAGAGGGTTCTCCCTCTGTTAGGGGTGTGTAAAATATGGTCCAAACTAAAAAATTGAATCGAACCGGTCGGTTCAGTTTTATGCACCTCGTTGTTCAGTTCGATTCTTAGTTGAAAAATCAAATGAATCAAATATATATATATAATTATATAAATAATATAATTATATAAAAAATCGGCGATAGACAGTGGAAGGAGACATCCCGCGCCCTCGCGACCACCAGGAAAAAAATTTTTTGCCACTTTTTTTTTCCAGAATTTCTAGAAAAAATGTCAGACAAATGCCAGTTTATTCTCGAAAAACTTGATTTCGATTTGATTTCTCTCAAAAATAGAGAAATCGAACCGAACCGTTGTACACCCCTTCCCTCTATCACATATCTCTAGTAAATCTTGATATGTATGTAAGTTAACGGAATCTTAAAAGTGAAAAAGTACTTATCTATGTTGCTAAATTTATCTTATCTGATTATCCAACATGTCTTAAATTCAGAACTGAATTATCATTCTTTTTAGCAGGAAGAATTGAATTATCAAGTTACAAGATTAAACGTTAGTCGGAAATAATTACAAGACAAAGAATTTGTAAAAGAAAAAAAAATTCTTTCTTTTATTCCCTCCCTTTTCCCCTTTTTTTTCTTTTTTTAAGGGGTGGAGTGGGGGGTTTCTCTCATATTCTCTTTATCCCCCACAACCCAAAAAAAAAATAAAAAACAAAACAAAAGTAAGAAAAAAAGAGAGAAGAAAGATCTAGGTGGTTGCTTCTTCTCTCAGCGGTACCCGTGATGCTCTGAAGCGCGCACTGTGTTGTCTTGTGGGCATACATGTGGACAAGGGAGGGCGGCTTCTTATCACGTACGAGTCATGTCATCCCTTCCAATTCCCCTGTAACGTTTCAAATTCGAAAACGAAATAAGGGACACTTGGCCAAGGGCCCTTTGGACGCATATGTACGTACACGCACATGCAGCTGCACATGGACCTGCAACAGCTGCATCTTAATACCGATTAGATCATATTGGCGGATTAATTTGGACATATCGCTATGTCTTATTTGGTGTTTGCGTCTCCTTCATGTGCGCCCCTGTGCGGATGCCTCCCCAGTCGGAGCACCTCGGTGTGGAGGGTTGCCAGCGATGGACGGCGGCTGTCTTCCTCGCCTCCGACGCCTTTGGATTGTTTGCTCTCTGTGTATGGACCTTTGGTCCTTTGGGTGTCGCGTTGCGTGGGTTTCTCTGGCTGTTGCACGCCGTTTGATGTCCTCTGTGTACTCTGTACCACTCTTTTAATGTGAATGCGACTGGCGTCGTTTAATTGCCCAAAAAAAAAAGTCTAGGTGATCGATCCAATCAGACAAGACATCAATCTTTGGGAAATGGATTTGGATCACGACAAATCACGTGAGGCCAACAGCGGGCGTCGACAGTCGGTCTCATCGTGGATCTATCTATATATTAATCCCCATTATCTGTGTACTCTCAATAAATTGTATAGAAAAATATTTATTTTACAAATTTAAATATAATTATAGATGTACCACCTCCACCTGAAATCAACAAACGCAGCCCCCTCGCTGGGGGGGGGGGACTGAGGTCATAACACCCTCATTAGGGTGGGCCCCATTAATAGAGGTGTTACTTGTTAGTTTGGTGCACACTAATTAAGACAAGCTAATATAATTATATATCTCTTAAATGTAATTTTTTAATCTTAGGAAGTGAAAGTGTCACACTATTAATGAATGTGAAAATGTGCGCTAAATATTTCTCAAAACTTATAAAATTCGACGTGCATGCATATTTTCATATAATAATTAACAGTAAAAACTTTTCATATTGATAATTATTAATTAAAAATGTGTCAGATAAATAAAAAGAGTCACTTATGAAAGATGACAAAAACAACAGTACTATATATATATATATATATAAGACCTGTCTATTATCGAATTTAGTCGATACAAAACTATCCCAATAATTCTTCATGATGTGCGTTGTATGTGCTAGTATCAGCTATTTTGCCACCAGTGTCCCCCACCCACGTACCCAACTCCTGTGTACCGTTGTGTTTGGGGGAATGGGAGGTGCTGGTGGCGGTGAAAAGTACGTAGTGTTCTTTTGCTGTTAACACGAAGTCATGGGCCATGATTGCCGGGTGATGAATAGAAGAGAAAGAATGCACCATCTGTACTGTTTGATATTTTCTTCGTCGATCCGACGACCTTTCATACTACTACATCAACATGCATTCGTATATAACGCCACTTGCGGCATGCATTGAGCTAGCTAGCTAGCTAGCTGTTTAGGTGGCAGCGTAGATGGCTGATCTAATCAACTCCTCCTTCCATGGCTAATATTAATATATATGTATGTGCATATGCCTGGTCGCATGAGACATGCATGCCCATCATTACCACGGACAAGAATGGTCAACATCGGCGGGCGGCCGCTCGCATTTTGGTGCATGCATGCTTAACTTTGGGATGCTTTAAGCACCCTGGCGGCTGACCCTTATGTGTTAATTTTGTGTGTGCATATGTATATATCTATATTGGGTTGGTGGTTGGCAGGATCCGCTTTGACTACAAAGTTAAATAACTCTTGATTATTTTAATTAGGGATTGTGTCACCTAATTATTTTTACCTCAAATGAGTTTGGCGCCATTTTTAAAAAACTTAGATAAAAAAAGTGGTTATGTTACTCAAGTCTTATGGCTAGGTACTTTAACCTAATTAAGACACACCCCCCATACCCCAAAACCCCCTAAATTAACCTAATCTAGTTGTCAAAGTGAATAAGTACTTTAACCAGGGATGTACCCTCTCTAACCCCATTTTTAACCCTTATCAACGTAGGGCAAACATGCAGGGTATATACCCATGATATATCCAAAGAAGTAACAATGCCGTGTATGGATATGGGAAATGTTTAAAATTTTGATTAGTCGAATAAAAAAGGTATTCAGTCAATATCAAAATTGATTTGATTGGTTGGAGTGAGTAAATTGTGGTCATCTTTATGTATATATAGTACTGTATACGTACTCCTATGTATGTACGCACTTGATCACATGCAACTCCTCATCCCCAACCATCTAAACTATATATACACCGATGATGGCAAGGGACCATCTTTTATATTTAGTGATGAAAACTTGGAACACTCAAAAGACATATATGGTGGTGATGAAAAGGATCAGACGAAAGAATTGGAGCATTTGGCTCCAATTAATTAATTAGATCCACGTTGGATATATATATCATGCCAAAATGAATTGGAGCATATTTGACTCCAATTTATGGATCCAAGTTGGGTAGCACCAAAATATCTTCTCTGATCAAATGAATGATATCAATTGGGGATATATGCACATGAGAGCTTTAAATTAAATAAAAGCTTGATGCGGGGGCATGCGATGAGGTGTAACAAGGAGTCAGAGGAGTTGGGGTCCAGGAAATGTTTGAAAAAAAAAAGGTTCTTTTGGGAAAATATCAGAAGTGGTCCCCCGTGTGCATGTGCATACTGATCAAGGACAAAGGAGTTTGGAAGGATATTGTCAGAATAAGATATAATATTTACATAAATAATCTTTTCAAACGCACTGTATATATATGTATTATATGTGAGGGGGACAGAAAACAGTTGGCAATGCTACGTCGTATATTACTCTTCAAAAATACTACTTATTTGAACATTCGAATAATTAATTAGCCGACGTGGATCGGTCACGCGATCGATTTGATTGATCGGTCGCGCGTGAGTCTCATGGGAGAGCGGCATGGGACCAGCATGTTGACTACTTAAGTGTCCGAATAACTAGTATTTTTTACTACTCTTCTCTTGCTCATGAATCAGCATGTATTGTGTGCGCAGTGACTTCTTGCACCCTTTTACTTATGTTGGCTCAAGTTTAGGTCTTATTTTATGGCTCTATATATTGCTTGCTCAATCTGATTCGACAAATACGTCGTTGTTACGTAGGACTCTGGCATTCACGTACACCGTCCATCTCACCTCGTTGTATCTTTTTACTTATGTGGTATGAAATAAAGTATGTTAAAAAAAAAAAGACTTCCTTCTTTATAATGTTCGTTTGTGCATTGGATGTAAATATTGATCAGATAAATTATAATCACAAAAGTGATAAAAAAATATGACATAAAAGTATTGTTGTTCTCTTCGATCTCCTATCACATATCTTGTCTTCGATCATCTATCTATCTATAGTGACAAAGGGCGAGTTGACATATTTATATATGTAAAAATAGTAAGATTTTTTTTTACATATATATATTGTTAACAGTATAATTGAGTCAAATTTCATCTTAAATTTATATTGTCGTGAGAAATCTTATTATACGAAAATATTTACACTAAAAAACTTAATGTAAACGAATACATTAATGGACTTATACTTGGAATATTCTTTTATCTATTTAAATGATCTCTAAACTTGTTTAGACAATTCTATCCGTAGATAAAGAGATTAGTTTACTCTCCTCTCTCCCTCTTTCATGTCCCCCAACTTTAAAAACAAAAAAGATTAATTAACGACAGGGATAGATGTGCCCATCATCGTTATTGCTGCGCGTTGGACCCCTACCTCCTTCGAGGATGGATGTTGGCTGGTCCAAATAAAATAAGAGCCAGCCTACGAGTGACAAATAATGTGCGCCCATGCATGGTAATCCTAATATATATTTCTCTTTCATATTGTTAAATAGAACAAATATATTTTAGTAAAACGCCAAACTCAGTTGCAAGATCTTCTACCTACATATAAAATGTTGGGCCCAACCGGTGATGCCCTCTGCCTTTTGGACCATTACATCCACGTGGCGCTCTAGGTCGACAACGCGGCGAGGCGTTTGGCCAACTCCTGATCGGAGTGCGCAGAGCCCTCGCGTTTGGACCTGTGGGAGTTGGCGCCCACGACGGATCGCGGGGGAGGCGAGACCACCGCGGAGTGGCGAGGCAAGTTGTCCTTTCGCTCCGGTGTCCGACATGCCGACGGGGCCCCGCGCGATCGTCGGGGCGATTCTTCCCTCTGTTCCTGCGGCGCTGGAGGGGCGCGGGACCGTCAAAGGGACGATTCCTCGTGCTGCTCCAGAGGCGGGGGAACTATCATGGCCGACTGTGCGGCCAACCGAGCCTGGAGGCCCTGGCAGATCCCTACTAGGTGGTGCATCTGATCTTGGAGCTCTGCTACCTCCAGGGCGGTTGCTGGCACAGCAGCAACAGGGACATCACCGGTTGGACTGGTGGGGGTGACGACGACGTCGACAGGGGGACTCGATCGCGCGAGTCTGCATGCGACTATCGTGACCTGGTCTCTCGGTTGCCTGGGTTCTGGTGAGAGGATCGTCCGCGAGCCATGACAGTAGTCGTTCCCACAGACGGCGCCAAACTGTGGTGGTGTTTTTCTGTTTGGGCTTGAGCCAAATGGGCCTCCACTGAAGAAGATGGGGAAGATGAACGCCGGCGCGGACGAAAGCCTGCAACACCAGAACTGGATCAGGGGGGTCCGGTTGAAGAACCGGGGAGAACCCTCTGATGCCTATAAGTCAATACGGGACTGAAGAGGCTTGAAAGACAGGGGGTTCTCGTGTGTGTGTCGCACGAGGGCGAGGGTGAGCGTTCAAGACGACATACCTCTGCATGGAGATTAACTGGGCCTTTTTATAGGCGAATGTGTTGAGGGAGTGGGACGGAACGTCCCTTAACAACGCCGGAAAGGGCGCGCCAGTTAGCGCCCTCGGCGGAGAGTTACGCATTGGGGCGTCCGTTGAGGACCTCTGCAGTTAACGCACCACTTGATCGTGGGGAGCGTGCGGTGTAGCCGTTATAACCGTCGCGAGGGGGCGAAGGGTTGCTTGGATTCTCCTGGGCGGAAGGTACCGAGCAGGTAGCCTGCTCGGTGGGCTAGACCTGCTGTTCGGTAGCTGAGCCCGCTGTTCGGTTGATGGGCCTGCTGTCCGACTGCTCGGTGACTCCTGCTTGGAGGCTGATAGCCTGTGTTGGCAGGGTCGCGACGTGCTTCGAGCATGGTCTGTTCGGTAGGCCATGCCTGGACCGAACAGACTAAGGAGTATCCGGAGATCATACTTGGAGACCCTTGAATGCCTTAGCTGCCAGAACGTGCTCGGAAGCGTTCGAGCTGACTCCGAGGGCACGTGACATAAAGGCTGGAGCATTGGCGCCTTGACGGGTCAAAAGGGGGGCATACTAGGCCTTGATGGGTCCGCAAGCCCAGGAGGTTAGAAATAGCCTCTACAGGTTCAAACTAAATTGTATTCATTTTTTTTAACATAAATACGCTCATAAATATAGGTTATACTAAATATATCCCTTCATTTTAACATATTATTAACAATATCCTCCAAAATTTTTAGTAAATTATATTTATACCCCTACTGTCTCTCGTAAACTTGACTTGAGTTAAGCTCAAGTTAGGATGATAAATGACTTACATACCCCCAATAAGCATCACCCTCACCCACGAACCCAAGACACTCAATGTGATTTCCCTCTTCTTCACCTCGGCCTTCACCACTATCGACGCTCACTGTGTGCGGGCACTCCACCATTGCGTTCGACACCTAGGATATGAGTTGATGTTGTACTTTGGAGCTTGTGATAGGTTGGTTGTGGTTTGGGAGGGTTCCGGCTCGGTTCGTGTTATGAATTTAGGGAGACGAAATAGAAGAGTGGCCAAAGCCCACGATATATAAGCCCAAATGTTGGTTTCACATTTTGATTAAAATATCTCTATATTTGGTCAGACTAATAATAATTTTGTTGGCCACTTAATGTTTTACTAGTGATTATGCTACTAATTTGTCTTAGTATTATTGACTTGTAAAAATATACATAATTTGTATTAATTTATAGAATAAGAGAAATAGTAAACATATTAATTAATGTCTTAATTTGATAAATACAAATCTAATTGCAAATTAAATTTATAGATTATCGTTTAAATGGAATCAAATCCAATTAATATGAGTTAATTAATGTGATTTGGTTTTAAAAAAATATTTAATTTGCGTTGAATCCTTAATTCAATTTATTTTGCCTTCAAATCAAATCGAAATCAAATTACATCAAGCCATCAACCCGTAAAGAGATAGTGGGACTGATTGCTGTGTTGTGAAGGTTTTCACCGTACGTGGGGAATCATGGTGAAGGGGAAAAGATGATGGCTTTCGCATCCTGCACCACGTGCGCGCGTGTGGTTGCCACCGACACAACTTTTTTTTTAAAAAAATAATAATTAATCTATCATTGTATTCATAAATATTTAAAAATTCAGATATTTGCAATGCTCTCTCTCTCGTCGTCGTCATCATCATCATCACCAATCTTATGTATATTCTTCACAAAGACTTACCATTATTATCCGTCACCAAACATCTACCTCGTTCTATATATTAATGAAGCTACTTTGCGATGCATGCATGGTGAGCACGTAGCAAACAACTGCATGCCAACGCAGGTCCATCAGAGAAATATTTGGTGTGCACGTACATTTATTAGAGTTGTATTATTTATTTTTTAAAAATTATAATATTTCTCTCATCTATTTTTTTTAAATTTTAAGAGATAAATGACACATCTCAAATAGATGTGCTCAAATTAGTGCACATCATAAATATGTACTAAATATTTCTCAATCCATCACGGCGAACGAGTATGAACAGATAAGAAGAGATGGATCGACACAAATACGTCTAAAATGATTAATTCACCAACGGATCAAGTTGTGACTGCGGAGAGAAAAGGTGCGTGGCAACGATGATTTCTGCCCTCATATACGAAGACCTTTTACACACGTGGGTTTTCTTTAAAACTAATATATTTTGAAAAAAATATTAGGTGAATAACACATTAAAATTTTAATTAGTAAAATAACACAGTATTAACCTCAAAAGCCGCGCCTGCATGTGCATTAACATCGCACTTTAAAAAAATAATGAAATCGGGCTCCAAGAAGCCGATTTCCTTATGGTAAGGAAATCGGCTTTTATGGTAAAGAAAATCGGTCTTTTGAAGGCCGATTTCCTTACTATCTTGTGTGTCGTGGAAGTTTTTTTAATTTAAATTTATATCTTTAATTTCATATCTAAACAATATGTAAATAAGATAAAATTTTAAAAATAAATTAATTAAAAGTTGATATAGTTTATTATAATTTTAAAATAAAATTTTATAGAGTAAAAATTATTTTAAAAATTAATAAATCAAATTAATTTCGATATCTATACTTCAATAATTCTCGACGTTCATATTTTTTAGAATCAATATTTTTTTTTTCTAATAATTATGGTGGTTTCATATTCAATTCTGTTATTGAAGTCCGGTGACACACAATCGAGATGTGTATGTCTTAAGATAATATATATTAAAATCATGTTAATAATATAAGAGTGACTTTAAATAAAAATAATCATAATTACTTTTAATTATTTTTTGTCAAGTAAAAATTGTCCTAAAAATTGTTAGGTCGAGTTAATCTCAACCATGGTTCGCCGTACTGTAACAAACCGCCGCGGTACGTGCGAACCATATCGAGAGCTGAGCCCAGGCACGGTTGGGTCATCCCAATGGGGTGACCCGGGCGTGCCGCGAAGGCACACCACGGACCGGTACTGTCCGGTCCGCGAAATATATATATATATATATATATATATATATATATATATATATCATTCCTCTCTCATATCTAATACATTTAAGGGGTTTAAATTGTGTCTAATTGAGAAAAAATTTCAAACATAAATTAATTAAGAGATGATATAAATTATAGTCATTTTATTTTAAAAATTTTAGTTATTTTTTCCATCAAGTAAAAATGTCCTAAAAATTGTTAGGTCGAGTTAATCTCAACCATGGTTCGCCGTACTGTAACAAACCGCCGCGGTACGTGCGAACCATATCGAGAGCTGAGCCCAGGCACGGTTGGGTCATCCCAATGGGGTGACCCGGGCGTGCCGCGAAGGCACACCACGGACCGGTACTGTCCGGTCCGCGAAATATATATATATATATATATATATATATATATATATATATATCATTCCTCTCTCATATCTAATACATTTAAGGGGTTTAAATTGTGTCTAATTGAGAAAAAATTTCAAACATAAATTAATTAAGAGATGATATAAATTATAGTCATTTTATTTTAAAAATTTTAGTTATTTTTTCCATCAAGTAAAAATTGTCCTAAAAATTATTAAGTTGACTTAATCTCAACATCTATGCATCAATAACTCCTAATATTTATATTTTTAGAATCATTATATTTTTCTAGTAATTATGATGACTTCATATTTGAGTTTATTTTTGAAATAAAATATCGTCCCGTTGAAATGCACAGAGGGTTCGCTGTACCACGACAAACCCTATGTGCGCTTAAGAGGTCTAAATGGTGTCTAATTGAGATAAAATTTTAAATATAAGCTAATTAAAAGATGATACAAATTATAGTAATTATAGTTTAATTTTTAAAATTAATTTTTATCAAATAAAAAATCTCAAAAATCATTAGATCGACTTATATCTCAACATCTATGCATCAATAATTCCTGATATTTTATATTTTTAGAATCAATCATTATAGTTTAACTTTGATGAAGACTTCGTGAGCATATCAGCCCCTTTTTAGGCTTTAGAATGCGTGATATCTCTGATAGTTCTGGAAGATATGAGGAAAAAAAATCAAACAAGCACTTTTCCCACCGTATCTCAGCGGTACAGTACAGTACGATACCGTACCATGCGACAGAAAATGCGGCACGGTCTATCCAGACGATATAGCGCGGATCAACCGTGACGCATTACTTGACGAAAAAAATATAAAAAATTAAATTAAAATTATTATAATTTATATCATCTCTTAATTAGTTTATGTTTAAATTTTTATCTCAATTAGTTACAATTTAGACCCCTTAAATGTAGCAGATATGAGAGAGGAATGAACATATATATATAATAGCGGATCGGACCGTACCGGTCCGCAGTGTGGCGTGAATGGGGTGACCCGACCGTGCCTAGACTCGCGAGAGCCCAGGCACGGTACAGTTCGCAACCATAGTTGAGATTAAGTCGACCTAATGATTTTTGAGATAATTTTTACTTGACAAAAAATAATTAAAAGTAATCATGATTATTTTTTTTTTATGTAAAGTCACTCTTATATTATTAACATGATTTTGATATATATTGTTTTAAGACTTACACATCTTGACAGCGCATCACCGAACTTCGATAACAAAATTGAATATGAAACTACTATAATTATCAGAAAAATATGTTGATTCTAAAAATATGAATGTCGAGAATTACTGAAATACGGATATCAAGATTAATTTAATTTATTAATTTTTGAAGTAATTTTTACTTTATAAAATTTTATTTTAAAATTTTAAACTAAAATCATAATAAAATGTATCAACTTGTAATTAATTTATGTTTAAAATTTTATCTTATTTACATATTGTTTAGATATAAAATTAAAAATATAAATTTAAGTAAAAAAAAAACTTCTACTGCACACAGGAAAGATATAGTAAGTCCAATCCGCGCCAAACTGGACGGATGTGGGCTGGCCCAAGTTAAGTCCACCCAACCCAAGGCAAATATGGTCCAACCCAAATCCAAACAAAATCCAATAGATCAAAATAGGTAAAACCCATGTTGGCTCGTTGGGACCCATTCCAGCCCATGCATCTCACACATTCTTACTCATCAACAAGATATCATATTAATTTTTGTGTGTCGTTCCGATTCTTTGAGACCCGTCTCTGCAGATTCTTGATGTACGCCGCATCTTCGGATTTCTGACCATGAAATCGGGTTCCGCTTCTGCGACCGCAGCCCGGAACCTATGGACGAAGCCGACCGCAGCGTGGACTATATCGGTCCTTGTTCTTCAACTTGGATATATAAGAGGGCCACGCTGATGCGGTCAGAGCCCACCCAGGAGAATTACGTCTTGGAAAGCCTCCGCGCTGGCATCCAAATTTGCGTATATATGACAACAAAGAAAGCAGCCAAGTCTTTGGTGGAAACTGGTCTCCAGGTGATCATATTAGCCAGACAGCCAGCCAGCCAGGTGATCATATTTCATTCATTCGGTCGTTCTACACCCTCTCCACCTCTTATCTATCTATATATTTTATCTATTCGTGTGTGTGTGTGTATACATATACATACAAATATATTGTCGACTGGCGCATGCGGAGTTTTTGTAATATATCTTTCAAACCCATAGCTCAAGAAGCTAGTAATTAAAGCCGGCCGGCTCATTAATATTGCTAATGTTTGCGTGTGTGTGTGTGTGTCTATATATACTCTGTAGGGAACGGAATACAGATTCTTCAATTGTCTCAATGGTAAGCCCCAACTGCCCCGTTCTCATCCAACAATAACTATATATAATACATAATAAATACTAAGTAAAATTAGACAAGTTATAAACGGATGGTGTACAGGCTCGACCCTGTCCCCTCGGATCCCCTTCGAGGCTTCGACGACGACCCCGACCGCAAAATTAACCTGCTACTCCGGCTACCGCCACTTCGCCACCTGCTTGTACTACGAGGGTTGGAAGAACAAGTTCAGGGTACGTATATACGTACGTAATTATTTGCTTATTTAATTAGGTAATATCTATGATCTCTATATATATATATATATATAGACACATAAATATATACATACATATGATAACTCTACATATATATACACGCGTTATGGTATATATCGAGCATGCATATGTATTAATCTCATTATTTATTACTTAACCCTTCCTTAATTTGTCTTCTTAATTATCCTGACATTAACGTACGTACGACGTGTGCACGTACGTACAGCTCGAGGATGCCACTCCCATGCCCCTTGAGAACTTCGCAATTATTGCTGCTGGTTCCAAAGAGGCGTAGTGAGGGAAGCATATAACGACCGGAGCTTTCTCCTTGAATCATCCTTTTTGACCCACGCTCTTCGTTCCATTTTCCTGTGGCCGGTGGCGTTTCACACGATCACAAGCTACCTGAACGCCGCCAGGCATGGGCAGAGCCGTCCCGCGAAACGGCGAGGACTTCTTCGTGCCCTTGTGCAGTACCCGCGCAAGCTGCTGGAAGCCTGGAACAGAAAGCGCCTGCAAACTGCTGCAATGGCATCCTAAATTTAAGTGATTCATGACGACTGTCTCAATCAACCCATCATTCGGCTCATGTACTTGCTGTACCCTCCACCACCACCATACCTTTTTTTTTTTTTTTTGGACAGAGAAAGATGTAGACTTCATTCACACAGGAACCAGTACATCCGGTGAAACAAACCCATCAAGGGTTGACAGAGAACCATACCTACCTCCATACCGAGAGGTACAGGGCATGGCCGGAGCCATGACAGGCAAATGGACCGGAGGTCCTTACACAACGGGAAAACCCCAAATAATGAGAGAGAAAATCCGTCGCACAGAGCGCCGTGAGCAGGCAAAGGTCGCCGCCGAAAGCTTCACGGCGGGGTGAACCGCAACCTCGGACCCTAAAACCGGGGGAGAGCTCGACGGGGGGTTGCCACCACCGGAGATGCAGGTTGGTGCTAGAAGCAGACATCCACAAGAAACCGCAGCCGGACCTCCAGTCGAACCACCAGGCTGACTGGAACGGATCCTCCGACGAAGGGGGTAATCCTAAATCGCCGGAGACAAAACCTCCTTCGGCGAAGGAGACAACAAAACATGCCACCAGAGGGGAGGCAGAGGGGCACCACATCCGGGGATGGGGGGGGGGGGGGGGGGGCTCACCAGCAGGGGACGGAGACAGAGCCGGAGAGGGGGAGAGGGCAGAAGCCTCCACCCCTCCAGAAGAGACCGTCGGTGCTGAGAAAGCTGCAGGCGATTGAGCCGGAGAAAACACCCTCTACAGAATCCAGTCCTCTGCAGCCAAGACGGAGCGGGGGAGGGCTCCACCCGAGCAAGGCGGCTGCAAGAGACGGAAGCGAAGACAGGGACGAAGCCACCTAGCCGCCGATGTTGCCAGCACCACCGGAGCCGAGGGGAGACAAAACCTGGGAGGAACCCAGACCAAAAGGGACCCCCGAAGGGGAAGAGACCTCCACCGCGAGTTGGAGACGGGGCACGGGGGGAGGGGGCTTCTCAAAGGCGAAGAGACCCCCTCCCCACCGGAGGGAGGGCGATGCCGGAGACCAAAGTCACGCACAGGCGGGGCGTTGCTGCGGGCGTCGAAGCGCCGCCTGGCGACAACCCGTCCACCACCACCATACCATCCTCTCCCAATCACTAAATATATAATAATCACATATATATATATATATATTTATACATCGATATCTATGTTATTATGTACGGCCGGGTGGAACGCATGACGTTATTTATCTCCACCTCTTGTTACTTCTCCTACTATTTCTCCATCCCCATATATGATCTCATATATATATACATGCTGTCTTCATTGTTTCTTTCCTGATCAATTCATGTTTCCATATATATTAATTATATTCTGACTAATTTGATGCATGCTTCGTTAATTGAGCGCACTTAATAACGTACGTATATGATATCTCAGCTAACTAGCTAGCAATAGGTCATGCACTTTTCACCAACACACCCCACACGTACGGTCAACCTGCAGCTAGTACCTTTAATTCCGTACGTACATAACCCAAGTACAGCTCCCATTATACACTAGAGTGTAGGTCCACAAATAAAACTCGTGATTAAGTTGCTTAATTGAAGCGTCCCCGCACCGCATACATGTGAAACTCGACCTGTCAGCATGTCCAAAGCACAATTCGAAGCATGTTAGAAGACAGCTATATGTAGAGAGTCTCATGGCTTAGAAAAAGATCGGTAGTTGCTGACTCCCCACTCCCGTGCTACATGCCTGCCGTTCATATATCACATATATATACACACACACGCACGCACGTTAAAGCAAAGAAACAGTAGGAGCACTAGTTTTTTTCTTTTTTGTTGTAGGTAAATTAGTTGGGGGAGGAAAAATATGAGGAGAGAGTGCGGATTCGAACCCGCGCCCTCCCGTCTCTCCCCCTCCATTTGGCAGGGGGGAGACCGCCACGCTAAACGCGGCTCTCAGTAGGAGCACTAGTTAAACCTCATAAGTTATCCTATATATCCCTCTTTCAAGATGGAAATTAAACAAAAGTACAAACGAACCACATGATGACAGCTATACAAATATAGAGAAATACTATCTAGCAAGGTAATTAAACAAGTACAACGCACACAACAAGCAACTATTCTGAACTCTAACAAAACCATGTGCCACAACTTAACCACCATGTAGGTCATCACATGCCCTTGCAACAAGGTCAAAGAACTCCGAGACTAGTCAACTCGCACGTAACCTCACACATGCAATCGGATTGCATTTACACCCAACACTATATATAGTTAACTTAATTTGTCCACTTTCCGTTGGATTTTAAGTCACCAATATCTCCTTAAGATGACATTATCTATGTCACGTCCCCGATATATTGAACAATGGAGATAAATTTGAGGACGCGATAGTCATTCGAACATTCAATGTCATGGACAAGGACCAAAACGAGTAGGATCTACAATTCAATAATCCATACTCTTTCTTAATTCCTCGTGGAACTAAAACTTCAACCTCTCATACAAAAAACAAATAAAACATTTCTCAATTCCTAAGCCGTCTAAGTTGATAGATCCATTGGTTGTCGACAGATAAGACCTTTGATTGCAGCCTAAAATCTTACCCAAAGGAAGTCAGATCACAATTGAGAACAGAAATTTGACTCCCTTCCATTATCATTACATTACAAGGTCAGCCTCAACCACACAACTACCAGTTCACAAGGCCAACATAGGGTGCATTTAACTACACAATGGCCTCAAAAAAGAATTTTCTACACATTCAAAAGGGTAATCCAATTCTTCAGAAGGACCGGGGCGTTCATTCACTCTTACCCACTCCCATCTATTTCTTAGAACTCATCTTCACTACGTGAAAAATGTCAAGTAAATTTAATGAGTTTACGTCAAAAATGATTTACATCTCAAGTGTGGGTAAAAATTTATTAGCCCCTTGACAGCATAGTTTCGAAAGGGTGGACAACATGTATAATAGTAAGTATGTTTGGTAGCAAAATAAGATTGGCAGATCCAATGGTTTCCTAATAATTCAAGTTGTTGATAAATGGCAGACAATAAACAAGGATTTAAGAAGTAACATATCAATAAAAGGAATTTGAATTGACAAACGGATCATATCACATAACACAATCAAACATATCGTATTGAACGAAAGCACTCTCAAATCTTGAAAATCATATTATTGTCATGCCACCATCACAAGTCCATGCTCCCATGGTTATCAAATACGTTGGGGTACTCCTTGCTAGGACCAAACATGGCCCTTTTATTTGAACAGACATGGATCAGTGGACCAAAGTCCCAAATAATGCCAGATAACAGAACATATTATGGCCCAAAAGAATTCCAAGGATAACACATGGTAGGGTTCTGCATGGATTCAGAAGTACCCTGATGAATCAAGGACACAAGGGTACACATGTTTAAGAGAGTCAACAGATAGCATAAACAGTGCACTAACTGGAATCAAAATTGTGTAACAATAGAATGATACCAATAAAGGTTTTAGATTTCATGACAAGCAATATTTTAAGGTAAAATTTCAAATCAGGTGAGGAGAGGTCCAATTCAAAAAGATTAAGAGCAAAATAGAATAATCTTCATGTTATTAAGGCTTATACATGACAAGGAAATTTTCAGAATGTTCAACTGGCCATACTGTGTGTGCTAATCTAGGCTAACTAGACAGAAAGAATGGTTCTCGACCCTTTTTAAATCGCTTCAGGGATAGATGGTACTTATTATGGAGGCTTGAAACAATGACAGAGGAGGGTCTTCGGAATGGAACTAGTCCATATTTCCAACAAGGAAGTTGTTGGAGGATCAGAACAGAAGGACTCTAAGATCATTGTTGAGGGTCGAACAATTTGGGGGTACTGGAAATCAGAAGAGTAAGAAGACCCCCAATTTCTGCAATAACCCAAAGCACTCACTACTTTCCAAGAGAAATTGGTCAAGACAGGAAAAACAAAGCAGACTTGGCAAGCATTTGGATAGTTTAAGATACATTATGTTGAGCATGAGATCACCTACCTTAGATTGTTCTCCAAGTCTTTGGTTCGTTTAAGTTGAAGCAGGGCTAAGAGGAAGAACTCCAAGATCCTCAAACTTCAGAATCGTCCCCTAAGCTCCAAAGTACTCCTCACCACCCAGAGCTCCAAACCTTCCTTCCCACGATCATAAATGTCCAATAGAGTTTTTGGTAGCCTAAGGAGGGACACATTATATACTCATGCAGCTAGGTCTTGCATAAATGTATGGGAAATTCCAAAATTATGGGGAGTAGGTACGAGAGCCGTACCTATGTCAAAGATAGTCAAAGATTTCCCATGCTTGGGGCCATATTGGTACACACATATTGTATGTTGACGTTATTTGGGGAAAGGGCAAACCCACTTTACCTAGGCCATACTCGATTATTGGTGCTTTTTACCAACCTCAAAAGTCGACTTCCAACAATACACAAGTTAACTTCCGATTTCCCTTTTTATACAGAAGTTGACTCTCTTAGCACAAGAGTCGACGTCCCTCATACATGTGTCGACACATGTATGTACATACTTCCCATTAGTACATGAGTTGACTTCTGCCAATACAAGAGTCGTCTTCCTTCCTGATTTTAGGAGGAATGCCCCCATTCAAGTAATGTTTCAGCATGCTTCGATTGCTGAGCAACTTTTAAAGGTTGTTCTCATTACTGAACAATCGATAATCCTTCCAATTGATATTATAAACAAATCGATTATTGACAAAACATTTGGAATCTTTTGATTGATGTTTGCGAATTAAGAAATCGATTGGTGAACAATCGCATCGATTAGTGAACAAATATTCAGAATTCTTCCGATTGGTGATGCAGTCATCAATCGCTGAACAAATATTTGGCAGTCTTACCGATTGGTGTTATGGGCATCAATTGCTGAATAATATTTAGAAATCATTTCGATTACTGTTATAACTAGGGGTGTAAACGAGTCGAGTCGAGCCGAGTATTATGCTGCTCAAGTTTTGTTCATTAATTTTTAATCGAGCTCGAGCTTTATCGAGTATTGAAAATAGTTGTTCAAGCTTGGTTCATTTAAATACTCTCGAGTTCGAGCCCTTAACGAGTATCTTAATGAGCCCAATTGAACTTGCGAGTTATATATATATATATATATATATATATATATATATATATATATATAAGTCCAATTCAATTTACAAGTAAAAAATTAATTATTTATAAGACCCAAATTTATCTTATTTCAAGGTCATATCCCAAAATCCTTTATAAGTTACTTGTTTAATTATTTTAGTATAATGTTTAAAATATTTAACAACTATATTTATAATTTTTATAATTAAAAAAATAAACGAACTTTTTCACGAGCTTAAATGAGCCAAGTAGACATTTGCTTATACTCGGCTCATTTATGAAACGAATTTAATTTTTTATTTGAGCTTGACTCGTTTACTTTTTTAAACGAGCCAAATTCGAGTAACATTCGAGTCGAATTTGAGTTACTTGTCGGGTGTATTAGTTTGTCTACAGCCATTCCTTTCATAATTTGTGTATTTACACCCTCATATTTAATCTTTTACAATTTAGTATTCGTAAGTATTTCGTACCTTAACAAAATTTCTTTAAAAATAAATAAATATTAATATTTTTATATTTATAATAAAAAATTAATATAATTCGAGTATATTAAAAAGTAACTAATTGAGTATTTTAACGAGTATATTATCGAGTATCTTAACGAGTTATTCGCGAACGTATTCGAGTCGAGCATATCTATATTTAAGCTCGACTCGTTTATGAATCGAGCTTATATTTTTGTTCAAGCTCGACTCGTTTATTAGGCTCGAGTTGAGTTTTGATCGAGCCGAATTTCAAGTTACTTGTTAAGTGTATTGATTCGTTTGCAACTCTAGTTATAACATTACGAATGGTGTTATAATTACACCAATTATTGAACAAATGTCAATAAGGTTTCGATTGGTCTTTATAACCTTATGATTACTGAACAAAGGTTCAGTGATCTTCCGATTTGCCTTATAATGGTTCCGATTACTGAACAAAGGTTCAGTAACCTTCCGATTAACCTTATAATGGTTCCGATTACCAAACAAAGATTCAGCAACTTTCTGATTAGTCTTATAATGGTTCTAATTATTAAACAAAGATTCAATAATAACCTTCCGATTAGTCTTATAATTGAACTCTCAAATATTTTTCTCACAAGAATTATTCATTTATGATGATGGGTTTATATTTATCATATTCTTTGTAAATATCGAGGTCATTACAATCTATGTTTCTTATGTATACATGGAGAGGAAAAATCCCGGCTCTCTAGCCTAGACCGTAAGGCCCAACTACTGAATCTAGTCCATATACATAACGGCGAGGGTGGTGATGGCCATAGCGAAGTTGTCGAAGCCGCCATCCCTCTATCGCCGATCCAAGCGGTGCCATCACGCATCCCGGCTATTGGTGGCCAAATCGGAGCTTTCAATTATCGGGAGACTCAACTGATCTTCCTTTGGTACAATATGATAGGAGGATGTATCATACAAATACATCCAATTTTTTCAAATAAAAATTTTGAAAAAAAAATACATACTATGCCCAATTTGGTCGGAGATCGAGAAATCTCGGAATCAGACTCGGAGGATACGGTCTGGCCAAGCATAAATTAAATTTGTTACTCATAAAAAGTATTTGCGATTATGCCCGTAAGAGGGATATTGGTACAAATATCGCTTAAACCTATCATCCCCCCTTTGCAGCGCTTCGTCCCCGCCGTCCTAGGGTTTCCAATCGAGGACCGCGGCATTCCTCCGCAGCGCACCCAGAGGCGCCAAAGCTCTCATCTCTCGGTCGCACGGAGGTCGAGCTTCCTTTCGATACGCTATGGGAAGAGAACGGGAGAGCCCGAACCAGCAACAGCAGGTGTCCTACACGGTGGAGGAGCTGGTGGCCGTGAACCCTTACAATCCCGACATACTTCCCGATCTCGAGAACTACGTGAATGAGCAGGTGATTCCGCTCGGCACATCTCTCATCCGCCGTCTTCTGTGGCGTTTTGTTCTCCGTCTCTATCCGTGAGTACATCTTTAGATGACATTTCGCATGGGTGAAGTTGCTCAACAGTTTGGGATTGTTGTGATCAGCGTTTGGCGGCTGTGCGGAGTATTTGTCTCTGCGCGCTTCTTCACGGCTTTAATGTTAATGAAAGATATTGTACCTAGTATCGATGTTCATCATAGGGCAAGTAGTGTGCTGACAAAGTGATTATCCACATTGGCATCTTATGCACTAGATTTTAGAATGTAGCGGATGACTTCGTGTGTCTTTTAAAGAGAAATTGGTGTTGAGGTGGGTAAGTGATCAGGTGCTTGGATTTGAAACTTTTTTTTTGGGGGGGGGGGATATGGGAAAATATTTGGGGTGTCCATCTACAGTAAAGGAGGTCAGAAGGAGCATGTACTTGTGAAGATGAAATTCAGAATTCAAAACTGGGAGAATTGCTCTCCGGAAATGTGTGGGTCATGAGAAAATTGAGCATGAGCATGGATGTCTTCTATATGTGATATTTATAATATGAACGTGGATCAAGACACCATAAGAAGTAAAAGAAAATGGTTTAAAATTCCACCTGGGTGCCAAAACTAGTATATGCATTACTTGGCCTTTATCCATGTTGAACCCCCATGGTTTTTTTTCCAAGTTGCATTGCCAAATGGATCCTAAATTTTCTTATGTTGTTTCTTAGAGCTAAGAGCACTAATCTGTCAAAGAGTGTTAAAAAAAGATAAGTCGGTTCTAGTACTGAAACTTAGGAGGATTTATGATGTGGCAGTATTTATATCTCTGTCTTCTGGCAAGTTGCTTACTTTGTTTTTTTTTTTTTAAATGCTTTGTTTGTTGGAAGTTGATGCATGCAAGTAGGACACATGAAAAGAGGGGTTTGGCTTAAGGCACTGTTCTTTTTTCTGGAATTTAATAGATATAGAAGTGGAAACATAGGAGGGAGGTAAATCATAATTCTGCCTCCTTTTGCATGTCACAGCAGATCGCTATGCAAGATTATGAGGATGCTACGTCGGGGTTTTAGACAGCAGACTTCTGTATGTTATATGCAAGTAATGTGATGGACACCTGTCATCGTATTGAAAGGGCCGGACCCAAACATCAAATGATCTTTGGTAGAACTCTAAGAAATGCTAATGACCATGTAGTGTTCCTGAGCTTCTTTGATGAATGATAATGCATTAGTCATAAATTTGCTCTTTCTTAACTGTGTTGCATAATTTAAGCATCGATTATAAGTTTGCTCTTTTCTAACACATGTTGCATGGTTTAGGCAGTCATGGAACTAGAATAAAATTCATTAAGTTAGAATAATATTCTTAAGGGGTAAAGTTTATTGGATAGTCAGGAAATATAGTTATATTCTAAATTTTTGGGGAGATTTCCTCAAGTTCTTATCTGCAGAATCTATAGACGAGCATATGCATTTTTTTTTCCTGTAAAGTACGTGTCTTGACATTCTCTTTCTATTGCAATTTCATTCTTCAAGTGATCTGTCTCCAGAACTGAGAAATATGACATTTCTTCTTTCTTCTTTTTGAACTAGCTGATTGAGTAGTGGTAATGAATTACTTGCTGTTCACAGATCATGTCAGAAATGGACCTTCCATGTTCAACTCTAGCAGCTCCATAGTCCATAATTGTTTTGTGAATGATGTTGGCAAATTGACTCCACTAATCTACTCAGGATGATGTACATACTCCTGGGTTTTGAAATTAGCCAATTCCAATTCAAACCTGCAATCCTGGTCAAAAATCAGTTTGTGCTTGTGAAGCATGCGTACAGGTGGTTCTGTTTAGTAGAAAAAAGAATAGGAGAAAGGCAATGAGGTAAAGGAGGGCATGAGGGGAAGAACACAACTTGGGTGGAAGGCATATGACTATGCTGTTAGATAGTGGCAGCCATTGCCTTTAGTTATAGCAGTTGGCAGCAATAGCAAGTTAGCAACAAAACCTAAGATTCTTCCTTGTGAAGGCCCAATGGTTATGGGCAGCTTGGTGAGCACTGATGATCATGCTCCATCCTCCTCGTGTCCGGCATCATACTTGAGGCAAAGTCCAGAAGGAATAGCATTGCATTGCAAATCTCGGGATAGATCAGATCCATATTAGTCCATAGCAAAACTAATCTGATTAAACTATTCTTGGTTTTATATTTCAATGTCTGTTTCAATTATTGGCCAATGGACCAAGTAAATGGTAAAATGGGCCTCATTGTAACTTACCCAAAAGAATGGCACTGTTTGTAGCCACTCCCATTCTGTCTCCCTTGTTTTTGGTTTTCAGCTGGCTGAATTTTTAAGCACGGTGCATGTTCACATATATTGGTGTTTTGAGCAAACATGAATAAGTTGAACTCTATGTCATGATGCATTTAATCATGTCAATTTTCAACAGGATGTCTCACTAGAGACTAATGTCCGCGGATATTACATTAATCTTCAAAAATAGATAAGAAAACATTTGGTAAACAAAAAGGGCAAGGGAGAGCTGCCACTTTTGTCTAATCTTTGCATTTCTTTTGTCCTGTCTTTGGCCCTATGTGTTATATATCAGGAGGAAAAATGATGAAGGAATGAGAGCAAGAGGAAAAGAAAATCAGGATAAGAAATTTTCTGTATTTTATTATGCAAGCAAAATATAGGTAAAACTGGTGAGTTTCCCACAGATGTAGTAAGTACCTTAAGGAAGTAGATTATGCATTGCGCTAAGGAACTGCTAGTCTCTTAAGGCACTGATGTAAATCAGAATCATTGTCAGCTTTGTCATGTTTTGCATGTCAAGGATGACCTTGGCTGTGGTAGATGCATTCTTCAAAGCATAGGGCATCCATATCTCACCCTTCATGGTTGTGTCCTTGTCTGGTAGACTCAAGGCCTCCATTCTTATGAGGCAAAGCTTGTGGTAAATCAAGCCATGGGTTTCAGGCTTTAGTGTTTTTCTTCCTGCTCATGGGTCTTTGTTTTCCAAGTCATTTACAAACAAATAATCTAGGAACTAGGAACTTCTGCCACCTTTTCTTCTTTATAGTTTGTTCCTTAGACTGTCTGTCACCCCTTTTTATTGCTTCATATCCTTTTGTCACTGCATTTTCTTGACCATGCTACTGAAATGGATTATCACCTTCATAAGAAACCATAATACATCATGTAAACATTCAATGGCTATAGCTTATCACAAGAAGTCTATATTTACTTGTTTTATGCTATCTCATTCTTTTAACTTTAATCATGACAAAACTATTCCGACAAAAAATTTGAATAGTGGCCGTACTATATTTTTGTAGACTCATGAATGGTAACCCTAACTCATTATTATTTATTATCATGGTGGCTGTTATTATCATTTCTCAAACAGTTTAACAATCTCCAATGACCTGATATTAAGGTGTGAAAAAGAAACTTGTTATTATAGGGTTCTAATACACTACAAAGAATAGTTTCTAAATCTTTATAGTCTCTAATGATTGAAGAATATCATGTGCAGAATTTTTTATTTTCACATCATCATCACATGTTATGTTGTCCATTTATGGTTGATAGATCCCATGTTGGATCATCTCTACCACGACTGTCAGCTAAACGTGGACCTTGAGATAAATAAAAATTTTTGCTCGCATAATGAGGAAAAGGGTAAATCTCACTTAAACATTTTTAGGCTGGTGTATGTGTGCATGCTGCTCCTTTATGGACTATAAGTTAATTCCCATCCTAAGTACTTCCCAATTCCTAGCATTTCCTCATTGACTTGGACTACCTTACTGGTGAAGTTGTTCATGTAGCTAAAACGTTCAAGATAAGAGGATAGGTTTTCAATTTTTTGTTTGATTATTTTCTTGACTCTATAAGGTATTGATGATAATTTTAGGCAATAACACAATTAGATTGGTGCACCTTAATCAACAACGTTGAGAATAGGCTGTTGAAACATGTCCTCACAGCTAAATTCATAATTGAATTTGAAAATAACTTTACAAAGGCTATTATTTTGTCAGGAAGTGAATTATTTCCTTTTATATGTTTTTAATGGAAAAGAAAAGATCATTTGATTTCTGACTCCAATTTACATGATCTATAATCGGAGTGCTTTACTTGAAGGCAGATGCATGGTGCGCTTTGTGCTTTCACGTCCTCTTACTGTGGCAATTCTTCTGGTTCAGTTTTGTTTGTCTCACTCTCTGTGAGAAGATGCTTCTATATGTGTGTGTATGTACATGTGTATGTGTCCTTTTTATCCTTTTCTATTATGACTGCTTCTTTTAATTCACTTATTATGCCCCAACCTCTATGGCAAGACATGTTTCCTATGTATTCTTTATCTGTCATTGTTTAGCGCACACGTAATTATTTTTTTCTCAATAAAATGTGTCATCATCCTCGTTGTTATGTTTATTTGCAGGTCTCATCACAAACATACAGCTTAGATGCTAACTTGTGTCTTCTGAGACTTTACCAGGTTATGATTCGAGGTTTTCATGTAAAGCCTAATGTAATTTCTAGTTTGGGTTGTTCAATTTTCTCATTATTCCTGATTTTTGTTTTTTTTTTTTCAGTTTGAACCAGAGAGAATAAGCCTGCAAATTATAGTTCGGATATTGGTCAAGGTGTGGATCTAGTGGCTGAATCGTTTAAAGTTTCTGCTTGGCAATTCTATATGACATCCAATGCTTAATTTACTTTCTTTCACTTTCAAAACAGGCTCTTATGGCACTGCCAGCTTCAGATTTTAACCTATGTCTCTTTCTAATCCCAGAGCGTGTGGTATGGTGTTCTAACCTGTGATTGTTGTTTATTATCATGGGTAGTTTTATATTTTCTTGGGAGTGTGCCATCAAGGTTATGCCATTTATCTTGTGATAAATGCCCGGATCCACCATTAACAGACATTGGAGTCTAGCCAACCACTGGCTGAGCATATCGTTTTTTTTTTGGGTTCTTTTTTCTTCCTTTTGTGGGGTGGGGGCGGGGGCAGTGCAGGAATTGAACATGGGTGGTAGTGTGGCTTTTCATTTCACGAAATGTGCCCTGCCACAATGGCATGGACCTCCAAAAAAAGCATGGCAAAAAGGAAACAGAGGCGTTTTCCTTGAGGGTTACCAATGTTATTGAATTAAGTGAAATCTCATCTTATAGATTTCAGAAGAATCCTAATCTATATTGGAAGGTATTCTTAGTTATAGTTGTCTACTTTTCTTTGTTCGCCAGCAAATGGAAGAGCAGATCAAGACACTGATTGTCCTCTCACACTATCTTGAGGTATGTACATGTGCTATTCTTAATTGTGAATGTTACAAAGTATACCAGTTGTTTCACTGGCCTACGTTCTTGCTTATCATGCAGACTGCAAGATTTCGCCAGTTTTGGGATGAAGCAGCTAAATATCGCAGCATACTTGAAGTTGTGCCAGGTAAGTAGCCATTGAAACATCATTCACCAGCAGCATTAGAGGACTTGCTTGATGGGGTTGTGAAATATGTGTTCTTCAGCATCATCATATTTTTCATCTAGTTCATTCTTAGCTTTTAACCTTTTTGGGACCACAATGGTAGTGTTTTTTTGAGTTTTATGGACTTTTTTCATTTTTGGGATGCAAGCATTACAGAACATGCCATGTGTTCCTATGTGAAACAAGTTTTGATAAAAAGTCATTTATTAATATGCTTGATGGATTTTGAGGTGGGCCTGATTGACACATATATCTATGCACTGAAGGTTATAACCGTTTCCAAGAAGGATCTAGGATAGTTATTTGAATATCCCCAACCAAAATTGGCAAAAAAAGGTTGATGGATTTTGAGGAGGGCATGAATGACATAGATGATAGATCAGTGCACTGAAGGTTAAAACCTTTTCAAAGATGAAATTTATTGATTTAGTTGAATGCTATTCGTTATCATCTCCACCCCCCAGGCCCCAATCCAACCTTCAGGACTGGGTACCCACAATTTTCCTCTCCATTTTCTCTTTTAACTAATGCTGTATCGACCAAAATGCAGGTTTCGAGCAAGCTATTCAATCGCACGCTATTCATGTCCTTTCTCTGACATATCAAAGGGTTCCAAGGCCCATTCTTGCTGAGGTAATTGTCACACCTTATCCTTCTTTGAGACGTTCATAAATGCCCAATACTGAAAACGTAGCTTTGTTACTTTGAGGAAGAAGTGTGATTCAAGGATTTAACATTAACTTTCCTCGAATTTTGTTCTGATTTCTACTATTAGTTGCTTCCTGGCTTCAATGAAGTGGTATAACTTTTACACACGGGTGAGGTGGGTTATTACCATGTAACTTTCTGTCTGCGTTTCTCAGGCTATCAACATAGAAGGTCTATCACTTGACAAGTTCCTGGAATACCATGTAGCCAACAGTGGATGGGTTCTAGAGAAGGGACAAGGCCGGACCCAGCTCATCGCCCTGCCGAGCAACGAGTTCAACCACCCCGAGCTCAAGAAGAACACGGCGGACAGTGTTCCCTTGGACCATGTGACCAAGATCTTTCCCGTTCTTGGCTAATTTTAATGCCCTCTTTTCCAACCTACAAGATCGTCGGACGTCGTCTTTGTGCTTAATTTTTTAGGTCGTATACCTTGTTGAACAAACTGCGGTATTGCCGGTCTCGATGTAACCAGAAAAGGTATGACCCTGTTTTGCAGAGAACCATTTGCTTTGGTATATTTCTTGCTAGAAAAATTTTGCTTCCTACCTCTACCGTAGAGAATGCCCAAATGAGATGGCTTGCATAGCTTTCATGAAACCTCGCGGGGACTGTTTTAACAGTGACATGACATCTGCTTCTCCATCCCCAAGTTGGATTGGACAGTTTTTTTTTTCTTAAAGAAGATTTTTTTTTCTAAGGAAAAGATTTCACTAGATGTACGCGCAATTAAGGGAGCTGTGTATACGGAGCTACCTAGCAAAAATGTTCTTAATGAGGTTAATACATGGGTCTTGGCGAGCGGAGTCAGGTGAGATAGGGAGACCCGAGGAAGAGGAGAAAGAAGGAAAAGGGCTGGCAGAGTTTTAGCAGACAAATTTGTAGCATAAAATTATAGTATTTGGATAGACTGGGGATAGAGTGAAGTGAAACTCTTATCCCCAGTCTATCCAAACTACCAAACATAATCTAAAAGTATGAATAAGGAATGGTAACCAGGCCAATGAGCAGGTAGAAAAGAACTTTCCATCCACACTAGATGGGTATTGTCAACTCCAGAAACAAAATAGGTGAGATCTATAGTGATGCGGCGTTTATAGATTTTAGGGTAAATTAATTAGAAGTCTTTATCAAAATTTTGACTTATTTATTAGTTTTTAACAGAGTTGTAACTCATTACAGCAAATGTTATCACCTGTTACAGTAAAGATCTCTCTTTTACAGTTAGGGACTTCTAATTAATTTGCCCTAGATTTTATTCACATGGTATTCTTAACCTCCTCCCCCCTCCCCCCCCCCCCCCCAACAAAATGAAGAAGTTAAAAAAAGAAAAAAAAAGTATGGGACGCCTAAGACAGATATGTTGAATTTATTAAACGACCATTTTTTTAGGAGGAAAAGAATGTGACTTATCAAATGAGAACTATAGTTCTTTTTTTGAATTGGTTAATTCTTTGCAACTCTCATGTTTTAAAGAATGTTTTCACATGTCAATGGATGCCTCAAAAGTTGATAGCCAGTCTCTTCCAACAGATTCATTGGATGCCAAAATAAAGAGAACAACTTACTATCTATCTGTATTTAGGTATATATCCGCCCCAGACAGAGACAGAGGAGAGTGTGATGTGGAGCGGGCAACTGGAGAGGTAGGTATCAGGACTTTTCCGAAAGTAAAATGTCAAAACTCTTTCGTAACGCAGTGGTACTTGAATCTGTATGGAGTAAATAAATGTCAAACTCGTATAAGTAATAAGTTTTAAGAAATTATTCAAGTACAAATAAATAACACTTATACATGGTGATTTTTGCATGCGATGCGTTGTTAAATCGGATTCTTTGAATACAGGAGGACGTCGTCATCTTTCCTCGTCCCTGCAGCATCTTGTTGGTCTCCCACGTGGAGTTGGAGCTAGTGGTGGATGTAGTTTATAGTCAAGTAGAATTATGTGATCCCATTGGATTATTTTTTTTATTATTATTAAAGATGTAAATTTTCACTATTAAGAACTTCAATGGATTATAAACATAACCTAAAGATGCACCATTAATAACTTCACTGAATTAAAATTCGGCATCTTGGTTGGATCAAACTTTGGCTAGATCTCCTACTCCATTGGAGGATTTGTTCTCATCGCCTCACCGACGCGGTGGTGCCCGTCCTCTCAAATTTTGGTACCGGCTTAGTAGTTATATTTGTGATTTGTTTTGGCTTTCTCCCTGTTTGGCCTCCTACATAATAGGAGTTAGGTTTCCAATTCACGTCCAGTGCTAATCTTGTGGCTCGTCGGTGTTGCGGTGTTTTGTCGTCATTGGCATTCGTTTGGATTCTATCTTATCTTTGCTTTCTCTTTGGTACGGTGTTTATGGTGTCTCTTCATCTTCTCTTCTAAGTTAAGGTTGCTTTGGTGCTTGTAGAAGGGGGGCTTGTTTGTCAGTCTCAGTGGGGCTTGCTTGGGTTTTGCACATCTCACCTCCACCCCCACCTGCTTTGTTAGTGTTTGTTGTTGTACCTTCATTCGCGCGGCCATTGGAAGCACCCCTCCAGTTCCTCTCCATTGAACTCACCCCCCCGGAATGAAGGTTGTCCGTGGGCTTGTGTATCCCCACCGGCTTGCTGTCGTCGATGTTTGACGTTCTCGCCTGAGGCTTTGTGCAATGGTCGGAATTGGGTGCTTCTTTTATTCAATGGGTAGTTGGGTGTTCTCTCATCCTATTCGGACTTGAGTCCTAGTTTTCCTGCGTCAAAATAGGTTGTGTAGCGTGTTTGGAAGTGTTGTGGTGTTGTCCACGCTTTCCCCCCTTACCCATTGTACTACTTTTAGACTTGAATGAATGAACACCATGCTCCCTTGTAAAAAAAAAGGATAGTAGTTTTGGGTGTAGAACTCATCTAAGATATTGTTTGGGAGCACCCTGAATTTTTTTTTTTTTTAAATGTAAAAGCTCTGACAAAATCACATAGGTTTTCAAACGTTTTTGGGTGTCTTGGGCTTTTGTGCGGTGCGGATTTTCCCGCAAAGAGAGAGAATGACACAAGACAGTCAAACAGACGCTCCGCTTTTCAAAAGCAACCGAGCGGCCATCTTTTTTTTTTCTAATCTTTTTCATCCCATGGCACAGACGACGATGCACAGAAGCACCTCTATACATGCTTCCGAGGAAATATCGATTTTTTCCGATTTCACTTTTTTGGCGTTGCGTAAGAGGAGTATTACATCCTTTTACATCAATTAATAAAATATAAATACTTTTATATTATTTTTTATAAAATTATTTATCTGCTTTTAATTCGCATAAATAACTTCATTACTTCAACATGTAAAAAATTATTTACATGTTAAGAGTGACATATAATTAACTAGGAAAGATAAATAGAGAGAGAAAAGATGATAAAACCCTATGCCATTCTTCTCCGTTGTTTAAGCAATGCATTACTTACAGGCTATCGAGATAGTATTTAGCCGGCCCATTTGACCTCCCACAGGCCCAGTGGGCCAAGAAGCGAGGTAATGGAGGGGGTGCAATCGTCACTTCACCTCTGGTGGAGTCTCTAGGGTTTACGAACCAGGCCGTGGCCATCCCCACTGCATAAAACGCCGCCGTTCCCGGCCTCCAATCCTCTCTCCCTTCCTTCCCTCTCCGCGCGCCAAGCAACGCCACCCACCTTCTCTCCCCCTCTCTCTGCTGCGACCATGGCGACGACGGGGACGAGGGCGCTCACCCAGAAGGAGGCCGACATCCAGATGATGCTGGCCGCCGACGTTCACCTCGGCACTAAGAACTGCGACTTCCAGATGGAACGCTACGTCTTCAAGCGCAGGAGCGACGGTGAGCTCGTCCACTCGTTCCCCTTCTTTTGTTATTATAATTATTTTTTTCTCTCTCTCTTTTGGTGTTGGTGGTGGCATCGGGTGGGGTCTTTGGATCCGTGGGCTTTCGTAAAGCTTTCAACTTGCGATCTGGGTGCATGGAATTCGTTTGGTATGCGGGAACGGATGTCTCTGGATCTCGGCATTCTTATAAGCTATCTGATTTTGGCCCATTGGTACTGCTGTTTTCCTCTTATCCATTGATGCTGGCATGCTGGCCATTGCGGCTTTCACACCACCAGTCTTTGCTGAGAATTCGCAGCTCTTGCGTATTCAATCTTAGGGTAGAACCATTCCTTTCCTTTTTCCGGCGAATATAAGCCCTCGAATGTGGATTAAAATTCGTGCATTTTAGTTGGTTATCTCCTCGGACGGACGCCGGAAGATTCTAAAAATCACGTCGGTTTCGTCTAGTTGTTAGATTCCCATGTTTCATGCATGATAATGGCCGCGCCCCATGTTGCTATGCTTGGAGTGCACCGCCGGCTCTGTATCAACTATCACGATGATAAATGCGATGCATAGCGCACGCATTTCAGAAACTTAAAGGAAACTTACATTTTGTTGGCTTGCTTGTAATCTCTTCTGCTTTATGCATCCTGTCTGATCCTTTGCCGATGTTTTGTTGTGTAATCTTTCAAAAAAAAAAGTTGCAATTTTGTCATTTCAAACAAAAACAAAAAATTGGGAGGAAAAGTGGCGAAAAAGTGTTTCTTCTTTTCTCAAACTTGTGTTGAAATGTACTGAACCTGTGAGTTATGAGAGAGATTTGTGGGCTCAAGCTTGGTCCTCTTTATGATAATGATGCTCAGGTATCTTCATCATTAACTTGGGTAAGACATGGGAGAAGCTTCAGCTGGCGGCGAGGGTGATTGTTGCCATTGAGAACCCACAGGATATCATCGTCCAGTCTGCGAGGCCTTACGGTCAGAGGGCAGTTTTGAAGTTTGCTCACTACACTGGTGCTCATCCCATCGCCGGCCGTCACACACCCGGTACCTTCACCAATCAGCTGCAGACATCATTCAATGAGCCCCGTCTTCTGATCCTGACTGATCCCAGGACCGACCATCAGGTGAATTATTCTTTAGTTACACAGTTTGTCCTTGTGTTGCAGGAGACTTGATCTGTTCTTACCTATCTGCATTTGTTGAAATTATTGGCAGCCAATTAAAGAAGCAGCCTTGGGAAATATTCCAACCATTGCCTTTTGTGACACGGATTCGCCCATGCGGTATGTCGACATCGGAATCCCAGCAAACAACAAGGGGAAGCACTCTATTGGGTGCTTGTTCTGGCTCTTGGCAAGAATGGTCCTTCAGATGCGTGGCACTATCGCTCCCGGGCACAAGTGGGATGTGATGGTAAGAGCCCCAGTACTGTGCCCTTTCTTGTTTTCTTGTTGCTATTGGTTGTCTATTTATCTAAGTCATGCATTCCTATGGCCACACAATTAGCTTTTCTTGACGACATGGGGCATATTTTTGTATGCTCAGCCATTGACGAACAACATCATTAGCTTTTTCAAGTTTCTTTGGCCTACTTCCAATGTGTAACAGTATCACTCCTTCATTGTACTCTATGAAAGTCTTCTATTCTAGGTTACATCTGGTCCGATGATCCTATCTCTTTGTGTGCATTAAGAATCAGTAACTGTGTCTATGTTTTTGCAAAAGCAAAAACAGATGAGGCCCTTTATAATATTCCAGCAGATTTACAAGCATCTTGCTATAGATTATTGCCTGATCTTGAAGAAATTAATTATCTTCCTTCTCCAATATCTGGTGCATACGGACTTGTTTTTCTTCTTATTTATGTGATGTTACAATAAAAATTGTTTAGGTGGATCTGTTCTTCTACCGGGAGCCTGAGGAGGCGAAGGAACAAGAAGAAGAGGAAGTCGCGATCGCCCCACCTGAATATGGTGCCATTCCAGAGTACGCCGCAGGCCAACTTGGTCTAGCTAGCGACTGGACTCAAGAACAATGGACGGGTGAAGTGCCAGCGGCAGGTGCTCCTGCTGTGGCACCCGTGGCTGTTGGAGGAGCCGAGTGGACTGCGGCCCCAGGTTAGCCTAATTGGGAGTTCTATTCACTTGGATTCTCTGTCGGAAGGAGGCCGGCCTAAAAGTTTTCTCTGTTCCTGTTCAAGTTTCTTGATACCTGATTTTAATTGTCCTTGTGTCTTACAGCACCTGTGGCTGATGGATGGGATTCGGCTGCTGCCCCTGTTGCCGCCCCTGTTGACGCTCCCGCTGTTAACGTCGTTGCTGGTGTCCAACCCACGGGGTGGCAGTAATGGGGAGTGACCAAATTCGAGGCAATTGATTCCACAATTCTATCTTTTCATCGGCAAAAGAAACCAACTTTTTTTTCCTCTCATCTGTTGCCATATATTGATTCTAGTGATTCCTTGGTGTAGGAAATTTTGGATTTCATGAATCCCTCGAGACTCGAGTAGAAATTTTGTTGTGAGTTGTTATTGACTGCCATTATTGCTGTTCAATTGCTGCTTTTGTTGCTTGGGACTGCGTTCTTTTCCCATCACCCTTTGTGCGTTTCATGGCTGTGCATCATTGGTGCTGTACTTTTTATGATCTCCACCTCCGACCGGTGTCTGGTACTTGTCTTCACATGATTGTGGAGTCCACGAGGGTGGGTATCTGACCGGTTTTTTAAGTAGAGAAATTTTTGGTGTATTTGAGTTTTACATTTATATTTTGTACTTGTATTGTGCTCTTTTTTCATTAGCTAATGAAAAAGAAGTACAAGTATAAAGTGCAAAATTCAAGTGCATTAAAATTTTCTATTTTAAATATTTCTGTCCAGAATAGGGGTAATTTTTAAGTATTTCCCAAAATGACAATGGTAGAACTTTAATGGCTAAAAGAGTGCAGCTGCCATCACCACCTTCCTTTGAAAGTGTTATATGGTAGAACGTTGGTTGAGCTGACTGCAGCATTATGATATGGTATGGGCGGTCTTGGGAGAAGGTTAATGGTCGCGAGTAGGATCTGTGTGACATCTTAGAATCCCCTTGAGCTGCAGATTTCCATGATTAGAATAGGCAGCAGATGCACGGTTATTTTTCCAAGTCTTGACGTGTATTCTGTTTATGATCAACTGTTTATTCTTGAATAAACTACGATACAAAGAAGAAGAAAAAAAGAGGAGACTTTCTACCTAAATCTTAACGAATCTTGTAAATACTCTTGAAATGATGATATGCTCGTTGCAAAAGTGTGGTGTTTATATTGTGTGGCCACTACATTGAAGATAGAGGGTTGCAACAGAAACATGGTTTTTTGTTTTGCTTGAAATTTGGTTTATTACATCATCTTTTAGGGGAAAAAAATGTTATAATCCAGTTCTCAATGGAATTTGAACCTCTGACTTTACAAAAATGTTAAGTCTCCTATTGGCACGGTAATTGCGGAATATGAATAACTTGAGTTCAGGCCCAACAAGAAACAGCTGATCATCCCAAAGGGAAAAGAAGAGCTCATGAAGAAAGGAACAGGTGCCACCATAATTATGGAGCTCAAAATGAGCTTATGTGTATGTACATATTTACATGATTGAATCTTCTTCCCAACTTCGACAAACGGACAAGAGCGCCGAAAGAATTACAACTGTTTACTTGGTATAAAAGATTGAAGGGCCGGAGGACTTGATTTCTGACTTGTTCTTCTTTGTCATTTAAAGGGTACAAATGATCATACATACTAGAGCCGGAGGAAACATGGATTCAGATTATCTTACAAAAACAGGCGTGCTAGTGGCTGCAGCAGCTACTTCTCCAAATCCATTTGCTCTACCTCTCTCTTCCGATTAACTTACCGGTCGGGAGTTTATGAGAACGAAGATAACAGGGGTGGGTGGGCCGATGTCTCGGGCATCAATGGCATAGAGTCTCGCCGTGAACAACCCAGTGCACAAAGCTGTCTGAAAACCCCCCGAGTTTATCCATATTCCCGGCGGCTCCAAACGCCACCAACTTTTCAGTCGAATCTTGTCCCTGCTAAAATTGAAGTAAAAAAGAGTTCAGCGGCCACAACAAATACAGCATCACATGAGACCAGTTCCTCCCACATTACATACAACTTCAACCTGTCAAGTTAGTGGCTATATTCTTTCCTTCTCTAAGAAAAAGAATAGGGAATAGAACTTCAAATTGATGTTCAATGCTCCAACATGATATGAAGTACTAGGACATTTTAATTGTCAATTCCGAAACTGGAGATTGTAAAGCAAACTCATGTTTCAAGCATTCATGAGTAGGTTGTATTTTTGCAAGTTCAAGGTCTGGGTTACTTTTACAAGGCAATTCAATAGACGAGGTCATTGGAATACTGACCATAATGAGAAATCCATTCTCCTTCAGCATCGTAGCTGTTTCTATCATTGTGCCATTGACAAGGCTTTCAGTCGAAATGTTCTCGGATGGAGAGTTCACGATAGATGATCTGCACACACAAACAGATCACCAGAAGTTTCAGAAATCAGAAACACAGTTCTATCATCATCTCTGGGGGTGACAACTGACATTTTCGTGGCTACATCCTTTTTTTTTCTTCTTCCAAATGGTCCTAGTTATTCCCTGCCCTACACGTGCATTTCAGTACTAGGGACAGGAATCAAGAAAAGACACCAACAAAATGCTAATTTGTGTGTTTTAGTGAGGAATGATGAAATGCAAATCATATTACACTAAAAGGAATTGCGGCCTATGTAGAATAATCAAAATTGCGGATGCACTCATAATTCCAACTTCATTAAGACATACAGATGCAGCTTATTACCTATCATAAATTTCCTCCTCACAGGAGTTACCCGAGGATGACAAGTAATCGATGTCCAGAAAGTTTGACCAATTTGATGGATCAGCTCCATGTCCATTTAAGACAGCATGTGCACTCTCTGTAAAGAGCTTCCTGCAGATACTCGAGGGACTATATCTACAAAAGATAACAAAATAACATAAGCGATGGAAGAAAAAAGTGAAAACAAAGCAAAAACTTACTAAAAGTTTAAACATGACAGACGAATAGTGCTGCTGGAAAAATAATAAAAGTAAAAGGAAATGAAAGAAAGATGATAACCAACCGGGAATATGATACATCACTTTCACAAATTGACATTTCTGGGGTTGAATCAGAATGGCACCTTGTACGTCCCTCAGAAATTTTGTCTGGCAATGCTGAGTTAATGAGTCTCTTTTGTCCATTATGAGTGCTTGAGACAGGTGTGCAGCTTTCACATACAATACTGCCATCTGAAAGGGATCTTTCGAAAAATGACCTTGAAACAACATTCAGGTTGTTATGAAGAAAATAAATGGCCCTCAACATGGATAGAAGTGAAAGAACAGGCCAAGTCAATAAAAGCCCCAAGGACATTAAACAAGCTGAAGCAAATTGAACGGCCGGTTTGTTATCGTGAAGACCAAACCATGTCTCACTGTTCTGTTCCTTTCTTTTCTTAGTACAAACAGCATCCTATGTTAGTTCACAGCAAAATGGAAACAGTTTGCACTTTGCAGAAAAAGACGAGAACAGAAACAAAGAGTAGACAGGAAGCTGCCAAATAGAAACAACCAAAATTCAGCAAGCAAAAAACATAAGAAATAGTTATAATAATAACTAAAACAGACGGTACAGAAATGTCAAACATTACAAGTAAAAATGAATGGCAATCGGTTGATTGAGAACAAAGCTGAGATATTCATTCAGATTTTAGAAACAAGTGTAGAAATATGTTTCTTAAATGGATATGGAGAAAATACAGGACACATCTTAAAGACGGACCACTTGGCTCACAAGTGGACGGATATGTGGCCACAGAAGCAAAGATGCCAAGGAGGTGGGAGTAGCAGCTGTCACTCTGTATCCACGTATGTGAGAAACAGTTAGATTCAGGCCTAAACAGGAACTGGTATGGGCACTGCCAGATTTGGTTTCCTATCCAGTTTTGAAACCTTGGTTAAAAGTTAAATTTGATGATTTCTGTATTGGGGATTCTTTTACAAATTAATCATACAGAGCCTAATTGACATCTAGTTAGGCAAAATCAAATCCAGAATTCCAGCATGCCACGAACCCATCAGGAAGATCTACATCTAATTGGGCATGAGTCAAGACAGAAGAATGGAAATTGTGGAAATTGACATCACAGGATAATTTGGATGTAGAGATGAGGGATTGTCAAGATGTATCTCATAGGCTGGAGCCTGATGATGGCTGAGTTAACATGTTCAGACACAATAGAAGAAATTTCCCAGTTGGGAGTTATACTCACCAGCCATCATGCATTCTGGAGGCAGCTCTAGCAAGCAACATCCTAGGTCCAGAAAGAATCATAGAGATTTTGAGTACATAATGAGAAAACAATGTCAATATTTGATGAGCATGGTCCCATGGATAATTGTAGTCCCCATCACTTGATAACAGATAATTCCACCATTTAAGCCATCTCATAATTCATATGGGGGCCATTAGCATGAAGAAATCATGGTCTCCACAACTATGTTCCTTTCATATGTTTGCATCTATATGCAAATGTCATCATACTCACATGTGCTGCATCTTTGCAATGAATACGATGACTCGTCCTTTTAATGTATCTTTATGTTTTTATCTTTTCCAACCGTTTACTTCACTTGTATATTTTTTTCTCCCTTTTCTGCTACATTTCCAAATTCCCCTCTTTGATTTTGCCATCCTATTCATTTTTAATCCTTTTCCCCTTTAGACTACTCTACCTTATCTAGGGATCAATTCATATTGGAGTCCATATAAGCAAGAAGCTATTAGGTATATGCACTTGGGAAAAAAGTTCATCACAACCGTTAAGTTCTCATTAGACCATAATATATCACTTTATATGTCCAAAGGCTGTGAGAATGGATGCTTTTTGACAAAACGAAATTAGCATGTAGATGTGTCTGATCAACTGCTGTGATTTTTCTGAATAAGAAGATGCAGCCTTTAGGCATTGTACACTTAACTAGAATCCTGTTAATTTAAACAGTTCAGGAATGGACACTTGACTAGTTGACTTTCCATAGATACTTGCCTAGCACTAAGAAAAGCATCTTCCAACAGAAATCCCTCACTTCCAATATTATTACCTTGAATTTTCATCAACATAGTTATGACCTGTTTCAACATTGTAATCCAGCTCCCAAAGTGAAGATTCACATTGTTGCGGTTGAAAGTATCCCAGGAAACTGCACACATGGATAGTAAAAAGAACAAAAGGCAAGCCTGGTAAGTGTTCAGCTTTATAACAATGAAAATTCTGTAATTCATTTAGAATAAAAATAGGTAAATGCAATGAGAAGAGACTACAGAGTAACTTGGACGAATGGAAAATGTAATTATAAACATTATAGGAGGAGAAAACATAACCTACACATTCATTGCTTCTTGTTTTTCAGCATCCATGTAAGCATTGCTGTAATAACGTTGCAGTGTCCTGAAGAACTCCTGAGACTGGATGGTGGCTTTCCATTGACCTCTTCTTTGACAGAATATCTAGATAAGCATCAATAATAAACAAACATAAGTAAGCATCATACATCTTGTCATAATCACAAGAAACATATCACAAAACTAAATGGAAAGATAAGAGAATATTTTCCATATAAATCTTCACAAACCTCCTCCATGAGTCTCTAAAGAAAAAAAAGTTTACTTGTAACTGGAAAAGAAAGGCTTGCAAGCAAACACCTCGCAATTGAAATATGGATTTAAAATTTTCCAGAATACTAAATCCTGAATGGTTCTAGATGTTTGATAATGCCCATCTTTCTCAACATGGGAAACCACAAAAACTCCAACCTTAAAGAGCAGAGGAATAGACAACCTGAAGATCAAAAGAAAGTAAAATTTGCAGGACAACATTTTTTTTTTGCATAGTAAACATATTTTGCTGGTTAAAAATTTATCTTCCATGGTAAACTGAAATATATTTTCATCGTTGCATGCTCTTGGAAAGTTTCTAATTGTTTGTCTGATCATGTGCTTTATGACAAGATCCAAAGCTGAATGGGAGCAAATACCAAAATAGGCATGTTGAGAAGTGCTCATCAGGTTACATTTTCCAATCCTTCTCTGCTTCCAGATTGGCATTCTAGTAGGAACATGACACGCAGCTATACCACCAGCTAGCTGGCAAGACTTTTAGGGAGAAACTGGAATAACCTGAAACGCTGAAAATAGGTCATTGCAATTGTGAAGTTTTATTATATTGGGCCGTCCAACTCAAAATCTTAAGGTTAGAGTGGAGAGGGCTCCACTATTGTAAGCACATTAGCAGTTTTGTCCCTTTCCAATGTGGGACTGTTCTTAGATTCCCCCTCATGAGCGGGCCGATTCTTAGGCTGCTTATGGACCACCGTAAACTCAGGATGCATGGACAGGATAGTAGAATGGGCTCTGATACAATGTCAAAGTTCTGTTAAATTTGGCTGTCCAACTCAAAACCTTAAGCTTATGAGCGGAGAAGGCTCCATTATTATAAGCACGTTAGTATTTTGTCCCTTTCCGATGTAGTACTACTCTTACGGTAAAAGCCCAATTTGTAGTGGACTACTGCTTAACTTATGTTTGATAAAAAAAACTAAAAATATTTATTGATGCTGACGTTGCCACACTGGGTTCCTGGAGAACTGGTTGTGGCCAAATTTTGAAGAGGCTTAAATATTGTATTAATAGTCATAATAAATGTAAGAGTGAAATATAAGAATGATCAAATATGAAACTGACTCAAATATAGAGAAACTATCTTATTCGTCTGCAGCTTGTATCTTTAACCAATCTGGGATAAAACATAAGTCATCTTCATGCTCATGATATGTTAATTGAGGTAATGCTCATCATCAAAATACACATACCAACTAAGCCTATTATACACCAGAACTAGGAAATAGGCGCAGATACAGGTATAACACCATTTGGTGTTTATGGGACTCCAAGCACTTGCACCGGCATGCATTGAAAGTTGGAACATGAGAAGTCTTAAAGAAAAGCAAAAAAATACCGCCTTCTTAGAAGACGGCATGGACAGATTTCCTAAAAAACTAGCACTCAAGGAGCTTGAGGTCAAAGTGAACCCATATTATCTCATTTTCTGAGATTCACCAGAGCTTCCAAATGTACTGTGAAAAACTCATGAAGACAGAGAACTAGTGATAGCAAAAGCTATGCGACAAAAGACTTAGACAACATGACAAACACCAAGGCAACACACATAAATAAGAACCAATTGAGAATTATCTTCTCAACTATGATCTTTGGGGCACAGTCTCAAATATCTGAAATCAAGAAATAAGCATCTATATATACTCAATATACAAAAAACACAGTACACATTTATATGCATACAAGCATGCATGTGTGCTGTGTTTGCATGCACACAGTCATGTAGATGCAGAAACAAATCAAAATTTTGACCAAAATTGTTGATCAGGTGGATATTGATTTCTGGAGAGAATTCAGACGTGTATGCAAGTTGGCAACACGTTGGGAACCTGTCATTATTGGAGTTCCTATAACAGATGCTCATGTCCAAGATCCTAAAACAGCTGTTGACACATTTGGCATGTTTGCTGTACATGGATAAATGCCAAAACAGCTATTTAGAAGTTTCAAAGGTATCCTAGAAATCATAGAACGCCGTCTGATGAACGAGATGTCAGCAATGAAAAAAGTATCTGAAGCCAGGGAAGGGAGAATCAGGGATTGGCTGTAAAACATCCTAGATTGGGTCAGTTCGGCTGACTTTGACAAGTGCGTTGAACATGGATACACGGCAAGGCCCAAGACAGCTTATTTAGAAGTTTCAGAAGTGTCCAGAAAACATGTCATGTCCTCCATCCAATGAAATGCTCACAAGAAAATAGAACTTAAAACCAAAAAAGGATCATGGATTCACCAAAGATCAGCCACTTGGCGCTGTTCCTACTTGACTGATCCAATCCAACCTGGCTAATCCAATCAGTCTGTCTTTGCCCTGCATTAATCCCTCTTTTAATTCGAGGAGATTGAAAAAATGTAAAATAATATGGACAAAAATGTTCGCTCGGGTTAGCAGGAGATCTTTTAAATAGACATTATAGAATAACCCCCTTTGATGAGAGATACGAGCAAGAGGCTTCGAGAAAACTAGTGTTTTCGGAATTATATGAAGCCAGTAAGCAAACAAAAAATCCATGGGTATTTGAACCCGAATATCCGGGAAAAAGTAAAATATTTGATGGAAGAACTGGAGATCCTTTTGAACAACCTGTTCTAACAGGAAAGTCCAAAACATTAGAGACGGCAAAGATCAACCCTTTATTGACAGATAACTAGATCCTTATAAGGCCCGTCCTTGCAAATCAAAAATATTTTAACTGCAAACATGGGTGATGGACTGGAAGGGATACAATTGCTCTCGAACAAACATCCTAGCTTGGTGAGTGAGAGGAAAACTCAGAGGGAAGGTCAGAGTATACGGGAGGAAGAGGAGGTCAGCCATCAGCGAGAGAGGAGTTGAGGATGAGGAGGAACATGATCAATATGTAGTTATAGGCCCTAATGCCTTCTCCAACTGAAATAAACAGCAGATGACAGATAGTCTAGGGAAAAAGAAAAGGCATTTGAGGCGCAATAGTTAGTTAGGATAGAATCTCCCAATCACATGGACCCAAGACAAATCCAGCCGATCCCCAACCACCACCAGGGATTGGCAGCACTTGGCACCATGGTTGTTGGTTTCGGCCATGACCGAAATGAAACCAGCCGAAAGGCTCCAAACTACTGTAGCATTTCTGAAACTGAAAAAATAATATTTTAATTAGTTTCGGCCAAAACCAGACAGAAACCAGACCGAAACCGGCTGACACTCTCCCCTGAGGGTGCCCGAGACCAGCCGAAATGAAACCGAAATAGTTTCGGTTTCGGGCCTGGGGGATCTGGAAACTGACCGTAACCGAAACCGAAACTCCCATCCTTGCTTGGCACAGATTGAGCAGAACTGAATCAGATTGGGCCAATCCAATCTGATCCCGCCATTCATGCTTGCAAACTGTCTGGCCAATGCGTGAAACCCGGCTTTTGTCAGTAAATATTGGGTGGATGCACATCTTTTGCAATCTGACAAGAATCTATCAAGATTCTCTTCCTCACTAGCTTGCTGAGATCAGAGTCATCTGACATGTCTGAAACATACAAACTAGCCCAACCAACTCATACAACTATCATATCCTTTGATTGGGAAGCCTTTTTTTTCTGTTGAAAGGGGGGTTCAAGACCCATCACCATTCTTTTGGCTCATCCAAGCTCAAGGGCTTCCAAATACATGCCCTGCCTCCAACCCCCACCCACCAAAAAAGCTCCTGTCCACCAGCACATGCCCTCGAGGCCAAAGCCGAGGAGAGGCGAAGGAGAAGAAAAAGAAAAGAGGATGAAGAAAATGAAAGGAGCTCCTAGCCATTGTCAGCGCATCCATTTCCTCTTGACTACCCCCAAGCCAGATGAGGATTAGGTCCATCCACTCAACCTCTTAACCTCTGCTCTCCAATCCATAGCCTCCCACTAGCATGTGATACTTTTGTTGTGTTTTTTATATTGTTATTACTGAGATAGTGTTAATTCCACAATGAACTAAATGAATGACAGTATAAATTTCACTGAAAAGTACAATTATCATGGCCTTATTATCATTCCCAATTTCCTAGGATTTCCGAGAGTTCTCTTCTCTTCAAATTTTCAGAGACAAAACCAAGACCCTGTGAGGTATTACTTGGGCTGCAGGTGGGAGAAGTCCAGCACACCAATTCATCTGTCCCTACATAGAATTGAACCCAGGACCTCTGGTTCTTAGTCAGAGTCATCACAACCGTTCTACCATCCACAGGCGAGAGATGGAGAAGCAAGACAAGCATAGCCGAAATCAAAATATTAAGCAAATAGTTGGGCCAACACCCCATCCATGCTTAAACGTTTTGGAAACATCCTAGCACTAGGTTACTCTATTTCTTCTCTATCCACAGGCATGCAATATCTTGTGGATCAAGTATTTCTTACATCTTTTCAGTAATGGACATAAGACAAGAATTAAGCCCCTCAAGTGAAACCTGAAACATATCCAGCAAGGGAAAAAAATGTTTTTAAGAAAAGAGTTAAATAGAGCATAGGGAAAACCAATTTAGAAATTACAGTTTGTTTTTCACTTGATGAAGAAAAAACATTTATGAGATCTAAACCTGCCCTGTCAACCACAAACAGAAAGTAGAACTTCTAAATCTATTCTGAAACAAAGAAAAACAAAATAAGAAGTGGCTTAGTGATATAACAGCCATATTCCACTGAAACAGATTACATAAGGCACATGCAATGAGAAAAATGAGAAATAAAGTAAATTCATTACACTTATACCCTTAGAATCTCAGTCACATAGCAGAGGTAGTAGTAAATAGTAAGGACAATAGGGACAGAACAGAAGCATGGTTGGCAGTATTGGCCAAAACCAATACGTTTTGGCCAAAACGTACCGGTTTCGGACCTAGCCAATACTGAAACCATGGTCCGAAACCGGACGAACTCCCCTCTTAAGGGAGAGTTCAAGTCCACCCGATACAACCGAAACCAATGCCAATCCGTTTCGATTCCGAACCTGTCCGAAACCGACACTGCCATCCTTGAACAGAAGATCGTAAGTTCTCTAGAGTTCAAAACTTTGTGTGACAGTTAATTTCAAGAAAATGTGTGCCTTGGTAAATCTTATCATGACGAGCAGACGTTTTAATCTAATAACTTAATGGATTAGAAGGCCACAGTCCCAATACAAAAGAAGAAAAATTACTATAGCAGAGATCACAAATGCTTGATTGTTTGTAAGGAGAGTAAAAATTAGTACAATATAGCAGACAGATGAATTAAAGTATCAAACTAAGTACAATGTAAAAAAATTCCTTTGAATTGTCATAAACCAAAAACAGAGAATAGAGCTTTAGTGATCGATAACTTGATCCCCAAGAAGATAAAAATATTATGGCACCAACAAGAATAAGTGGCAGGCCACAAGAATACCTTGTTGTGAGCAGCAGAACCACCATATTGCAAAGCAAGTGTATCACCCATTTTCTCGTAAAAGCTCATCAAATCATCAGCCAGTGGTGCATCCAGATTAATTTTTGGTACATCTACCAAACCCAGTGCATGAAGCTGATGTCCCAAAGCAGCTAAACCATATGCATATTGAGCTACATTTGTACGGTCCAAGCAATCTATGCAGTTGGTACGAAGGACACCATTCTGGAAGAGAGGTGGTGGCTTCAAACTACTATCTCCCTGAAGTCCACCTCCTGAGATACCCACAATCTCTGTCCCATTGTAGTTAGACTTCACATATGACCAGTCTCCTCCATCATCCTTCCTGTACAAAATACATAATATCCAAAGTAAACAATCTCACATCTAATACACAAGATATCATCCCACAGCAAAAGATAAGAGGCAGGTGACATGAGCATAAGGAATTACTTGACACATGCATTGCAAAATCAAGCATTTCAAATGTCTCTAAGATTTTACATGTACTTAACCATCTTTCTTTGAAATGCATCTACGTTCAGAAAACTGTTTAACCATTCTTCTGGCAATATATCCCTAAATTCAGAAAACTTGTCTAACCATCTCTCTGGCAACACACCTCAAGTTCAAAAAAAGTGCCTGAGAATCTGCCAGAGTGCACTTCCTTACAAGGACACTTTGTATTCTGTGGTGGGAACCTCAGAATTTGTTGGGACCTCTTGGAGCACTGGAAGCAGAGGTGCCCCAACATGAGTCACAAGAATTTCTGGGTTATCATTCCTCGTGGATGCAGAAGGCCAGTGGACACTTCAGGTTGTTGGCCCTCTCCCTCTCCCAGCTCTTATTTGCTCCAAAAGCAGGCACTGCTTGTTCATCTTCTTCTCCAACATCTGAAAGAAGCATGGTAGAGGTGTCATTGTTGGGCCCTCTTCTTTCCTTTTATCTATCTTTGTAGATGCCAAGGTGGAAAAACAGCAAAGAAGAACGACCAAATATCAGCTCACTTTATCTACTAAATTAAGAACTTTTTGCAAAAAGAAGTAGGTTGTATTGCCAAGGTGCCCGCCTAGGAGCATAGGCACTTCTCCATGCCCACCAGCCTCCCCCCACATCCAGCCTGCCACTGGCCAGCTGCCAGCATGGCACCGCTGCCTAAAACACACACCCCCACCCCCAACCCCACCCACACACACTCCCTATTGCCTGCCCAGTACCAAGGCGCCACATAGGCAACCAACATTCCCAAGCATGCCTTGGCGCCTTGACAACTAGAGTTGTATTAGTGACATTCTAAAATAGAGGAAATATAACCAAGTAGATCTCAGGCTGTCAGGCGAGGTTCCTCCACTAGCTCCAGGAAAAGAAGATTTCATTAATCACTTCCCAAAAAAATACACCTAGTGCAGAAAAGGCCACTTTATGTTAAACCTACTCCACTTATACAAGTATAGTGCATGAAGCTCAATATAGATTTTACTCTCCCAAACTGCAGTTTCATTTCACTCCTTCCAAATACTCAAGCAGATATTATCAGGAATGAGGTAATCGGCTGCTTATTCATTCCACTGTTAGGATTGCCACTGAGTCTGGAAGGAAAGCCACATTTGTTGGAATGTCTTGAAAGCAGGCTGAAATTGAAGAATGTTCCCAAAGGAAATTTAAATGATGCTCCACATCATCGGCCACTGACATCACTGTTGGGAGTGCTTTACTTGTGTACATTTTAGTGACAGGCCTATGATGAAAGAGGAGCCAGGTAAGAGCTTTGACCTTTACCAGAAATTTGGCCTTCTTAATCTTTGAATATACAAGGAGCTGCCCCGTAACAGAGATACACCATTGCGTAGAAAAGAACCCATTTCTATTGATCCAGATAACACGACTACCATGAGAAGATCTACGTGAAGACGTGTGAGAAAATGCAACAAAGATGAAGTTCATTTTATTCATCATCCACATATAAGAAGCTTCATCATTGAAAAAAATCACCAAGCTCCACTTGTCCACTGCCTGATGTAATATAAAGGGATATCAACTTCAAAGAATGCAATCCCCTTATCTATCATTATCAACCTTATTTCTCATCCCCACTTGAAACCATCAGCCAGTTCTAATAATACCTTTCCATCAACATTTAACAAGAACTAATGATGTGTCTGAAAGTGCTACTCTGTGTCAGTTACTTCATCCCACAATGAAGGATCAGCTAGAGCACCTCCTACAACCAGTTGCAGAGAAGTGCTGCAACCTTCATATGATGCATACTTTTAACTCCCAGGCCGCCTCTGTCAATAAATCTAGTGACCATCTATCATTTAGTCAACGAATAGTTTTATCTTTTTGGATTGTGCCAGCTCATAAGAAACTTTGTTGGATTTGGTCCATTCTGCTTCTAATTTGGCAAGGACCAAACACCAACAATTAATGGTACAGAATTGTGGATAGTGCAGAATCCAAAAAGTAATTCTTTCCTGGTCCTTCAGGTAGGCAGCTTCCTTTGCATTTTCTGAATAAGATATCGCCAATCAGATGCTTTCAGTTTCTAGAAGTGCAGTCATGAGCCCAAGTAGCAAATGGGTATATTCTCCACTTAACAACCCATGACATCAGCACATTCCTAAGATTTTCTCCAAAGAAATGAATACCAACAGGCTCTTTTCATAGCTAATTTTCAGACCTGGACAGCTCCCAAGTCTCAAAAGCTTTTAGAATGAACAGTAAGTTACGAATCCGCTGTGCAGAACCATCAACAAACATCAAAGAGTCATCCGCAAACTGAAAGCTGAAAATCTGAACAAAACTTTGAAGACCTCTAAACCAACACTGAAATTTCAGGAAGCTTGCACGTTCTGCTAAGCATGTTAGCTAATGAAACATAAAAAGGACAAGATTAGAGGATGCCCGAAGCTTGGAAACTCACAAGAAAACCCATAAAGATGCCCATCAACAATGATAGAGAACTTAGGCATATTGACACAATCCTTGATTTTACTTATCAAATGCTAAGGAAATGTGTGATCCAGTAAAGCATTCAATAGACAGGCCCATGACAACCTATCATGTACCTTGCTAAAATCTACTCAGCGGATAATAACTTCTCCTTTTGCCTGACTCATTGGAACAAAAAAATGCTTTATGTGCTATAAGGAAAACATCTTTTAGTTGTGTCCCATGAATAAAGACTGATTTATTTTTTCCACTAATTTTGAAAGTAGAAGCTGCAATCTTGTAGCCAGCACCTTAACAATGATCTTAAAAGAACCCCATTGGTAGTCTTACCATTCTAAAATTCTTCAGTTATACAGCTTCCTCTTTCTTAGGGAGAATAAGCAGAAAATTCTTATTAATGGAACTACAATTCCTTTCTGAAGAAAACATTTAGTGAATTGCCTTGGTAACATCCTTGAAAGCAATATCCCTATCAAGGATATTCCAATTCTGAACAAATATTATAGGAAAACCATCAGGTTCACATCTGCTCCCAAGCTGAACACTTCTTACCTCTACCTCCAAAACATCCTCAAGAAACATAGCCTTGTTTCAATGGACAGTTGAATCATGTTAGGGTCCATCAGTGTGGAACATGATGTTGCTTGATTTAAATAATTTCCATCATAGCTGAGGGCAACTGTAGCAATTTGATTCTCATCTTCTAACCAGACATGACGCAGACTGCTTACTCAAATCTTCATTTTTCTTTCTTTTTGCCTTCCTCTCATTACCTTCACCATTATGTCTTCTCCCATTAATATGGGCTTGTGCCAGGACTTGAACCACAAAAGGAATTGGAGATACTTTTGATCAGCAACTAGCACAATGCCAACCTCCATTCATTGTGACACATTTGACAAGTGTCATTCATTGGCTAACATCTGCCTTAGAGGAAAGCATGCACTTTAATTCCCTATATTGGACTTGTCTTTCTCCTTGTATCGACTCCCTCTAGGGAACCTTCAACGAATTCCACCCTACTCATGAGCTAGGACTAGAAAAACAGAAAAGAGTACCTACTGACCACTCTCCTTCTGAAGGTTACTTTGACAAGGGACTAGGCATCCTGACCTTGGGCAAGGGATAACACTAGAGAAATCTTCAAATCTAGGATGTTTTACTGGATGTAGTCCAACATCAAGTCAGTACATGTTTACATGGTGATATTGATCCCGAGAAAGAGAAATGACAGCTAGTTAATGGAGAACTACCCTACAGATCATTCCAGGTACCTAGCCATTGGCACTCAGCTGTTACTGACATTTACAATGAAAAGAGCTTTCAGCCTCAATTTGAAGAATATATGTTATGACCTTGATTACAAATTATGGGCAATAGCAGCATTATATCACCAACAACTATATTTAAAGAAGATCGAAAAAGTTTTCTTAATATATACACATGGTACCATCCACTTTCAAAAAAAAAAGAAAGACCAAAAATGTTATATTAATTGAGGGTAACAAAGACAAAGGACTTACACAATGACTGGCCATTTCATAACACCATCTGCTTCCAGTGATGGTCTTACTTGGCAATGAAAAAAGCCTGTCAAATTCAAGGAATATGCTGCTACTCTGCCTAAGAATGCCAAGACATTTGCAGCTTTGCTGAAAAAAGAATAATATAGTTAGGTAGATCTCTGGAAATGGCCATATGATTCTCAGAAGGGACATCCTTTGATGACAGTGAATAAGAGCAAAAGGATTTACCTTCTGGAATGTCTATGAAGATCCCAGTGTACGAACCTCAGATGGTTTTCCTCTGATGAATGTTTATTGATAAAATCAATTGCATTAGCAAATTCCGCACGGAGTATAGACTCTCGAGGCTTCTTCTCATGCGTCTATATGAGATGAACCATGAAGGCACATGAAGCACAGCAGACAATTGTTAGAATCTTCATTAACAAAGAAAATCTACACAGGTGATAAAAAATCAAGCATTTAAAGGATCAACAGACCAATAGGACACTATCATCATGGCTAGAAGCAGGAATACAATTTACTAAATCTGACTATCTTCACAAATTAAGAGTGCACTACCTTGATTAAATTTAAGATAATTATCGGATTTCCATATCTCTTCACCAGATTCTCAAAGTGAAGTCGAGTGGCTTCATAGTTTTGGTCTTTTCTGTGCACTGAAAGTTTGGATAAAGAAGCCTTGTTAGTCAAACAATATGAAAGTGAGGAGTGTGAATAGAGGACCCAAAGAAACTTACAAACTATATCAGGCTTAAGATTCAACCGCGAAGTTTCCTGAGACCAGAAAAGTGGTATGGAACCCCTATTCTGAACAATGGAGGTTATGTGGCTTGGATGTCCCCCAGATACATCTTCAAACACTATCTGTTCTGTCTCAACGTCATTGGCAACTTTACCATTACCATTGACACCACGCTTTAGATACCTAAAAATGGAAAATCCATGTGGAAAATAAGAGGGCTTTTTACTGTAGAGGTCAAGCAGATACAAACGAAATGACAAGGATCAAGATCCAAAGCAATTTCTGTCAATGACTGATTAACCTGGTGCCAGCATAGTGACGTGAACGCCTAGCGATCAGAGTCAACATAAAATCCCTTCCTGATATTGAAAGCTTGGCCTAGATCAACACACAGTTACAACAGCATGGAAATGTAAAAGATTGGCTACCAGAGGAAATCTCTATTAGGAAGTTTCTTTGGGCAGAAAAAGTTTACCAGGAAAATTTGATTTAGTCAAATTTAATTCAGAAAAGACATCAAGCAAAAGGATGAATAGCAAAAGAAAAAATATCATAACTTAAATACAAACATAGCATAACATTTAGTAAGGACAGATGTAGGACTGAGGCTGTGAATGTAGAGCACTGAACAATGACGACACAAAACGTGCGAGCATTAAAAGTATTAGGGACTTTTAGACATCAACCCATACAAGCTGTCATACTTAGGGAATAACTCACCCAAACTGCACATTTATTTGGGTTTATTAGGATGCTCTTCAAAAACTACGACTGTCTAAACGTAATATTCTGGGGCTTTTCAAAATAATCTGGCACTGTGAGGAGTTATAAATAAATATCAGGTGGAGTTTAATCAATAAATATGTTCATTTTAGAGGGTGATATCTAGAAATAGGGTTGCAAATGAGTCAATACGCTCGACGAGTAACTCGAAGCTCGGCTCGATAAAAGCTCGATTCTACTCATTTATTAAACTAACGAGCCGAGCTTGAACAGAAAAATAAGCTTGGTTCATAAATGAGCAGAGCTTGAACAAATGTATGCTCGACTCGATTATGTTCGCGAGCAGCTCGTTAAGATACTCGACAAAACACTCGTTAAGATACTCGATAAATTACTCATTAATACTCAAATTTATACTCGTTAATATACTCAAATATAATAAATATGAGAATATAAATATGTTTCTTTATTTTTATAAAATTATTGTTGAAGTATAAAATATTTAAGAGGATTTAAATGTAAAAGATTTAAAGACTAAATGTCAAAGGACAAAGATATACACAAATCATATAAATAAGATATGTACATAAATAAGATATATACATAAATCTTATATGTAAGTTAACTATTCTTATATGCATATGAGGTAAATTGGGGGTTTAAAAGTAAAAACTCAAAAGGCTTTTGGGTCCCTAGATAGCGATTGGGGAAAAATATCTTTTCCCCTCCGCCACTGTCCCTTCCGGCGCCGATTACCTGTGCAGTGGCCGTGCACGCCATAGGGGGGTCATGCCCACAGCCGGAGATCCACAGTCAGAGTCGTCGGCTCCCACAGCCGGAGTCGCCGGCGACTACAACGAAGGTTGTTGTGCCTTCTCCAACTGTGCGAACTCCACTGAGTTCCAGAATCAAGTTGCAGTGCCACGACGGCAGTGCAGACACCAGTGGCAGTTCCGGCGGTGTTGGACGGCATTCTTGATGTTCGCGGTGGCAATCTCCGGCCGCCTCACCTCCTGCATCCGGCTCCCTCGACTGTGCGAACTCCACTGAGTTGCAGACATTTCTCTGAAGTTACAGTGCCGCAACGGCGACGCCCCCTGGCAGTTCTGGCAGTGACAGACGACAACCACAGTGACAATCTCCGCCACCCACCTCTTGTATACACCACCCACGGTCCACCCCGCCCCACCCCTTGCATTTGCCTGCCATGGCCGGCAAAGATCCCACATATATCCCATATCGGACATTAGATTTAATCCATGGCACTTTAGTCTTTATAAAACGACCCCAGCCACAATTAAAACTTCACACACAAAATTTCTCACGCCGTCACCCTTCTGAGCGAGCACGAGTTGGAATGGGTTAATCGAGCGGCTTAACGAGCCGAGCTCGAACGTGAAGATTTTTTAACGAGCCGAGCTCGAACAGACATTGTGGAAGCTCGCGAGTATCGAGCCCAAGTCTGAACTTATTATGGAGTGTGCGAGCTGAGCTCGAGCAGAGTGATACTCGGCTCAGCTCGGATCCTTTGCAGCCCTATCTAGAAATCCCTCGAAAAATTCACAGATAAGTACATTGATTGAATAAGAAACTGCAAAAAGTGACTAAATGATAGGAAATGAAGTCTTATACATGATGAAGACCTGGTTAAGAATCTTAAGATAACAAATGACATTCAGGCATCAAATTTGTGTATTAATTCAAAGTCCAAAGTTGGACTACAGAAGCCTATTTAGCAACTGCAATTTCTATATGGCAAAAATAGTAGACTTCAGCATATGCAAGCTTACAATAGAAGATAAAACTAGTGAAAATATTACCTGCTTAAGAAACCATACACCAGTGCAACAGTCCAGAGAGTATTCTTCAAATGAGTACGTATTCCACGTGTAAGGAATTCATTCCAGACAAACATGGAGTCATATACAGCTTGCCCATTCTGACTGTCACATAAGTTCTTTTGAAGGCTACGCATAACATGGTATGAGTAGCTAAAAAAGAAGTCCTTTGTAAGATCTACAGTACACAGGAGCTTCTTGTATCTAGTCCATCATTGAAAGAAAGAAAAGAATGAGATGTCAATTTCATGTTCTAGGAAATTGATCAAAATAGCAGGTCAAGCCAAAGATAAGCCAACAAACAGAATAATCATCAACAAGAAGACCTGAAAATGAGAACTTTAGTGGCTTTCTATTTTTATAACTCAACGATGTGGTAATATGGTCCCAAACTGCATGGAGCTTGTCCCATTCAAAAAGTAACATGACAGGTATGCCACAAAGAAATTGCATATCCATGTGAATGTTAATATTGCAGCATTGCAGCAAACAGATAATCTAGGAACAGGCTGTTTGATACTTGCACCACTTTTTCTTAGTCTCAGTAAGATAACAAAACAAGAGGAAGTAAAATACACTACATGTTAGGTACACAAATAGCAAGGGCCAATGACATTGTACATTTACAAGCAGAATGGAAACAGGTACCTGTTTTCATTCCTAGAATTAGCCACATCGGACCACACAGTAGAATTTGGAAGAGTGATCATTTCGCTCTTGGTAATGGCATACACGGTATGACCACAAATGGCTCCAATCTGTTTCCTTTTTGTGATAAGAAGCATGTAGTAAGGTCCCAAGAACTTGATGAACCCTGCAAAGATCACCATAAAATTTTGCATGGATGAAACAAGAACAATGCAATATTTTCATGTGGCAACTGGGTAACAGCTTCGAACTGTACATACCAACAATCCCATAACAATTGGTGACAAACCTAAGCCCGCCAGTGGATCTGTTGCCTTCATGTATCCGCTTCAAAAGATCATGGCATTCACTTTCAGAATATGTCGAGGAATCCTCACGGATATTCAGCTCACAGGGCTCCAATCTGTCAATCTTTAACACCTTCCACAACGTCTTCCTTTTGTCCCTCCCAATCATGTAAAATTTCTGCAACAATGTGCAACGGTATAAGACAAACTATTCAATGGACTAAGAAAAAAAGAAGGAAAACATGCCACACTTCTATCTGCATATTCCCAAGAACCAAACCCAATCTGCTGAGGCCTAGAAGGTATCAAAGCCAGTAAACAACCAGGAAGACCGGGAGAACAGAAGAAGAAGGGACAAAAGAACACAGAAAAAAGGTGAGGAGTTGGGGGCCGTGCAACAAACAACTCTCGGTTCTATTCATGCTGCAGAAATTTTGTAAGCACATCAGCACAAATGGCCTCCAAACTTTCGTCGCCGATGGAAACCCAAAAGAGAATGAGGAGGCCAAACATCAGGGTGGCCATGAGACATCCTGGGAATGCGGTCTTTCTGATTGAAGCAAACACTAAAAACATAGCTTCGAGAGGTTAGCCAGGTGGAGAGGGACCAGACACGACAATTAAGATGAGCATAGCCATTAGGTCTCTGACATCCGATGCAGCAGCAGGCGATCACAAAGGTATTGACTTTTATCCTCAGATATTTTGTTCCTCCCATGTTTGGTGCTTACCGATCGGGTCTCATAGAGCTGGAACTTCTGGAGGTAGCAACCCTGGGCATCTCCGACGGCCCCCTCCCGGTCGATCGGCGACGCCGGGGCGTGCCCCTCCCCGGCCTCCGCGGCCATTTCCTCCTCGAATCCCGAGCCTCCGCCGCCACCTTCTCGGCTCGGGTCGGATCACCCCCTCAACAGCGCACGCCCAGCCTCCGCCGCCGCTGCAACGCCACCGCCGACATACCCAATCCTCGCTGTTCCATTCACGAGGGATGCGAGATGTGCGAGAGAGAAATAGAGGGGGAGAGAGAGAGAAAGAGAGAGAGATAGAAATGAGACCCGTGAGGGGTCTTGTGATTTAAAGGGAGCGAAAGGGAGAAAAAGGTTCAGAAAAAGCTGGATTTGGCCTCCTCGGAGAGCACGGACGCGCCACGGCGGCACCAACGGTAGAACAAAGATCGCTCCTTTTGGACAAGGGAAGAAATGGGTCGACGCCGCTACCGCGGCTGCCCTGTTCCTTCCCCGAAATCTTCTCCTTTCTTCTTCTCCTCCTCCTCCTCCTCCTCCTTGTTACTCGAAAGCCGACCGGCCTCCTGAGCTGCGCCCTGGTGGAAAAAGCTCCTCTCTTTTTCCTCCGATGGTGATTCTACTCTTCCCCCGTTGGATGTTTCCTCCCTCCAGTCGCTGTTGTTGTTGTTGTTTTGAGAGATGGCGAGGCAGGGCGAGGAAGGAAAACCACAGCTTGCACGCTGCCGCAGTCCACACAAACAAAATGGAAATGGGTAATTCAAATAGACACAAAAAAATAGAACTCTTCTGTTTGCTTCGTTTGTGTGAGGGGCAGAAAAAATGGAAGATCAGACGCAGGGGAAAAATGTAAACTTTTCTACTTATATCTTCCAGAGAGAGAGAACACAAGATTAAAAATGTGAGTCTTATTGTTTGCAAACACAGACTCACGAGCTTCATTTGTATTTCCTTAATTAGAGAGAGAGAGAAAAAAAAAGACACCACAATGGTTGTGCGTAATTAGAAAATGCCTGGGTCGGGATTGGAGGAGCTGCTGGCAATAATGAGATATTATAAATGGTGACAGTGAAGTGAGACATGAAAATTGCCTATTCTCTCTCTCTCTCTCTCTCTCTCTCTCTCTTCTCTCTCTCTCTCTCTCTCTCCATACCTATACCTGGCTTGACCTGTTCCAGCCGCCCATGTTCTCTTGCTCCTCTACCCCCCCCCCCCCCAAGATAAGTACATGACAACTTAATAATCTCACTCTCTCTCTCTCCACGACTCCGTTTTTTTGGCAAAAACAAAAGAAAAACGCACTCAATCATGACATGGGCATTGCTCTTTGCCATGACAACAAACTTCCCATGTTCACTCCGCAATTGCGGCTAATAACCTCTGTTTTAGTACATGGACATGCGTGTTCTTCCTCACCTGTCATCCAACGTCTCATCTTCACATCCCTCTCTCTCTCTCATCTCTTCTCTCTTTAAGTTTTCTCCCGTTATGCCACTCTTACTTTTATTGAACTAATTTATCTATATAATCTTCTTTTGCTTTTTTTCAAAAAAAAACTTAACAAATTACAGAATTGGGATCCAAGGCGGCTTGAGATGTACTCCTTTAAATACCTCTCTTTCTATCTATCCAATGTAGGCAGGTAGATTCGTATGTGTGCTCGGGGAGTGAAATCGAACCATTGCTGCCCACCAACAATAAGACAAACAGGGATATTGGATTCTGTCTCTGGATCTTTCTCGCGTGCGCGCGCGCGCGCGCTACACACAACAAACAAAGGCTGGAACGGGCACGTAAGAGCAGGCCTTGGTTTTGAAAGCTTTTTTTTCTTTCTTTCTTTCACTGTCGGGATCCCGACCGCCTGGGGGGAGGTGGAGGTGGTCAACGGTAATGGGCCGTGGAATCCTATGGCGATCGAGCTGGTTGTGCCAACTGGCGGTCTCCTTGCTGTCGCTGGGGCCCGCCCCCACCGCATTCGACCTCGGCCGTCTGATCTGGGGTCAACGGCGTTTTTCTCGTGTCGGCGCGGAGACGTCGTTTCTCGGTCAGACCGGTTCCATTTTTTGGGAAGGAATTTTTTTTCATATATTTATATATATACCACTCATGTAAACTATCTTATTTAAACATATAATTATAAAAGCGTTATGCCCTAGAAATCAGCATATTCTCACTTGTACTTTTAAATTTTTGACCTCATCAAATATATTATTTACCTCGCTGTTAGAATCCAAATAATATTTTGTCAAAAGATATTAAAGATGGACCAAATCATAAGGTTATAAAATGACAAAAAATCTCCATTCTCTCTCTTCCTACCCCCACGATGGCTTCTCTCTCTCTCTCTCGCTCATAGACCGATGTTCGAGACAGAGATTTCCCCTCCTACATCTTCTCTCTCTCTCTCTCACACACACACAAATCGATACTAACACTAGAAGATGAGATCTCTCATATGTCTTTTTCTCTTCCTCTCTCACTACTAAAGTCCCACCAACACCTCCTCTTCTCTTTGATGGGATTAATGTCATTGAGACATATATGCAGTAATTAAGAGAAAAGTTTAGTATATTTAAATTTTACATTTTGTATTTGTACTTTTTTTTTCATTAGTCAATGAAAAAATACCACAATAAACATATCCAATGAGAAGTAAAATATGTAAGTACAAAGTACAAAAATCAAATGTACTAAACTTTTCTGGCAATTAATTGTTGACATAGTATTCCCAATATTTGAAGAGGTTTTTTTAAGATAAGTTAGTTATTTCTTCTTTTAACTCAACTAGAGTTGAACTCAATTGAGGGCATCTAATAGCAGAGGCATATGTGATGCAATATATTCAAACACTAAGTATATTTGATGAGATCAAGATTTAAAAGATGCATACACTATTTTGATGTATTTCTAGAGGTACATTTATACTTAACCCTATACATGTCATTCACTCTTTCACGTAATAAGACATATTTATAACATGTTGACATTAAGAACTTACCTTCCAATTAGATACCCTACGGATACGTCATACGAGGGAGAACGCACACCTTCGGCCTTTGGGGCATTGTTGGGCTATCTTATATTTTTTCTGATCATATTTTAATTGTATAAAAAATGAAGTGCATAGATATAATTTCTTGAATATATGAGGAATAATTTTGATAATTTGTGACAAGGAAGAGGCTTGATATAAATAAGAATGCATGGAAAGAACTTGCCAAAAGAGTATATATGAAAAGAAGACCCTTCTAGTTCTAGCACTCTTTTTTTTTTGGTAACGAGAAAACTCCACCCCGTGTGATTTTGTGGGTTCAGAGATTGGTGTTCGTGAACTCCAAGATCAGGACTTGGCAACTCCTACTTTCTGTGTACCCGTATTGCCCTTACTTCACTTGACCGAAAAAACTCCGGATCTATACATCTTGAAGATTGCATGTAAATCAGGTAAACTCTTCTAAGAATCGAACTCGAAACATTTTATTTTTAAGCAAGAGTTCTAACCGATCAACTCAACTGGGGTCCTCAATTCTAGCACTCTTCATTCCTTCTGTTCTTTTTTTCCATTTTCTATTTTTGTGGGTTAATTTCTGCTCCCTTTCTATGTCCAGGTTATTTTTGGGAAGGCACCAAGGTCTTATTCTATATCATTAATTATATAATATTACATGCTTCCATCTCATCTCAACCGTATTCATTAGAATAATAACAAAAAATTATAGTTTGTATAGCACGATGAGAGTGATTACGCATTAACGCCGGGAATCATGGCATGCAAGGGAGGATCTGTCTCTTCTACCTACTGCTTACAAGGAGATTAACCAACCCCCAAACCCCCACTTTTTTTAATGACATAAAAGCTTAGTGGATAGGGACAAGGATGGTGTCCAAAAAGCGCAGTTTATGCTATTGAAATTTCTAATTGATGATGCGGAAATTTCAGTGTATTTCTAAAAGATTGTGATGTTCTATATTTTGCTATTTAATTTTCTCTTTTTCTATGGTTTAAATTGATGTTTTGTCTGTTTCTAATTTCTGGTCAGAGGTAATTAATGGCAGCTTCCACTGCCGTTCAGAGCCTCTCGACGGCATAGGGTTTGTCGTCAAGAATATCCTGGCGACAATGTCGATTGCTTTTTCTCTCTATTCTAATAGCAATTTATGTTGTCGTCAAGCTTCTTATTTTCGTGTCCAATTTGGACTCCATAGAAATTAGTTTGAGAGGTTGTAGCCTGTCTCTATCCCTATCCCATATATAACTAAGTTAGCTTCTATTAATAAGTGGGTTTAAGCCATAGTTAGGGTCTTTTGGTTTAGTTGGGAGCTATGATGAGGAGAGAGAAGGGTATTTTTAGAGAGAGAGATTCGTCATCTTTGGCCAAATTCGTGGTAATTAAAGTTAAGACTTCTCTTCTTTGACTCTAGAAGACATTGTTATGCGAAAGAATTAACCAGAAGAGCATTCATTGGGTTGTTTTCGTGAAGAAATCACTTAAGACTTGGTCTAACTTCTTAGATTTAATTCTTCGTGATTTGAGCATAATCTAGGCAAATAATTAGGGGTTTAGATCCATGATCATACTCTTTAGATTGTGTATTTTTCTTGTATTTTTTACGGCTTGAGCTAAACAAAATTTGAGGTTTAATCGCTGATTGAAAAAATCCGGTTTTCTGTGTGCTAAAACTTGATGGCAAGGTTACTAGTTACTACCGTCAAGTTTCCTTGATGATACTAGACTATGTCATCATCTTGACGGCACAAGGTGGTGCCACCAACCTCCCCTTAACGGCAATTGATATTGTAGTTAACTTCTTGTTTTCAGATTTTGTTTTATTTTTATTTACTATAAATTTTGATGATGTTTCCATAAAAGATAAGTGTGTAGATTGTCCTCGCATGCAACTTATGTTAGTCTGATGCTACTATGTTATCTTGTGATGTATAGGTAAGTTTTTTTAATTTTGCAGCAATGTTTTATTTTACTTGGTTTATGAGAAATTAGATAATAAAAAAAGATAATTCTTATATGTTTTGTTCCCATCGAGATAAATCTTGATATCTTATGTAGTTACTTATGATAATATTGTTATCATATGGTTCTGTTCTGAGAAATTTCGGTGCTTGCTAAGTATTTTCATATTTTATTTTATGTATATGACATTAGTTTATAAATTATAGGAAATTATAAGTTCATCATAAAACTATGAAAATTTATAGGAAATTATAAGTTCATCATAAAACTATGAAAATTTATGGTTTGATCTACTGCATGAATTTTACATTTTGTTAAATTTTTTGATTCTTTTAGAACTATGGATATTTTTGTAACGCAATTTTGGAGTGCAAAACGAATATTTTTCGACCCCGAAACGACGTCTTATCGCCTAAGGCAATAAGGAGGCAACGAATCTTATAAGCAATTCCGATAACAGAGCAGAAAGTTATGCCCGTTTGAGCGAAGGGGTGTCCGTATGCGATCGCATCGGCAGCCCGCGACCACGCTCCCGGAGTGGAATTTGGGCGCTGGACCGGAAATCTCCGAATGCGACCTTATGCCGACCGGGTCGAAGTGCCGATTCCGAATTGGGGCCTCGCGGGCCGTTCCGATTGTTGGGCGAACAAAAATCCGCGTCCTACCCAAGGGGTACAACAATCAGTGTACTAATACACACGCTCCGTGGCAGAATTTCGGCCCCGGAACGGAATTCCACGAAACCAGCGTCTTGTCGACCGTCTCAGAGTGCCGATTCCAAATTGTGGTCACATAAGCGATTCTGATATCCGGGCGAAAAGTTATGCACATTTCTTTCGCTGAATGGGTGGGAATAAACTGAAAGGGGTGACTATATCGACGATGTTTGTGCACCCATATCTATGTCCTGGGAACGAGTTCTCGTGCCAAGTTGAACACAACTTCCGATCGTCGTGACAGGTCAAATCCGTGTGGCTGCCCCGCCATCGATTCACGTAATTGAGGGAGACGCTACTGCCAGAAAATTTTGGAAACGGGGTGATCATCGGCTGGAAACGCTATTTTGGAGTGCGAAACGAAGGTTTTTCGACCCCGAGACGACGTCATAAGAGGGCGACAGGCGCCTCTGAGTGCCGATTCTGAATTGAAGTCTTATAAGCGATTCCGATAACCGAGCAGAAAGTTATGCCCATTTGAGCGAAGGGGTGTCCGTATGCGATCGCATCGGCAGCCCGCGACCACGCTCCCGGAGCAGAATTTGGGCACCGGACCAGAAATCTCCGAATGCAACCTTGTGCCGACCGGGTCGAAGTGCCGATTCCGAATTGAGGCCTCGCGGTCTGTTCCGATCGCCGAGCGAACAAAAATTCACGTCCTACCCAAAGGGTACGACAATCGGTGTACTAGTACACACGCTCCGCGGCGGAATTTCGGCCCCGGAACAGAATTCCACAAAACCAGCGCCCTGTCGACCGTATCGGAGTGCCGATTCCAAATTGCGGTCACATAAGCGATTCCGATACCCGGGCAGAAAGTTATGCCCATTTCTTTCACTGAAGGGGTGGGAATAAACCGGAAGGGGTGACTATATCGGCGATGTTTGTGCACCCATATCTACATCCTGGGGACGAGTTCTCGCGCCGAGTTGAACACAACTTCCGATCGCCGTGACAGGCCGAATCCGTGTGGCTGCCCCGCCATCGATTCGCGTAATTGAGGGAGATGCTACTGCCAGAAAACCTTGGAAATAGGGTGATCGTCGGCTGGAAATGCAATATTAGAGTGCGAAATGAAGGTTTTTCGACCGCGAAACGACGTCTTATCGCCTGAGGTGATAAGGGGGCGACAGGCGCCTCTGAGTGCCGATTCCGAATTATGGGTCTTATAAGTGATTCTGATAACCGAGCAGAAAGTTATGTCCGTTTGAGCGAAGGGATGTCCGTATGCGATCGCATCGGCAGCCCGCGACCACACTCCCGGAGCGGAATTTGGGCGCCGGGCTGGAAATATCTAAATGCGACCTTGTGCCGACCGGGTCGAAGTGTCGATTCCAAATTGGGGCCTCGCGGGTCGTTCCGATCGCGAGGCGAACAAAAATCTGCGTCCTACCCAAGGGGTACGACAATCGATGTACTATTACACACACTCTACGACAGAATTTCGGCCCTGGAACGGAATTCTGTGAAACCAGTGCCCCTATCGACCTTCTCGGAGTATCGATTCCGAATTGTGGTCACATAAGCGATTCCGATACCCGGGCGGAAAGTTATGCCCATTTCTTTCGCTGAAGGGGTGCGAATAAACGGAAGGGGTGACTATATCGGAGATGTTTGTGCACCCATATCTACGTCCTGGGGATGAGTTCTCGCACTGAGTTGAACACAACTTCCGATTGTCGTGACAGGCCGAATCCGTGTGGCTGCCTCGCCATCGATTCGCGTAATCGAGGGAGACGCTACTGCCAGAAAAGCTTGGAAACGGGGTGATCGTCGACTGGAAATGTAATTTTAGAGTGCGAAACGAAGGTTTTTCGACCCTAAAACGACGTCTTATCGTCTGAGGCCATAAGGGGCGACGGACGCCTCTGAGTGCCGATTCCGAATTGGGGTCTTATAAGCGATTCTGATAACCGAGCGGAAAGTTATGTCTGTTTGAGCGAAGGGGTGTCCGTATGCGATCGCATCGACAGCCCGCGACCACGCTCCTGGAGTGGAATTTGGGCGCTAGATCGGAAATCTCCGAATGCGACCTTGTGCCGAATGAGTCAAAGTGTCGATTCCGAATTGGGGCCTCGCAGGCCGTTCTAATCGCCGAGCGAACAAATATCTGCGTCCTACCCAAGGGGTACGATAATCGGTGTACTAGTACACATGCTCCACGGCGGAATTTCGGTCCCGAAACGGAATTATGTAAAACCAACGCCCTGTCGACCGTCTCGGAGTGCCGATTCCGAATTGTGGTGACATAAGCAATTCCGATATCCGGGCGGAAAGTTATGCCCATTTCTTTCGCTGAAGGGGTGGGAATATACCGAAAGGGGTGACTATATCGGCGATGTTTGTGTAGCCATATTTACATTCTGGGGACGAGTTCCCGCACTGAGTTGAACACAACTTCCGATCGCCGTGACAGGCAGAATCCATGCGGCTGCCTCGCCATCGATTCGCGTAATCGAGGGAGACGCTACTGCCAGAAAACCTTGGAAACAAGGTAATCGTCGGCTGGAAATGAAAATTTAGAGTGCAAAACGAAGGTTTTTAGACCCCGACACGACATCTTATCGTCTGAGGCGATAAGGGGGCAACGGGCACCTCTGAGTGCCGATTCCGAATTGGTGTCTTATAAGCAATTCCGATAACCGAGTGGAATGTTATGCCCGTTTGAGGGAAGGGGTGTCCGTATGCGATCGCATCGGCTGACCGCGACCACGCTCCCGGAGCGGAATTTGGGTGCCAGACCGGAAATCTCCGAATGCAAACTTGTGCCGACCGGGTCAAAGTGCCGATTCTGAATTGGGGCCTCGCAGGCCGTTCCGATCGCCGGACGAACAAAAATCTACGTCCTACCCAAGGGGTACGATAATCGGTGTACTAGTACACACGCACCGCGGCGAAATTTCTGCCCCGAAACGGAATTCTGTGAAACCAGCACCCTGTCGACCGTCTCAGAGTGCCGATTCTGAATTGTGGTCACATAAGCGATTTCGATACCGGGGCGGAAAGTTATGCCCATTTATTTCGCTGAAAGGGTGGGAATAAACCAGAAGGGGTGACTATATCGACGATGTTTGTGCACCCAAATCTAAGTCCGGGGGATGAGTTCTCGCACCGAGTTGAACACAACTTCCGATCACCGTGACAGGCCGAATCCGTGTGGCTGCCCCGCCATCGATTTACGTAATCGAGGGAGATGCTACTGCCAGAAAACCTTGGAAACGGGGTGATGGTCGGCTGGAAACGTAATTTTGGAGTGTGAAACGAAGGTTTTTTCTACGGCTGTAAACGGAGTGGATACGGAGCGGATATGGGTTTTTCGGTTCCGATCCGAATAGTTAATCAGATAATTCGTATCCGCCCCGAATACAATTCGAATACGGAGCGGATAATTTAATCGGATAATTTTTGGATTCGGAGCGGATACGGATATTATCTGCTTCGAAAATATAAACTTAATAAAAGATATTAAGTGGTCTAAAAATCATAAAAAAATTAAAAATATATATGTTTTTAAAATATAAATGTCAAAAATATTTTCTAAACAAAAGATTAGTATTAGATATATTATATATTTATAAATTATATATATTATATATGAATCATTAGATCTAAAATATAATGGTAAAAAATAATTCTATTTTGGAGCGAATCTTAAACAGAGCGGATCACTCGTTTTCGTATCCACTCCGTTTATTATCCGGATAATATTCGTATCTGAAATTTGCTCCACCAGATATTTGTTAATTGGATAATATCTGGATAATCGGATACGAATTCAAATCGGATCTGAATATTATCTGGATCCGTTTACAGCCCTAGTTTTTTCGACCCCGAGATGACGTCTTATCGCTAAAGCGATAAGGGGGCGACGGGCGCCTCTGAGTGCCGATTCCAAATTGGGGTCTTATAAGCGATTTCGATAACCAAGCGGAAAGTTATGCACGTTTGAGCGAAGGTGTGTCCGTATGCGATCGCATCGGCAGCCCGCGATCACGCGCGGAGCAGAATTTGGGCGCCGGACCAGAAATCTCCAAATGCGACATTGTGCCGACCAGGTCGAAGTCCCGATTCTGAATTGGGGCCTCGTAGGCCGTTCCGATCTCCAAGCGAACAAAAATCCGCGTCCTACCCAAGGGGTACGACAATCGATGTACTAGTACACACGCTCCACGGTGGAATTTCGGACTCGAAATGGAATTCCGCGAAACCAACACCTTGTCGACTGTCTCGAAGTGCCGATTCCGAATTGTGGTCACATAAGCGATTCCGATACCCGAGTGGAAAGTTATGCCCATTTCTTTCGCTAAAGGGGTGGGAATAAACCGGAAGCGGTGACTATATCAGCGATGTTTGTGCACCCATATCTACGTCCTGGGGATGAGTTCTCGTGCCGAGTTGAACACAATTTCCGATCGCCGTGATAGGCTAAATCCGTGTGGCTGCCCCCGCCATCGATTCGCGTAATCGAGGGAGATGCTACTGCCAGAAAACCTTGGAAACGGGTGATCATCGATTGGAAACGTAATTTTAGAGTGCGAAACGAAGGTTTTTCGACCCCGAGACGACGTCCTATCGGCTGAGGCGCTAAGGTGGCGACGGGCGCCTCTGAGTGTCGATTTCGAATTTGGGTCTTATAAGTGATTCTGATAACCGAGCGAAAAGTTATGCCTGTTTGAGCGAAGGGGTGTCCGTATGCGATCGCATCGGCAGCCCGTGACCACGCTCCCAGAGCGGAATTTGGGCGTCGGACCGGAAATCTCCGAATGTGACCTTGTGCCGACCGGGTCGAAGTGCCGATTCTGAATTGGGGCCTCGCGGGCCGTTCCGATCGCTGGGCGAAGAAAAATCCGCGTCCTACCCAAGGGGTACGACAATCGGTGTACTAGTACACACGCTCTACGGCAGAATTTCGGCCCCGAAATAGAATTCCGTGAAATCAGCACCCTATCGACCGTCTCAGAGTGTCGATTCCGAATTGTGGTCACATAAGCGATTCTGATACCCGGGCGGAAATTTATGCCTATTTATTTCGCTGAAGGGGTGGGAATAAACTGGAAGGGGTGACTATATTGGCGATGTTTGTGCACCCATATCTAAGTTCTGGGGATGACTTCACGCGCCTAGTTGAACACAACATTCGATCGCCGTGACAGGTCGAATCCGTGTGGCTGCCCCGCCATCGATTCCCGTAATCGAGGGAGACACTACTGCCATAAAACCTTGGAAACGGGGTGATCGTCGGCTAGAAATGTAATTTTGGAGTGCGAAACGAAGGTTTTTTCGACCCCGAGAGACGACTTCTTAAGCGATACGACGGCGACGGGCGCCTCTGAGTGCCGATTCCGAATTGGGGTCTTATAAGCGATTCCGATAACCGAGCGGAAAGTTATGCCCGTTTGGGCGAAGGTGTGTCCGTATGCGATCGCATCGGCAGCCCGCGACCACGCTCCCGAGGCGGAATTTGGGTGCCGGACCGGAAATCTCCGAATGCGACCTTGTGCCGACCGGATCGAAGTGCCGATTCTGAATTGGGGCCTCGCGGGCCGTTCTGATCGCCGGGCGAACAAAAATCCACATCCTACCCTAGGGGTACGACAATCGGTGTATTAGTACACACGCTCTGCGGTGGAATTTTGGCCCTGGAACGGAATTCCGCGAAACCCATGCCCAGTCGACCGTCTCGGAGTGCCGATTCCGAATTGTGGTCACATAAGTGATTCCGATACTCGGGTGAAAAGTTATGCTCATTTCTTTCGCTGAAGGGGTGGGAATAAACCAGAAGGGGTAACTATATCGGCGATGTTTGTGCACCCATATCTAAGTTCTGGGGACGAGTTCTCACGCCGAGTTGAACACAACTTCCGATCGTCGTGACAAGCCGAATCTGTGTGGCTGCCCTGCCATCAATTCACGTAATCGAGGGAGATCCTACTGGCAGAAAACCTTGGAAACGAGGTGATCTCGGCTGAAAATGCAATTTTGGAGTGCGAAACGAAGGTTTTTAGACCCCAAGACGATGTCGTATCGGCTGAGGCGATGAGGGAGCGACGGGCGCCTCTGAGTGTCGATTCCGAATTGGGTTCTTATAAGCAATTCCGATAATCGAGCAGAAAGTTAAGCCCGTTTGAGCGAAGGGGTGTCCGTATGCGATCGTATCGGCAGCCCGCGACCACGCTCCGGAGCGGAATTTGGGTGCCGGACCGGAAATATCCGAATGTGACCTTGTGCTGACTAGATCGAAGTGCCGATTCTGAATTGGGACCTCACAGGCCGTTTCGATTTCCGAGTGAACAAAAATCAGCTTCCTACCCAAGTGGTACGTCAATCGGTGTACTAGTACACACGCTCTGCGGTGGAATTTCGGCCCCGAAATGGAATTCCGCAAAACCAGTGCCTTGTCGACCGTCTCATAGTGCCGATTCCAAATTGTGGTCACATAAGCGATTCCAATACCCGGGTGGAAAGTTATGCCCATTTCTTTCGCTGAAGGGGTGGGAATAAACTAGAAAGGATGCTTATATCGGCGATGTTTGTGCACCCATATCTACGTCCTGGGGACGAATTCTCACACCGAGTTGAACACAACTTCCGATCGCCATGACAGGCCGAATCCGTGTGGCTACCCTGCCATCGATTCGCGTAATCGAGGGAGATGCTACTGCCAGAAAACCTTGGAAATGGGGTGATCGTCGAATGGAAACGCAATTTTCGAGTGTGAAACGAAGGTTTTTTTTACCCCTAGATGAAGTCTTATTGCTTGAGCGATAAGGGGGCACTGGCGCCTCTGAGTGCCGATTCCGAATTGGGGTCTTATAAGTGATTTCGATAACCGAGCGGAAAGTTATGCCCGTTTGAGCGAAGGTGTGTCCATTTACGATCGCATCGGCAGCCCGCGACCACGCTCCCGGAGCGGAATTTGGGCGCGGAACCGGAAATCTCCGACTGCGACCTCGTGCCGACCGGGTCAAAGTGCCGATTCTGAATTGGGGCCTCGCGGGCCGTTCCGATCGTTGAGCGAACAAAAATCCGTGTCCTACCCAAGGGGTACGACAATCAGTGTACTAATACACACGCTCCGCGGCGGAATTTCGGCCCCAAAACAAAATTCCTTGAAACCAGCGCCTTGTCAACCGTCTCGGAGTGCCGATTCCGAATTATGGTCACATAAGCAATTATGATACCCGGGCTGAAAGTTATGCCCATTTCTTTCGCTGAAGGGGTGGGAATAAACCGAAAGGGGTGACTATATCGGCGTTGTTTGTGCACCCATATCTACGTCCTGGGGACGAGTTCTCATGCCAAGTTGAACACAACTTCCGATCGTCGTGACAGGTCGAATCCGTGTGGCTACGCCGCCATCGATTCGCGTAATCGAGGGAGACGCTATTGCTAGAAAACCTTGGAAACGGGGTGATCGTCAGATGGAAACGCAATTTTGGAGTGCGAAACGAAGGTTTTTCGACCCCAAGATGATGTCTTATCGCCTGAGGCGATGAAGGGGCGACAAGCGCCTCTAAGTGCCGATTCCGAATTGGGGTCTTATAAGTGATTCCAATAACCGAGCGAAAAGTTATGCCCGTTTGAGCGAAGGGGTGTCCGTATGCGATCGCATCGGCAACCCGCGACCACGCTCCCGGAGTGGAATTTGGATGCCGGACCGGAAATCTCCGAATGCGACCGTGTGCCGACCGGGTCGAAGTGCCGATTCTGAATTGGGGCCACGTAGACCGTTCCGATCGCCGGGTGAAGAAAAATCCGCGTCCTACCCAAGGGGTACGACAATCGGTGTACTAGTACACACGCTCTGTGGTGGAATTTCGACCCAGGAATGGAATTCTGTGAAACCAGCGCCCTGTCGACCGTCTCGGAGTGTCGATTCCGAATTGTGGTGACATAAGCAATTCCGATATCCGGGTGGAAAGTTATGCCCATTTCTTTCGCTGAAGGGGTGGGAATATACCGGAAGGGGTGACTATATCGGCGATGTTTGTGCACCCATATCTACATTCTGGGGACGAGTTCCCGCACTGAGTTGAACACAACTTCCGATCGCCGTGACAGGCCGAATCCATGTGGCTGCCTCGCCATCGATTCGCATAAACGAGGGAGATGCTACTGCCAGAAAACCTTGGAAACAGGGTGATCGTCAGCTGGAAACACAATTTTGGAGTGCGAAATGAAAGTTTTTCGACCCCGAGACGACGTCTTATTTCCTGAGGCGATAAGGGGGCGACGAGCGCCTCTGAGTGCCGATTCCAAATTGGGGTCTTATAAGCGATTCTGATAACCGAGCGGAAAGTTATGCCCGTTTGAGCGAAGGGGTGTCCCTATGCGATCGCATCGGCAGTCTGCGACCACGCTCTCGGAGCGGAATTTGGGCGTCGTACCAGAAATCTCCGAATGCGACCTTGTGCCGACCGGGTCGAAGTGCCGATTCTGAATTGGGGCCTCGCGGGCCGTTCCGATCGTCGGACGAACAAAAATCCGAGTGCTACCCAAGGGGTACGACAATCGGTGTACTAGTACACACGCTCCCCGACGGAATTTCAGCCCCGAAATGGAATTCCGCGAAACCAGCGCCCTGTCTATCGTCTCGGAGTGCCGATTTCGAAGTGTGGTTACATAAGCGATTCCGATACCCGGGTGGAAAGTTATGCTCATTTCTTTCGCTGAAGGGGTGGGAATAAACCGGAAGGGGTGACTGTATCGGCGATATTTATGCACCCATATCTATGTCTTGGGGACAAGTTCTCGCGCCAATTTGAACACAACTTCCGATCGCCGTGACAGGCTGAATCCGTGTGGCTGCCCGCCATCGATTCGCGTAATCGAGGGAGATGCTATTGTTAGAAAACCTTGGAAACGGGGTGATCGTCGGCTGGAAACGTAATTTTAGAGTGCAAAATGAAGGTTTTTCTAGCTCGAGACGACGTCTTATTGCCGAAGGTGATATGGGGGCGACGGGCGTCTCTGAGTGCCGATTCCGAATTAGGGTCTTATAAGCGAATCTGATAACCGACTGGAAAGTTATGCCCGTTTGAGCGAAGGGGTGTCCATATGTGTTCGCATCGGCAGCCCACGATCACGCTCTAAGAGTGGAATTTGGGCGACGGACCGGAAATCTCCGAATGCGACCTTGTGCCGACCGGGTCGAAGTGCCGATTCTGAATTGGGGCCTCGCGGGCCGTTCCGATCGCCAGGCGAAAAAAAATCTGCGTCCTACCCAAGGGGTACGACAATCGGTGTACTAGTACACACGCTCTGCGGCAAAATTTCGGCCTCGAAACAGAATTCCGTGAAACTAGCAACCCGTCGACCGTCTCGGAGTGCCGATTCCGAATTGTGGTCACATAAGCGATTCTGATACCCGGGCGGAAAGTTATGCCCATTTCTTTCGCTGAAGGGGTGGGAATAAACCGGAAGGGGTGACTATATCGGCAATGTTTGTGAACCCATATCTACGTCCTGGGGACGAGTTCTTGCGCCGAGTTGAACACAACTTCCGATCGCCGTGACAGACCGAATCCGTATGGCTGCCCCGCCATCAATTCACGTAATCGAGGGAGACGCTACTGCCAGAAAACCTTGGAAACTTGGTGATCGTCGAATGGAAATGGAATTTTGGAGTGCAAAACGAAGGTTTTTCGACCCCGAGACGACGTCTTATAGCCTAAGGTGATAAGGGGGTGACGGGCGCCTCTGAGTGCCAATTCCGAATTGGGGTCTTATAAGTGATACCGATAACTAAGCGAAAAGTTATGTCCATTTGAGCGAAGGGGTGTCCGTATACGATCGCATCGGCAGCCCGCGACCATACTCCCGGAGCGAAATTTGGGCGCCGGACCAGAAATCTCTAAATATGACCTTGTGCCAACCGGGTCGAAGTGCCGATTCCGAATTGGGGCCTCGCAGGCCGTTCCAATCGCCGGGCGAACAAAAATCCACGTCCTACCCAAGGGGTACGACAATCGGTGGACTAGTACACACGCTCTGGGGCGGAATTTCGGCCCCGGAACAGAATTCTGCGAAACCAGCACCTTGTCGACCGTCTCGGAGTGCCGATTCCAAATTGTGATCACAAAAGCGATTCCGATACCTAGACGGAAATTTATGCCCATTTCTTTCGCTGAAGGGGTGGGAATAAACTGGAAGGAGTGACTATATCAGCGATGTTTGTGCACCCATATCTACGTCCTGGGGACGAGTTCTCACGCCGAGTTGAACATAACTTCCGATCGCCGTGAAAGGCTGAATCCCTGTGGCTGCCCCGCCATCGATTTGCGTAATCGAGGTAGACACTACTGCCAGAAAACCTTTAAAACAGGGTGATCATCGGCTGGAAATGCAATTTTGGAGTGCGAAATAAAGGTTTTTCGACCCCGAGACGACATCTTATCACCTAAAGCGGTAAGACGGCAACAGGCGCCTCTGAGTGACGATTCCGAATTGGGGTCTTATAAGTGATTCCGATAACCGAGCAGAAAGTTATTCCCGTTTGAGCAAAGGGGTGTTCGTATGCGATTGCATCGGCAGGCCGCGACTACGCTCCCGGAGCGGAATTTGGGCGCCAGACCGGAAATCTCCGAATGCGACCTTATGCAGACCGGGTCGAAGTGTCGATTCTGAATTGGGGCGTCGCGGGCCATTCCAATCGCCGGGCGAACAAAAATCAGCATCCTACCTAAGGGGTACGACAATCGGTGTACTAGAGTACACGCTCTGTGGTGGAATTTCGGCCCTGGAATGGAATTCTGTGAATTCAGTGCCATGTCGACCGTTTCGGAGTGCCGATTCCGAATTGTGGTCACATAAGCGATTCCGATACCCGAACGGAAAGTTATGCCCATTTCTTTCGCTGAAAGGGTGGGAATAAACTGGAAGTTGTGACTATATCGGCGATGTTTGTTCACCCATATCTACGTCCTAGGGACGAGTTCTCATGCCGAGTTGAACACAACTTCCGATCGCCGTGACAGGCTAAATTCGTGTGCCTGCCGACCATCGATTTACGTAATCGAGGGAGACGCTACTGCCGAAAAACCTTGGAAACGAGGTGTTCGTCGGATGGAAACACAATTTTGGAGTGTGAAACAAAGGTTTTTCGAACTCGAAACGACGTCTTATCGCTTGAGGGGGCGACGGGCGCCTCTGAATGCCCATTCCGAATTGGGGTCTTATAAGTGATTCCGATAACCGGGCAGAAAGTTATGCCCGTTTGAAAGAAGGGGTGTCCGTATGCGATCGCATCGGCATCCCGCGACCACGCTTCCAGAGCGGAATTTGGGCGCCAGACCAGAAATTTCCAAATGCGACCTTGTGCCGACCGGGTGGAAGTGTCGATTTCGAATTCGGGCCTCGCGGGCCGTTCCAATCGCCGGGCAAAGAAAAATTCGCGTCCTACCCAACGGGTACGAAAATCGGTGTACTAGTACTCATGCTCCATGACGGAATTTCAGCCCCAAAACGGAATTCTGCAAAACCAGCGCCCTGTCGACCGTCTCGGAGTGTCGATTCTGAATTGTGGTCCCATAAGCGATTTCGATACCCGGGTGGAAAGTTATGCCCATTTCTTTTCTGAAGGGATGGGAATAAACCGAAAAGCGTGACTATATCGGTGATGTTTGTGCACCCATATCTACATCCTGGGGACGAGTTCTCACGCCGAGTTGAACACAACTTTCGATCGTCGTGACAGGCCGAATAGGTGTGGCTGCTCCGCCATCGATTCGCGTAATCGAGAGAGACGCTACTGCCAGAAAACCTTGGAAACGGGGTGATCCTCGGCTGGAAACACAATTTTGGAGTGTGAAACGAAGGTTTTTCGAACCCGAGATGACGTCTTATCGCCTATCGTGATAAGGGGGCGATGGGCGCCTCTAAGTACCTATTCCGAATTGGGGTCTTCTAAGCGATTCCTATAACCGAGTGAAAAATTATGCCCGTTTTAGCGAAGGGGTGTTCCTATGCGATCGCATCGGCAGCCCGCGACCACGCTCCCGGAGCGGAATTTGGGCGTCAGACCGGAAATCTCCGAATGCGACCTTGTGCCGACCGGGTCGAAGTGCCGATTCTGAATTGGGGCCTCGCGGGCCGTTCCGATCGCCGGGTGAACAAAAATCCGTGTCCTACCCAAGGGGTACGACAATCGGTGTACTAGTACACACGCTCCGTAGTGGAATTTCAGCCCCAGAATGGAATTCCGCGAAACCTTGCTGACCGTCTTGGAGTGCCGATTCCGAATTGTGGTCACATAAGCGATTCTGATACGTGGGCGAAAAGTTATGCCTATTTCTTTCACTAAAGGGGTGGGAATAAACCGGAAGGGGTGACTATATCGGAGATGTTTATGCACCCATATCTACGTCATGGGGATGAGTTCTTGCGCTGAGTTGATCACAACTTCCAATCGCCATGACAGGTTGAATCTGTGTGGCTGCCTTGCCATCGATTCACGTAATCGAGGGAGACGCTACTACCAGAAAATCTTTGAAATGGGGTGATCATCGGCTGGAAACACAATTTTAGAGTGCGAAATGAAGGTTTTTCGACCCCGAGATGACGTCTTATCACCTGAGGCGATAAGGGGGCGACGGCGCCTCTGAGTATCGATTCCGAATTAAGGTCTTATAAGCGATTCCGATAACCGAGCAGAACGTTATGCCCGTTCGAGCGAAGGGGTGTTCGTATGGGAATCGGCAGCCCGTGACCATGCTCCTAGATCGGAATTCATGTGCCAGATGGGAAATCTCCGAATGCGACCTTGTGCCGACTGGGTCGAAGTGCCGATTCCGAATTGGGGCCTCGCGGGCCGTTCCGATCGTCGGGCGAACAAAAATCTACGTCCTACGCAAGGGGTACGACAATCGGTGTACTGGTACACACACTCCGCGGTGGAATTTCGGCCCCAGAATAGAATTCCGCAAAACTAACACCCTGTTGACCGTCTCGGAGTGCCGATTCTGAATTGTGGTCACATAAGCGATTCCGATACCCGGGAGCAAAGTTATGCCCATTTCTTTCGCTGAAGGAGTGGGAATAAACCGGAAGAGGTGACTATATCGGCGATGTTTGTGCACCCATATCTACATTCTGGGGATGAGTTCTCACGCCGAGTTGAACACAACTTCCGATCGTCGTGACAGGCCGAATCCGTGTGGCTACCCCGCCATCAATTCACGTAATCGAGGGAGACGCTACTGCCAGAAAACCTTGGAAATAGGGTGATCGTCGGCTGGAAATGTAATTTTGGAGTGCGAAACAAAGGTTTTTTGACCCCGAAATGACGTCTTATCGCTTGAGGCGATAAGAGGGCGACAGGCGCCTTTGAGTGCTGATTCCGAATTGGGGTCTTATAAGTGATTCCGATAACCGAGCGGAAAGTTATGCCCGTTTGAGTGAAGGAGTTTCCGTATGCGATCGCATCGGCTGCGCACGACCACGCTCCCGGAGCGAAATTTGGGCGCCAGACCGGAAATCTCCGAATCTGACCTTGTGCCGTCCGGGTCGAAGTGCCAATTCTGAATTGGGGCCTCGCGGGCCGTTCCGATCGTCGGACTTACAAAAATCCACGTCCTACCCAAGGGGTACGACAATCGGTGTACTAGTACACATGCTCCACGGTGGAATTTTGGCTCCGCAACATAATTTCGCGAAACCAGTGCCCTGTCGACCGTCTCAGAGTGTCGATTCCGAATTGTGGTCACATAAGCGATTCCGGCACCCGGACGGAAAGTTATGCCCATTTCTTTCGCTGAATGGATGAGAATAAATCAGAAGGGGTGACTATATCGGCGATGGTTGTGCACCCATATCTACGTCCTGGGGATGAGTTCTCGTGCCAAGTTGAACACAACTTCCAATCGCCGTGATAGGTCGAATCCGTGTGGCCATCGATTTGCATAATCGAGGGAGACGCTACTGCCAGAAAACCTTGGAAACGGGGTGATCGTCGCCTGGAAATGCAATTTCGGAGGGTGAAACGAAGGTTTTTCGACTCTGAGATGACATCTTATCGCCTGAGGCTATAAGCGAGCGACAGGCGCCATTGAGTGGTGATTCCAAATTGGGGTCTTATAAGCGATTCCGATAACCGAGCAGAAAGTTATGCTCGTTTGAGCAAAGGGGTGTCTGTATGCTATCGCATCCGCAGACCGCAACCACGCTCCCGGAGCGGAATTTGGGCGCCGGACCGGAAATATCTGAATGCGACCTTGTGCCGACCAGGTCGAAGTGTCGATTTTGAATTGGGGCCTCGCAGGCCGTTCCGATTGCCGGGCAAACAAAAATTCGCGTCCTACCCAAGGGGTACGACAATCGGTGTACTAGTACACACGCTCCGCGACAGAATTTTGGCGCCGGAATGAAATTCTGCGAAACCAGCGCTCTGTCGACCGCCTCGGAGTGCCGATTCCGCATTGTGGTCACATAAGCGATTCCGATACCCGGGCAGAAAGTTATGCACATTTCTTTCACTGAAGGGGTGGGAATAAACCAGAAGGGGTGACTATATCAGCGAAGGAAATGGGCAATAAGGGGGCAATGGGCTCCTCTGAGTGCCGATTCTAAATTGTGATTCTGATAAGACGAGCGAAAAGTTATTCCCGTTTGAGCGAAGGGGTGTCTGTATGCGATCGCATTGACAGCCCGCGACCACGCTCTCGAAGCGAAATTTGGGTGCCGGACCGAAAATCTCTAAATGCGACCTTGTGCCGACCGGGTCGAAGTGCCGATTCCAAATTGGGGCCTCGCGGGCCATTCCGATCGCAGGGCGAACAAAAATCTGCGTCCTACCCAAGGGGTACGACAATCGATGTACTAGTACACACGCTCCGCAGTGGAATTCCGGCCCTAGAATGGAATTCTGCGAAACCAGTTCCCCTATCGACCGTCTCGGAGTGCCGATTCCGAATTGTGGTCACATAAGCGATTTTGATACCTGGGCGGAAAGTTATGCCCATTTCTTTCGTTGAAGAGGTGGGAATAAACCGGAAGGGGTGACTATATCGGCGATGTTTGTGCACCCATATCTACGTCTTGGGGACGAGTTCTCGCACCAAGTTGAACACAACTTTTGATCGCTATGATAGGGCGGATCTGTGTGGCTGCCCTGCCATCGATTTGCATAATCGAGGGAGACGCTACTCCAGAAAACCTTGGAAATGGGGTGATCGTCGACTGGAAACACAATTTTAGAGTGCGGAACGAAGGTTTTTTGACCCCGAGACGACATCTTATTGCCTGAGGCGATAAGGGGGAGACGGGCGCCTCTGAGTGCCGATTCCGAATTGGGTTCTAATAAGCGATTCCGATAACCGATCAGAAAGTTATGCCCATTTGAGCGAAGGGGTGTCCGTATGCGATCACATCGGCAGCCCGCGACCATGCTCCCGGAGCGGAATTTGGGCGACGGACCGGAAATCTCCGATTGTGACCTTGTGCCGATCGGGTCGAAGTGCTGATTCTGAATTAGGGCCTCGCGGGCTGTTCCGATCGTCGGGCGAACAAAAATCCATGTCCTACCCAAGGGGTACAACAATCGGTGTACTAGTACACACGCTTCGTGGCGAAATTTCGACCTTGAAACGGAATTCCGTGAAACCAATGCCCTGTCGACCTTCTCGGAGTGTCGATTCTAAATTGTGGTCACATAAGCGATTCTGATATCCAGGCGGAAAGTAATGCCCATTTCTTTCGCTGATGAGGTGGGAAGAAACTGGAAGGGGTGATTATATCGGCGATGTTTGTGCACACATATCTACGTCCTGGGGACGAGTTCTCACGCCTAGTTGAACACAACTTCCGATCGCCGTGACAGGCCGAATCTGTGTGGCTGACCTGCCATCGATTCGCGTAATCGAGGGAGACGCTATTGCCAGAAAACCTTGGAAACGAGGTGATCGTCGGCTGGAAACGTAATTTTGGAGTGTGGAACGAAGGTTTTTCGACCCCGAGATGACGTCTTATCACCTAAGGCGATAAGTGGTGATGGGCGCCTCTGAGTGCCAATTATGAATTGGGGTCTTATAAGCGATTCCGATAACCGAGTGGAAAGTTATGTCCGTTTGAGAGAAGCGGTGTCCGTATACGATCTCATCGGCAGTCCGCGACCACGCTCCCGGAGCAGAATTTGGGTGCCGAACCGAAAATCTCCGAATGCAACCTTGTGACGACCGAGTCGAAGTGCCGATTCCGAATTGGGACCTCGTGGGCCGTTCCGATCGTCGGGCGAACAAAAATCCGTGTCCTACCCAAGCGGTACGACAATCGGTGTACTAGTACACACGCTTTGCAGTGGAATTTCGGCCCCAGAATAGAATTCCGCGAAACCAGTGCCCTGTCGACCGTCTCGGAGTGCCGATTCCGAATTGTGGTCACATAAGCGATTCCGATACCCAGGCGGAAAGTTATGCCCATTTCTTTCGCTGAAGGGGTGAGAATAAACCTGAAGGGGTGACTATATCGTCGATGTTTGTGCACCCATATCTAGGTCCTGGGGACGAGTTCTTGCGCTGAGTTGAACACAACATCCGATCGCTGTGACAGGCCGAATCCGTGTGGCTGCCCGCCATCGATTCGCGTAATCGAGGGAGATGCTACTGCTAGAAAACCTTGGAAACAGGGTGATCCTCGGCTGGAAATGCAATTTTAGAGTGCGAAACGAAGGTTTTTTTACTCCGCAATGATGTCTTATCGGCGATAAGGGGGCGATGGGAGCCTCTGAGTGCCGATTCCGAATTGGGGTCTTATAAGCGATTTCGATAACCGAGTGGAAAGTTATGCCTGTTTGAGCGAAGAGGTGTCCATATGCGATCGCATCGGCAGCCTGCGACCACGCTCTCGGAGCGAAATTTGGGCGCCAGACTGGAAATCTCTGAATGCGACCTTGTGTCGACCGGGTCGAAGTACCGATTCTGAATTGGGGCCTCGCGGGCCGTTCCGATCGCCGGGCAAACAAAAATCCGCGTCCTACCCAAGGGGTACTACAATTGATGTACTAGTACACACGCTCCTCAGTGGAATTTCGGCCCCGAAATGGAATTCCGTGAAACCAGTGCCCTGTCGACCGCCTCGAAGCGCTCAGAGTGCCGATTCCGAATTGTGGTCACATAAGGGATTTCGATACCCGGGCGGAAAGTTATGCCCATTTCATTCGCAGCGAAAGAAATGGGCAATAAGGGGGCGACGGGGGCCTATGAGTGCCGATTCCGAATTGTGGTCTTATAAGTGATTCTGATAACCGAGTGAAAAGTTATGTCTGTTTGAGCGAAGGGGTGTCTATATGCGATCGCATCGGCAGCCTGCGACCACACTCTCAGAGCGGAATTTGGGCGCCAGACCAAAAATCTTCGAATGCGACCTTGTGCCGACCGGGTCAAAGTGCCGATTCCGAATTGGGGCCTCGCGGGCCGTTCCGATCGTCGGGCGAACAAAAATCCGCATCCTACCCAAGGGGTACGACAATCAGTGTACTAGTACACACGCTCCATGGTGGAATTTCGGCCCCTAAACGGAATTCTGTGAAACCAGCGCCCTGTCGACCCTCTCGAAATTCTGATTCCGAATTTTGGTCACATAAGCGATTCGGATACCCGAGCGGAAAGTTATGCCAATTTCTTTCGCTGAAGGGGTGGAAATAAACCGGTAGGGGTGACTATATCGGCGATGTTTGTGCACCCATATCTACGTCCTGGGGATGAGTTCTTGCGCCGAGTTGAACACAACTTCCGATCGCTGTGACAGGGCGAATCTATGTGGCTGCCCGCCATCGATTTGTGTAATCGAGGGCGACGCTACTGCCAGAAAACCTTTGAAACGGGGTGATCGTCGACTGGAAACGCAACTTTAGAGTGTGAAATGAAGGTTTTTCGATGACATCTTATCGCCTAAGGCGATAAGGGGTGACGGGCGCCTCTGAGTGCCGATTCCGAATTGGGGTCTTATAAGCGATTCCGATAACCGAGCGAATTGTTATGCCCGTTTGAGTGAAGGGGTATCCGTATGCAATCTCATCGGCAGCTTGCGACCATGCTCGCGGAGCGGAATTTGGGCGACGGAGTGGAAATCTCCGAATGCGACCTTGTACCGACCGGGTCGAAGTGCCGATTTTGAATTGGGGCATCACGGGCCGTTCCGATTGTCGTGCGAACAAAAATCTGCGTCCAACCCAAGGGGTACGACAATCAGTGTACTAGTACACACGCTCCGGGTGGAATTTCGGGCCTGGAACGGAATTCCACGAAACCAGTGCCCTGTCGACCGTCTCGGAGTGTCGATTCCGAATTGTGGACACAAGCGATTCCGATACCCGGGAGGAAAGTTATGCCCATTTCTTTCGCTAAAGGGGTGGGAATAAACCTGAAGGGGTGACTATATCGTCGATGTTTGTGCACCCATATCTATGTCCTGGGGACGAGTTCTCATGCCGAGTTGAACATAACTTCCGATCGCCGTGACAGACCAAATCCGTGTGGCTACCCCGCCATCAATTCGCGTAATTGAGGGAGATGATACTTCTATAAAACCTTGGAAACAGGGTGATCGTCGGTTGGAAACATAATTTTAGAGTGCAAAACGAAGGTTTTTCGACCCCGAGACGACGTCTTATCGCCAAAGGGGATAAGTGGGCAACAGACGCCTCTGAGTGCCGATTCCGAATTAGGGTCTAATAAGCGATTCTGATAACCGAGCGAATTGTTATGCCCGTTTGAGTGAAGGGGTGTCCGTATGCGATCGCATCGGCAGCCTGCGACCACGCTCGCGGAGCGAAATTTGGGCGACGGACTGGAAATCTCCGAATGCGACCTTGTACCGACTGGGTTGAAGTGCCGATTCCGAATTGGGGCATCGCGGGCCGTTCCGATTGCCGGGCGAACAAAAATCCGCGTCCTACCCAAGGGGTACGACAATCGGTGTACTAGTACACACGCTCCGGGCAAAATTTCGGCCCTGGATTGGAATTCCACGAAACCAGTGCCCTATCGACTGTCTCGGAGTGCCGATTCCGAATTGTGGTCACATAAGCGATTCTGATACCCAGGCGGAAAGTTATGCCCATTTCTTTCGCTGGAAGGGTGGGAATTAACCGGAAGGGCTGACTATATCGGCGATGGTTGTGCACCCATATCTATGTCCTGGGGTCGAGGTCTCATGCCGAGTTAAACACAACTTCCGATCGCCATGACAGGCCGAATCGGTGTGGCTGCCCGCCATCGATTTACATAATCGAGGGAGATGCTACTGCCAGAAAAACTTGGAAACGGGGTGTTCGTCGGCTGGAAACACATTTTTGGAGTGCAAAACGAAGGTTTTTCGACCCCGAAATGACGTCTTATCACCTGAGGCGAAAAGGGGGCGACGGACGCATCTGAGTGCCAATTTCGAATTGGGGTCTTATAAGTGATTCCGATAAACGAGCGGAAAGTTATGCCCGTTTGAGCGAAGGGGTGTCTGTATGCGATCGCATCGGCAGCCCGCGATCACGGTCTTAGAGCAGAATTTGGGCGCCGGATGGGAAATCTCCAAATGCGACCTTGTGCCGACCGGGTCGAAGTGCCGATTCGGAATTGGGGTCTCGTGGGCCGTTCCAATCGCCGGGCGAACAAAAATCCACGTCCTACTCAAGGGGTAAGACAATCGGTGTACTAGTACACATGCTCCGCGACAGAATTTCAGCCCCGGAACGGAATTCCGCGAAACCAGCGCCCTGTCGACCTTCTCGGAGTGCCGATTCCGAATTGTGGTACATAAGCGATTCCGATACCCGGGCGGAAAGTTATGCCCATTTCTTTCGCTGAAGGGGTGGGAATAAACCGGAAGGGGTGACTATATCGGCGATGTTTGTGCACCCATATCTACGTCCTGGGGACGAGTTCTCGGGCCGAGTTGAACAGAACTTCCGATCGCCGTGACAAGTCGAATCTGTGTGGCTGTCCGCCATCGATTTACGTAACCGAGGGAGACGCTACTGCCAGAAAACCTTGGAAACGGGGTGATCGTCAGCTGGAAACACAATTTTGGAGTGCAAAATGAAGGTTTTTCGACCCTGAGATGACGTCTTATCACCTGAGGCGATAAGCGACGAGCGCCTGTGAGTGCCGATTACGAATTGGGGTCTTATAAACGATTTTGATAATCGAGCGGAAAGTTATGCTCGTTTGAGCGAAGGGGTGTCCGTATGCGAAAGCATCGGCAGCCTGTGACCACGCTCCCGGAGCGGAATTTGAGCGCCAGACTGAAAATCTCTGAATGGGACCTTGTGCCGACCGGGTCGAAGTGCCGATTCCGAATTGGGGCATCGCGGGCCATTCCGATCGCCGGGCGAACAAAAATCCGCGTCCTACCGAAGGGTACAACAATCGGTGTACTAGTACACACGCTCCGCAGCAGAATTTCGGCCCCGAAATGGAATTCTACGAAACCAGCGCCCTATCGACCGTCTTGGAGTGCCGATTTCGAATTGTGGTCACATAAGCGATTCCGATACCCGGGCGGAAAGTTTTCCCCATTTCTTTCACTGAAGGGGTGGGAATAAACTGGTAGGAGTGACTATATCGGCGATGTTTGTGCACCCATATCTACGCTCTGGGGACGAGTTCTCGCGTCAAGTTGAACACAACTTCCGATCGCCGTGACAGGCCGAATCCGTGTGGCTGCCCCGCCATTGATTCGCGTAATCGAGGGAGACGCTACTGTGAGAAAACCTTGGAAACGGGGTGATCGTCGACTGAAAACGTAATTTTGGAGTGTGAAACGAAGGTTTTTCGACCCTGAGATGACGTCTTATAGTCTAAGGTGATAATGGGGTGACGGGTGCCTCTGAGTGCCGATTCTGAATTGGGGACTTATAAGCGATTCCGATAACTGAGCGGAAAGTTATGCCCATTTGAGAGAAGGGGTGTCCGTATGCGATCGCATTGACAGCCCGCGACAATGCTCCCAGAGCGGAATTTGGGCGACGGACTGGAAATCTCTGAATGTGACCTTGTGCCGACCGGGTCAAAGTGCCGATTCTGAATTGGGGCCTCGCAGGCCGTTCCAATCGCCGGGCGAACGAAAATCTGCGTCCTACCCAAGGGGTACGACAATCTGTGGCGGAATTTCGGCTCCGAAATGAAATTCCGCAAAACCAGCGCCTTGTTGATCGTCTCGAAGTGTTGATTCTGAATTGTGGTCACATAAGCGATTCCGATACCCGGGCGGAAAGTTATACCCATTTCTTTCGCTGAAGAGGTGGGAATAAACTGAAAGGAGTGACTATATCGGCGATGTTTGTGCACCCATATCTACGTCATGGGGACGAGTTCTCGCTCCGAGTTGAACACAACTTCCGATCGCCGTGACAGGTTGAATCCCTGTGGCTGCCCCGCCATCGATTTGCGTAATCGAGAGAGAGGCTACTGCCAGAAAACCTTTGAAACGGGGTGATCATCGGATGGAAATGCAATTTTGGAGTGCGAAATGATGGTTTTTTGACCTCGAGACGACATCTTATCACCTGAGGCGAAAAAGGGGCAACGGGCGCCTCTGAGTGTCGATTCCGAATTGGGGTCTTATAAGTGATTCCAATAACCGAGCGGAAAGTTATGCCCGTTTGAGCGAAGGGGTGTCCGTATGCGATTGCATCGGCAGCCCGCGACCACGCTCCCGGAGCGAAATTTGGGCGCTAGACTAGAAATCTCCGAATGCGACCTTGTGCCAACCGGGTCGAAGTGTCGATTCCGAATTGGGGCCTCGCGGGCCGTTCCGATCGTCGGGCGAACAAAAATTTACGTCCTACCCAAGGGGTACGACAATCGATGTACTAGTGCACACGCTCTGTGGCGGAATTTCGGCCCTGCAATGGAATTTCACGAATTCATTGCCCTGTCGACTGTCTCGGATTGCCGATTTTGAATTGTGGTCACATAAGCGATTCTGATACTCGGGCGGAAAGTTATGCCCATTTCTTTTGCTGAAGGGGTGGGAATAAAGTGGAAGTGGTGACTATATCGGTGATATTTGTGCACCCATATCTACGTCCTGGGGACGAGTTCTCGATCCGAGTTGAACACAATTTCCGATCGCCGTGACAGGCCGAATCCGTGTGGCTGCCCCGCCATCAATTCGCGTAATCGAGGGAGACTCTACTGCCAGAAAACCTTGGAAACGGGGTGATTGTCGACTACAAATGCAATTTTGGAGAAGGTTTTTCGACCCCGAGATGATGTCTTATCGCCTGAGATAATAAGGGGGCGACGAGCGCCTCTCATTGCCGATTCTGAATTGGGGTCTTATAAGCGATTCCGATAACCGAGCGGAAAGTTATGCCCGTTTGAGGGAAGGGGTGTCCGTATCCGATCGCATCGGCAGCCCGCGACCACGCTCATGGAGCAAAATTTGGGCGCCGGACCGGAGATCTCTGAATGCGACCTTGTGCAGACTGGGTAGAAGTGTCGATTCCGAATTGGGGCCTCGCGTGCCGTTCCAATCACCGGGCGAACAAAAATCCGCGTCCTACCTAAGGGGTACGATAATCGGTGTACTAGTACACATGCTCCACGATGGAATTTTGGCCCCGGAAAAGAATTCTGCGAAACCAGTGCCGTGCTGACTGTCTCGGAGTGCCAATTCCAAATTGTGGTCACATAAGGGATTCCGATACCGGGGCGGATAGTTATGCCCATTTCTTTCGCTGAAGGGGTGGGAATAAACTGGATGGGGTGACTATATCGGCAATGTTGTGCACCCATATCTACATCCTGAGGATGAGTTCTCACGTCGAGTTGAACACAACTTCCGACCGCTGTAACAGACCGAATCCGTGGGGCTGCCCGCCATCGATTCGCATAATCGAGGGAGATGCTACTGCTAGAAAACTTTGGAAACGGGGTGATCGTTAGCTGAAAATGCAATTTTGGATTGCGAAATGAAGGTTTTTCGACCTCGAGACGACGTCTTATCACCTGAGGCAGTAAGGGGGTGACGGGTGCCTCTGAGTGCCATTTCTGAATTGCGGTCTTATAAGCGATTCCGATAACCGAGCGGAAAGTTATGCCCGTTTGAGCGAAGGGGTGTCCGTATACGATCGCATAGGCAGCCCGCGACCACGCTCCCGAAGTGGAATTTGGGCGCCGGACAGGAAATCTCCGAATGTGACCTTGTGTTGACCGGGTCGAAGTGCCGATCGGACAGGAAATCGCCGGTCGAACAAAAATTTACGTCCTACCCAGGGGTACGACAATCGATGTACTAGTGCACACGCTCTGTGGCGGAATTTCGGCCCTGCAATGGAATTTCACGAATCATTGCCCTGTCGACTGTCTCGGATTGCCGATTTTGAATTGTGGTCACATAAGCGATTCTGATACTCGGGCGGAAAGTTATGCCCATTCTTTTGCTGAAGGGGTGGGAATAAAGTGGAAGTGGTGACTATATCGGTGATATTTGTGCACCCATATCTACGTCCTGGGGACGAGTTCTCGATCCGAGTTGAACACAATTTCCGATCGCCGTGACAGGCCGAATCCGTGTGGCTGCCCCGCCATCAATTCGCGTAATCGAGGGAGACTCTACTGCCAGAAAACCTTGGAAACGGGGTGATTGTCGACTACAATGCAATTTTGGAGAAGGTTTTTCGACCCCGAGATGATGTCTTATCGCCTGAGATAATAAGGGGGCGACGAGCGCCTCTCATTGCCGATTCTGAATTGGGGTCTTATAAGCGATTCCGATAACCGAGCGGAAAGTTATGCCCGTTTGAGGGAAGGGGTGTCCGTATCCGATCGCATCGGCAGCCCGCGACCACGCTCATGGAGCGAAATTTGGGCGCCGGACCGGAGATCTCTGAATGCGACCTTGTGCAGACTGGGTAGAAGTGTCGATTCCGAATGGGGCCTCGCGTGCCGTTCCAATCACCGGGCGAACAAAAATCCGCGTCCTACCTAAGGGGTACGATAATCGGTGTACTAGTACACATGCTCCACGATGGAATTTTGGCCCCGGAAAAGAATTCTGCGAAACCAGTGCCGTGCTGACTGTCTCGGAGTGCCAATTCCAAATTGTGGTCACATAAGGGATTCCGATACCGGGGCGGATAGTTATGCCCATTTCTTTCGCTGAAGGGGTGGGAATAAACTGGATGGGGTGACTATATCGGCAATGTTTGTGCACCCATATCTACATCCTGAGGATGAGTTCTCACGTCGAGTTGAACACAACTTCCGACCGCTGTAACAGACCGAATCCGTGGGGCTGCCCGCCATCGATTCGCATAATCGAGGGAGATGCTACTGCTAGAAAACCTTGGAAACGGGGTGATCGTTAGCTGAAAATGCAATTTTGGATTGCGAAATGAAGGTTTTTCGACCTCGAGACGACGTCTTATCACCTGAGGCAGTAAGGGGGTGACGGGTGCCTCTGAGTGCCATTTCTAAATTGCGGTCTTATAAGCGATTCCGATAACCGAGCGGAAAGTTATGCCCGTTTGAGCGAAGGGGTGTCCGTATACGATCGCATAGGCAGCCCGCGACCACGCTCCCGAAGTGGAATTTGGGCGCCGGACAGGAAATCTCCGAATGTGACCTTGTGTCGACCGGGTCGAAGTGCCGATCGGACAGGAAATCGCCGGTCGAACAAAAATTTACGTCCTACCCAAGGGGTACGATAATCGATGTACTAGTACACACACTCCGCGGCGGAATTTCGGCCCTAGAATGGAATTCCGCAAAACTAGACCCCTATCGACCATCTCGGAGTGCCGATTCCGAATTGTGGTCACATTAGTGATTCCGATACCCGGGCGGAAAGTTATGCCCATTTCTTTCGCTGAAGGGGTGGGAATAAATCGGAAGGGGGTGACTATATCGGTGCTGTTTGTGCACCCATATCTAAGTCTTGGGGATGAGTTCTCGCACCGAGTTGAACCCAACTTCCGATCGCCATGACAGGCTGAATCCGTGGGGCTGCCCGCCATAAATTCGCGTAATCGAGGGAGACGCTACTGCTACAAAACCTTGGAAACGGGGTGATCGTCGGTTAGAATCGCAATTTCAGAGCGCGAAACGAAGGTTTTTCGACCCCGAAACGACATCTGATCGCCAAAGGCGATAAGGGGGCAACGGGCGGCTCTGAGTGCCGATTCCGAATTGGGGTCTTATAAGCAATTCCGATAACCGAGCAGAAAGTTATGTCCGTTTGAGAGAAGGGGTGTCCAAATGCGATCGTATCGGCAGCCTGCGACCACGCTCCCAGAGCGGAATTTAGGCGCCGGACTGGAAATCTCTAAATGCGACCTTTGTGTCGAACGGGTCGAAGTGCCGATTCCAAATTGGGGCCTCGCGGGCCGTTCCGATCGCCGGGCAAACAAAAATCCACGTCCTACCCAAGGGGTACGACAATCGGTGTACTAGTACACATGCTCCACGGCAGAATTTTGGCCCGGAACGGAATTCTGCGAAACCAGCGCCCTGTCGACCATCTCGGAGTGCCGATTCCGAATTGTGGTCATATAAGCGATTCTGAGATCCGGGCGGAAAGTTAAGCTCATTTCTTTTGCTGAAAGGGTGGGAATAAATCAGAAGGGGTGACTATATCGGCGATGGTTGTGCACCCATATCTACGTCCTGGGGACGAGGTCTCACACCGAGTTGAACACAACTTCCGATCGCCGTGACAGGACGAATCCATGTGGCTGCCCCGCCATCGATTTGCGTAATTGAGGGATACGCTACTGCTAGAAAACCTTTAAAATAGGGTGATCATCGACTGGAAATGCAATTTTGGAGTGCGAAACGAAGGTTTTTCGACCCCGAGATGACGTCTTATCACCTAAGCGATAAGGGGGCGACGGGCGCCTACGAGTGACGATTCCGAATAGGGTTCTTATAAGTGATTTCGATAACCGAGCGGAAAGTTGTGCCTGTTTGAACGAAGGGGTGTCCGTATGCAATCGCATCGGCAACCCGCGACCATGCTCCCAGAGCGGAATTTGGGCGCCGGACCGGAAATCTCTGAATGCGACCTTGTGCTGACCGGGTCGAAGTGCCGATTCCGAATTGGGGCCTCGCGGGCCGTTCCAATCGCCGGGCGAGCAAAAATCCTCGTCCTACCCAAGGGGTTGGACAATCGGTGTACTAGTACACACACTCTGCGGCGAAATTTCGGCACCGGAACTGAATTCCACGAAACCAGTGCCCTATCAACCGTCTCGGAGTGCTGATTCCGAATTGTGGTCACATAAGCGATTTCGATACCCGGGCGGAAAGTTATGCCCATTTCTTTCGCTGAAAGGGTGGGAATAAACCGGAAGGGGTGACTATATCAGCGATGGTTGTGCACCCATATCTACGTCCAGGGGACGAGGTCTCGCGCTGAGTTGAACACAACTTCCGATCGCCGTGACAGGCCGAATCCCTGTGGTTGCCCCGCCATTGATTTGCGTAATTGAGGGACACGCTACTGCAAGAAAAGCTTTGAAACAGGGTGATAATCGGCTGAAAACGTATTTTGGAGTACGAAATGAAGTTTTTTTACCCCAAGATGATGTGTTATCACCTGAGGCAGTAACGGGGTGATGGGCGCCTCTGAGTGCCGATTCCGAATTGTGGTCTTATAAGCGATTCCAATAACCGAGTGAAAAGTTATGCCCGCTTGAGCGAAGGAGTGTCCATATGCGATCGCATCGGCAGCCTGCGACCACGCTCCCAGAGCGGAATTTGGGCGCCGGATCGGAAATCTCCGAATGCGACCTTGTGCCGACCGGGTTGAAGTGTCGATTTCGAATTAGTGCCTCGCGGGCCGTTCCGATCGTCGGGCGAACAAAAATCCGCGTCCTACCCAAGGGGTACGACAATCGATGTACTAGTACACACGCTCTGCGGCAAAATTTCAGCCCCGAAATGGAATTCCGCGAAACCAATGCCCTGTCGACCGTCTCGGAGCGCAGATTCCGAATTGTGGTCACATAAGCGATTCCGATACCCGGACGGAAAGTTATGCCCATTTCTTTCGCTGAAAGGGTGGGAATAAACCAGAAGGGGTGACTATATCGGTGATGGTTGTGCACCCATATCTACGTCCTGGGGACGAGGTCTCGCACTAAGTTGAACACAACTTCCGATCGTCATGGCAGGCTAAATCCGTGTGGCTGCCGGCCATCGATTTACATAATCGAGGGAGACGCTATTGCCAGAAAAACTTGGAAATAAAGTGTTCATCAGCAGGAAACACAATTTTAGAGTGCGAAACGAAGGTTTTTCGACCCCGAAACGACGTCTTATCGCCTGAGCCAATAAGGGGGCGACGGGCGCATCTGAGTGCCGATTCCGAATTGGGGTCTTATAAGTGGTTCCGATAACCGAGCGGAAAGTTATGCCCGTTTGAGCGAAGGGGAGTCCGTATGCGATCGCATCGGCAGCCCGCGACCACGCTCTCAGAGCGGAATTTGGGTGCCGGACCAGAAATCTTCGAATGTGACCTTGTGCAGATAGGGTCGAAGTGTCGATTCCGAATTCAGGCCTCGCGGGCCGTTCCGATCGCGGGGCGAACAAAAATCCACATCCTACCCAAGGGGTATGACAATCGGTGTACTAGTACACACGCTCCGCGATGAAATTTTGGCTCCGGAACGGAATTCTGCAAAACTAGAGCCCTGTCGACCGTCTCGGAGTGCCGATTCCGAATTGTGATCACATAAGCGATTCCGATACCCGGGCGGAAAGTTATGCCCATTTCTTTCGCTGAAGGGGTAGGAATAATGCGGAAGGGTGACTATATCGGCGATGTTTATGCACCCATATCTACATCCTGGGGATGAGTTCTCATGCCGAGTTGAACACAAATTCCGATCGCCGTGACAGGCTGAATCCCTATGGCTGCCTCGCCATGGATTTACGTAATCGAGGGAGACGCTACTGGTAGAAAACCTTTGAAACGGGGCGATCATCGGCTGGAAATGTAACTTTGGAGTGTGAAATGAAGGTTTTTCGACCCCAAGAGGACATCTTATCACCTGAGGTGGTAAGGGGGCGACGAGCGCCTCTGAGTGCCGATTCCTAATTGGGGTCTTATAAGCGATTCCGATAACCGAGCGGAACGTTATGCCCATTTGAGCGAAGGGGTATCCGTATGTGATCGCATCGGCAGCCCGCGACCACGCTCCCAGAGCGGAATTTGGGTGCCGGACTGAAAATCTCTGAATGCGACCATGTGCCGACTGGGTCGAAGTGCCGATTCTGAATTGGGGCCTCGCGGGCCGTTCTAATCGCCGGGCGAACAAAAATCCGCGTCCTACCCAAGGGGTACGACAATCGGTGTACTAGTACACACGCCCCATGGCGGAATTTCGGCCCCGAAATGGAATTCCGCGAAACTAGCCCCCTGTCGACCGTCTCGGAGTGCCGATTCCGAATTGTGGTCACATAAGCGATTCCAATACTTGAGCGGAAAGTTATGCACATTTCTTTCGCTGAATGGGTGGGAATAAACCGGAATGGGTGATTATATCGGCGAAGTTTGTGCACCCATATCTACATCCTGGGGACGAGGTCTCGCGCCGAGTTGAACACAGCTTCCGATCACCGTGACAAGACGAATCCTTGTGGCTACCTCGAATCCCTGTGGCCCCCTGGCGATTCACCTAATCGAGGGAGGTGCTACTGCCAGAAAACCTTGGAATCAGGGAGATCGTCGGCTAGAATCGCAATTTCAGAGCGCGAAACGAAGGTTTTTCGACCCCGAAATGATGTCTTATCACTTGGGGCTACAAGGACACAATGGGCGCCTCTGAGTGTCGATTCCGAATTGGGGTCTTATAAGAAATTCTGATAACCGAGCGGAAAGTTATGCCCGTTTGAGCGAAGGGGTGTCCGTATGCGATCGCATCGGCAGCCCGCGACCACGCTCCCGGAGAGGAATTTGGCCACCGGACCGGAAATGTCCGAATGCGACCTTGTGCCGACCGGGCCGAAGTGCCGATTCTGAAAAGGGGCCTTGCGGGCGGTTCCGATCGCCGGGCGAACAAATATCCGCGTCAAACCCAACGGGTACGACAATCGGTGTACTAATACACACGCTCTGCGGCGAATTTCGGTCCCGGAACGGAATTCTGTCGAACCAGCGCCCTGTCGACCGTCTCGGAGTGCCGATTCCGAATTGTGGTCACATCAGCGATTTCGATGTCCGGGCGGAAAGTTATATCTAGTTCTTTCGCTGAAGGGGTGAGAATAAACCGTAGTGGGTGACTATATCGGCGATGTTCGTGCACCCATATCTACGACCTCAGGGGGAGATTTTGAGCCGAGTTGAACACGACTTCCGATCGCCGTCATAGGCAGACTCTGTGTGTTGTGCCGGCCAGTGATTCGCGTAATCGAGGGAGGCACTACTGCCCGAAAACCTTGGAATTGGGGAGATCATCAGCTAGAATCGCAATTTCAAAGCGTGAAACGAACGTTTTTCGACCCAGAAACGACGTCTTATCACCGATGGTGATAAGGGGGCGACGGGCGCGTCTAAGTGTCGATTCCGAATTTGGGTCTTATAGGCGATTCTGATAACCGAGCGGAAAGTTATGCTCGTTTGAGCGAAGGGGTGTCCGTATGCGATCGCATCGGCAGGCCGCGACCACGCTCCCAGAGAGGAATTTGGCCACCGGACCGGAAATGTCCGAATGCTACCTTGTGCCGACCGGGTCGAAGTGCCGATTCTAAAATGGGGCCTTGTGGGCGGTTCCGATAGCCAGGCGAACAAATATCCGCGTCCTACCCAACGAGTACGACAATCGGTGTACTAATACACATGCTCCGCGGTGAATTTCGGCCCCGGAAGGTATTCCGTGAAACCAGCGCCCTGTCGACCGTCTCGGAGTGCCAATTTCGAATTGTGGTCACATCAGTGATTTCGATGCCCGGGCGTAAAGTTATGCCCAGTTCTTTCGCTGAAGGAGTGCGAATAAACTGTTGGGGGTGACTATATCAGCGATGTTCGTGCACCCCTATCTACGACCTCGGGTGGAGATCTCGAGCCGAGTTGAACATGACATCTGATCTCCATGATAGGCCGACTCTGTGTGTTGTGCCCGCCAGAGATTTGCTTAATCGAGGAAGGCACTACTGCCAGAAAACCTTAGAATCAGGGAGATCGTCAGCTAGAATCGTAATTTCAGAGCACAGAACGAAGGTTTTTTGACCCCAAAATGACGTCTTATCGCCTAAGGCGATAAGGGGGGACGAGCGCCTCTGAGTGCCAATTCCAAATTGGGGTCTTATAAGTGATTCTGATAACCGAGCGGAAAGTTATGCCCGTTTGAGCAAAGGGGTGTCCGTATGCGATAGCATCGGCAACCCACGACCACGCTCCCGTAGAGGAATTTGGCCGCCGGACCGAAAATGTCCGAATGTGACCTTGTGCCGACCGGGTCGAAGTGCATATTCTGAAATGGGGCCTTGTTGGCGGTTCCGATCGCCGGGCGAACAAATATCCACGTCCTACCCAACGGTTACGAAAATCGGTGTACTAATACACACGCTCCGCGGTGAATTTCGGCCATAGAGCGGAATTCCACGATACCAGCACCCTGTCGACCGTCTCGGTGTGCCGATTCCGAATTGTGGTCACATCAGCGATTCTGATGCCCGAGCGGAAAGTTATGCCCAGTTTCTTTCGTTGAAGGGGTGGGACTAAAACGTAGGGGGTGACTATATCGGCGATGTTCGTGCACCCATATGTACGACCTCGGGTGGAGATCTCGAGCCGAGTTGAACACGACTTCCGATCGCCGTCATAGGCCGACTCCGTGTGTTGTGCCCGCCAGCGATTCATCTAATCGAGGGAGGCGCTACTGCTAGAAAACCTTGGAATCGGGGAGATCGTCGGCTAGAATCACAATTTTAGAGTGCGAAATGAAGGTTTTTTGACCCCGAAACGACGTCTTATGGCCTGAGGCAGTAAAAGGCCGACGGGCGCCTCTGAGTGCCGATTCCGGATTGGGGTCTTATAAGCAATTCTGATAATCGAGCGGAACGTTATGCCCGTTTGAGCGAAGGGGTGTCCGTATGCGATCGCAACGGCAGCCCCGCGACCACGCTCCCAGAGAGGAATTTGGCCGCCGGACCGGAAATGTCCCAATGCAACCTTGTGTCGACCGGGTGGAAGTCCGATTCTGAAATGGGGCCTTGCGGGCGGTTCCAATCGCCGGGCGAACAAATATCCATGTCCTACCCAACGGGTACGACAATCGGTGTACTAATACACACGCTATGCGGCGAATTTCGTCCCCGAAACGGAATTCCGCAAAACCAACGCCCTGTCGACTGTCTCGGAGTGTCGATTCCGAATTGTGGTCACATCAGCGATTCCGATGCCCGGGCGGAAAGTTATGCCTAGTTCTTTCGCTGAAGGGGTGGGAATAAACCGTAGGGGTGACTATATCGGCGATGTTCGTGCACCCATATCTACGACATCGGGTGGAGATCTCGAGCCGAGTTGAACACGACTTCCGATCGCCGTCATAGGCCGACTCCGTGTGTTGTCCCGCCAACAATTCGCCTAATCAAGGGAGGAGCTACTGCCAGAAAACCTTGGAATCAGGGAGATCGTCGGCTACAATCTCAATTTTGGAGCACGAAACGAAGGTTTTTCGACCCCGAAACGACATCTTATCACCTGAGGCAATAAGGGGGCGACGGACGCCTCTAAGTGCCGATTCCAAATTGGGGTCTTCTAAGCGATTCTGATAACCGAGCAGAAAGTTATGCCCGTTTGAGCGCAGGGGTGTCCGTATGCGATCGCATCGGCAGCCCGCGACCACGCTCCCGGAGAGGAATTTGGCCCCCGGATAGGAAGTGTCCGAATGCGACTTTATGCCGACCGGGTCGAAGTTCCGATTCTGAAATGGGGCCTTGCGGGCGGTTCCGATTGCCGGGCGAATAAATATCTATATCCTACCCAACGGGTATGACAATCGGTGTACTAATACACACGCTTCGCGGCGAATTTCGGCCCCGAAACGGAATTCCGTGAAAACAGCACCCTGTCGACCGTCTCGGAGTGCCGATTCTGAATTGTGGTCACATCAGCGATTCCGATGTCCGGGCGGAAAGTTATGCCCAGTTCTTTTGCTGAAGGGGTGGGAATAAACCGTAGGGGGTGACTATATCGGCGATGTTCGTGCACCCATATGTACGACCTCAGGTGGAGATCTTGAGACGAGTTGAACATGACTTCCGATCGCTGTGATAGGTTGACTCCGTGTGTTGTGTCCGCCAGCAATTCTCCTAATCGAGGGAGGCGCTACTGCCAGAAAACCTTGGAATCGGAGAGATCGTCGGTTAGAATCGCAATTTCCGAGCGCGAAACGAAGGTTTTTCGACCCCAAAACGACGTCTTGTCGCTTGAGCAATAAGGGGTCGACGGGTGCCTCTTAGTGCCGATTCCGAATTGGGGTCTTATAAGCGATTCTGATAACCGAGTGGAAACTATGCCCGTTTGAGCGAAGGGCTGTCCGTATGCGATCGCATCGGTAGCCCGCGACCACGCTCCGAGAGAGGAATTTGGGCGCCGGACCGGAAATGTCTGAATGTGACTTTGTGCTGACCGAATCGAAGTGCCGATTCTGAAATGGGGCCTTGCGGGCGGTTCCGATCGTCGGGCGAACAAATATCCGCATCCTACCCAACGGGTACGACAATCGGTGTACTAATACACACGCTCCGTGGCGAATTACGGCCCCGGAACGGAATTCCATGAAACCATCACCCTGTCGACCGTCTCGGAGTGCCGATTCGAATTATGGTCACATCAGCGACTCCAAAGTCCGTGCGGAAAGTTATGCCCAGTTCTTTCACTGAAGGGGTGGGAATAAACCGTAGGGGTGACTATATCGGCGATGTTCGTGCACCCATATCTACGACCTCGGGTGGAGATCTCAAGCCGAGTTGAACACGACTTCCGATCGCCGTGATAGGCCTACTCCGTGTGTTGTGCCCGCCAGCGATTCGCTTAATCGAGGGAGGCACTACTGCCAGAAAACCTTGGAATCGGGGAGATCGTCAGCTAGAATCATAATTTCGTAGCGCGAACTGAAGGTCTTTCGACCCCGAAATGACGTCTTATCGCCTGAGGCAATAATGGGGCGACAGGCGCCTCTGAGTGCCGATTCCGAATTGGGGTCTTATAAGTGATTCTGATATCCGAGCGGAAAGTTATGCCCGTTTGAGCGAAGGGGAGTCCATATGTGATCGCATCGGCAGCCCACGACCACGCTCCCGAAGTCCCGGAGAGGAATTTTGCCGCCTGACTGGAAATGTCCGAATGCGACCTTGTGCTGACCGGGTCGAAGTTCCAATTCTGAAATTGGGCCTTGCGGGCGGTTCCGATCGCCGGGCGAACAAATATCTGCGTCCTACCCAACGTGTACGACAATCGGTGTACTAATACACACGCTCCGTTGCGAATTTCGGCCCCGAAACGGAATTCCGAGAAACCAGCGCCCTGTCGACCGTCTCGGAGTGCCGATTCCGAATTGTGTCACATCAGCGATTCCGATGCACGGGCAGAACGTTATGCCCAATTCTTTCGCTGAAGGGGTGGGAATAAACCGTAGGGGGTGAGTATATCGGCGATGTTTGTGCACCCATATCTACAAGTTCGGGTGGAGATCTCGAGCTGAGTTGAACACGACTTCCAATCGCTGTGAGAGGCTGACTCCGTGTGTTGTGCCCGCCAGTGATTCGCATAATCGAGCGTGGCGCTACTGCCAGAAAACCTTTGAATCGAGGAGATCGTCGGCTAGAATCACAATTTCAGAGCGAGAAATGAAGGTTTTTTGACCCCGAAATGTCGTCCTATCGCCAGAGGCAATAAGGGGGCAACGGGCGCCTCTGAGTGCCGATTCCGATTTGGGGTCTTATAAGCGATTCTGATATCCGCGCAGAAAGTTATGCCTGTTTGAGCGAAGGGGTGTCCGTATTCAATCGCATCGGCAGCCCGCGACCACGCTCCCGAAGAGGAATTTGGCCGTCGGACCGGAAATGTCCGAATGCAACCTTGTGCCGACCGGGTGGAAGTGCCGATTCTGAAATGAGGCCTTGCGGGGGGTTCCGATCGTCGGGCGAACAAATATCTGCGTCCTACCCAACGGGTACGACAATCGATGTACTAATACACACGCTCTGCGGTGAATTTCGGCCCCAGAACGGAATTCCATGAAACCAGTGCCCTGTCGACCGTCTCGGAGTGTCGATTTTGAATTGTGGTCACATCAGCGATTCCGATGTCCGGGCGAAAAGTTATGCCCAGTTCTTTCGCTGAAGGGGTGGGAATAAACCGTAGGGAGTGACTATATCGGCGATGTTCGTGCACCCATATCTACGACCTCGGGTGGAGATCTCGAGCCGAGTTGAACACGACTTCCGATCGCCGTCATAGGCCAACTCTGTGTGTGTCCCGCCAGTATTCTCCTAATCAAGGGAGGAGCTACTGCCAGAAAACCTTGGAATCGGGGAGATCGTCGGCTACAATCTCAATTTCGGAGCACGAAACGAAGGTTTTTCGACCCCGAAACAACATCTTATCACCTGAGGCAATAAGGGGGTGACGGGAGCCACTAAGTGCCGATTCCGAATTGGGATCTTATAAGCGATTCTGATAATCGAGCAAAAAGTTATGCCCGTTTGAGCGAAGGGGTGTCCGTATGCGATCGCATCGGCAGCCTGCGACCACGCTCCCAGAGAGGAATTTGGCCCCCGGATAGGAAGTGTCCAAATGCGACTTTGTGCCGACCGGATCGAAGTGCCGATTCTGAAATGGGGCCTTGCGGGAGGTTCCGATTGCCGGGCGAACAAATATCAACATCCTACGCAACGGGTATGACAATCGGTGTACTAATACACACGCTCCGCGGTGAATTTCGGCCCCGGAACGGAATTCCGTGAAACCAGCACCCTGTCGACCGTCTCGGAGTGCCGATTCCGAATTGTGGTCACATCAGCGATTCCGATGTCCGGGCAGAAAGTTATGCCCAGCTCTTTCGCTGAAGGGGTGGGAATAAACCGTAGGGGGTGACTATATCGGCGATGTTCGTGCACCCATATGTACGACCTCAGGTGGAGATCTTGAGACGAGTTGAACATGACTTCCGATTGCCATGATAGGCTGACTCCATGTGTTGTGCCCGCCAGCGATTCACCTAATCGAGGGAGGCGCTACCGCCAGAAAACCTTGGAATCAGGGAGATCGTTGGCTAGAATCGCAATTTCGGAATGTGAAATGAAGGTCTTTCGCCCCCAAAATGATGTCTTATCGCCTGAGGCAATAAGGGGGCGACGGGCGCCTCTGAGTGCTGTTTCCGAATTGGGGTCTTATAAGCGATTCTGATAACCGAGCAGAAAGTTATGCCCGTTTGAGCGTAGGGGTGTCTGTATGCGATCGCATCGGCAGCCCGCGAACGCGCTCCCAGAGAGGAATTTGGCCGCCAGACCGAAAATGTCCGAATGCGACCTTGTGTCGATCGGGTCGAAGTGTAGATTCTAAAATGGGGCCTTGCGGGTGGTTCCGATCGTCGGGAGAACAAATATCCGCGTCCTACCCAACGGGTACGACAATCGGTGTACTAATACACACGCTCCGTGACGAATTTCGGCCCCGGAATAAAATTCTGTGAAGCTAGTGCCTTGCCGACCGTCTCAGGGTGCCGATTCCGAATTGTGGTCACATCAGCGATTCCGATGTCCGGGCCGAAAGTTATGCTCAGTTCTTTCGCTGAACGGGTGGGAATAAACCGTAGGGGGTGACTATATCGACGATGTTTGTGCACCCATATCTATGACCTCGGGTGGAGATCTTGAGCCGATTTGAACACGACCTCCGATCGGCATGATAGGCCAACTCCGTGTGTTGTGCCCGCCAGCAATTCGCCTAATCGAGGGAGGCACTACTGCAAGAAAACCTTGGAATCGGGGAGATCATCGTCTAGAATCACAATTTTGGAGCGCGAAACGAAGGTTTTTCGACCCCGAAATGACGTATTATCACTTGAGTAGTAAGGTAGCGACGGGCGCCTCTGAGTGCCTATTCTGAATTGGGGTTTTATAAGCAATTATGATAACCGAGCGGAAAGTTATGCCCATTTGAGAGAAGGGGTGTCCGTGTACGATCGCATCGGCAGCCCGCGACCACGCTCCCGGAGAGGAATTTGGCCGCTGAACCGGAAATGTCCGAATGCGACCTTGTGCCGACCGGGTCGAAGTGCAGATTCTGAAATATCCGCGTTCTGCCCAATGGGTACGACAATCGGTGTACTAATACACATGCTCCGTGGCGAATTTCGGTCCCAGAATGGAATTCTATGAAACTAGCGTCCAGTCGAGCGTCTCGGCGTGCCGATTCCGAATTGTGGTCACATCAGCGATTCTGATGCCCAGGCGGAAAGTTATGCCCAGTTCTTTCGCTGAAGGGGTGGGAATAAACCGCAGGGGTGACTATGTTGGCGATGTTCTTGCACCCATATCTACAACCTCGGGTGGAGATCTCGAGCCGCGTTGAACATGACTTCCGATCGCCGTGATAAGCTGACTCCGTGTGTTGTGCCTGCCAGCGATTCGCCTAATCGAGGGAGGCGCTACTGCCAGAAAACCTTGGAATCGGGGAGATCGTCGGATAGAATCGCAATTTCGGAGCGCGAAACGAAGGTTTATCGACCTCGAAAAGATCTTATTGCCTATGGCTATAAGGGGGCGACTGGCGCCTCTGAGTTTCGATTCTGAATTGGGGTCTTATAAGCGATTCTGATAACTGAGCGGAAAGTTATGCCCGTTTGAGCGAAGGGGTGTCCATATGCGATCGCATCGGCAACCCGCGATCACGCTCCCGGAGAGGAATTTGGCCGCCGGACCGGAAATGTCCAAAGGCGACCTTGTGCCGACCGGGTCGAAGTGCCGATTCTGAAATGGGGCCTTGCGGGTGGTTCCGATCTCGGGGTGGACAAAATATCCGCGTTCTACCCAACGGGTACGACAATCGGTGTACTAATACACATGCTCCGCGGTAAATTTCGGCCCCGCAACGGAATTCCACGAAACCAGCGCCCTGTCGACCGTCTCAGAGTGCCCATTCCGAATTGTGGTCACATCAGCGATTCCGATGCCCGGGTGGAAAGTTATTTCCCGTTCTTTCGCTGAAGGGGTGGGAATAAACCGTAGGTGGTGACAATATCAGCGATGTTCATGCACCCATATCTACGACCTCGGGTGGAGATCTTGAGCCGAGTTGAACACGACTTCCGATCACCGTGATAAGCTAACTCCGTGTGTTGTGCCTGCCAGCGATTCGCCTAATCGAGGGAGGCGCTACTGCCAGAAAACCTTGGAATCGGGGAGATCGTCGGATAGAATCGCAATTTCGGAGCGCGAAACGAAGGTTTATCGACCCCGAAAAGACGACTTATCGCCTGTGGCTATAAGGGGGCGACTGGCGCCTCTGAGTGTCGATTCCGAATTGGGGTCTTATAAGCGATTCTGATAACCGAGCGGAAAGTTATGCCCGTTTGAGCGAAGGGGTGTCCGTATGCGATCGCATCAGTAGCCCGCGACCACGCTCCTGGAGAGGAATTTGGCCGCCGGACCTGAAATGTCCGAATGTGACCTTGTGCCGACTGTGTCGAAGTGCCGATTCTGAAATGGGGCCTTGCGGGCGGTTCTGATCTTCGGGCGAACAAATATCTGTGTCCTACCCAACGGGTACGACAATCGGTGTACTAATACACACGCTACGCGGCGAATTTCAGCCCAGGAACAGAATTCCGCGAAACCAGCACCCTGTCAACCGTCTCGGAGTGCCGATTCCGAATTGTGGTCACATCAGCGATTCCGATGCCCGGGCGGAAAGTTATGCCCAGTTTTTTCACTGAAGGGGTGGGAATAAACCATAGGGGGTGACTATATCGGTGATGTTCGTACACCCATATCTACGACCTCGGGTGGAGATCTCGAGCCGAGTTGAACACGACTTCCGATCGCCGTGATAGGCCGACTCCGTGTGTTGTGCCAGCCAGCGATTCACCAAATCGAGGGAGGTGCTACTTGAAGAAAATCTTGGAATCGGGGAGATCGTCGACTAGAATCGCAATTTCAGAGTGCGAAACGAAGGTTTATCGACCCCGAAACGACGTCTTATCGCCTGTGGCGATAAGGGTGACGGGCGCCTCTGAGTGCCGATTCCGAATTGGGGGCTTATAAGCGATTCTGATAACCGAGCGGAAAGTTATGCTCGTTTGAGAGAAGGGGTGTCCGTATGCGATCGCATCGACAGCCCGCGACCACGCTCCTGGAGAGGAATTTGGCTGCCGGACCGAAATGTCTGAATGCGACCTTGTGGCGACCGGGTCGAAGTGCCGATTCTGAAATGGGGCCTTGCGGGTGGTTCCAATCTCTGGGCGAACAAATATCTGCCTCCTACCCAACGGGTACGACAATCTGTGTACTAATACACACACTCCGCGGTGAATTTCGGCCGCGAAACAGAATTCCACAAAACTAGTGCCCTGTCGACCATCTCGGAGTGTCGATTCCGAATTGTGGTCACATTAGCGATTCTGATGCCCGTGCTGAAAGTTATGCCCAGTTCTTTCGTTGAAGGGGTGGGAATAAACCGTAAGGGGTGACTATATCGGCGATGTTCGTGCACTCATATCTACGACCTCGGGTGGAGTACTCCAGCCGAGTTGAACATGACATCCGATCGCCGTGATAGGCCAACTCCGTGTGTTGCGCCTGCCAGCGATTCGCCTAATCGAGGGAGGCGCTACTGCCAAAAAACCATGGAATCAGGGAGATCGTCGGCTATAATCGCAATTTCGGAGAGCGAAACGAAGGTTTTCGACCCCGAAATGACGTCTTATCGCCTGAGGCAATAAGGAGGCATCGGGAGCTTCTGAGTGCCGATTCCGAATTGGGGTCTTATAAGCGATTCTGATAACCGAGCGGAAAGTTATGCCCGTTTGAACGAAGGGGTGTCCGTATGCGATCACATCGGCAGCTTGCGACCACGCTTCCGGAGAGGAATTTCGCCGCCGGACTGGAAATGTCTGAATGCGACGTTGTGCGACTCGACACGATCGGAAGTCGTGTTCAACTCGACGCGAGATCTCCTCCCCAGGTCGTGGATATGGGTGCCCGAACATCGCCGATATAGTCTCCCCCTCCGGTTTATTCCCACCCCTTCAGCGAAAGAATTGGGCATAACTTTCCGCACGGGCGTCGGAATCGCTTATGTGACCAAAATTTGGAATCGGAACTCCGAGACGGTCGACAGGGCGCTTGTTTCACGGAATTCCGTTCCGGGGCCAAAATACCCCCCAGAGGGTGTCTACCAGTACACCGACTGCCGTACGCTCCAGTCGGACGTGGATATTTGTTCGTCCGGGGTTCGGAACCGCCCGCGAGGCCCCAAATCAGAAACGACACTTCGACCCGGTCGGTAAAAGGTCACGTTCGGAGATTTCCTGTCCGGCGCCCAAATTCCTCTCCGGGAGCGCGGTCGCGGGCTGCCGATGCGTTCGCATACGGACACCCCTTCGCTCAAACGGGCGTAACTTTTCGCTCGGTTATCGGAATCGCTTATAAGACCCCAATTCGGAATCGACACTCAGAGGCGCTCGATGCCCCATTATTGTTGCAAGCGATAAGACGTCGTATCGGGGTCGAAAAACCTTTGTTTCGCACTCCGAAATTACGATTCTAGTCGACGATCTCCCCGATTCCAAGATTTTTTGCCAGTAGCGACTCCCTCGATTGTGCGAATCACTGGCGGAGCCCACACGCGGAGCCGCCCAGTCACAGCGATCGGAAGTCGTGTTCAACTCGATGCGAGATCTCCTCCCCAGGTCGTGGATATGGGTGCCCGAACATCGCCGATATAGTCACCCCCTCCGGTTTATTCCCACCCCTTCAGCGAAAGAATTGGGCAGAACTTTCCGCACGGGCGTCGGAATAGCTTATGTGACCACAATTCAGAAGGCACTCTGAGACGGTCGAAAGGGCGCTGGTTTCGCGGAATTCCGTTCCGGGGCTAAAATACCCCCAGGAGCATGTGTACTAGTACACCGACTGCCGTACTCTCCAGTCGGACGTGTATATTGTTCGCCCGGGTTCGGAACCACCCGCGAGGCCCCAAATGAGAATCGGCACTTCGACCCGGTCAGTTAAAGGTCACGTTCGGAGATTTCCGGTCCGGCGCCCAAATTCCTCTCCGGGAGCGAGGTCGCGGGCTACGGATGCGATCGCATACGGACACCCCATTGCTCAAACGGGCGTAACTTTTCGCTCGGTTATCGGAATCGCTTAGAAGACCCCAATTCGGAATCGGCACTTAGAGGCGCTCGACGCCCCCTTATCGCCGCAGGCGATAAGGTCGTATCGGGGTCGAAAAACCTTCGTTTCGCACTCCGAAATTGCGATTCTAGTCGACGATCTCCCCGATTCCAAGGTTTTTTGCCAGTAGAGACTCCCTCAATTGGGGGAATCGCTGGCGAGCCCACACACGGAGCCGCCCTGTCACAGCGATCGGAAGTAGTGTTCAACTCGACACGAGATCTCCTCCCCAGGACGTGGATATGGGTGCCCGAACATCGTCGATATAGTCACCCCCTCCGGTTTATTCCCACCCGTTCAGCGAAGGAATTAGGCATAACTTTCCTCACGGGCGTCAGAATCGCTTATGTGACCAAAATTTGGAATCGGCACTCCGAGACGGTCGACAGGGCGTTGGTTTCACGGAATTTCGTTCCGGGGCCAAAATACCCCACAGAGCGTGTGTACTAGTACACCGACTGCCGTACCCTCCAGTCGGACGTCGATATTTGTTCGTCCGGGGTTTAGAACCGCCCGCGAGGCCCCAAATCAGAAACGACACTTCGACCCAGTCGGTAAAAGGTCACGTTCGGAGATTTTCGGTCCGGCGCCCAAATTCCTCTCCGGGAGCGCGGTCGCGGGCTGCCGATGCGAATACGGACACCCCTTCGCTCAAACGGGCGTAACTTTTCGCTCGGTTATAGGAATCGCTTATAAGACCCCAATTCGGAATCGGCACTCAGAGGTGCTCGATGCCCCTCAGTGCCACAGGCGATAAGACGTCGTATCGGGGTCGAAAAACCTTCGTTTCGCACTCCGAAATTATGATTCTAGTCGACGATCTCCCCGATTCCAAGGTTTTTTTCCAGTAGCGACTCCCTCGATTGTGCGAATCGCTGGCGGAGCCCACACGCGGAACCGCCCAGTCACAGCCATCGAAAGTCATGTTCAACTCGACGCGAGATCTCCTCCCCAGATCGTGGATATGGGTGCCCGAACATCGCCGATATAGTCACCCCCTTCGGTTTATTCCCACCCCTTCAGCGAAAGAATTGGGCTTAACTTTCCGCACGGGCGTCGGAATCGCTTATGTGACCACAATTCAGAATCGGCACTCTGAGACGATCGAAAGGGCGTTGGTTTCGCGGAATTCCGTTCCGGGGCCAAAATACCCCCAGGAGCGTGTGTACTAGTACACCGACAGCCGTACCCTCCAGTCGGACGTGTATATTTGTTCGCCCGAGGTTCGGAACCGCCCGCGAGGCCCCAAATCAGAATCGGCACTTCGACCCGGTCAGTTAAAGGTCACGTTCGGAGATTTCCGGTCCGGCGCCCAAATTCCTCTCCGGGAGTGCGGTCGCGGGCTGCGTATGCGATCGCATACGGATACCCCATTGCTCAAACGGGTGTAACTTTTCGCTCGGTTATCGGAATCGCTTATAAGACCCCAATTCGGAATCGGCACTCAGAGGCGCTCGACGCCCCCTAATTGCTGCAGGCGATAAGACGTCGTATCGGGGTCGAAAAACCTTTGTTTCGCACTCCGAAATTGCGATTCTAGTCGACGATCTCCCCGATTCCAAGGTTTTTTGCCAGTAGCGACTCCCTAGATTGTGCGAATCACTGGAGGAGCCCACACGCGGAGCCGCCCAGTCACAGCGATCGGAAGTCGTCTTCAACTCGACACGAGATCTCCTCCCCAGGTCGTGGATATGGATGCCCGAACATCGCCGATATAGTCACCCCCTCCGATTTATTCCCACCCCTTCAGCGAAAGAATTGGGCATAACTTTCCGAACGAGCGTCGGAATCGCTTATGTGACCACAATTTGGAATCGGCACTCTGAGACGGTCGACAGGGCGCTGGTTTTGCGGAATTCTGTTCCGGGGCCAAAATACCCCCCGAAGAGTGTGTACTAGTACACCGACTCCCGTACCCTCCAGTCGGACGTGGATATTTGTTTGCCCGGGGTTCGAAACCGCCTGCGAGGCCCCAAATCAGAATCGGCACTTCGACCCGGTCGGTTAAAGGTCACGTTCGGAGATTTCCGGTCCGGTGCGATCGCATACGGACACCCCTTCGCTCAAACGGGCGTAACTTTTCGCTCGGTTATCAGAATTGCTTATAAGACCCCAATTCGGAATCGGCACTCAGGGGCGTCCGATGTCCCCTTATTTCCGCAGGTGATAAAACGTCGTATCGGGGTCGAAAAACCTTTGTTTCGCACTCAAAAATTGCGATTCTAGTCGACGATCTCTCCGATTCCAAGGTTTTTTGCCAGTAGCGACTCCCTCGGTTGTGCGAATCGCTGGCGGACCCCACACGCGGAGCCGCCCAGTCACAGCGATCGGAAGTCGTGTTCAACTCGATGCGAGATCTCCTCCCCAGGTCATGGATATGGGTGCCCGAACATCGCCGATATAGTCACCCCCTCCGGTTTATTCCCACCCCTTCAACGAAAGAATTGGGCATAACTTTCCGCACGGGCGTCGAAATCGCTTATGTGACTACAATTCGGAATCGGCACTCCGAGACGGTCGACAGGGCGCTGGTTTCGCAGAATTCCATTCCACGGCCAAAATACCCCCCGGAGCGTGTGTACTAATACACCGACTACCGTACCCTCCAGTTGGATGTGGATATTTGTTCGCCCGGGGTTCGGAACCGCCCGCGAGGACCCAAATCAGAATCGGCACTTCGACCCTGTCGGTAAAAGGTCACGTTCGGAGATTTCTGGTCCGGCGCCCAAATTCCTCTCCGGAAGCGCGGTCGCGGGCTGCGGATGCGTTCGCATACGGACACCCCTTCGCTCGAACGGGAGTAACTTTTCGCTCGGTTATCGGAATCGCTTATAAGACCCTAATTCGGAATCGGCACTCAGAGGCGCTCGACGCCTCCTTATGGCCGCAGGCGATAAGATGTCATATCGGGGTCGAAAAACCTTTGTTTCGCACTCAAAAATTGCGATTCTAGTCGACGATCTCTCCGATTCCAAGGTTTTTTGCCAGTAGCGACTCCCTCGGTTGTGCGAATCGCTGGCGGACCCCACACGCGGAGCCGCCCAGTCACAGCGATCGGAAGTCGTGTTCAACTCGATGCGAGATCTCCTCCCCAGGTCATGGATATGGGTGCCCGAACATCGCCGATATAGTCACCCCCTCCGGTTTATTCCCACCCCTTCAACGAAAGAATTGGGCATAACTTTCCGCACGGGCGTCGAAATCGCTTATGTGACTACAATTCGGAATCGGCACTCCGAGACGGTCGACAGGGCGCTGGTTTCGCAGAATTCCATTCCACGGCCAAAATACCCCCCGGAGCGTGTGTACTAATACACCGACTACCGTACCCTCCAGTTGGATGTGGATATTTGTTCGCCCGGGGTTCGGAACCGCCCGCGAGGACCCAAATCAGAATCGGCACTTCGACCCTGTCGGTAAAAGGTCACGTTCGGAGATTTCTGGTCCGGCGCCCAAATTCCTCTCCGGAAGCGCGGTCGCGGGCTGCGGATGCGTTCGCATACGGACACCCCTTCGCTCGAACGGAGTAACTTTTCGCTCGGTTATCGGAATCGCTTATAAGACCCTAATTCGGAATCGCACTCAGAGGCGCTCGACGCCTCCTTATGGCCGCAGGCGATAAGATGTCATATCGGGGTCGAAAAACCTTCATTTCGCACTCCGAAACCGATCTCCTCGATTCCAATGTTTTTTGCCAGTAGCGACTCCCTCGATTGTGCGAATCGCTGGCGGAGCCCACACGCGGAGCTGCCCAGTCACAGCAATCAGAAGTCGTATTCAACTCGACTCGAGATCTCCTCCCCAGGTCGTGGATATGGGTGCCCGAAGATCGCCGATATAGTCACCCCCTCCGGTTTATTCCCACCCCTTCAGCGAAAGAATTAGGCATAACATTCCGCACGGGCGTCGGAATCGCTTATGTGACCACAATTCAGAATCGGCACTCTGAGACGGTCGACAGGGCGCTTGTTTTACGGAATTTCGTTCCGGGGCCAAAATACCCCCCGGAGCGTGTGTACTAATACACCGACTGTCGTACCCTCCAGTTGGACGTGGATATTTGTTCGCCCGGGGTTCGGAACCGCCCGCGAAGCCCCAAATCAGAATCGGCACTTCGACCCGGTCGGTTAAAGGTCACGTTCGGAGATTTCCGATCCGGCGCCCAAATTCCTCTCTGGGAGAACGGTCGCGGGCTGCGGATGCGATCGCATACGGACACCCCTTCGCTCAAATGGGCGTAACTTTTCGCTCGGTTATCGGAATCGCTTATAAGACCCCAATTAGGAATCGGCACTCAGAGGCGCTTGACGACCCCTTAATGCCGCAAGTGATAAGATGTAGTTTCAGGGTCGAAAAACCTTCGTTTCACACTCCGAAATTGCGATTCTAGTTGACTATCTCCCCGATTCCAAGGTTTTTTACCAGAAGCCACTCCCTCGATTATGCGAATCGTTGGCGGAGCCCACACGCGGAGCCGTCCAATCACAGCGATCGGAAGTCATGTTCAATTCGACGTGAGATCTCCTCCCCAGGTCGTGGATATGGGTGCCCGAACATCGCCGATATAGTCACCCCCTCTGGTTTTTTCCCACCCCTTTAGCGAAAGAATTGGGCATAACTTTCCGCACGGGCGTCGGAATCGCTTATGTGACCACAATTCGGAATCGGCTCTCCGAGACGGTCGACAGGGCGCTGGTTTTGTGGAATTCCGTTCCGGGGCCAAAATGCCCCCTGGAGCATGTGTACTAGTACACCGACTGCCGTACCCTCCAGTCGGATGCGGATATTTGTTCGCCCGGGGTTCGGAACCGCCCGCGAGGCCCTAAATCAGAATCGGCACTTCGACCCGGTCGGTAAAAGGGCACGTTCGGAGATTTCCGGTCCGGTGCCCAAATTCCTCTCCGGGAGCCTGGTCGCGGGCTGCCGATGCGATCGCATACGGACACCCCTTCGCCCAAACGGGCGTAACTTTTCGCTCGGTTATCGGAATCGCTTATAAGACCCTAATTCAGAATCGGCACTCAGAGGCGCTCGACGCCCCCTTATTGCCGCAGGCGATAAGATGTCGTATCAGGGTCGAAAAACCTTCGTTTCGCACTCCGAAATTGCGATTCTAGTCGACGATCTCCCCGATTCTAAGGTTTTTTGCCAATAGCGACTCCCTCGATTGTGCGAATCGCTAGCGGAGCCCACACGCGGAGCCGCCCAGTCACAGCGATCGGAAGTCGTGTTCAACTCGACGCGAGATCTCCTCCCTAGGTCGTGGATATGGGTGCCCGAACATCGCCGATATAGTCACCCCTCCGATTTATTCCCACCCCTTCAGCGAAAGAATTGGGCATAACTTTCCGCACGGGCGTCGGAATCGCTTATGTGACCACAATTCGGAATCGACACTCCGAGACGATCGACAGGGCGCTGGTTTCGCGGAATTTCGTTTCGGGGCCAAAATACCTCCCGGAGCGTGTGTACTAATACACTGACTGCCGTACCCTCCAGTCGGTCGTGGATATTTGTTCGCCCGGAGTTCGGAACCGCCCGCGAGGCCCCAAATCAGAATCGACACTTCGACCCAGTCGGTAAAAGGTCACGTTCAGAGATTTCCAGTCCGGCGCCCAAATTCCTCTCTGGGAGCGCGGTCGCGGGCTGCGGATGCATTCGCATACGGACACCCCTTCGCTCAAACGGGCGTAACTTTTCGCTCGGTTATCGGAATCGCTTATAAGACCCTAATTCGGAATCGGCACTCAGAGGCGCTCGACGCCTCCTTATGGCCGCAGGCGATAAGATGCCGTATCGGGGTCGAAAAACCTTCGTTTCGCACTCCGAAATTGTGATTCTAGTCAACGATCTCCCCGATTCCAAGGTTTTTTGCCAGTAGCGTTTCCCTCGATTGTGCGAATCGCTGGCGGAGCCCACACGCGCAACCGCCCAGTCACAGCGATCGGAAGTCGTGTTCAACTCGACTCGAGATCTCCTACCCAAGTCGTGGATATGGGTACCCGAACATCGCCGATATAGTCACCCCCTCCTTTTTATTCCCACCCCTTCAGCGAAAGAATTGGGCATAACTTTCCGCACGGGCGTCGAAATCGCTTATGTGACCACAATTCAGAATCGGCACTCTGAGACGGTCGACAGGGCGCTGGTTTACGGAATTCCATTCCGAGGCCAAAATACCCCCGTAGCATGTGTTAGTACACCGACTGCCGTACCCTCCAGTCGGACGTGGATATTTGTTCGCCCGGGGTTCGGAACCGCCCGCGAGGCCCCAAATCAGAATCGGCACTTCAACCCGGTCGGTTAAAGGTCACGTTCGGAGATTTCCGTTCCGGCGCCCAAATTCCTCTCCGGGAGCGTGGTCGCGGGCTGCGGATGCGATCGCATACGGACACCCCTTCGCTCAAATGGGCGTAAATTTTCGCTCGGTTATCGAAATCGCTTATAAGACCCCAATTAGGATTCGGCACTCAGAGGCGCTCGACGACCCTTATTGCCGCAGGTGATAAGATGTAGTTTCGGGTCGAAAAACCTCGTTTCGCACTCCTAAATTACGATTCTAGTCAACGTCTCCCCGATTCCAAGGTTTTTTGCCAGAAGCGACTCCTCGATTGTGTGAATCACTGGCGGAGCCCACACGCGGAGCCACCCAGTCACAGCGATCGGAAGTCGTGTTCAACTCGACGTGAGATCTCCTCCCTAGGTCGTGGATATGGGTGCCCGAACATCGCCGATATAGTCACCCCCTCTGGTTTATTCCCACCCCTTTAGCGAAAGAATTGGGCATAACTTTCCGCACGGGCGTCGGAATCGCTTATGTGACCACAATTCGGAATCGGCACTCCGAGACGGTCGACAGGGCGCTGGTTTTGTGGAATTCCGTTCAGGGGAAAAAATACCCCCTGGAGCATGTGTACTAGTACACCGACTGCCGTACCCTCCAGTTGAATGTGGATATTTGTTTGCCCAGGGTTCGGAACCGCCCGCGAGGCCCCAAATCAGAATCGGCACTTCGACCCGGTCGGTAAAAGGTCACGTTCGGAGATTTCCGGTCCGGCGCCCAAATTACTTTCCGGGAGCGTGGTCGCGGCTGCCGATGCTTTCACATACGGACACCCTTTTGCTCAAACGGGCGTAACTTTTCGCTCGGTTATCGGAATCACTTATAAGACCCTAATTCGGAATCGGCACTCAGAAGAGCTCGAGGCCGCCTTACTGCCTCAGGCAATAAGATGCCGTATCGTGGTCGAAAAACCTTTGTTTCGCACTCCGAAATTGTGATTCTAGTCGACGATCTCCCCGATTCTAAGGTTTTTTGCCAGTAGCGACTCCTTCGATTGTGCGAATCGCTGGCGGAGCCCACACGCAGAGCCGCCCAGTCACAGTGATCGGAAGTCGTGTTCAACTCAACGCGAGAACTCCTCCCCACGTCGTGGATATGGGTGCCCGAACATCGCCGATATAGTCACCCCCTCCGGTTTATTCCCACCCCTTCAGCGAAAGAATCGGGCATAACTTTCCGCACGGGCGTCAGAATCGCTTATGTGACCACAATTCGGAATCGGCACTTCGAGACGGTCGACAGGGCGCTGGTTTTGCGGAATTTCATTCCGGGGCCAAAATACCCCCCGGAGCGTGTGTACTAGTACACCGACTGCCGTACCCTCCAGTCGGACGTGGATATTTGTTCGCCCGGGGTTCGGAATCGCCCGCGAGGCCCCAAATCAGAATCGGCACTTTGACCCGGTCGGTAAAAGGACACGTTCGGAGATTTCCGGTCCGGCGCCCAAAATACTTTCCGGGAGCGCGGTCGCGGGCTGCCGATGCGTTCGCATACGGACACCCTTTCGCTCAAACGGGCGTAACTTTTCGCTCGGTTATCGGAATCGCTTATAAGACCTTAATTCTGAATCGGCACTCAGAGGCGCTCGACGCCTCCTTATTGCCGCAGGCGATAAGATGCCGTATCGGGGTCGAAAAACCTTCGTTTCGCACTCCGAAATTGTGATTCTAGTCGACAATCTCCCCGATTCTAAGGTTTTTTGCCAGTAGCGACTCCTTCGATTATGCGAATCGCTAGCGGAGCCCACACGCGGAGCCGCCCAGTCATAGTGATCGAAAGTCGTGTTCAACTCAACGCGAGAACTCCTCCCCACGTCATGGATATGAGTGCCCGAACATCGCCGATATAGTCACCCCCTCCGGTTTATTCTCACCCCTTCAGCGAAAGAATTGGGCATAACTTTCCGCACGGGCGTCAGAATCGCTTATGTGACCAGAAATCGGAATCGGCACTCCGAGACGGTCGACAGGGCTCTGGTTTTGCGGAATTCCGTTCCGGGGCCAAAATACCCCCCGGAGCGTGTGTACTAGTACACCGACTGCCGTACCCTCCAGTCGGACGTGGATATTTGTTCGCCCGGGCTTCGGAACCGCCCGCGAGGCCCCAAATCAGAATCGGCACTTCGAACCGGTCGGCAAAAGGTCACGTTCGGAGATTTCCCGTCCGGCGCCCAAATTTCTCTCCGGGAGCGCGGTCGTGGGCTGCCGATGCGATCGCATATGGACACCCCCTCGCTCAAACGGGCGTAACTTTTCGCTCGGTTATCGGAATCGCTTATAAGACCTCAATTCGGAATTGGCACTCAGAGGCGCTCGAGGCCGCCTTATTGCCTCAGGCAATAAGACGTCGTTTCGGGGTCGAAAAACCTTCGTTTCGCACTCCGAAATTGCGATTCTTCTCGACGATCTCCCCCATTCCAAGGTTTTTTGCCAGTAGCGACTCCCTCGATTGTGCGAATCGCTGGCGGTGCCCACACGCAAAGCCGCCCAGTCACAGCGATCGGAAGTCATGTTCAACACGACGCGAGATCTCCTCCCCAGGTCGTGGATATGGGTACCTGAACATCGCCGATATAGTCACCCCCTCTGGTTTATTTCCACCCCTTTAGCGAAAGAATTGGGCATAACTTTCCACACGGGCGTCGGAATCGGTTATGTGACCACAATTTGGAATCGGCACTCCGAGACGGTCGACAGGGCGCTGGTTTCACGGAATACCGTTCCGGGGCCAAAATACCCCCAGGAGCGTGTGTACTAGTACACCGACTGCCGTACCCTCCAGTCGGACGTGGATATTTGTTCGCCCGGGGTTCGGAACTGCCCGCGAGGCCCCCAATCAGAATCAGCACTTCGACCCGGTCGGTAAAAGGTCACGTTCGGAGATTTTCGGTCTGGCGCCCAAATTCCTCTCCGGGAGCGCGGCCGCGGGCTGCCGATGCAATCGCATACGGACACCCCTTCGCTCAAACGGGCGTAACTTTTCGCTCGGTTATCGGAATCACTTATAAGACCCCAATTCAGAATCGGCACTCAGAGGCGCTCGATGCCCCCTTATTATTGCAGGCAATAACACGTCGTTTCGGAGTCGAAAAACCGTCATTTCGCACTTTGAAATTACGATTCTAGTCGATGATCTCCCCGATTCCAAGGTTTTTTGCCAGTAGCGACTCCCTCGATTGTGCGAATCACTGGCGGAGCCCACACGCGGAGCCGCCCAGTCACAGCGATCGGAAGTCGTGTTCAACCCGACTCGAGATCTCCTCCCCAGGTTGTGGATATGGGTGCCCGAACATCGCCGATATAGTCACCCCCTCTGGTTTATTCCCACCCCTTCAGCGAAAGAATTGGGCATAACTTTCCGCACGGGCATCGGAATCGCTTATGTGACCACAATTCGGAATCGGCACTCCGAGACGGTCGACAGGGCGCTGGTTTCGTGGAATTCCGTTCTGGGCCCAAAATACCCCCCGGAGCTTGTGTACTAGTACACCGACTGCCGTACCCTCCAGTCGGACGTGGATATTTGTTCGTCCGGGGTTCGGAACTGCCCGCGATGCCCCAAATCAGAATCGGCACTTCGACCCGGTCAGTAAAAGGTCACGTTCGGAGATTTCCGGTACGGCGCCCAAATTCCTCTCCGGGAGCGCGGTCGCGGGCTGCCGATGCGATCGCATACGAACACCCCTTCGCTCAAATGGGCGTAACTTTTCGCTCGGTTATCGGAATCGCTTATAAGACCCCAATTCGGAATCAGCACTCAGGGGCGCTCGACGCACCCTTATTGCCGCAAGCGATAAGACGTCATTTCCAAGTCGAAAAACCTTCGTTTCGCACTCTGAAATTGCGATTCTAGTCGATGGTCTCCCCGATTCAAAGGTTTTTTTCCTGTAGCGACTCCCTCGATTGTGTGAATCGCAGGCGGAGCCCACACGCGGAACCGCCCAGTCACAGCGATCGGAAGTCGTGTTCAACTCGACGCGAGATCTCCTCCCCAGGTCGTGGATATGGGTTCCCGAACATCCCCGATATAGTCACCCCCTTCGGTATATTCCCACCCCATCAGCGAAAGAATGGGCATAACTTTCGCACGGGCGTCGGAATCGCTTATGTGACCACAATTCGGAATCGGCACTCCGAGACGGTCGACAGGCGCTGGTTTCGTGGAATTCCGTTCTGGGCCCAAAATACCCCCCGGAGCTTGTGTACTAGTACACCGACTGCCGTACCCTCCAGTCGGACGTGGATATTTGTTCGTCCGGGGTTCGGAACTGCCCGCGATGCCCCAAATCAGAATCGGCACTTCGACCCGGTCAGTAAAAGGTCACGTTCGGAGATTTCCGGTACGGCGCCCAAATTCCTCTCCGGGAGCGCGGTCGCGGGCTGCCGATGCGATCGCATACGAACACCCCTTCGCTCAAATGGGCGTAACTTTTCGCTCGGTTATCGGAATCGCTTATAAGACCCCAATTCGGAATCAGCACTCAGGGGCGCTCGATGCACCCTTATTGCCGCAAGCGATAAGACGTCATTTCCAAGTCGAAAAACCTTCGTTTCGCACTCTGAAATTGCGATTCTAGTCGATGGTCTCCCCGATTCAAAGGTTTTTTTCCTGTAGCGACTCCCTCGATTGTGTGAATCGCAGGCGGAGCCCACACGCGGAACCGCCCAGTCACAGCGATCGGAAGTCGTGTTCAACTCGACGCGAGATCTCCTCCCCAGGTCGTGGATATGGGTTCCCGAACATCCCCGATATAGTCACCCCCTTCGGTATATTCCCACCCCATCAGCGAAAGAATTGGGCATAACTTTCCGCACGGGCGTCGGAATCGCTTATGTGACCACAATTCAGAATCGGTACTCCGAGACGGTCGACAGGGCGCTGGTTTCGTGGAATTCCGTTCCGGGCCCAAAATACCCCCCGGAGCTTGTGTACTAGTACACTGACTGCCGTACCCTCCAGTCGGACGTGGATATTTGTTCGTCCGGGGTTCGGAACTGCCCGCGAGGCCCCAAATCAGAATCAGCACTTCGACCCGGTCAGTAAAAGGTCACGTTCGGAGATTTCCGGTACGACGCCCAAATTCCTCTGCGGGAGCGCGGTCGCGGGCTGCCGATGCGATCGCATACGGACACCCCTTCGCTCAAACGGGCGTAACTTTTTGCTCGGTTATCGGAATCGCTTATAAGACCCCAATTCGGAATCAGCACTCAGGGGCGCTCGACGCACCCTTATAGCCGCAGGCGATAAGACGTCATTTCGAAGTCGAAAAACCTTCGTTTCGCACTCAGAAATTGCGATTCTAGTCGATGATCTCCCCGATTCAAAGGTTTTTTTCCTGTAGCGACTCCCTCGATTGTGTGAATCGCAGGCGGAGCCCACACGAGGAACCGCCCAGTCACAGCGATCGGAAGTCGTGTTCAACTCGACGCGAGATCTCCTCCCCAGGTCGTGGATATGGGTTCCCGAACATCCCCGATATAGTCACCCCCTTCGGTATATTCCCACCCCATCAGCGAAAGAATTGGGCATAACTTTCCGCACGGGCGTCGGAATCGCTTATGTGACCACAATTCGGAATCGGCACTCCTGCGTATATTAAGTGACTGAGATATTTAATATCTCATGAACTGTGATTCATCCTGCGTATTTATTTAATGTGTTCAGGTGAGTCGGATGGAGACGACCACACATACGAGGACGGGACTGAGGGAGATGCTCAAGAGTGACCATTTCAGCCATCGATGCTATCTAGTAGTAGTTAGTATAGTTATGAGTCAGTTAGTCATAATGTAATAGTTTGATTTTGAATAAAGTACTCTGGGCCATAGTTCTAGCTCTGATACGTTGATGTATTAGTCAGTTTATGAAGATGATGAGTTATTAGTGAATGTAAAGGAGATTGTTGGATTATTAATGAAATATGAGGTTATTTGGTATTATTTCCATTTGTGTAATGGTTTGTTATTTATCTCTCGCTCTGTACTATTTAATAACTGTAATCCCGCTCCGATATTACACGTCGGGGCGTTACACTACCTCTAGGCCAGATATTCAATTCAGTGTCTGCATGTGCGCAAGATTTCAAGTAAATCCTAAAGATAGTCACATGTCTGCTGTTAAAAGAATTTTCAAATATCTTCTTTCTTCATGTGATTTGGGTCTTTGGTATCCTGCTGGGTGTAAATTGGACTTGATTGCATATAGTGATGCTGATTATGCCGGGTGCAAACTTGATAGAAAAAGCACTAGTGGGTTGTGTTTATATCTAGGAGGGTGTCATATTTCTTGGGCTTCCAAAAAGCAATATTCTGTAGCTCTTTTAACTGCAGAAGCTGAGTATGTTGCTGTTGGTAGCTGTGGTACCCAAGTCCTTTGGGTCAAACATCAACTTCTAGATTATAATCACACATTAGGTTGCATTCCCATTCTTTGTGACAACACAAGTGCTATAAATCTGTTCAAAAATCCTATTCAGCATTCCTGCACAAAACACATTGACATTCGCCATCATTTCCTTCGAGATGAAGTCTCAAAGAATTCGTTTGAACTCCACTTCATTGACACAGAAAAATAAATTGCAGACATTTTCACTAAGCCTCTTGCAGAACCTAGATTCACTTCTCTTAGAAGGGAACTTGGTTTATGCAAGTTTTCTCATCTCTAAAATCTTCATCTCATCTCTTTGTGCAAATAAAAGCCATTCTCTCTTGCAAATAAATTCCTACCTCTGAGTTGCATTGAAATTCTTGGTATATCAAATAGTGATTTGAAGAAAGGCAAGTTAAGCTTGTCTGGACACTTTCACTATGCGTGAGTATATGTCTCCGCCAAGTATCAAGATTTCTTTATACAATTGTTGAGGAGGAGTATTTGTTGAGGGGGAGTCATTGTCTATTCTACACAAATTTCTATTTACTAAGCCTCAATCATTAGAATTTTTGAGTCATTGTGCTATTTTCTTATGAGAGAGTTAAGACATTGCAACTAAACTCATTGTGCACTTAGTTTAATTTCAAAGATTCATTATCCTTTCAAGATTCAGCAATTTCAATACTGAATGTTTTTAAAATGATTTGTAAAACACTATTATAAGCACATGAGTGACTTTAATATTTCACATGTGCATGTTTAAGCTTCATTTTTACCACATGTTAAGAATAATTTCTCTAAATTCATAGTCATGACTTGTCTGGTCAAAGCAAACATATTCCTGCAAAACATCAAAAGAAAATGATGAAAATGATAAACAATCTGGAAAGATACAAACAGAGCAATGCAAATTCTTGAACCACTGAGTAACCGGGCCATTTCACCTAAAAAGTGATTTGTTTCGCGTCAAAAAGTGGAAATCAAGTTTTCAACTCTGTATAAGATAATGAAAGTTAAACCACTGAGTAATCAGGAGATCTTGCATCTAATCAATGTGATCTCTTGCACTGAAAAGTGAGATTTAACTAATTTACTATTGTATTCTTTCCCAGTTAAAAATGAAAGAAAATCAAATTGACAGGATGGAAAAGCTTAAGACCTTCATAAAGTTCATGTATACTGAGTTTAGACCCATTATTCTACATTGTGTTAAAATTAAAGCTCCTAACATCCTTGTTAAATATTTCTGCTCATTCATATAGGTCACTTTTCTTCACATTTGCATCATTATTTTAACTACATTCAAATCATTATATTTTGCTATACTTTGTGTTGAGTGTGTCTCTGTGATTAAACTTTGTTGCACAATAACAAAACACAATAATTTCTCTCACATGGAAATATCACTTTGCTTCACTTATTTTGATCATTTCTGAACATTCCTTTCCCACATTTCATCTCTTGGTCTCCAACCATCATTGTTTCTCTCTCTTGTATATCTTTTTGATGCTGTCAAAAAGGGGGAGAAATTTCTTTAAAGGGGGGAGAAGAAAGGTTTCTAGGGGAAGAAAGTTTTTTATAGGGAGAAAGTTCAAAAGGTGTAGATGGTCAAGGGGAGTTGTGAAGTCAGGTTATTGGGAGATTGTGCATATGTTATGTCATCATCAAAAATGGGGAGATTGTTGGGTTGAGTGTGTTTTGGAATTTCCTAAAGTTGTATTTTAATGATGACCAATGAACATCACTCATACTTTGATTTTGATGATGACATATTGTGATTTTGATGATGATATGTTGAACATGTTATACATTTTATACATATCACAATAATGCTTTAACAACATGTTTTTGATGGTTAATATTTCATACCTTAATGATAATATCTTGTACTAATGATATATGTGTTAAATTTGCAGGTGTATACAGATTTTGTCATGGTAGTGTCGACACACCCATTGATAGTGTCGACACTGGGTCAGAGTCCCTGAAGGTTTTTCATGAAGAAAGGGTCAAGTGTGTCGACACAGTCCCAGGCAGTGTCGACACTAGTCCCAGATTCCAGATGACCCAGTTGCCAGACTGGGACAGTGTGTCGACACAGCCAGTGAGTGTGTCGACACTAGACTAAGCTCCCAGTAGACCAGTTTTGCGCAAATGAGACAGTGTGTCGACACACAAAATGACTGTGTCGACACACTCTGACAAAATTTCCAACTTAAGTTCCACCTGGGCATGTGGCCTTCTAGGGATCAAGGGGATTGACCTAGGTTTGTGTGCCCACGCACCCCAAGGCTCCGTATGGACACATGGGGGTATATATACCCATGCTTTTGGTACTCCAAAGTAATCCACGCAAGACAAGAGGCAAGAGCTTTCTGGAAGAAGGGAAGGAGAGCGGGAAAATGGCATCTGCATCCAGAGGAGCAGAGCAGCGCCGCCAGGAGAAGAAGAAGGAGAAGAAGAAGGAGAAGAAGAGAAGGAGTTCGTGATTGCAACAGTGCTGGTCAGAAGAAGATTCAGCCGAGTTTGTAGTTGGTCAGAGTGTTAAACTCTCTGGGGAATCTGTGTATGTGTTCTACACAGATCTCCCAATTCTATTTGTCTCTACTAATTCTATTGTATTGAGATAGATCGTGCAAGAGGATCTATTCTCTAAGTGTGCTTGTTCTAGCAAAACTTGGATCTATTGTGATCCAGAGGTTTGAGTACTTTGTACTCTGTTTTGGAGCCGTTGTGCTCTGAGTTGGAGCCGTTGTGCTCTGGTGCTTGAGCCGTAGTGCTCAAGGGCTTGTTAATTTGCTGAATTCACAAGTGGTCTATGGAGTAGGTTGTCGTGCCTATCTCCTGGGTTTCTTTGAGTCGGTGCACTCAAAAAGGTTGGAGTCGTTGTACTCAGTTTGTGCTGCACTTGTGTTCGTGGTTCCTCCGTTGTGATGAGGTGGACGTAGGAGACAAAAGTTGTGCTCTCCGAACCACCTTAAAATCTTCAGTGCACTGTGGTTTGATGTGTGGTTTGCTGTTATTATTCACTATACTCACACACCACACTTGAATCTGATCGAATTGTGTGTTTTACTTATTTTAATTCCGTAGCCATACACACAATCTCTTAGTTCGTTTATCAAAGTCACCTATCCGATCCCCAACAGGAATAAACCGTAGGGGGTGACTATATCGGCGATGTTCGTGCACACATATCTACGACCTCGGGTGGAGATCTCGAGCCAAGTTGAACATGATATCCGATTGCCGTGATAGGCCGACTCCGTGTGTTGTGCCCGCAAGCGATTCGCCTAATTGAGGGAGGCACTACTGCCAGAAAACTTTGGAATCGGGGAGATCATCGGCTAGAATCGCAATTTCGGAGAGTGAAACGAAGGTTTTTCGACCCCGAAACGACATCTTATCTCCTAAGGCGATAAGTGGGCGACGGGCGCTTCTGAGTGCCGATTCCAAATTGGGGTCTTACAAGTGATTCTGATAACTGAGCGAAAAGTTATGCCCGTTTGAACGAAGGGGTGTTCGTATGCGATCACATCGGCAGCCCGCGACCACGCTCCCGGAGAGGAATTTGGCCGCGGGACCAAAAATGTCCGAATGCAACCTTGTGTCGACTGGGTCGAAGTGTCGATTCTGAAATAGGGCCTTGCGGGCGGTTCCGATCTCCGGACGAACAAATATCCACGTCCTACCCAACGGGTACGACAATCAGTGTACTAATACACACGCTCCACGGAGAATTTCTACCCCAGAATGGAATTCCGTGAAACCAGCGCCCTGTCGACCGTCTCGGAGTGCCGATTCTGAATTGTGGTCACATAAGCGATTCCGATGCCGGGCGGAATGTTATGCCTAGTTCTTTCGCTGAAGGGGTGGGAATAAACCGTAGGGGGTGACTATATCGGCGATGTTCGTGCACCCATATCAACGACCTCGGGTGGAAATCTCGAGCCGAGTTGAACACGACTTTCGATCGCCGTGATAGGCCGACTCCGTGTGTTGTGCCCACCAGCGATTCGCCTAATCGAGGGAGGCGCTACTGGCAGAAAACCTTAGAATCGGGGAGATCGTCGGCTAGAATCACAATTTCAGAGTGCGAAACGAAGGTTTTTCTACCCGGAAATGACTTCTTATCGCCTAAGGCCACAAGGGGGCGACGAGCGCCTCTGAGTGCCGATTCTGAATTGGGGTATTATAAGCGATTCTGATAACCGAGTGGAAAGTTATGCCCATTTGAGCGAAGGGGTGTCCGTATGCGATCGCATCGGCAGTCCACGACCACGCTCTCGGAGAGAAATTTGGCCGCCGGACGGAAATGTCCGAATGCGACCTTGTGCCGACCAGGTCGACATGCCAATTCTGAAATGGGGCCTTGCGGGTGGTTCCAATCTCCGGACGAACAAATATCCGCGTCCTACCCAACGGGTACGACAATCGGTGTACTAATACACACGCTCTGCGGCGAATTTCGGCCCCAGAACAGAGTTCCGCGAAACCAGCGCCTTGTCGACCGTCTCGGAGTACCGATTTCGAATTGTGGTCACATCAGCGATTCTGATGCCCGAGCCGAAAGTAATGCCCAGTTCTTTCGCTGAAGGGGTGGGAATAAACCGTAAGGGGTGACTATATTGGCGATGTTCGTGCACCCATATCTACGACCTCGGGTGGAGGTCTCGAGTCGAGTTGAACACGACATCCGATCGCCGTGATAGGCCGACTCTCTGTGTTGTGCCCGCCAGCGATTCACCTAATCGAGGAAGGCGCTACTGCTAGAAAACCATGGAATCGGGGAGATCGTCGGCTAGAATCGCAATTTCAGAGCGCGAAATGAAGGTTTTTCAACCCCGAAATGACATCTTATCACCTGAGGCAATAAGGAGGTGACAGGTGTTTCTGAGTGCCGATTCTGAATTGGGGTCTTATAAGCGATTCTGATAACCGAGCGGAAAGTTATGCCCGTTTGAGCGAAGGGGTGTCCGTATGCGATCGCATCGGCAACCCGCGACCATGCTCCCGGAGAGGAATTTGGCCGCCGGACCGGAAATGTCCGAATGCGACCTTGTGCCGACCGGGTCGAAGTGCCGATTATGAAATGGGGTCTTGCGGGCGGTTCCGATCATCGGGCGAACAAATATCCGCGTCCTACCGAACGGGTACGACAATCGGTGTACTAATACACACACTGGGGCAAATTTTGGCCCCGGAATGGAATTCCGCGAAACTAGCACCCTGTCGACCGTCTCGGAGTGCCCATTCCGAATTGCGGTCGCATCAGTGATTCCGATGCCCAGGCGAAAAGTTATGCCTAGTTCTTTCGCTGAAGGGGTGGGAATAAACCATAGGGGGTGACTATATCGGCGATGTTCGTGCACCCATATCTACGACCTCGGGTGGAGATCTCGAGCCGAGTTGAATACGACTTCCGATCGCCGTGATAAGCCGACTCTGTGTGTTGTGCCCGCCAGCGATTCGCCTAATCGAGGGAGGTGCTACTGCCAGAAAACCTTGGAATAGGGGAGATCGTGGGCTAGAATCGCAATTTCAGAGAACATAACGAAGGCTTTTCGACACTGAAATGACGTCTTATTGATTGAGGTAATAAGGGGGCATCGCCTCTGAGTGCCGATTCCGAATTGGGGTCTTATAAGCGATTCTGATAACCGAGCGGAAAGTTATGTCTGTTTGAGCGAAGGGGTGTTCGTATGCGATCGCATCGGCAGCCCGCGACCACGCTCCCGGAGAGGAATTTGGCCGCGGACCGGAAATGTCCGAATGTGACCTTGTGCCGACCGGGTCGAAGTGCCGATTCTGAAATGGGGCCTTGCGGGTGGTTCCGATCGCCGGGCGAACAAATATCCGCATCCTACCAACGGGTACGACAATCGGTGTACTAATACACACGCTCCGCGGTGAATTTCGGCCCCGGAACGAAATTCTACGAAACCAGCGCCCTATCGACCGTCTCGGAGTGCCGATTCCGAATTGTGGTCGCATCAGCGATTCCGATGCCCGGGCGGAAACTTATGCCCAGTTCTTTCGCTGAAGGGGTGAAAATAAACTATAGGGGGTGACTATATCGGCGATGTTCGTACACCCATATCTACGACCTCGGGTGGAGATCTCGAGCCGAGTTGAACACGACTTCCGATCACCGTGATAGGCCAACTCCGTGTGTTATGCCCGCCAGTGATTTGCCTAATCGAGGGAGGCGCTACTGCCAGAAAACCTTGGAATCGGGGAGATCGTCAGCTAGAATTGCAATTTCTGAGCACGAAACAATGGTTTTTTGACCTTGAAATGACGTCTTGTCGCCTAAGACAATAAAGGGGCGACGGGCGCCTCTGAGTGCCGATTCTGAATTGGGGTTTTATAAGCGATTCTGATAACCAAGCGGAAAGTTATGCCTGTTTGAGCGAAGGGGTGTCTGTATGCGATCGCATCGGCAGCCCGCGACTACGCTCCCGAAGAGGAATTTGGCCGCCGGACTGGAAATGTCCGAATGCGACCTTGTGCTGACCGGATCGAAGTGCAGATTCTAAAATGGGACCTTGCGGGCGGTTCCGATCGCCGGGCGAACAAATATCCGCGTCCTTCCCAACGGGTACGACAATCGGTGTACTAATACACACGCTCCGCAATGAATTTCGGCCCCGGAACGAAATTCTGTGAAACCAGCGCTCTGTCGACCGTCTCGGAGTGCCGATTCTGCATTGTGGTCACATTAGCGATTCCGATACCCAGGCGGAAAGTTATGCCCAGTTCTTTCGCTGAAGGGATGGGAATAAACCGTAGGGGGTGACTATATCGGCGATGTTCGTGCACCCATATCAACGACCTCGGGTGGAAATCTCGAGCCGAGTTGAACACGACTTCGATCGCCGTGATAGGCCGACTCCGTGTGTTGTGCCCACCAGCGATTCGCCTAATCGAGGGAGGCGCTACTGGCAGAAAACCTTAGAATCGGGGAGATGTCGGCTAGAATCACAATTCAGAGTGCGAAACGAAGGTTTTTCTACCCGGAAATGACTCTTATCGCCTAAGGCCACAAGGGGGCGACGAGCGCCTCTGAGTGCCGATTCCGAATTGGGGTCTTATAAGCGATTCTGATAACCGAGCGGAAAGTTATGCCCATTTGAGCGAACGGGTGTCCGTATGCGATCACATCGGCAGCCCGCGACCACGCTCCCGGAGAGCAATTTAGCCGCCGGACAGGAAATGTCCGAATGCGACCTTGTGCCGACGGGGTCAAAGTGCCGATTCTGAAATGGGGCCTTGCGAGCAGTTTCGATCGTCGGGTGAACAAATATCCGCGTCCTACCCAACGGGTACGACAATCGGTGTACTAATAGACACGCTCCGCGGTGAATTTCGGCCCCGAAACAGAATTCAGCGAAACCAGCGCCCTGTCGACCGTCTCGGAGTGTCGATTCCGAATTGTGGTCACATCATCGATTCCGAAGCCCAGGAGGAAAGTTATGCCCAGTTCTTTCGCTGAAGGGGTGGGAATAAACCGTAGGGGGTGACTATATCGGTGATATTCGTGCACCCATATCTACGACATCGGGTGGAGATCTCGAGCCAAGTTGAACACGACTTCCGATCGTCGTGATAGGCCGACTCCGTGTGTGTGCCCGCAAGCGATTCGCCTAATGAGGGAGGTACTACTGCCAGAAAACTTTGGAATCGGGGAGATCATCGGCTAGAATCGCAATTTCGGAGCGTGAAACGAAGGTTTTTCGACCCCGAAACGACGTCTTATCTCCTCAGGCGATAAGTGGGCGACGGGCGCTTCTGAGTGCCGATTCCAAATGGGGTCTTACAAGTGATTCTGATAACGAGCGAAAAGTTATGCCCGTTTGAACGAAGGGGTGTTCGTATGCGATCACATCGGCAGCCCGCGACCACGCTCCCAGAGAGGAATTTGGCCGCGGGACCAAAAATATCCGAATGCAACCTTGTGTCGACTGGGTCGAAGTGTCGATTCTGAAATAGGGCCTTGCGGGCGGTTCGATCTCCGGACGAACAAATATCCACGTCCTACCCAACGGGTACGACAATCAGTGTACTAATACACACGCTCCACAGAGAATTTCTGCCCCAGAATGGAATTCCGTGAAACCAGCGCCCTGTCGACCGTCTCGGAGTGCCGATTCTGAATTGTGGTCACATAAGCGATTCCAATGCCCGGGCGGAATGTTATGCCTAGTTCTTTCGCTGAAGGGGTGAAAATAAACTATAGGGGGTGACTATATCGGCGATGTTCGTGCACCCATATCAACGACCTCGGGTGGAAATCTCGAGCCGAGTTGAACACGACTTTCGATCGCCGTGATAGGCCGACTCCGTGTGTTGTGCCCACCAGCGATTCGCCTAATCGAGGGAGGCGCTACTGGCAGAAAACCTTAGAATCGGGGAGATCGTCGGCTAGAATCACAATTTCAGAGTGCGAAACGAAGGTTTTTCTACCCGGAAATGACTCTTATCGCCTAAGGCCACAAGGGGGCGACGAGCGCCTCTGAGTGCCGATTCTGAATTGGGGTATTATAAGCGATTCTGATAACCGAGTGGAAAGTTATGCCCATTTGAGCGAAGGGGTGTCCGTATGCGATCGCATCGGCAGTCCACGACCACGCTCTCGAGAGAAATTTGGCCGCCGGACCGGAAATGTCCGAATGCGACCTTGTGCCGACCAGGTCGACATGCCAATTCTGAAATGGGGCCTTGCGGGTGGTTCCAATCTCGGACGAACAAATATCCGCGTCCTACCCAACGGGTACGACAATCGGTGTACTAATACACACGCTCTGCGGCGAATTTCGGCCCCAGAACAGAGTTCCGCGAACCAGCGCCTTGTCGACCGTCTCGGAGTACCGATTTCGAATTGTGGTCACATCAGCGATTCTGATGCCCGAGCCGAAAGTATGCCCAGTTCTTTCGCTGAAGGGGTGGGAATAAACCGTAAGGGGGACTATATTGGCGATGTTCGTGCACCCATATCTACGACCTCGGGTGGAGGTCTCGAGTCGAGTGAACACGACATCCGATCGCCGTGATAGGCCGACTCCCTTGTTGTGCCCGCCAGCGATTCACCTAATCGAGGAAGGCGCTACTGCTAGAAAACCATGGAATCGGGGAGATCGTCGGCTAGAATCGCAATTTCAGAGCGCGAAATGAAGGTTTTTCAACCCCGAAATGACATCTTATCACCTGAGGCAATAAGGAGGTGACAGGTGTTTCTGAGTGCCGATTCTGAATTGGGGTCTTATAAGCGATTCTGATAACCGAGCGGAAAGTTATGCCGTTTGAGCGAAGGGGTGTCCGTATGCGATCGCATCGGCAACCCGCGACCATGCTCCCGGAGAGGAATTTGGCCGCCGGACCGGAAATGTCCGAATGCGACCTTGTGCCGACGGGTCGAAGTGCCGATTATGAAATGGGGTCTTGCGGGCGGTTCCGATCATCGGGCGAACAAATATCCGCGTCCTACCGAACGGGTACGACAATCGGTGTACTAATACACACACTGGGGCAAATTTTGGCCCCGGAATGGAATTCCGCGAAACTAGCACCCTGTCGACCGTCTCGGAGTGCCCATTCCGAATTGCGGTCGCATCAGTGATTCCGATGCCCAGGCGAAAAGTTATGCCTAGTTCTTTCGCTGAAGGGGTGGGAATAAACCATAGGGGGTGACTATATCGGCGATGTTCGTGCACCCATATCTACGACCTCGGGTGGAGATCTCGAGCCGAGTTGAATACGACTTCCGATCGCCGTGATAAGCCGACTCTGTGTGTTGTGCCCGCCAGCGATTCGCCTAATCGAGGGAGGTGCTACTGCCAGAAAACCTTGGAATAGGGGAGATCGTGGGCTAGAATCGCAATTTCAGAGAACATAACGAAGGCTTTTCGACACTGAAATGACGTCTTATGATTGAGGTAATAAGGGGGCATCGCCTCTGAGTGCCGATTCCGAATTGGGGTCTTATAAGCGATTCTGATAACCGAGCGGAAAGTTATGTCTGTTTGAGCGAAGGGGTGTTCGTATGCGATCGCATCGGCAGCCCGCGACCACGCTCCCGGAGAGGAATTTGGCCGCCGGACCGGAAATGTCCGAATGTGACCTTGTGCCGACCGGGTCGAAGTGCCGATTCTGAAATGGGGCCTTGCGGGTGGTTCCGATCGCCGGGCGAACAAATATCCGCATCCTACCCAACGGGTACGACAATCGGTGTACTAATACACACGCTCCGCGGTGAATTTCGGCCCCGGAACGAAATTCTACGAAACCAGCGCCCTATCGACCGTCTCGGAGTGCCGATTCCGAATTGTGGTCGCATCAGCGATTCCGATGCCCGGGCGGAAACTTATGCCCAGTTCTTTCGCTGAAGGGGTGAAAATAAACTATAGGGGGTGACTATATCGGCGATGTTCGTACACCATATCTACGACCTCGGGTGGAGATCTCTAGCCGAGTTGAACACGACTTCCGATCACCGTGATAGGCCGACTCCGTGTGTTATGCCCGCCAGTGATTTGCCTAATCGAGGGAGGCGCTACTGCCAGAAAACCTTGGAATCGGGGAGATCGTCAGCTAGAATTGCAATTTCTGAGCACGAAACAATGGTTTTTTGACCTTGAAATGACGTCTTGTCGCCTAAGACAATAAAGGGGCGACGGGCGCCTCTGAGTGCCGATTCTGAATTGGGGTTTTATAAGCGATTCTGATAACCAAGCGGAAAGTTATGCCTGTTTGAGCGAAGGGGTGTTCGTATGCGATCGCATCGGCAGCCCGCGACTACGCTCCCGAAGAGGAATTTGGCCGCCGGACTGGAAATGTCCGAATGCGACCTTGTGCTGACCGGATCGAAGTGCAGATTCTAAAATGGGACCTTGCGGGCGGTTCCGATCGCGGGCGAACAAATATCCGCGTCCTTCCCAACGGGTACGACAATCGGTGTACTAATACACACGCTCCGCAATGAATTTCGGCCCCGGAACGAAATTCTGTGAAACCAGCGCTCTGTCGACCGTCTCGGAGTGCCGATTCTGCATTGTGGTCACATTAGCGATTCCGATACCCAGGCGGAAAGTTATGCCCAGTTCTTTCGCTGAAGGGGTGGGAATAAACCGTAGGGGGGACTATATCGGCGATGTCGTGCACCCATATCAACGACCTCGGGTGGAAATCTCGAGCCGAGTTGAACACGACTTTCGATCGCCGTGATAGGCCGACTCCGTGTGTTGTGCCCACCAGCGATTCGCCTATCGAGGGAGGCGCTACTGGCAGAAAACCTTAGAATCGGGGAGATCGTCGGCTAGAATCACAATTCAGAGTGCGAAACGAAGGTTTTTCTACCCGGAAATGACTTTTATCGCCTAAGGCCACAGGGGGCGACGAGCGCCTTGAGTGCCGATTCCGAATTGGGGTCTTATAAGCGATTCTGATAACCGAGCGGAAAGTTATGCCCATTTGAGCGAACGGGTGTCCGTATGCGATCACATCGGCAGCCCGCGACCACGCTCCCGGAGAGCAATTTAGCCGCCGGACAGGAAATGTCCGAATGCGACCTTGTGCCGACGGGGTCAAAGTGCCGATTCTGAAATGGGGCCTTGCGAGCAGTTTCGATCGTCGGGTGAACAAATATCCGCGTCCTACCCAACGGGTACGACAATCGGTGTACTAATAGACACGCTCCGCGGTGAATTTCGGCCCCGAACAGAATTCAGCGAAACCAGCGCCCTGTCGACCGTCTCGGAGTGTCGATTCCGAATTGTGGTCACATCATCGATTCCGAAGCCCAGGAGGAAAGTTATGCCCAGTTCTTTCGCTGAAGGGGTGGGAATAAACCGTAGGGGGTGACTATATCGGTGATATTCGTGCACCCATATCTACGACATCGGGTGGAGATCTCGAGCCAAGTTGAACACGACTTCCGATCGTCGTGATAGGCCGACTCCGTGTGTTGTGCCTGCCAGCGATTCGCCTAATCGAGGGAGGTGCTACTGCCAGAAAACCTTGGAATCGGGGAGATCGTCAGCTAGAATCACAATTTCAGAGTGCGAAACGAAGGTTTTTCGACCCCAAAATGACGTCTTATCGCCTGAGGCAATAAGGGGGCAACAGGCGCCTCTGAGTGCCGATTCCGAATTGGGGTATTATAAGTAATTTTGATAACCGAGCTGAGAGTTATGCCCGTTTGAGCGAAGGGGTGTTCGTATGCGATCGCATCGGCAGCCCGCGACCACGCTCTCGAAGAGGAATTTGGCCGCCGGACCGGAAATGTCCGAATGCGACCTTGTGCCGACCGGGTCGATGTGCCGATTCTGAAATGGGGCCTTGCGGGTGGTTCCGATCGCCGGGCGAACAAATATCCGCGTCCTACCCAACGGGTACGACAATCAGTGAACTAATACACACGCTTCGTGGCGAATGTCGGCTCCGGAACAGAATTCTGCGAATCCAGCGCCCTGTCGACCGTCTCGGAGTGCCGATATCGAATTGTGGTCACATCAGTGATTTTGATGCCCGGGCGGAAAGTTATGCCCAGTTCTTTCGCTGAAGGGGTGAAAATAAACTGTAGGGGGTGACTATATCGGCGATGTTCGTACACCCATATCTACAACCTCGGGTGGAGATCTCGAGCCGAGTTGAACACGACTTCCGATCACCGTAATTGACCGACTCTGTGTGTTGTGCCCGCCAGCAATTCGCCTAATCGAGGGAGGTGCTACTGCCAGAAAACCTTGGAATCAGGGAGATCATCGGCTAGAATCACAATTTCATAGCGCGAAACGAAGGTTTTTCGACCCCGAAACGACGTCTTATCGCATGAGGCAATAAGGGGGCGACGGGCGCCTCTGAGTGCCGATTCCGAATTGGGGTCTTATAAGCGATTCTGATAACCGAGCGAAAAGTTATGCCCGTTTAAGAGAATGGGTGCCCGTATGCGATCGCATCGGCAGCCCGCGACCACGCTCTCGAAGAGGAAGGCCCCGGAACGGAAATGTCTGAATGCGACCTTGTGCCGACCGGGCCGAAGTGTCGATTCTAAAATGGGGCCTTGCAGGCGGTTCCGATCGCCGGGCAAAAAATATCCGCGTCCTACCCAACGGGTATGACAATCGGTGTACTAATACACACGCTCCGCGGTGAATTTCTGCACCGGAACGGACTTCCACGAAACCAGCGCCCTGTCGATTGTCTCGGAGTGCTGATTTCTGAATTGTGGTCACATCAGCGATTATGATACCCGGGCGGAAAGTTATGCCCTATAATTTCGCTGAAGGGGTGGGAATAAACTGTAGGGGGTGACTATATCGGCGATGTTCGTGCACCCATATCTACGACCTCAGTTGGAGATCTCGAGCCGAGTTGAACACGACTTCCGATCGCCGTGATAGGCCGACTCCGTGTGTTGTGCCCGCCAGCGATTCGCCTAATCAAGGGAGGCTCTACTGCTAGAAAACCTTGGAATCGGGGAGATCGTTGGATAGAATCGTAATTTTAGAGCGCATAACGAAGGTTTTTCGACCCCGAAATGACATCTTCTCACTTGAGGCAATAAGGGGACGATGGGCGCCTCTGAGCGCCGATTCCGAATTGGGGTGTTATAAGCGATTCTGATAACCGAGCGGAAACTTATGTCCGTTTGAGCGAAGGGGTGTCCGTATGCGATCGCATCGGCATCCCGCGACCACACTCCCGGAGAGGAATTTGGCCGCCGGACCGGAAATGTCCCACGCTTCGTGGCGAATTTCGGCTCCGAAACAGAATTCTACGAATCCAGCGCCCTGTCGACCGTCTCGGAGTGCCGATATCGAATTGTGGTCACATCAGCAATTTTGATGCCCGGGCGGAAAGTTATGCCCAGTTCTTTCGCTGAAGGGGTGGGAATAAACCGTAGGAGGTGACTATATCGGCGATGTTCGTGCACCCATATCTACGACCTCGGGTGGAGATCTCGTGCCGAGTTGAACACGACTTCCGATCGCCGTGATAGGCTGACTCCGTGTGTTATGCTCGCCAGTGATTCGCCTAATCGAGGGAGGCGCTACTGCCAGAAAACCATGGAATCAGGGAGATCATCGGCTAGAATCACAATTTCGGAGCGTGAAACGAAGGTTTTTCGACGCCAAAATGACGTCTTATCGCTTGAGGCAATAAGGGGGCGACGGGCGCCTCTAAGTGCCGATTCCAAATTGGGGTCTTATAAGCGATTCTGATAACCGAGCGGAAAGTTATGCCCATTTGAGCGAAGGGGTGTATGTATGCGATCGCATCGGCAGCCCGCGACCATACTCCCGGAGAGCAATTTGGCTGTCGGACCGGAAATGTCCGAATGTGACCTTGTGCCGACCGGGTCGAAGTGCCGATTCTGAAATGGGGACTTGCGGGCGGTTGCGATCGCCGGGAGAACAAATATCTGCGTCCTACCCAACGGGTACGAAAATTGGTGTACAAATACACGCTGCGCGGTGAATTTCGGCCCCTGAACGGAACTCCGCGAAACCAGCGCCCTGTCGACCTTCTTGGAGTGCTGATTCTGAATTGTGGTCACATTAACGATTCCGATGCCCGGGCGGAAAGTTATGCGCAGTCCTTTCGCTGAAGGGGTGGGAATAAACCGTAGGGGGTGACTATATCGGCGATGTTCGTGCTCCCATATCTATGACCTCGGGTGGAGATCTCGAACTGAGTTGAACATGACTTCCGATCACCGTGATAGGCCGACTCCGTGCGTTGTGCCCACCAGCGATTCGCCTAATCGAGGGAGGCGCTACTGCCAGAAAACCTTGGAATCAGGGAGATCGTCGACTAGAATCGCAATTTCGGAGCGCGAAACGAAGGTTTTTCGACCCCAAAATGACATCTTATCACCTGAGGCGATAATGGGGCGACGGGAGCCTCTGAGTGCCGATTTCGAATTGGGGTCTGATAAGCGATTCTGATAATCGAGCGGAAAGTTATGCCCGTTTGAGCGAAGGGGTGTCTGTATGCGATCGCATAGGCATCTCGCGACCACGCTCCCGCAGAGGAATTTGGCTGCCAGACCGAAAATGTCCGAATGTGACCTTGTGCAGACCGGGTCGAAGTGCCGATTCTGAAATGGGGCCTTGCGGGCGGTTTCGATCTCCGGGTGAACAAATATCCGCGTACTACCCAATGGGTACGACAATCAGTGTACTAATACACGCTCCGCGGTGAATTTCGGCACCGGAACGGAATTTCGCGAAACCAGCGCCCTGTCGACCGTCTCGGAGTGTCGATTCCGAATTGTGGTCACATCAACGATTCCGATGCCCGAGCGGAAAGTTATGCCCATTTCTTTCACTGAAGGGGTGGGAATAAACCGTAGGGGGTGACTATATCAGCGATGTTCGTGCACCCATATCTCGGACCTCGGGTGGAGATCTCGAGCTGAGTTGAACACGACTTCCGATCGCCATGATAGGCCGACTCTGTGTGTTGTGCCCGCCAGCGATTCGCCTAATCGAGGGAGGCGCTACGGCCAGAAAATCTTGGAATCGGGGAGATCGACAGCTAGAATCGTAATTTCATAGCGCGAAACGAAGGTTTTTCGACCCCGAAACGACGTCTTATCACTTGAGGCAATATTGGTGCGACGGGCGCCTCTAAGTGCCGATTCCGAATTGGGGTCTTATAAGGGATTCTGATAACTGAGTGGAAAATTATGCCCGTTTGAGCGAAGGGGTGTCCGTATGCGATCGCATCGGCAGCCCGCGACCATGCTCTCGGAGAGGAATTTAGCCGCCATACTAGAAATGTTCGAATGGGACCTTGTGCAAACCGGGTCGAAATGTCGATTCTGAAATGGGGCCTTGCGGACGGTTCCGATCTCCGGGCGAATAAATATCCGCGAACTACCCAACGGGTACGACAATCCGTGTGCTAATACACACGCTACGCGGTGAATTTCGGCACCGGAACGGAATTTCGCAAAACCAGCGCCCTGTCGACCGTCTCGGAGTGTCGATTCCGAATTGTGGTCACATCAGCGATTCCGATACCCGAGCGGAAAGTTATGCCCATTTCTTTCGCTGAAGGGGTGGGAATAAACCGTAGGGGGTGACTATATCGGCGATGTTCGTGCACCCATATCTACGACCTCGGGTGGACGTCTCGAGTCGAGTTGAACACGACATCCGATCGCCGTGATATGCCGACTCCCTGTGTTGTGCCCGCCAGCGATTCACCTAATCGAGGGAGGCGCTACTGCTAGAAAACCATGGAATCGGGGAGATCGTCGGCTAGAATCACAATTTCAGAGCGCGAAATGAAGGTTTTTCAACCCCGAAATGACATCTTATCACTTGAGGCAATAAGGAGGTGACGGGTGTTTCTGAGTGCCGATTCTGAATTGGGGTCTTATAAGCGATTCTGATAACCGAGCGGAAAGTTATGTCCGTTTGAGCGAATGGGTTTCCGTATGCGATCGCATAGGCAGCCCGCGACCACGCTCCCGGAGAGGAATTTGACTGCCGGACCCAAAATGTCCGAATGCGACCTTGTGCCGACCGGGTCAAAGTGCCGATTCTGAAATGGGGCCTTGCGGGCGGTTCCGATCGCCGGGTGAACAAATATCCGCATCCTACCAAACGGGTACGACAATCGGTGTACTAAAACACACGCTCTGCGGTGAATTTCGGCCCCGGAATGGAATTCCGCAAAAAACAGCACCCTGTCGACCGTCTTGGAGTGCCGATTCCGAATTGTGGTCACATTAGCGATTTCGATGTCTGGGCAGAAAGTTATGCCCAGTTCTTTCGCTGAAGGGGTGGGAATAAACCGTAGGGGGTGACTATATCGGCGATGTTCGTGCAACCATATCTACGACCTCGGGTGGAGATCTCGAGCCGAGTTGAACATGACTTCCGATCGCCGTGATAGGCCAATTCCGTGTGTTGTGCCCGCCAGCGATTCGTCTAATCGAGGGAGGCGCTACTGTAAGAAAACCTTAGAATCGGGGAGATCGTCAGCTAGAATCGTAATTTTGGAGCACGAAACAAAGATTTTTCGACCCTGAAATGACATCTTATCACCTGAGGCAATAAGGGGGTGACGGGCGCCTCTGAGTGCCGATTCCGAATTGGGGTCTTATAAGCGATTCTGATAACTGAGCGGAAAGTTATGCCCGTTTGAGCGAAGGGGTGTCCGCATGCGATCGCATCGGTAGCCTGCGACCACGCTCCCAGAGAGGAATTTGGCCGCCAGACTGGAAATGTCCGAATGCGACCTTGTGCCGACCGGGTCGAAGTGTCGATTCTGAAATGGGGCCTTGCGGGCGATTCCGATCGCCGTGCAAATAAATATCCGCATCCTACCCTACGGGTACGACAATCAGTGTACTAATACACACGCTCCGCGGTGAATTTCGGCCCTGGAACAAAATTCCGTAAAACCAATGCCCTGTCGACCGTCTCGGAGTGCCGATTCCGAATTGTGGTCACATCAGCGATTCCGATGCCCGGGCGGAAAGTTATGCCCAGTTCTTTCGCTGAAGGGGTGGGAATAAACCGTAGGGGGTGACTATGTCGGCGATGTTCATGCAACCATATCTACGACCTCGGGTGGAGATCTCGAGCCGAGTTGAACACGACTTCCGATCGCCGTGATAGGCCGACTCCGTGTGTTGTACCCGCCAGCGATTTGCCTAATCGAGGGAGGCGCTACTGCCAGAAAACCATGGAATCGGGGAGATCGTGGGCTAGAATGTCAATTTTGGGGCGCGAAACGAATGTTTTTCGACCCCGAAATGACGTTTTATCGCGTTAGGCGATAAGGGAGCGATGGGCCCCTCTGAGTGCCGATTACGAATTTGGATCTTATAAGCGATTCTGATAACTGAGCGGAAAGTTATGCCCGTTTGAGCAAAGGGGTGTCCGTATGCGATCGCATCGGCAGCCCGCGACCACGCTCTCGGAGAGGAATTTGGCCGCCGGACCGGAAATGTCCGAATGCGACCTTGTGCCGACCAGGTCGAAGTGCCGATTCTGAAATGGGGCCTTGCGGGTGTAGACACCCGATTGCGACCAATGGGTTGAACCATATTTCTTATCACCTTAGTGGGCCCCTAATTGGTCACTCACCTTGAGCCCATCATTATCCATGTTTTGAGCCCATTAACGATTTAAATTGCCTTGAAATCCTGCCCATATCACTTTGAAAGAGTCCTTAAGCATCAATAACTCTTATCCATCCATGCGGTTGGCCATAATTCACGTAAATTTTGATTTTATTGTCGCGACGCATCGTGGCGCTGCGTCTCTGAGTCGCAACGGTCTAGGCTACCGCGACAGCCGATGCATTATCCATGCACCTGGACAATACTGTCGCGACACTCCGCCTTGTTGCATCTCCATGTCGCGGCCCTACGATACGCCGCGACAGCAGCTGCGCATGCAGGCCTCCGCAACCACCTCCTATTTATCCTCTCATGACTTTATCTCTATCCCTAGGGAATATCTCACCCTCTTGGGCGAGATTTGGGCCCTAGGGACTCTCCTTGAGGACCCCAAGGACTCTCCATCCGAATTTGGGCAAGGATTATCTCCCATTTTAATTAATTCTCATTCTAAGGAGATATTCTCTCTCAAGGGCCTATAAAAGCAAGGCCTCTCCTCAAGGACGGGGAGAGCCTCATTTTGACCCCAAAGGGCTGCCGAAATCTCCTCTCACCAACACTTAGCCTCGCAGCCATCCTTTTCCACAACTTTTTTTCACATTCCACTCCATAAAGCTTCACTTTTTCTTCATCAATGGAGCACAAGACGTGAAGAGGGTGACTCCAACATACTCATGAAGCCTTGGCACACCATTTGGGACTACATCCACGCCAGGGAGTCGCCCTAATGGGGCTCACCTTCTTCTTTTCTCTTTGTTTCTTCATTTCTACATGCATTGTTATGTCTTTCTAGATAGGTTGCATTCCACTTTCCCATCCACATTTCCACACACCCTAGGGGTTTAAAAACCACCCCCAGGTTTGTCCCTTCCATGTTGGTTTGTTTCCTTTCATTTTTAGAATAGTTGCTACACTAATCATTTTCTAATAGGGCTTTTCTTTGTTGTTTCTCTTTGATTGGCAGGCATACAAACAAGGTACTACGAGGATCTCTCGTCCTCTGGCCGGTCGGAGGAAGGGAAGGAGGTCTACCTCATTATCTCCCGCACCAGAAGAGAACGCGACAGGGGAAGGCGACGCGACAAGAGATGCGTCAGCCATGACGACCGCGTTATCAGGTATTCCTCTGTTCTCTTCCCCCCTTTCCTAGAGTAGTTAGCCCGTGTTATTTTATTCATTTAGGCAATACTCTAGGTGGCGATCACATTCCTTACTTTCATACCATTAGATTTAATATCCGTTAATGTGTCGAGGGGAAGCACATTCCCTGTGATTACAACGGGCGGTTCCGATCGGCGGGTGAACAAATATCTGCGTCCTATCCAACGGGTACGACAATCGGTGGACTAATACACACGCTCTGTGGCGAATTTCGGGCTCGGAACGGAATTCCGCAAAACAAGCGACCTGTCGATAGTCTCGGAGTGCCGATTCTGAATTGTGGTCACATCAACGATTTCGATGTTCGGGCGAAAAGTTATGCCCAGTTCTTTCGCTGAAGGGGTGAGAATAAACCGTAGGGGTGACTATATCAGCGATGTTCGTGTGCTCATATCTACGACCTTGGGTGGATATCTCGAGCCGAAATGAACACGACTTCCGATTGCCGTGATAGGCCGACTCCGTATGTTTTGCCCACCAGCGATTCGCCTAATCGAGGGTGGCGCTACTGCCAGAAAACCTTGGAATCGGGGAGATCCTCGGCTAGAATCACAATTTTGGAGCGTGAAATGAAGGTTTTTCGACCCTGAAATGACGTCATATCGCCTGAGGCGATAACGGGGCGACGGGCGCCTCTGAATGCCGATTCCAAATTGGGGTCTTATAACCGATTCTGATAACCGAGTGGAAGGTTATGCCCGTTTGAGCGAAGGGATGTCCGTATGCGATCGCATCGGCAGCCCGCGACCACGCTCCCGGAGAGGAATTTGGCCGTCGGACCGGAAATGTACGAATGCGACCTTGTGCCGACCGGGTCGAAGTGTCGATTCCTAAATGGGGACTTGCGGGCGGTTTCGATCACCGGGCGAACAAATATCCGCGTCCTACCCAACGGGTACGACAATCGGTGTACTAATACACAAGCTCCGCGGTGAATTTCGGCCCCAGAACGGAATTCCGCGAAACCAGTGCCCTGTCGACCGTCTCAGAGTGTCGATTCTGAATTGTGGTCACATCAGCGATTTCGATGTCCGGGAGGAAAGTTATGCCCAGTTCTTTCGCTGAAGGGGTGGGAATAAACCGTAGGGGGTGACTATATCGGCGATGTTCGTGCACCCATATCTACGACCTCGGGAGGAGATCTCGAGTGGAGTTGAACACGACTTCTGATCGCCGTAATAGGCCGACTTCGTGTGTTGTACACGCCAGTGATTCAACTAATCGAGGGAGGCGCTACTGCCAGAAACCTTGGAATCAGGGAGATCGTCGGCTAGAATCGCAATTTTGGAGCGCAAAATAAAGGTTTTTCAACCCCAAAACGACATCTTATCGCCTGAGCGATAAGGGGACGACGAGCGCCTCTGAGTGCCGATTCCAAATTGGGGTCTTATAAGCGATTCTGATAACCGAGCAACAAGTTATGCCCGTTTGAGCGAAGGAGTGTCCTTATGCGATCGCATCGGCAGCCCGCGACCACGCTCCCAGAGAGGAATTTGGCCGCCGGACCGAAAATGTCCGAATGCGACCTTGTGCCGACCGGGTCGAAGTGCCGATTCTGAAATGGGGACTTGCGGGCGGTTTCGATCGCCGGGTGAACAAATATCCGCATCCTACCAAACGGGTACGACAATCGGTGTACTAAAACACACGCTCTGCGGTGAATTTCGGCCCCGGAACGGAATTCCGCAAAAAACAGCACCCTGTCGACCGTCTTAGAGTGCCGATTCCGAATTGTGGTCACATTAGCGATTTCGATGTCTGGGCAGAAAGTTATGCCCAGTTCTTTCGCTGAAGGGGTGGGAATAAACCGTAGGGGGTGACTATATCGGCGATGTTCGTGCAACCATATCTACGACCTCGGGTGGAGATCTCGAGCCGAGTTGAACATGACTTCCGATCGCCGTGATAGGCCAATTCCGTGTGTTGTGCCCGCCAGCGATTCGCCTAATCGAGGGAGGCGCTAATGGCAGAAAACCTTGGAATCGGGGAGATCATTGGCTAGAATCGCATTTTTGGAGCACGAAACAAAGGTTTTTCGACCCCGAAACGACGTCTTATCGCCCGAGGCATTAAGGGGACGACGGGCGCCTCTGAGTGCCGATTCCGAATTGTGGTTTTGTAAGCGATTCTGATAACCGAGCAGAAAGTTATGCCCATTAGAAGGAAGGGGTGTCTGTATGCCATCGCATCGGCAGCCTCCCGAAGAGGAATTTGGCCGCCGGACCGGAAATGTTCGAATGCCACCTTGTGCCGACCGGGTCGAAGTGCCGATTCTAAAATGGGGACTTGCGGGCAGTTTCGATCGCCGGGCGAACAAATATCCGCATCCTAACAAACGGGTACGACAATTGGTGTACTAAGCACACGCTCCGCGGCGAATTTCGGCCCCGGAATGGAATTCCGCGAAACCAGTACCCTGTCGACTGCCTCGGAGTGTCGATTCCGAATTGTGGTCACATCAGCGATTCCGATGTCGGGGCGGAAAGTTATGCCCAGTTCTTTCGCTGAAGGGGTGGGAATAAACCATAGGGGTGACTATATCGGCGATGTTCGTGCACCCATATCTACGACCTCAGGTGGAGATCTTGAGCCGAGTTGAACACGACTTCTGATCGCCGTGATAGGCCGACTCCATGTGTTGTGCCGGCAGTGATTCGCCTAATCGAGGGAGGTGCTACTGCTAGAAAACCTTGGAATCAGGGAGATCGTCGACTAAAATCGCAATTTCGGAGCGCGAAACGAAGGTTTTTCGACCCCAAAACGACGTCTTATCGCCTGAGGCGGTAAGGGGGCGACGGGCGCCTCTGAGTGTCGATTTCGAATTGGGGTTTTATAAGCGATTATGATAACCGAGCGGAAAGTTTTGCCCGTTTGAGCGAACGGGTGTCCGTATGCGATGGCATCGGCAGCCTGCGACCACGTTCCCGGAGAGGAATTTGGCTGCCGGACCGGAAATGTCCGAATGCAACCTTGTGCCGACCGGGTCGAAGTGCCGATTCTGAAATGGGGCCTTGCGGGCGGTTCTGATCGCCGAGCGAACAAATATCCGTGTCCTACGCAACGGGTACGACAATCGGTGTACTAATACACACGCTCTGCGGTGAATTTCGGGCCCCAAACGGAATTCCGCGAAACCAGCGACTTGTCGACCGTCTCGAAGTGCCGATTCCGAATTGTGGTCACATCAGCGATTCCAATGTCGGGCGGGAAGTTATGCACAGTTGTTTCGCTGAAGGAGTGGGAATAAACCGTAGGGGGTGACTACATCGGCGATGTTCGTGCACCCATATCTACGACCTCGGGTGGAGATCTTAAGCCGAGTTGAACACGACTTCTGATCGCCGTGAAAGGCCGACTCCGTGTGTGTTCCCCGCCAGCTATTCGCCTAATCGAGGGAGGTGCTACTGCCAGAAAACTTAGAATCGGGGAGATCGCGCTAGAATCGCAATTTTTTAGCGCAAAAGGAAGGTTTTTCGACCCCGAAACGACGTCTTATCGCCTGAGCAATAAAAGAGCGAAGGGCGCCTCTGAATGCCGATTCCGAATTGGGGTCTTATAAGTGATTCTGATAACCAAACGGAAAGTTATGCTCGTTTGAGCGAAGGAGTGTCCGTATGCGATCGCATCGGCACCCCGCGAACACGCTCCCAGAGAGGAATTTGGCCGCCGGACCGGAAATGTCCGAATGCGACCTTGAGTCGACCGAGTTGAAGTGCTAATTCTGAAATGGGGACTTGCGGGCGGTTCCGATCGCCGGGCGAACAAATATCCGCATCCTACCCAACGGGTACGACAATCGGTGTACTAATACACACGCTCCGCGGTGAATTTCGGCCCCGGAACGGAATTCCGCAAAACTAGCGCCCTGTCGACCGTCTCGGAGTGCCGATTCCAAATTGTGGTCACATCAATGATTCCGATGTCCGGGCGGAAAGTTATATCCAGTTCTTTCGCTGAAGGGGTGGGAATAAACCGTTGGGGGTGACTATATCGGTGATGTTCGTGCACCCATATCTACGACCTCGGGTGGAGATCTCGAGCCGAGTTGAACACGACTTCCGATCGCCGTGATAGGCCAACTCCGTGTGTTGTGCCCGCCAGTGATTCACCTAATCGAGGGAGGCGCTACTGCCAGAAAACCTTGGAATCGGGGAGATCGTCGGCTAGAATCACAATTTTAGAGCGCGAAAGAAAGGTTTTTCGACCTCGGAATGACGTCTTATCGCCTGAGGCAATAAGGGGGTGACGGGCGCCTCTGGGTGCTGATTCTGAATGGGGTTTATAAGTGATTCTGATAACCGAGCGGAAAGTTATGCCCGTTTGAGCGAAGGGGTGTTCGTATGTGATCGCATCGACAGCCCGCGACACTCTATAGAGAGGAATTTGGCCGCCGGACCGGAAATGTCTGAATGCAACCTTGTGCCGACTGGGTCGAAGTGCCGATTCTGAAATGGGGACCTGCGGGCGGTTTCGATCGTCGGGCGAATAAATATATGCATCCTACCTAACGGGTACGACAATCGGTGTACTAATACACACGCTCCGCGGGGAATTTCGGCCCCGGAACGGAATTCTGAGAAACGAGCAACCTGTCGACCGTCTCGGAGTGCCGATTCCGAATTGCGGTCACATCAGCGATTTCGATGTCGGGCAGAAAGTTATGCCCAGTTGTTTCGCTGAAGGGGTGGGAATAAACCGTAGGGGGTGACTATATCGGCGATGTTCGTGCACCCATATCTAAGACCTCGGGTGGAGATCTCGAGCCGAGTTGAACACGACTTCTGATCGCTGTGATAGGCCGACTCCATTTGTTGTGCCCACCAGTGATTCGCCTAATCGAGGGATGCGCTACTGCCAGAAATCCTTGGAATCAAGGAGGTCGTCGGCTAGAATCGCAATTTCGAAGTGCAAAATTAAGGTTTTTCGACCCCAAAACGACATCTTATCACCTGAGGCAATAAGGGGGCGACGGGCGCCTCTGGGTGCCGATTCCGAATTGGGGTTTTATAAGTGATTCTGATAACCGTGCGGAAAGTTATGCCCGTTTGAGCGAAGGGGTGTCCGTATGCGATCGCATTGGCAGCCCGCGATCACGCTCCCAGAGAGGAATTTGGCCACCGGACCGGAAATGTTCGAATGAGACCTTGTGTCGATCGGGTCGAAGTGCCGATTCTGAAATGGGGGCTTGCTGGCGGTTTCGATCATCGGGCGAACAAATATCTGCGTCTTACCTAACAGGTACGACAATCGGTGTACTAATACACACGCTCCGCGGTGAATTTCGGCCCCGAAACGGAATTCTAAGAAACGAGCAACCTGTCGACCGTCTCAGAGTGCCGATTCTGAATTGTGGTCACATCAGCGATTCTGATGTCCGGGCAGAAAGTTATGCCCAGTTGTTTCGCTGAAGGGGTGGGAATAAACCGTAGGGGGTGACTATATCGGTGATGTTCGTGCACCCATATCTACGACCTCGGGTGGAGATCTCGAGCCGAAATGAACACGACTTCGATCGCCGTGATAGGTCTACTCCGTGTGTTGTGCTCGCCAGCGATTCGCCTAATCGAGGGAGGTGCTACTGCCAGAAAACCTTGGAATCGGGGAGATCGTCGGCTAGAATTGCAAATTCGGAGCGCGAAACGAAGGTTTTTCGACCCCGAAACGACATCTTATCGCCTGAGGCAATAAGGGAGCGACGGGCGCCTCCTTGTGCCGATTCTGAATTGGGGTTTTATAAGTGATTATGATAACCGAACAGAAAGTTATGCCCGTTTGAGCGAAGGGGTGTCCGTATGCGTTCGCATCGGCAGCCCGCGACCACGCTCCCAGAGAGGAATTTGGCCGCCGGACAGGAAATGTCCGAATGCGACCTTGTGCCGACCGGGTCGAAGTGTCGATTCTAAAATGGGGCCTTGCGGGCGGTTCCGATCGCCGGGCGAACAAATATCCGCATCCTACCCAACGGGTACAACAATCGGTGTACTAATACACATGCTCCGCGGTGAATTTCGGCCCCGAAACGGAATTCTGTGAAACCAGTGTCGATTCTAAAATGGGGCCTTGCGGGCGGTTCCGATCGCCGGGCGAACAAATATCCGCATCCTACCCAACGGGTACAACAATCGGTGTACTAAGACACATGCTCCGCGGCGAATTTCGGCCCCGAAACAGAATTCTGTGAAACAGCGCCCTGTCGACTGTCTCAGAGTGCCGATTCCGAATTGTGGTCACATCAGCGATTATGATGTCCGGGCGCAAAGTTATGCCCAGTTCTTTCACTGAAGGGGTGGGAATAAACCGTAGGGAGTGACTATATCGGTGATATTCGTGCACCCATATCTACGACCTCGGGTGGAGATCTTGAGCCGCGTTGAACACGACTTCTGATCGCCGTGATAGGCCGACTCCGTGTGTTGTGCCCGCCAGCGATTCGCCTAATCGAGGGAGGCGCTACTACTAGAAAACCTTGGAATCGGGGAGACCGTCGGCTAGAATCACAATTTTGGAGCGCGAAACGAAGGTTTTTTGACCCCAAAATGACATCTTATCGCCTGAGACAGTAAGGTGCCAACGGGCGCCTTTGAGTGCCGATTCCGAATTAGGCTTTTATAAGTGATTCTGATAATCGAGCGAAAAGTTATGCCCGTTTGAGCGAAGGGTTGTCCGTATGCGATCACATCGATAGCCCGCGACCACGCTCCCGGAGAGGAATTTGGCCGCCGGACAGGAAATGTCCGAATGCGACCTTGTGCCGACCGGGTCGAAGTGTCGATTCTAAAATGGGGACTTGCGGGCGGTTTCGATCGCCGGGCGAATAAATATCTACGTCCTACCCAACGGGTACGACAATCGGTGTACAATACACATGCTCCACGGCGAATTTCGGCCCCGAAATGGAATGCCGCGAAACCAGCGCCTGTCGACCGTCTCGGAGTGCTGATTCTAAATTGTGGTCACATCAGCGATTCTGATGTCCAGGCGGAAAGTTATGCCCAGTTCTTTCGCTGAAGGGGTGGGAATATACCGTAGGGGGTGACTATATCGACGATGTTCTCGCACCCATATCTATGACCTTGGGTGGAGATCTCGAGCTGAGTTGAACACGACTTTCGATCGCCGTGATCGGTCGACTCCGTGTGTTGTGCCTGCCAGCGATTCGCCTAATCGAGGGAGCCGCTACTGCCGGAAAACCTTGGAATCAGGGAGATCGTCGACTAGAATTACAATTTCGGAGCGCAAAACGAACGTTTTTCGACCCCAAAACGACGTCTTATCGCCTGAGGCGATAAGGGGGCGACGGGAGCCTCTGACTGCCGATTCCGAATTGGGGTTTTATAAGCTATTTCGATAACCGAGTGGAATGTTATGCTCGTTTGAGCGAAGGGGTGTCCGTATGCGATCGCATCGGCAGCTCGCGATCACGCTCCCGGAGAGGAATTTGGCCGCCGGACCGGAAATGTCCGAATGCGACCTTGTGCCGATCGAGTCAAAGTGTCGATTCTGAAATGGGGCCTTGCGGGCGGTTTCGATCGCCGGGCGAACAAATATTCGCGTCCTACCCAACGGGTACGACAATCGGTGTACTAATACACACGCTCTACGGCAAATTTCAGGCCCCGAACGGAATTCCGCGAAACCAGCAACTAGTTGACCATCTCGGAGTGCCAATTCCGAATTGTGGTCACATCAGTGATTCCGATGTCCGGGCGGAAATTTATACCCAGTTCTTTTGCTGAAGGTGTGGGAATAAACCATAGGGGGTGACTCTATCGGCGATGTTCGTGCACCCATATCTACGACCTCGGGTGGAGATCTCGATCCGAGTTGAACACGACTTCCGATCGCCGTGATAGACCAACTCCGTGTGTTGTGCCCCCCAGTGATTAACCTTATCGAGGGAGGCGCTACTGCGAGAAAACCTTGGAATCGGGGAGATCATCGGCTAGAATCGCATTTTCAGAGCACGAAATGAAGGTTTTTCGACCCCGAAATGACATCTTATCACCTGAGGCAATAAGGGGGCGATGGGCGCCTCTGAGTGCCGATTCCGAATTGGGGTTTTATAAGCGATTCTAATAATCGAGCGAAAAGTTATACCCGTTTGAGCGAAGGGGTGTCCGTATGCGATCGCATCGGCAGCCCGCGACCACGCTCCTGGAGAGGAATTTGGCCGCCAGACCGGAAATGTCCGAATGCGACCTTATGCCGACCGGGTCGAAGTACCGATTCTGAAATGGGGACTTTCAGGCGATTTTGATCGCCGGACGAATAAATATCTGCGTCCTACCCAACGGGTACGACAATCGATGTACTAATACACACGCTCCGCGGTGAATTTCGGCCCCGAAACGGAATTCTGCGAAACCAGCGCCTTGTCGACCGTCTCGGAGTGCCGATTCTGAATTGTGGTCACATCAATGATTTCGATGTGCGGGCGGAAAGTTATGCCCAGTTCTTTCGCTGAAGGGGTGGGAATAAATCGTAGGGGGTGACTATATCGGCGATGTTCGTGCACCAATATCTACGACCTCGGGTGGAGATCTCGAGCCGAGTTGAGCACGACTTCCGATCGCCGTGATAGGGTGACTCCGTGTGTTGTGCCCACCAGCGATTCGCCTAATCGAGAGAGGCTCTACTACTATAAAACCTTGGAATCTGGGAGATCGTCGGCTAGAATCACAATTTCAGAGAGCGAAACTTGTTTTTTCGACCCCAAAACGACGTCTTATCACCTGAGCGATAAGGGGGCTACGGGTGCCTCTGAGTGCCGATTCTGAATTGGGGTTTTATAAGCGATTCTAATAACCGAGCGGAAAATTATGCCCGTTTGAGCGAATGGGTGTCCGTATGCGATCGCATCGGCAGCCCGCGACCACGCTCCAAGAGAGGAATTTGGCCACCGGACCGGAAATGTCCGAATGCGACCTTGTGCCGACCGGGTTGAAGTGCCGATTCTGAAATGGGGCCTTGCGGGCGGTTCCGATCGCCGGGCGAACAAATATCCGCGTCCTACCCAACGGGTACGACAATCGGTGTACTAATACACACGCTACGCAGCGAATTTAGGCCCCGAAACGGAATTCTGTGAAACCAGCGCCCTGTCGACCGTCTCGGAGTGCCGATTCCGAATTGTTGTCACATCAACGATTTTGATGCCCGGGCGAAAAGTTATGCCCAATTCGTTCGCTGAAGGGGTGGGAATAAATCGTAGGGGGTGACTATATCGGCGTTGTTCGTGCACCCATATCTATGACCTCGGGTGGAGATCTCAAGACGAGTTGAACACGACTTTCGATCGCCGTGATAGGCCGACTCCGTGTGTTGTGCCCGCCAGCGATTCGCCTAATCGAGGGAGGTGCTATTGCCAGAAAATTTTAGAATCAGGGAGATCGTCGGCTAGAATCGCAATTTTGGAGCACGAAACGAAGGTTTTTCGACCCCAAAACGACGTCTTATCGCCTAAGGCAATAAGGGGGCGATGGGCGCCTCTGAGTGCCGATTCCGAATTGGGGTTTTATAAGCTATTCTGATAACCGAGCGGAAAGTTTTACCCGTTTGAGCGAAGTGGTGTCCGTATGCGATTTCATCGGTAGCCTGCGACCACGCTCCCAGAGAGGAATTTGGCCGCCGAATTGGAAATGACCGAATGCGACCTTGTGCCGACCGGGTCGAAATGCCAATTCTGAAATGGGGCCTTGCGGGCGGTTCTGATCACCGGCGAATAAATATCCACGTCCTACCCAACGGGTACAACAATCGGTGTACTAATACACACGCTCTACAGCGAATTTTGGGCCCCGAACGGAATTTCACGAAACCAGCAACCTGTCGACCATCTCGGAGTGCCGATTCTGAATTGTGGTCACATCAGCGATTTCGATGTCCGGGCGGAAAGTTATGCCCAGTTCTTTCGCTGAAGGGGTCGGAATAAACTGTAGGGGGTGACTATATCGGCGATGTTCGTGCACCCATATCTACAACCTCGGGTGGAGATCTCAAGCCATGTTGAACACGACTTCTGATCGCCGTGATAGGCCGACTCCGTGTGTTGTGCCCGCCAGTGATTCGCGTAATCGAGGGAGACGCTCCTGCCAGAAAACCATGGAATCAGGAAGATAGTCGGCTAGAATCACAATTTCGGAGAGTGAAACGAAGGTTTTTCGACCCCAAAATGACGTCTTATTGCCTCAGCGATACAATGGCTACTGGCGCCTCTGAGTGCCGATTCTGAATTGGGGTTTTATAAGCGATTTCTGATAACCGAGTGGAAAGTTATGCCCATTTGAGTGAAGGGGTATCCGTACGCGATCGCATCGGCAAACCGCGACCACGCTCCCGGAGAGGAATTTGGCCGCCGGACTGAAAATGTCTGAATCCGACTTTGTGCCGACCGGGTCGAAGTGCCGATTCTGAAATGGGGCCTTGTGGGCGGTTCCGATCGCCGGGCGAACAAATATCTGCGTACTACCCAACGGGTACGACAATCGGTGTACTAATACACACGCTCCGCAGTGAATTTTGGCCCCGGAATGGAATTCCGAGAAACGAGCACCCTGTCGACCGTCTCGGAGTGCCGATTCCGAATTGTGGTCGCATCAGCGATTTCGATGTCCGGGCGGAAAGTTATGCCCAGTTCTTTCGCTGAAGGGGTGGGAATAAACCGTAGGGGGTGACTATATCGGTGATGTTCGTGCACCCATATCTACAACCTCGAGTGGAGATCTCGAGCTGAGTTGAACATGACTTCCGATCGCCGTGATAGGCCGACTCCATGTGTTGATCCCGCCAGCGATTCGCCTAATCGAGGGAGGTGCTACTGCTAGAAAACCTTGGAATCAGGGAGATCGTCAGCTAGAATCGCAATTTCGAAGTGCAAAATGAAGGTTTTTCGACCCCGAAACGACATCATTTCACCTGAGGCAATAAGGGGGCGACGGGCGTCTCTGAGTGCTGATTCCGAATTGGGGTTTTATAAGTGATTATGATAACCGAGCGAAAAGTTATGCCCGTTTGAGCGAAGGAGTGTCCGTATGCGATCGCATCGTCAGCCTGCGACCACGCTCCCAGAGAGGAATATGGCCGTCAGACGGGAAATGTCCGAATGTGACCTTGTGCCGACCAGGTCGAAGTGTCGATTCTGAAATGGGGCCTTGCGGACGGTTCCGATCGCCGGGCGAACAAATATCCGCATCCTACCCAACGGGTACGACAATCGGTGTACTAATACATACGCTCCGCTGCGAATTTCGGCCCCGGAACGGAATTCTGTGAAACTAGCGCTCCGTCGACTGTCTCAGAGTGTCGATTCCAAATTGTGGTCACATCAGCGATTATGATCTCCGGGCGGAAAGTTATGCCCAGTTCTTTCGCTGAAGGGGTGCGAATAAACCGTAGGGGGTGACTATATCGGCGATATTCGTGCACCCATATCTACGACCTCGGGTGGAGATCTTGAGCCGAGTTGAACACGACTTCTGATCGCCATGATAGGTCGACTCCGTATGTTGTGTCCGTCAGCGATTCGCCTAATCGAGGGAGGCGCTACTGCCAGAAAACCTTGGAATCGGGAAGATCGTCGGCTAGATTCACATATTCGGTGTGCGAAACGAAGGTTCTTCGACCCCGAAATGACGTCTTTTCGCCTGAGGCTGTAAGAAGGCAACGGGCACCTCTAAGTGCCGATTCCGAATTGGGATTTTATAAGCGATTCTGATAACCGAGCGGAAAGTTATGCCCATTTGAGCGAAGGGGTGTCCGTATGCGATCACATCGGCAGACCGCGACCACACTCCCAGAGAGGAATTTGGCCGTCATACTGGAAATATCCGAATGCGACCTTGTGCCGACCGGGTCGAAGTGCCGATTCTGAAATGGGGCCTTGCGGGCGGTTCCGATCGTCGGGCGAACAAATATCTGCGTTCTACCCAATGGGTACGACAATCGGTGTACTAATACACACGCTACGCGACGAATTTCGGCCCCGAAATGGAATGCCGCGAAACTAGCGCCCTGTCGACCGTCTCGGAGGCCGATTCTGAATTGTGGTCACATCAGCGATTCTGATGTCCAGGCGGAAAGTTATGCCCAGTTCTTTCGCTGAAGGGGTGGGAATAAACCGTAGGGGGTGACTATATCGGTGATGTTCGTGTGCCCATATCTACGACCTCGGGTGGAGATCTCGAGCCGAGTTGAACACGACTTCCGATCGCCGTGATAGGCCGACTCCGTGTGTTGTGCCTGCCAGTGATTCGCCTAATCGAGGGAGGCGCTACTGCCGGAAAACCTTGGAATCGGGGAGATCGTCAGCTAGAATCGCAATTTTGGAGCGCGAAACGAAGGTTTTTCGACCCCAAAACGACATCTTATCGCCTGAGGCAACAAGGGGGCGACGGGCGCCTCTGAGTGCCGATTCCGAGTTGGGGTTTTATAAGTGATTATGATAACGGAGCGGAAAGTTATGCCCGTTTGAGCGAAGGGGTGTCCGTATGCGTTCGCATCGGTAGCCCGCGACCACGCTCCTAGAGAAGAATTTGGCCGCTGGACAGGAAATGTCCGAATGTGACCTTGTGCCGACCGGGTCGAAGTGTCGATTCTGAAATGGGGCCTTGCGGGCGGTTCCAATCGCCGGGCGAACAAATATCTGCATCCTACCCAATGGGTACGACAATCGGTGTACTAATACACACGCTCCGCGGCGAATTTTGGTCCTAGAACGGAATTCCGCGAAACAAGCGCCCTGTTGACCGTCTCGGAGTGCCGATTCCGAATTGTGGCCACATCAGCGATTTCGATGTCCGGACGGAAAGTTATGCCCAGTTCTTTCGCTGAAGGGGTGGGAATAAACCATAGGGGGTGACTATATCGGTGATGTTCGTGCGCCCATATCTACGACCTCGGGTGGAGATCTCGAGCCGAGTTGAACAAGACTTCCGATCGCCGTGATAGGTCGACTCCGTGTGTTGTGCCCGCCAGCGATTCACCTAATCGAGGGAGGCGCTACTGCCAGAAAACCTTGGAATCGGGGAGATCGTCGGCTAGAATCGCAATTTCAGAGCAGGAATGAAGATTTTTCGACCCCGAAACGACATTTTATCGCCTGAGGCAATAAGGGGGCAACGGGCGCCTCTGAGTGCCGATTCCAAATTGTGATTTTATAAGCGATTCTGATAACCGAGCGAAAAGTTATGCCCGTTTGAGCGAAGGGGTGTCCGTATGCGATCGCATCGGCAGCCCGCAACCACGCTACCAGAGAGGAATTTGGCCGCCAGATCGGAAATGTCCGAATGCGACCTTGTGCCGACAGGGTCGAAGTGTCGATTCTGAAATAGGGACTTTCGGGCGGTTTTGATCGCCGGGCGAACAAATATCTGCATCCTACCCAACGGGTACGACAATCGGTGTACTAATAAACACGCTCCGCGGCGAATTTTGGCCCCGAAACGAAATTCTGCGAAACTAGCACCCTGTCGACCGTCTCGGAGTGCCGATTACGAATTGTGGTCACATCAGCGATTTCGATCTCCGGGCGAAAAGTTATGCCCAGTTCTTTGGCTGAAGGGGTGGGAATAAATCGCAGGGGGGTGACTATATAGGCGATGTTCGTGCACCCATATCTACGACCTCGGGTGGAGATCTCGAGCCGAGTTGAACATGACTTCCGATCGCTGTGATAGGCTAACTCCGTGTGTTGTGCCCGCCAGCAATTCGCCTAATCGAGAGAGGCGCTAATGCCAGAAAACCTTGGAATCAGTGAGATCGTCGGCTAGAATCACAATTTCGGAGAGCGAAACGAAGGTTTTTCGACCCCCAAACGACATCTTATCGCCTGAGGCGATAAGGGGGCGACGGGCGCCTCTGAGTGTCGATTCTGAATTGGGGTTTTATATGCGATTCTGATAACCGAGCGAAAAGTTATGCCCAGTTGAGCGAAGGGGTGTCCGTATGCGATCACATCGACAGCCCCCGACCACGCTCCCGGAGAGGAATTTGGCCGCTAGACCGAAAATGTCCAAATGCGACCTTGTGCCGACCGGGTCGCTGTGCCGATTCTTAAATGGGGCCTTGCTGGCGGTTTAGATCGCCGGGCGAACAAATATCCGCGTCCTACCCCCAACGGGTACGACAATTGGTGTACTAATACACACGCTACGCGGCGAATTTTGGCCCCAAAACGGAATTATGCAAAACCAGCGCCCTGTCGACCGTCTCGGAGTGCCGATTCCGAATTGTGGTCACATCAGCGATTCTGATGTCCGAGCGGAAAGTGATGCCCAATTCTTTCGCTGAAGGGGTGGGAATAAACCGTAGGGGGTAACTATATCGGTGATGTTCGTGCACCCATATCTATGACCTCGGGTGGAGATCTCGAGCCGAGTTGAACATGACTTCCGATCGCCGTGATAGGCCGACTCCGTGTGTTGTGCCCGCAAGTGATTCGCCTAATCGAGGGAGGCGCTACTGCCATAAAACCTTGGAATCGGAGAGATTGTCGGCTAGAATCATACTTTTGGAGCGTGAAATGAAGGTTTTTCGTCCCCGAAATGACGTCTTATCACCTATGGCAATAAAGGGGTGACGGGCGCCTCTGAGTGCCGATTCCGAATTGGAGTCTTATAAGCGATTCTGATACCCGAGCGGAAAGTTATGCCCGTTTGAGCGAAGGGGTGTCCGTATGCGATCGCATCTGCAACCCCCGACCACGCTCCCGGAGTGGAATTTGGCCGCTGGACCGGAAATGTCCAAATGTGACCTTATACAGACCGGGTCGAAGTGTCGATTCTTAAATGGGGCCTTGCTGGCAGTTTCGATCGTTGGGCGAACAAATATCCGCGTCCTACCCCAACGGGTACGACAATCGGTGTACTAATACACACGCTACGCGGCGAATTTTGGCCCTGGAACGGAATTCCGCAAAACCAGCGCCCTGTCGACCGTCTCGGAGTGTCGATTCCGAATGTGGTCACATCAGTGATTCTGATGTCCGAGCGGAAAGTTATGCCCAATTCTTTCACTGAAGGGGTGGGAATAAACCGTAGGGGGTGACTATATCGGTGATGTTCGTGCACCCATATCTACGACCTCGGGTGGAGATCTCGAGCCGAGTTGAACACGACTTCCGATCGCCGTGATAGGCCGACTTCGTGTGTTGTGCCCGCCATCGATTCGCCTAATCGAGGGAGGCGCTACTGCCAGAAAACCTTGGAATCGGGGAGATCATCGGCTAGAATTGTAATTTTGGAGCACGAAACGATGGTTTTTCGTCCCCAAAACGACGTCTTATCGCCTGAGGCAATAAAGGAGCGACGGGCGCCTCTGAGTGCCGATTCCGAATTGGGGTCTTATAAGCAATTCTGATAACCGAGCGGAAAGTTATGCCCGTTTCAGCGAAGGAGTGTCCGTATGCGATCGCATCGGCAGCCCGCGACCACGCTCCCAGAGAGGAATTTGGCCACCGGACCAGAAATGTCCGAATGTGACCTTGTGCCGACCGGTCGAAGTGTCGATTTTAAAATGGGGACTTGCGGGCGGTTCCGATCGTCGGGCGAACAAATATCCGCATCCTACCCAACGGGTACGACAATCGGCGGAAAGTTATGCCCAGTTCTGCGGCGAATTTCGGCCCCGGAACGGAATTCTGTAAAACTAATGCTCTGTCGACCGTCTTGGAGTGCCTATTCCGAATTGTGGTCACATCAACGATTCTGATGTCCGGGCGGAAAGTTGTGCCCAGTTCTTTCGCTGAAGGGGTGGGAATAATCCGTAGGGGGTGACTATATCGGTGATGTTCGTGCACCCATATCTACGACCTCGGGTGGAGATCTCGAGCCGAGTTGAACACGACTTCCGATCGCCGTGATAGGCTGACTCCGTGTGTTGTGCCCGCTAGCGATTTGCCTAATCGAGGGAGGCGCTACTGCCAGAAAACCTTGGAATCGGGGAGATCGTCGGCTAGAATCGCAATTTCGGAGCGCGAAACGAAGGTTTTTCGACCCCGAAACGATATCTTATCATCTGAGGCAATAAAGGGCGACAGGCGCCTCTCAGTGCTGATTCCGAATTGGGGTCTTATAAGCGATTCTGATAACCGAACGGAAAGTTATGCTCGTTTGAGTGAAGGAGTGTCCGTATGCGATCGCATCGGCAGCCCGCAACCACGCTCGCAGAGCGGAATTTGGCCGCCGGACCAGAAATGTCCGAATGCGACCCTGTGCCGACTGGGTCAAGGTGCCGATTCTGAAATGGGGACTTTCAGGCAGTTTTGATCGCCGGGCGAACAAATATCCGCGTCCTACCCAACGGGTGCGATAATCGGTGTACTAATACGCACGCTCCGCGGTGAATTTCGGCCCTGGAACTGAATTCCGTGAAACCAGTGCCATGTCGACCGTCTCGGAGTGCCGATTCCGAATTGTGGTCACATCAGCGATTTCGATGTCCGGGCGAAAAGTTATGCCCAGTTCTTTCGCTGAAGGGGTGGGAATAAACCGTAGGGGGTGACTATATCGACGATGTTCTCGCACCCATATCTACGACCTTGGGTGGAGATCTCGAGCTGAGTTGAACACGACTTTCGATCGCCGTGATCGGTCGACTCCGTGTGTTGTGCCTGCCAGCGATTCGCCTAATCGAGGGAGGCGCTACTGCCGGAAAACCTTGGAATCAGGGAGATCGTCGACTAGAATTACAATTTTGGAGAGCAAAACGAAGGTTTTTTGACCCCAAAGGTGATAAGGGGGCGACAGGTGCCTCTGACTGCCGATTCCGAATTAGGGTTTTATAAGCGATTCTGATAACCGAGCGGAAACTTATGCCAGTTTGAGCGAAGGGGTGCCCGTATACGATCGCATCGGCAGCCCGCGACCACGCTTCCGGAGAGGAATTTGGCCGTCGGACCAGAAATGTCTGAATGCGACCTTGTGCCGACCGGGTCGAAGTGCCAATTCTGAAATGGGGCCTTACGGGCGGTTCCGATCGCCGGGCGAACAAATATCCGCGTCCAACCCAATGGGTACGAAAATCGGTGTACTAATACACACGCAACACGGTGAATTTTGGGCTGGAAACGGAATTCCACAAAACCAGCGCCCTGTCGACCGTCTCGGAGTGTCGATTCCAAATTGTGGTCACATCAACAATTCTGATGTCCGGGCGGAAAGTTATGCACAGTTCTTTCGCTGAAGGGGTGGGAATAAACCGTAGGGGGTGACTATATCAGTGATGTTCGTGCACCCATATCTATGACCTTGGGTGGAGATCTCGAGCCGAGTTGAACACGACTTCCGATCGCCGTGATAGGCCGACTCCGTGTGTTGTGCCCGCCAGCGATTCGCCTAATCGAGGGAGGCGCTACTACCAGAAAACTTTGGAATCGGGGAGATCGTCGGCTAGAATCGTAATTTTGGAGCACGAAACGAAGGTTTTTCGACCCCGAAACGACGTCTTATTGCCTGAGGCAATAAAGGCGCGACGGGTGCCTCTGAGTGCCGATTCTGAATTGGGGTCTTATAAGCGATTCTGATAACCGAGCGGAAAGTTATGCCCGTTTGAGCGAAGGAGTATCCGTATGCGATCGCATCGGCAGCCCGCGACCACGCTCCCTGAGAGGAATTTGGCCGCCGGATCGGAAATATCCAAATGCGACCTTGTGCCGACTGGGTCGAAGTGTCGATTCTGAAATGGGGACTTGTGGGCGGTTCGATCGCCGGGCGAACAAATATCCGCATCCTACCCAACGGGTACGACAATCGGTGTACTAAAACACACGCTCTGCGGTGAATTTCGGCCCTGGAACAAAATTCCACAAAACCATCGCCTTGTCGACCGTCTCGGAATGCTGATTCCGAATTGTGGTCACATCAGCGATTCCGATGTCTGGGCAGAAAGTTATGCCCAGTTCTTTCGCTGAAGGGGTGGGAATAAACCGTTGGGGGTGACTATATCGGCGATGTTCGTGCACCCATATCTACGACCTCGGGTGGAGATCTCAAGCCGAGTTGAACACAACTTTCGATCGTCGTGATAGGCCGACTCCGTGTGTTATGCCCTCCAGCGATTCGCCTAATCGAGGGAGGCGCTACTGCCAGAAAACCTTGGAATCGGGGAGATCGTCGGCTAGAATCGTAATTTTAGAGCGTGAAACGAAGATTTTTCGACCCCAAAATGACGTCTTATCACTTATAGCGATAAGGGGGCGACGGTCGCCTCTGAGTACCGATTCCGAATTGGGGTTTTATAAGCGATTCTGATAACCGAGTGGAATGTTATGCCCGTTTGAGAGAAGGGGTGTCCGTATTCGATCGCATCGGCAGCCCGCGACCACGCTCCCGGGAGGAATTTGGCCGCCGGACCGGAAATGTCCGAATGCGACCTTGTGCCGACCGGGTCGAAGTGTCGATTATGAAATGGGGGCCTTGCGGGCGGTTCCGATCGCCGGAAGAACAAATATCTGCGTCCTACCCAACGGGTACGACAATCGGTGTACTAATACACACGCTACACGGTGAATTTCGGCCCCGAAAAGGAATTCCGCGAAACCAGCGCCCTGTCGACTGTCTCGGAGTGCCGATTCCGAATTGTGGTCACATCAGCGATTCTGATGTCCGGGCAGAAAGTTATGCCCAGTTCTTTCGCTTAAGGGGTGGGAATAAACCGTAGGGGGTGACTATATCGGTGATGTTCGTGCACCCATATCTACGACCTCAAGTGGAGATCTTGAGCCGAGTTGAACACGTCTTCTGATCGTCGTGATAGGCCGACTCCGTGTGTTGTGCCCGCCAGTGATTCGCCTAATCGAGGGAGGCGCTACTGCAAGAAAACTTTAGAATCGGGGAGATCGTCGGCTATAATCACAATTTTAGAGCGCGAAATGAAGGTTTTTCGACCCCGAAACAACGTCTTATCGCCTGAGGCAATAAAGTGGCGATGGGCGCCTCTTAGTGCCGATTCTAAATTGGGGTCTTATAAGCGATTCTGATAACCGAGCGGAAAGTTATACCCGTTTGAGCGAAGGAGTGTCTGTATGTGATCGCATCGGCAGCCCGCGACCACGCTCCCAGAGAGGAATTTGGCCGCCGGACCGGAAATATCTGAATGCAACTTTGTGCTGACCGGGTCGAAGTGTCGATTTTGAAATGGGGACTTGCGGGCGGTTCCGATCGTCGGGCGAACAAATATCTGCATCCTACCCAACGAGTATGATAATCGGTGTACTAATACACACGCTCTTCGGTGAATTTCGGCCCCGGAACGGAATTCCGCAAAACTAGCCCCAGGTTGTAAATATGGGTGCACAAATATCGCCAATATAGTCACCCCTTTCGGTTTATTACCACCCCTCAGCGAAAGAACTGGGCATTGTAGACACCCGATTATGACTAATGGGTTGGACCACATTTCTTGCTATCTTAGTGGGCCCCTAATTGGTCACTCACCTTGAGCCCATCATTTGCCTTGATTTGAGCCCATTAATCCATTAAAAATGCCTTGAAATCCCGAAATCAATCACTTGAAAGAGTCCTTAAAGGATTTGACTCCTATTTTAGTATGTGGTTAAAGAGAATAATCCAAAATATTTCGGATTCCTTGTCGCGACGCATCGTGGCGCCGCGACTTTAGACGCGACGGGTTAGGCCGCCGCGACAGCCCATGCATTATCCATGCACGTGGGCAATGCTGTCGCGACCCCCCGCACCGTCGCGTCTCTAGTCGCGACCCCGCGATCTGACGCGACAAGGACCGAGATCTCTGGCCTCCATAACCACATCCTATTTATCCTCCCATGCACCTTGACTTGGTCCAAGAGGTTTATCCCGACCCCTTGAGCACTTTTTCGGCCCTAGGGACTCTCCTAAGCTCCCCTAAGGACTCTACATCCGATTTTGATAGAGCTTTATCCCCCATTTTTAATTTCCACATCTTTTTGAGGAGATAATGCCCTTTTTTTCTCACTCCAAGCTCTATATAAGCAGGACCCCTCCTCATGGACGAGGGGAGCCTGATGATCACCCCGAAGGGCTGCCGAAATCTCCTCTGAACAAGTCTTAGCCACACAGCCACCTATTCCACTCATTTTCTCTTCACTTTCCACTCCTCACAACTCACTCATTTCACCATCAATGGAGCGAGGAACGTGAAGAGGGCGACTTCAACAATCTCCTGGACCTCTTTGCACATCATTGGAGCTGCATTCACGCCAGGAAGTCGCCCTAATGGGGCTCACCATCTTCCCTCTTCCTCTTTCCCATTTCTACATGCATTTTTATGTTCTTTTTTAGATAGAGCACATCTATTATCCACCCACGTTTTTTTCCACACCCACAGGGGTTTAAAACCACCCCAGGTGCGTTCCCACCATGATTCCCTGTGATTACAGGCATAACTTTCCGCCCAGGTATCGAAATCGCTTATGTGACCACAATTCAGAATCGACACTCCGAGACGGTCGACAGGACGCTGGTTTCGCATAATTCCATTATGAGGCCCAAATTCCACCTCGGATCGTGTGTACTAGTACACCGATTGTCGTGCCCCTTGGTGTTAGATGCGGATATTTGTTCACGCGGCGATCGGAACGGCCCGCGAGGCCCCAATTCTGAATCGACACTTTGACCCGGTTGACACAAGGTCGCATTCGGAGATTTCCGATCCGGTGCCCAAATTCCTCTCCGGGAGCGTGGTCGCTGGCTGCCGAAGCGATCGCATACGGACACCCCTTCCCTCAAACGGGCATAACTTTCTACTTGGTTATCGGAATCGCTTGTAAAACCCCAATTCGGTATCGGTACTCAAAGGTGCATGTTGCTGCCTTTTGTCTCAGGCGATAAGACGTCGTTTCGGGGTCGAAAAACCTTCATTTCACACTCTAAAATTACGATTCCAGCCGACGATCTCTCCGTTTCCAAAGCTTTCTGGCAGTAACATCTCTCTCGACTATGTGAATGTCTGGTGCAGCAACCACACGGAGTCAGCCTGTCACAGAGATTGGAAGTTGTGTTCAACTCGGCACAAGAACTCCTCCCCATGTTGTAAATATGGGTGCATAAACATCGCCGATATAGTCACCCTCTCCAGTTTATTCCCACCCCCTCAGCGAAAGAACTGGGCATAACTTTTCGCCCAGGTATCAAAATCGCTTATATGACCACAATTCAGAATCGGCACTGCGAGACGGTCAACAGGACACTGGTTTTGTAGAATTCCATTCCGAGGCCGAAATTCCACCGTGGAGTGTGTGTGTACTAGTACACCGATTATCGTACCCCTTGGGTAAAACACAGATATTTGTTCACGCGGCGATCGGAATGGCCCACAAGGCCCCAATTTGGAATCGACACTTCGACCTGGTCGGCACAAGGTCGGATTCGGAGATTTCTAGTCTGGCACCCAAATTCTTCTCTGGGGGCATGGTCGCTGGCTGCCGATGCGATCGCATACGAACACCCCTTCGCTCAAACATGCATAACTTTTCGCTCGGTTATCGGAATCGCTTATAAGACTCCAATCCGAAATCGGCACTCAAAGGCGCCCATAGCCCCCTGATTGCCTCAGGTGATAAGACTATAGATGCAAGATTTGGCCCATCTCTGCGTGGTTTATGGTCCAATAAGGCTTGTTTGACTGCTTGTTGACTTGCCTCGGATGCCATGTTAACCTCAACATCGATTGCCGCTGACTCCTGGTTGATGGCACACATCCTTGACATCGACTCTGGTTGACGTCCACATATGTTGACGTCTGCATGTGGTTGGCGGCAGCATCAATTGACGTCAACCTGTGTTTACCTGCTCTACGGAACTGTCCGAGAATATCGCCCACTTGCGCCCCTACCTCGGCCATGCAACGCATGGGGCCATTCCCAACGGGAAAATGGGCCACCTTGGCACCCCCTTGACCCAGTAAAAGTCCTACTTGGCCCCCTCCCATTGGCCTAGCCTTTCTACATGGATTGCCATATGTTCAAGTGTGTTTCCTCACTATCTATATATGAAGGTCCTCAGCCTTCTTAGCGGGGGGGGGGGGGGGGGGGGGGGGGGAGAGAGAGGCTGGATGAGCTAGAGCCTTGATGCTTTGAGAGAAGAGAGAGAAAACCTACCTCAAGCTCTTGAGAGCTTCCACTCTTTCTTCCTCTCTTTTTCTCAACCCTTGGGGCGTCCATGAGGCTTCACCACGAGCTGGAGGAGCCCACAAAGCAGTCACTAACGCCTGCAAATGAGGATCATCTCCCTCTTCTCCTTCTCTTTCCCTTCTTCCTTCTTTAGCTTTGCATGTTATTCACTCCACACACACACACACTAGGCACGTAGTGCACACTCCTACACATCTAAAAGGGGTTTTCTAAACCAAAAAAGGAGGGAAGAAGGGTGGTCATAACACTTGACCACCCCTCTTCTCAACCCCGCAACCGGTACGGGGCTCCCCTTTTGGGTAGTTCCTCTTTGCTTTTGGATGTTTACAATACTTCTCTAAAGTCTAATGGAGTTTCTTTATTGTAGGAACACCTCAAATGAGACTGCGGAGCTTCTTCTCTTTGGCTGGCCGAAGTGGGGAAAGTCAGAGTCCCGCCATCAAACGCTACGTGAGGCTACGTACCAGCGCGATCAGAACACTTCCTTGGGCACAGGTAAGGCCCTGGCGATCACCTCCCATTAATTTACTTGCTCGTTTCTTTACTTTTCTTCCTTTTCTCTATGGTCAACCTGGTCAAACGAGAGTCAAAGAGCAAGAGAAGGTCAACCAGCAAACACCAACGTCAACAAGGGAGCCACTCAATGTTTGGGGAACCTCCGGAGCCTATTCAGGAGCGAAACGAAACGTCCACAATTCCATCCTTGCAAATGACATGTGGCTGTTTCGCATAGCATGGGACTCCAACCTGCCTTCTCTCCCCATGCAGTGACCATCCACATTATGCACGCGGGGTCTAGGGTTTAGGTGATGGAGGAATAACTACAACCTTTTTTTTCTTCATATATATAATCCCTATAATCTAAGCAAGTACCTTTATTCTTTGGAATACCTCCTCAAAAGTTGATCTCATTCCAATATGTTATCAAGATTTTGAGTTTGATAATTGTGGTGGCTATTCCTAGCCACCTTCATGCGCAAGGCCCATCATGGCCCAACCCAATTCGGCAGACAAACGTGGCCCTTCCGCATAACGCCACATCTTCTCAAGAACAGCCTTAAGGTCCTGAGGCCGATCCCTGCATTCAGGTACCAGCGGAACCGAAGAGTCGCCTCTGGATACCTTATAGCTTGTTCGACCCAGGGCCCTCTCTTCCGAGCAACGTCTGCTCGGCGTGTGCCGAGGCCTCTTCGGCACGAGCAACACTTCCTTGCATCAGACATCCAGCAGCAAGCCTTGCCACCGAGCAGCAGGTTCCATTTACCGAACAAGGCCTCTGCCCAGTATCTCCGACCAAGAGGATTCAAACAACCCTCCGTCTCCTTGTAGCGGTTGCAACTGATGCGTCATGCATGTCCCATGATTAAATGGTGCATTAACTGCAAAGCCCCTCAACGGGCGCCTCCCCGCCAATGCGCGCTAACAGGCGCGCCCTTTGCAGCATTGATCAGGGACGTTCCGTCCCTCTCCCTCAACACTTCTGCCTATAAAAGGCCCCGATAAGCCTCCATGCAGAGGTACGCAATCTGAGAAACATCACTCCTGCATAACACCGAGCCTTTCTTTTCAAAAGCCTCATTAGCAGTTTACTGACTTAGGCATCGGAGGGTTCTCCCCGGTTTTTCAACCGGGCCCCCTGATCCCGTTCTGGTTTTGCAGGCATCCATCCGCTATCGGCGGTCTTCTTCCCTATCTTCAAGTGTAGGCCCGCTAAGCTCCGGCCCAAGCAGGAAAACGCCTCCACACTTTTGGCGCCGTCTGTGGGAAGCAACGACAGCCATGGCTCGCAGACGATCTTCGTACCAGAACATAGGGAGCCATATGACGAGTCCCGTCAGTCGCGGGTGGACTCTCATCAACCCCCCCCCCCCGCCGACGTCGTCGTAGCCTTTGCTGCCACGACCGGGGGTGTCCCTGCGCCCGCCACCGTAGTGCCTGCGACCGCCCTGGAGATGGCCGAACTCCGGGGGCATATGTAGCAGCTGACGGGAATCTGCCTGGGTCTCCATGCCCAATTGCCCGGGCAGCCGATCCCGGCAGCCTCCTCTCTACAGGAGCGCCAGGCAGAGTCGTCTCACCGGAGATCACGCGCACCTCCTGCCCTGACAGAGTCGTTTCAGGAGCAGCATGTCGATTCGCCGCGGAGGTCTCACCGCGCCCCATCTGATGAACGAGCACCAGATTGCCGTGGTCGTTCCCCGTCGCTCCGCAGCGGCCCCATGACCGCCGCATTCGGTTATGGGAGCCAACTCCCACAGGACTGGGCGCGTGGATTCGGCCCACTCTGAACAGGAGTTGGCCAGGTGCTTGCGCCGCGTCGTCGACCTGGAACGTCATGTGGACGCGATGGTTCAGCGTGCTGAGGGCAAAGCTCCGGCCGAGGAGGACCTGAACTTCCGCTCCCCATTCATTGCGGAGATTCTGGAGGCTCGGGTCTCTCCCAAGCTCCCTCTGCCTACCATCGTGCCGTACGACGGCACCTCTGACCCCGCGGATCACATCCACGGGTTCAAATCGCATATGGTGTTCCATGGGGCATCTAATGCGGCCAAATGCCGGGCCTTCCCGGCCACTTTAAAGGAAAATGCTAGGGCTTGGTTCGAAGCCCTCCCTGCAGGTTCCATCTCTTCCTTCCACCAGCTGAAGAAGTCCTTTCGGGACAACTTCTTGGGCGAAAGGTCGCAACCACGCACCGCGGCCTCCCTTCTCGCTGTTCGGCAGAAGAAGGGAGAAGCGCTCTGGGACTATGTCAGGAGGTTCCAGGCCGAGGCGCTCCGCATCCTGTGCCTCGACGTCCCATTGGCCACCAGTGCCCTCATCCAGGGCACTCGCGATGGTTTCCTTCAGAGGACGCTGGGAGTGCAGCAGCCGTCCACCCTTGCCGAGCTGCTCTCTACTGCGCAACGCCATGCCGTGTGTGAGGAGAGCCTAGCAGCTGGTCGAGCAGAGCAGGGAGAATCGTCAGACAAGAAGAGGCCTTCCGATAACGGTTCCGACCATGACCGGAAGAAAGGACGGCGCAACGGGGACTCGCCGCGCCGACCACGCCCCTTCACCGACTACACCCCACTCACGGTGGCGCCCGAACAGATCCTGGCAGAAATCCGAGACGAACCTTATGTTCGGTGGCCACCAAGGATGCGCTCCGACCCCCGAAGGTGCAACCAAGAGAAGTATTGTCTCTTCCACCGCGATCACGGCCACAACACCTCTGAATGCCGCCAGCTCAAGGATGAAATAGAGTCCCTTATTAAGCGCGGATACCTCGGACAGTTCGTGCGCCAGAATGAAGACCGCCCCAGACGCCGAGAGTGGACTCCCAAGCAACCGATCAACAATGAGCCCAATGGGCAAGAGATCAACGTGATCGTGGGAGGCTTCGGTGCAGGAGGAGAAAGCAATCAAAGTCGGCGCGACTACGCTCAGAGGGTGCACACAGTGGACAGGGCTCCAGCACCTCATCCAAACCCTTGCCCCCCATTCCCCCCACGCGCACTTTCCGAGGAGGCTATAACCTTCTCGAATGAAGATCTTGTAGGAGTCTCTACTCCACACACTGATGCGCTGGTTGTTTCAGCCACCATCAATCATTGTAATGTGCGCCGGATCCTGGTGGATAATGGAAGTGCCCCCAACGTGTTAGCTTATGACTGCTACCTGCTTATGGGACTGAAAACCGACCAGCTCACCCCTGTTGAGTCACCTTTGTTCGGCTTCTCAGGGGTCTCGGTCCAACCCATGGGGCGAGCACGCCTTCCAATAACTCTTGGGACGGCCCCAAGGAGTGTGACCAAGATAGTGAACTTCTTGGTCATTCAAAACATGCCTGGTTATAACGCTATCCTCGGCAGGGGTCTGATCGGCAAGCTCAGGGCGGTGCCTTCGTCTCTCCATCAGAAGATGAAGTTTCCCACTCTGCATGGGATCGGTGAGGTGCTCGGCGACCAACGAGAATCTCGACGGTGCTACGTCCTCTCATTGAGAGACAAGCAACCTCTCGAAGCCCCACACATCGTGCCTCCGCAAGCCGATCAGCCTTCTACCAGCCGAGGAACTCCCGCCGAAGACCTGCTTCCTGTTCGGGTGGATGATGACCCCGAACACGTTCTCTATATTGGCACACTTTTGCCGGAAGCCGAACAGCAGCTCTACAAGGCATTCCTCTTAGCCAACTTGGATGTGTTTGCATGGTCAGATAGCGAGCTACCAGACATCCTTCCAGAAGTGATGGTGCATCGCCTCTGCCTAGACCCATGGGTCCCACCAGTTCAACAAAGGAGGCGACCCGTCAACCGAGAGCGGCAGACCGTGATCCATGATCACGTGGCCAAAAGCTGAACAGTTGGGCTCCTCCGGGAAGCCCACTATCCAAGATGGATCTCCAATGTGGTCCTCGTACATAAAGCTAATGGTAAATGGCGCGTATGCGTGGACTACAAAGATCTTAACAAGGCTACGCCCAAGGACAACTTTCCTCTGCCATGCATCGACCAGTTGGTGGACGCAACGTCCGGACATGAGCTTCTCAGCTTTTTGGACGCATACTCTGGTTATCACCAGATCAGCATGCATCCTCCAGACCAGGACGCTACCACGTTTGTCACCGACTTGGGCTTATATTGTTTTACCAGGATGCCCTTTGGTCTGAAAAATGCTGGTGCGACATACCAGCGGCTGGTCAACAAGATGTTCGAGCTACAGATTGGGCGAAACATGGAGGTCTACGTTGACGACATGTTGGTCAAAACGCTCCCAAGCGCCGACCACATCTCCGACCTTGAAGAGACCTTCGCGACTTTGAGAAGGTACAACATGAAGCTCAACCCAGCCAAGTGTGCATTTGGAGTGCGCTCAGGAAAGTTCCTTGGCTTCCTCGTCTCAAACAGAGGAATAGAGGCCAACCCTGAGAAAATTCAAGCAATACTCGAAATGAGCAGCCCTAAAATGGTACGCGACGTCCAACGTTTGACTGGACGTCTGGCCGCACTCAACCGATTCATGTCCCGAGTAGCAGAGATGAGCTTCAACTTCTTCAAATTGCTGCGAGGACCCAGAGGCTCTTCACAGCAAGGGGGGCATGTACGGTGGTCCGAGGACTGCGAGGTTTCCTTCGCTGAGTTAAAGGCATATCTGGCAGCCCCACCTATTCTCTCGAAACCTGTGCTTGGGGAACCCTTGTTCGTATACCTTTCGGTTACCGAACACTCCATCAGTGCAGTGTTGATCAGAGAAGAGGGAGCGGCTCAGCGTCCTGTTTACTACATCAGCAGGGTCCTTCAAGAAGTTGAAAGAAGGTACCCCCGAGCAGAGAAACTCGCCCTTGCTCTGGTCACGGCTGCCTGAAAACTCAGGCCCTATTTTCAGGCCCACTCAATTATGGTTCTCACCGACCAGCCGCTGAAGTCTATCCTTCAGAGACCAGAGGCTTCCGGCCGGCTCATTAAATGGGCCATCGAGCTAGGAGAATTCGACATCAGCTACCGTTTGAGGACGGCCATCAAAGCACAAGCATTGGCGGACTTCGTTGCGGAATGCACTCTCCCTACCGAGCAGGACCCCCCGCTGACCAACGGGCCCCTATGGGAACTCTACGTCGATGGATCCTCATGTGTCACAGGGAGCGGAGCTGGCTTGGTCCTCACCTCTCCAGAGGGTTTAGAATTCCAATATGCCCTCCGATTCTGCTTTGCGGCCTCCAACAATGTCACTGAATACGAAGCGTTGCTGTCCGAAATCCGAATGGCTAGACACCTTGGAGCCCTTCGACTTAGGGCCTTCAGCGATTCCCAATTAGTTGCCGGCCAGGTGAACGGACAGTTCAAAGCAAGGGAGCCACGCATGGCCCAGTACCTTCAACAGGTCAAGAACCGAGTAGAAGGCCTCCTCTACTTCGAAGTTATACACGTTCCACGGGAGCAGAATGCGCGAGCCGATGCACTTTCCAAATTGGCATCTTCAGGTGACATCGCCCCTTCTCGCTCCATATTCATCGAAGAACTCGCTGCACCGAGCACCGAAGTGGATGTGGCAGCCATTGGGTCCAATCCTCCAGTTCAGAACTGGACGGACCCTCTCCTGGCCTATCTACTTCGAGGCGAGCTTCCCCCTAAGTAGGGCGAAGCCCGGAAGGTCAGACTGCATTCTCAGCGTTTCACCCTCATTGAAGGCAAGCTTTACCGACAGTCCCTTTCGAGACCCCTCTTACGGTGTCTCAGCCCTGAAGAGGCCCTTTCGGCTATCGAAGAAGTTCACGAGGGATTGTGCGGAAGCCACTTGGGGGGCAGAACGCTGGCACGCATCATTTCGAGCAGGGTTCTGGTGGCCCTCTCTGCAAAAGGACTGTATGTCTTTTGTTAGAAGTGCCCGGAATGTTAGAAGTTCGGGCAGCTCATTAAGCAACCTGCGAGTAGCTTCATACCCTGTTTGAGCCTCGTCCCTTCGCCAGGTGGGGCATTGATATCCTGGGTCCCTTCCCAGAGGCCCAGGGTCAGAAGAAGTTCTTGTTCGTGACCATCGACTACTTCACCAAGTGGGTCGAAGCGAAACCCGTTACCACAATCACCGAACAAGCCGCGTGGAAGTTCGTTTGGAAGAACATCCTCTACAGGTTTGGCGTCCTAAAAGTGATTAACTCCGACAACGAGAAGCAGTTCGATAGCACCTTCTTCAAGCAGAAGTGCTCCGAACTCGGCATCTACAACCACTTCACCTCCGTGGCACATCCTCAGGCAAACGGTTTGGTCAAAAATGCCAACCGAACGTTGCTGCATGGGATTCGCACGAGAGTCGAAGCTGCCGATAGTTCATGGATTGACGAGCTCCCTAATGTGTTGTGGTGCCACCGAACAACTGCTCGGGTATACACCGAGGAGACCCCTTTCCATTTGGCCTACGGCACAGAGGCCGTTGTACCTTTGGAAGTGGCTCTCCCCACTCTCCGGACAACTCACTTCGACGAGGCCACCAATAATCACACGCTTAGGGAAAACTTAGACATGCTTGGTGAACACCAAAGTGACGCCAGCATCAGACTAGTCTCCTACCAACAACGACTTGCGCAATATTATAACTCCCGAGTTCGGGAAAGGTGCTTCTTCGAAGGGGACCTTGTTCTTCATCGTTGCTCGGCATCGGATCCCCGAAGAGCAGCCGGCAAACTCGCCCCCAAATGGGAAGGACCTTATCAGGTCACCCAGGTTCTTGGAAAAGGCTCTTACAAGCTAACTACTCCTAGTGGCGGGGCCATACCCAGAACTTGACATGTATCCAACTTGAAGGCTTACTACTTATAAAAGCCTTCTATTCGGCATCCTACTTCTCTTCCTCCCACTCTTCTGGCCAGCTAGCAATGAAGTCCAAAACATCCTCAGCTCACAAAGGTGTAGTGACATCTCCCAGCATGAAGTGGTTCCGCAAGCACCCCAGGCTGAAACGTCTTCAGTTCATAACAACCTATGCGGTAATGGTGAACTCTTCTAAACGACCAACGAATTTCGATTCAGACAGAACACGTACAAGGGAAGGAGATAGAAAAAGGGAAGGAGATAAAAAAAAGGGGGAGGAGATCTATTCAGGTTATGTACAAAAAGCTCGCTTTGGCCGAGCTGCCAAACAAAAAGGGAAGGATGATATATCCAAAGGACCTATCCAGAGGCATCGACGCCATCATCTGCAGAAGGCATTCGCCCTGATTGAAACTGGGCAAAGCGTACTCCATCCAGACGAGCATCGTTAGACCGACATTTGCACTCCCTCACCGCAGCCTCGAATGCCTCTCGGGCATGCTCAGTTGTTGCAAGCCCCCGCCCGAGCTCCTTTCTAGCATCAAGGCCCACCTTGTAGCAGCGGGCCCCAAACTGCTCCAAGTCTTCCTTGAAGCACGAACTCGCCTTGTACTCGGCCACTCCTCGGTCCTTTGCGTTAGCCAGGACGTGAGCAAGCGCCTCCTTCTGTGCGTGTGCAACGGCCAAATGAAGCTCGGAAGTCCGAAGCGTGTCTTTGAGGTCATTCACCTCATTCAGCAGCTCGGTTTCGCGGGCCTTATGTTGTTGTACTAGGTCGTTGCAGAAGGCGGACTCCGCCTCCCATAGTTGTTTCTGATTCTGGGCGCGTATGGCAAGCTTCTTCAGCACACCTAGGGAGTTCGTGATTTCGTCCGTCAACGCCCCTACGTCGACATCATCATCGTCATGATCAGTAGGGTGCTCTGGGCGATAGGCTCCACTTGAGTGCTCGGGGGTCTCCTCCGGGCTCAGTCGCTGACACCACGCCAACACTTCCAACTGGGACGCAGTTGGACACGGAGGAAGGACCCTCGAGGTTTGGCCCTCGAGGCGCTCCAGGGTCACTTCCAACACGGCCTCGGAAGAAAGCATTGGCGACTTCTGCCCCAGCACTTGGGAGAGAGGCCTCCGGTCTTCTTCGGAGGCGACCTGGTCCCCGACAGCCTGGCTCATTTGCCCTATAGAAGGGCCCCCTTCAACCACTCTGGGGACCTCGACTGCCACCTCCTGGTTCTCCGCAACAGCGGGAGATTTTTGCCCCCCCCTCCTCGGTCTCGGCGACCTATTCGGCCCCATCACCACCCGCGCCGACTGTTTGTGCTATCGCCTCAACAGTCGCCTCAGTGGGGGGAATGGGGGGCAATGTGTCTGTCGTCGCCGAGGTCCTCTCATCAGCAACTATCGTCGCCGAAATCCTCTCCAGGGGCAGGGCGTCTGACATCATCGAACTCCTTTCCATGACTGCAGGGGCTGCCGTCGCTGAGGAGACGGCCCCCTCGGGTATTTCAGTAGTGCACGGGGCTTTCTCGCCCCCTCGCACGGTTGACTCCTCTCCAACGCGTGCGGCACTCCGCTCGTCGGCACCAATGCTCAAGGCCCCCGTCGGAGCCACCTCCTGTGGATAATCCCCAACAGAGCCTAGGGGTGTAGATGTCCTCAGTCTCTCCTCGAACGAGCTCCACGACTTGTCGCTCACCACGACAAGCCCCAGTTCGGTGGCCATTTCAGATTTGTGCTTCTTCAGTGCTTCAAGATGAGGGATCTCTCCCTCAATATCTTCTTCTTTGCCCTCTTCCACCACTCGCGGCTCGGTCTCCCCCAGCTCCCTCCTCCTCTTCCTCATCATCAGAGGTTGCTGGTCCACCTCCTCCTCTTCGGCTTCGCCCTCAGACGTCTGCTGCTCGGAGACCACCAGTCTCCTCTTGGTGGTCTGAGGCTGGCTTGCTCCTTCTTCGGTCAAGGACGGCAGCACCGCTCTCGCAGAAGCCTTCATTACCGCCTTCTTCTTCAAACGGATCTTCTTTGGCCTCTTAGCAGCAACTGGCGAGCCCCCCAAGGGACTCCCCTCTGCAGGAGTCGGTGCTGCCATGGCAGTTGTCACCGAGGAAGGAGCCCTCACTGTAGTAGGGATCCTTATCATGGTAGAAATGTCATCGCCCTTGAAAACCAAATGAGGGGTGATGGTGATCTTCTTGGCGTAATCCTCATTGGCCTCCTGGTCCTGACCAGCAGCTACCTCCTCGGCACCTGCAAGCCAAAGAGGGGGAAAGCACACAGTTAGAAGACAATTATGCGATAGACATACGATCGCAACGTGATCGGGTACTTACTCCATGGCCGGCTCAGACCATGCTGGACGAGTTGGAACTCCGTCAGGTAGCCCTCCCCGTTGTGCACGTATGCTCGGTTCAGGCTATCTGAAGCCTTCGCTTCATCTTGGATTAGGAAGGGGTATGTATCCTTCCTTGCCGTTTGGACTCTGGTTGGGAACCCCCACTCCGCACCGTCGCGTCGCTTGACAAAGAAGAGCCGCTTCATCCAACCTTTGCTGTTGGAATACTTCTTCGCCAACTCAATCTGCATCCTGTCCGGTCGGTGCTTGGTATAGTAAACACCAGCCCCGGACCCTGGTGAGGAGGTGAGGCGGAATTGCGCCCGAAACACCTCCGCTGAACCTCGGACTTTCCGGAGCTTGCGGACGACGCAGAAAATGCAAATAGTACGCCATGAGTTTGGCGTAAGCTGGATCGGTGCAAGACCCCATCGGTTCAGTAGCGCCTTCGCCACCTCCGGCAGTGGCAGCCAGAATCCAGCCTCCTTGTGGTCGAGCGATAGAGCGAGGCACCCTGGCCTGTTCGTCAGTTGCGAGTCCTCCTACTTCGCCATCATGATCTCGTATTCGTTGCCAATCCGGAAGCGCTCCCGGAGGCCCTTGTAATGGTGGCATCGCGGCCCCGGGCGTTCTCCGGCGCCACTCCGCTCACTTCGGCAACTACGTCAGCTTTTCCCTTGCTAGCCATCACCGGAAGTTGCAGAGATGAAGAAGGTGATCGCGAAGAAGAAGAAGAAGAAGATGCTTGAGGGGCAAGCAGGCTCTTCGAAAAATGCTAAAGGCATGGGTTCCCCGCCTGCGCCCCTCCTCTTCCTTATAAGGAAAGGAGGGCGCGAAATTCAAAATACCAAGGCGGCACCCCCCGCTCCAAAGTGACCATTTAGATGTACTGCGGAGAGCCCCCTGGCTCGACACGTCACCCCGCCATCATGGGATTACCTCCGTTGTCGAGGAGGTATGGTGAGCATCGTCGCCTCGCCGCCGCCCATACATCCGAGGTCATTGTCACATTTAATACGGAGGTGACGTTCGAGCAGGCTTTCGCCCTCGAGCGTCCCGGTTCCTGAGCTCACTCGATGGCGTGGGGGGCAAGTGTGGTGGCTATTCCTAGCCACCTTCGTGCGCAAGGCCCATCATGGCCCAACCCAATTCGGAAGACAAACATGGCCCTTCCGCATAACGCCACGTCTTCTCAAGAATAGCTTTAAGGTCCCGAGGCCGATCCCTGCATTCAGGTACCAGCGGGACCCAGAGTCGCCTCCGGATACCTTATAGCTTGTTCGGCCCAGGGCCCTCTCTTCCGAGCAACGTCTGCTCGGCGTGTGCCGAAGCCTCTTCGGCACGAGCAACACTTCCTTGCATCAGACATCCAGCAGCAAGCCTTGCCACCGAGCAGCAGGTTCCATTTACCGAACAAGGCCTCTGCCCGGTATCTCCGACCAGGAGGATTCAAACAACCCTTCGTCTCCTTGTAGCGGTTGTAACGGATGCGTCATGCATGCCCCACGATTAAATGGTGCATTAACTGCAAGGCCCCTCAACGGGCGCCTCCCCGCCAATGGCGCTAACAGGCGCGCCCTTTGCGGCATTGATCAGGGACGTTCCGTCCCTCTCCATCAACAATTCTGCCTATAAAAGGCCCCAATAAGCCTCCATGCAGAGGTACGCAATCTGAGAAACATCACTCCTGTATAACACTGAGCTTTTCTTTTCAAAAGCCTCATTAGCAGTTTACTGACTTAGGCATCGGAGGGTTCTCTCCGGTTTTTCAACCGGGCCCCCCCTGATCCATTATGGTTTTGCAGGCATCCGTCCGCTACCGGCGGTCTTCTTCCCTATTCAAGTGTAGGCCCACTAAGCTCCGGCCCAAGCAGGAAAACGCCTCCACATAATTATTGAATTCATATATGTGTAAGGTGAGGTAGAGTTATCTCTTATAACTAATCTACAACCTATATTAGAAGAGACACTTTGAATTTTTTTGCCATACTTAATAACATCAAATATAGTTTAATCTTTTCAATTTTCTTAAACAACAAGTCCCATTACCATTCTCTAGAACTGTAAATGAATCAATACACTCTTCAAGTAGCTCGAGTTTGACTCGAATATTACTCGAATTTGACTCGTTTAACGAGATAAATGAGTTAAGCTCAAACAAAATTCTAAGCTCGTTTCATAAATGAGCCGAATGTGAGCAAAGGCCTATTTAACTTATTTAAGCTCGCAAACAAATTCGTTTAATTTTTAATTATATAAATTATAACTATAGTTTTTAAAAATATCTTAAACATTATACTAAAATAGTTAAGGTAAATAACTTATCAAGGATCTTGAGATGTGAGCTTGAAATAAGATAGATTTGAGTCTTCTGAACGGTTGGTTTTTTACTTGTAGATAGATTTGGGCATGTATATATATATAACTCACAAATTCAATTGGGCTCCTTAAAATACTCGTTAAATGCTCGAGCTCAAGTGTATTTAAACAAATCAAGTTTGAACAACCATTTTGATACTCGATATTGTTCGAGCTTAGTTCGGACTCAATTAAAAATTAACGAACAGAGATTGTGCGGCATAGTACTCGACTCGACTTGTCTCATTTATACCCCTACCATAGCCTAGGTTTCGACCAGCCTTCATCGCTCACCTCAAGGGCCGCGTCTGCTCTGACCTAGAGTCCTTTACGAATAACAGGTTCCACTACCATTGCCTAGGCCATGTGTGGAAGTGGAGTTACCTCTTTTATGGGCCTACTGGCACTGGCAAGTCCAGCTTCGCCGCAGTCGATGACTACACCTCCGACCTCAATGCCCTCCTCCTAAAGATGGTCGTGACAACAAGGGGGAAAAGTGTAAAGAGGGTAAATGAATGACATTTGGTCATTTAATGATACAAAATGGGAATATTAAAATCTTTTACAAATAGTCATCTTCTGTCCATAAAAGTTAATTGCGATGGTATCTTTACAGAAATTTAGATAAATTAAGGATATTTTTGCTAATGTATTTTTAGACATGATATATTTGCAAATAGTAATTTAACAAAGGTTTATATGAAAAAAAACACTAAAAGTTTCCATATATGCATTTAGATAAGTTATGATGAATGAAGGGAATAAAACTTGCGGCGGATGAGAAAAATCCATGTGGTGAAAAAAACGTCAAAATCTATTTTAATATTTTTTCCTCTTTATTACCATCAGTTAGAGCAAGAGAACATGATCCATCAAATCCATGCTACAATTTCCATGAGAAAAGCTTCTTGCACTTCTACTTCTAGATGTCCATTTGTTCACTTCATGCGGCTCACTACACTACATTGTGCCACTTTCTTTTTCAGGTTTTAAAGTTCAACTTTTAATTTTGGAGTCTTTTTATTTTGACATTTAAATTTCTATCTTGGTGTTTAAAATTTTCTTTTGACATCATTTTTGCGTGGTGTGATATAATGAGCCGAATTTAGATGTCAAAATAAAATTCTTGGGGCGGTTATAAATTTGGAACCGAGGGGATGAGTGGAAAAATCCTATAAATAAATGAGTGTTCTCCCTCGGAACAACATATAAAAAGAGATTTGGAAAGTCCTCATTGCTGGAGTACCAAATAATCCCCTTCTCTCACCTCCTTTCTACACACACTACATACTTAGAGAGGTACGCAAGCAATAATTCAGAAGTTAACATCCATCGACATATACCTCAGAACTGAAGTTCAAATATGTGCACTTATATAACCAACAAAAAAACACATACATATATAAGAGCATGCTAATACCTTTGAGAGCGTATATGTGTTATTAAAGATGCCCCATTTCCTTTGGAGAGTCAAAGATTTTAAAACAAAATTCGACAAGTATTTTTTTTTTTTTTGGAGGGGGGGAGAGGGATAAAGTAATGTGTGCTACGTGTATTGACGTCGCATGCAACGGAGACATAGGAAGTCGGATGGCTATGTCAAAATCTAACTTGTAGAAAAATAGCAAATTTGGAAACTTTGGTAGGAAGGGGTTTTTTGGATTCCAATTATTAGAATTATCTTCTTTTTTTCACTCTAATTTTAAAATAAAAAAATAACTTTTGAATTTTTGAAAATTAGGTTTTAAAGAGAGAGGAGAGTGAAAAAAAGAAAGTTGAAAATAGGGCAAATTAATTAAGTGTCCCTGTCAGATTTTTGACTTATTTGTTAGTCCCTAATAGAGTTGTAACTCATTACAGTAAGTGTTATCACTTGTTACAATATACGTTAAATCTTGTTACAGTAAGGAGTTTCATATTACAGTCAGAGACTTCTAATTAATTTACCCTTGAAAATAATGATATTTTGAATTTTGTGCACCAAAAGCTAATAAAAATTGTTTTTTTACTGAATTCTTGATGATTTCAAAAGCCCAGTCCAATATGACAACCCATAGCAGTCGGATCTAGCCCGAGTCCGTTACTGACTTACTTCTATCCAGCAAGGATCCGGCTCGAATCCGCTACTTCTATAGCACTTCCTTCTTGCTATCCCTTTTCTCGACGCACGGCCTCCACCGAAGGTGCGTGCGCTTGTGTTTATGGAAAACGCAGCTGGTAGCAGAAGGGTTCCCGATGAGCCATGGCAGAGCTGCGAGGCTCCTCTTCTCCTCCGTCCGAACCAACGCAACCTTCCCCATCGCCTCCGCCTCTTCTCTCTCTCTTCCATCACCACCAGCATCAGCTGCTGTTGGCACCCGGCCACGCGGCGCCGCCATCATCTCCCTGCAGGGTGCGGACGCACGAGCACTGGCGTCCTCGATACAACACTACATCGATTCCGACAATCCGGCCGGCGGCCAAGCGCTTCACGCCCACATCCTCAAGTTCGGCCTCCGACCAACCACCAACATCTCCATCAAACTTGTCATCCTCTACCTCAAATGCGACGCTGTGGCTGACGCTCGCCAGACGTTCGACGAAATGTGTAACCGCACTCTCTCGGCCTATAACTTCATGATTTCCGGGTACTTCAAGCGGGTCCGATATCAGGAGGCGCTCCAGCTCGTCCGCAGGCTTGCCCTTTCCGAGGAGAAGCCCGACGGTTTCACGTTCTCCATGGCCCTGAAGATCTCCGCGACCCTGAATTCACTAGGCATGTGCAGAGAGGTGCACGCCCAGATCGTCAAGTCGAGCTGTGAGCACGACGAGGTAGTCTTCACTGCTCTGATAGATTCCTATGCGAAGAATGAGAAATTGGGCTATGCCAGGAGAATCTTCGACGAGACGTCAGACAATAATGTTGTGTGCTCCACGGCGATGATATCAGGTTATATGGGCCAGGGACTGGTCGCAGATGCTGAGGAGATATTCGAGAGCACCGTGGAGAAGGACGCGGTGGTGTACAATGCCATGATCGAAGGGTACAGTACAACACTTCAGAGGGCATCGAGGTCACTGGAAGTGTACAAGGACATGCAGCGTTCAGGTCATCGACCCACGTTCTCTACATTTGCAAGCATTATCGGGGCTTGTTCTACTTTATCTGCACTAGAATTTGGTCGGCAAGTCCATGGCCAGTTGACCAAGACCGACATTTTTCTTCACGTGAGATCAGGGAGCGCACTCATAGACATGTACTCGAAATGTGGTCGAACAGATGAAGCCAGGAGGATCTTTGATCACATGCCAGAGAAGAATGTCTTCACATGGTCATCCATGATCGATGGATATGGGAAGAATGGGATGCCTCATGAAGGACTTGAACTCTTCAAAAAGATGAAGGAGGATGGTGTTGTGAAGCCAAACTATGTTACATTCCTTGGTGCTCTATCAGCATGTGGGCATGCTGGTCTAGTATCCGACAGCAAGGAGATTTTTATGAGTATGGAGCGAGACTACTTACTCAAACCGAGGATGGAACACTACGCATGCATGGTTGATATATTGGGACGCTCAGGTAATCTACAGGAGGCATTTGATTTCATCAAACAGATCCCCCATACACCTAGTTCTGATGTGTGGGCTGCTCTCCTTGGAGCTTGTAGACTCCATGGGGAAGTTGAATTGGCACGTATTGCAGCAAATGAAGTTTTCGAGTTGAACAAAAAGGAGAGGCCTGGAGCTTATCTTGCTTTGTCCAACACCTATGCGACTGCTGGGGAATGGCGGAGCGTCTGTGAAGTCAGGGAGCTGATGAAAGAGAGAGGGGTTTCTAAGGACACTGGACATAGTTGGGTCAGAATAGACAAAGGTTTACAAGGATCCTGTGCTGGTGAAAACACTTAAAAACTCAGTATACGGAGGCTATCTGGTAGAATTGAAGTTTGATTATTCACCATAAGAATTTTAAATCTGCCACAGGAATGTCTCTTTTGGGAGCACATGCTGGACCATCCCAAGATGCAGCCTCTTTTTTGACACAGAAATAAGGCTTCATCTCATTCAGAACTAAAGAATGGATACAGACAGTTGACTGCAAGCAGTCAAAATGTCAGACCATTCTTCAGATACATCAGTAGAAAAGGCAAACTTGGCTAAGAGATGCGCCGAGAGAGTGATAGTTCTTGGGGCATAATGAACCTTGATGCCAGTATGAAGAGCTAGGAGCCTCTGGCAATCCTTAATGACAGAGCTACAAAGGCACTGAAGTAAACTCATAAATGGCCTTGGTGACAGAAAGAGCATCATTATAAAGATTCATTGAGCAATTAAACTCCACTGCCCATTCTATGCCTTCCCAGATAGCTAAAGCTTCAGCCTGCTCAGGGACAGACGCAGCAAAAACTGAGGTTCTGCATATAATGACTGACCCTCCAGGATCAAATATAATGGCAGATCCAGAGGCCTTTTGGTCTTTACAAGTGTCATCTATAAGCATGAGAGCACCATTTGTAGGACATCTCAGTCGATACCTTTCCAAAGGCTGGTTAATTGTATTACTGGAGTTCCCAGCTGCCTCCCAAAGATGCAAATCCTCCTGAATTCTTGCAAGGATCTGTTGTGGGGTTATTTTTTTGTATTCAAAGACATTAGTGTACCTGACCTTCCAGATATTCCACATGACTGCAAGCATAAGTCATCAGAATCCTCAGTGAAAGGAGGTTTAGACCAAGCCAACAACTGATGTTCGGGCAACATGCCATTCCCTTCTACTCTGAAAGAAGCAGTGCTTGCAAACCAAATAGCTCTGGAAAAATTACACTCAATGAATAAGTGATCTGCAGATTCCTCCCTAGTTGAACACATTGGGCATGTTGTGTCAATACCAGGGGCTAACTTGGCTAATCTATGGAGAATAGGCAGGGCATCTGATAAGATTTTCCATATGAAGTAAGTTACTTTAGGAGGTACCTGTTGTTGCAACTTGGGCTGCCACAAAACCTTCCAAACTGGATGAGGAGAGGAAGAGGAAGGTCTATGTTGACTATCGAACAGTAACTTATAAGCAGACTTAACCGTTAACTGTCCATCATGAGTGAAGGTTCACATTAGTAAATCAGGAGTATTATTTGTAATCGGTGGGAGTCTGATATTGCAGATCAGAGACGCAATTGGTCCTTCAAATATTTGATGAATGAGATCATGTTTCCATCGGCGATCAAGGATAGGTCTGCAACTTTACAAGGTAATTCTCCAACAAGATGCAGCTTATTCTGTCTTGGAAAACCTTGGTTCACTTCTCTATATGAAAGGCAGAAGGACTTCGGAACCCTCTCCGGAAGAGGCCTGGAGACGGCGAGAGGGTAATATCTTTTAAAGTTTTATGTTTTTCCGAATTGAAATCAATGAAGATATGTTTAAATTCGTAAATCAATAAAATAATTAACTCCCTACAGATGCTGATCCAGATAAATGGACATATTTTTGTTCTATTCCAGCTAGTATGCATTTCATCTTCACCAGTTCATCACATTGATGCTACGTGCTAAACGTCCCGTAAAGATTTTGAGCTTTTACTTACGAGTGCTATGGCATGCATTCTTGTCAGTAGTTGCATAGCCTGAAATGAATCATCAGATTTCATGACTAACATTATGTCCTGAGATGCCCAAAGTCTGTCCTGCTCTGATGGTCATATATATATAGATAGATAGATAGAGAGGGGGGGTGCGAATTAGATTAGATTTGCTCCCAAAATTTCACCAATAATGGCACCAATTGCAGACAAAAACCACTGTCACACCACCACAATAAGATGAACACCATGTCACTGGGATGCAACTAATAAAGTAGCAATATCAAATACGAAGGTGGGAGATAAGGATCAATTAGTCACATCAATGAAGACACAAGATTTAAAACACACACACACACACACACACACACACAACCCCAGAATGACAGAAAGATAAGCAAACGATGAAGCTCTTCCTATGTTAGATGCTCCTCCAATATTGTCAGCATAAATTAGTATTTGATGGATGAGTATACAAAAGTGTTCGATTATTAAACAAATAATATTTAATGTTTGAATAGTATTTGTTGGTTATTTAAATTAGATAATTATTTGACTATTTGGATGTTTGAATTGAATGTTATATATATTTTCTTAAATAATTGTCAGCATTATTTGAATTAGATAAATATTTGACTATTTGGCGGCATTTTTTGTTGAACTACACAGTTTGTCAATAATCTTTCAGGGGGGCTTCGATCTCCATTTAAGATTTGTTAGAGAAGCTTTTAAAAAGTAATCCTGTTATAATAAAAATAGTTATAAATTACTCTGTCTTATACATATTAATTAGAATAATTTTAACATATTAATGTAAGTGCAGACATAACCTCGCAGTTAGCTGCATGCCCTAAAAAACACATAATGATGTACCAACTGAAGGATATTTTTGAACTTAATATTTATAAAGTAGGATTGGTTTTACATTTTGTTTATGCTGTAGGGCTCTTTTTGTTCTAATGAGTAAACATATAAGAAATAACTTTTTAACAACTATAGTTAAGCCTTGACTAGACTGGCTGTTTTTTTTATGTTAGCATATCGTACTATAATATGGTAACGGTCTGCATTTTGACACAATGAAACCATATTATATTGATACAGATACAGATCGAAGTGGCAATTCTATAATTATTAATGTAATAAATTTTTTTGTAATTATCACTAGTGTGTTTTCATAAAAACTATCCTTACATGGAAAATGTCAAATAAAAATATTTAAATATGGTGTGAAAATATTAAAATACACACACACACACACACACAACACACACACACACATATATATATATATATATATATATATATATATATATATATATATATATAGAGAGAGAGAGAGAGAGAGAGAGAGAAGAGAGAGAGAGAGAGAGAGAGAGAGAGAGAGAGAGAGAGGAAAACCACTTGGTTGGCGGTTGGGTGCCACCCTTTGGTAAGAGGAGAAACACCCCTTGTGTGTCTACGGACACAAGTGGAGTGGGCCCTGCAGTTATGTGCTGTAGGGTACACCCCCTTTTATTTACGAGGGTGCAGGGGGTGGGCCGAAGTGGTAGACGGTAGGTCAAGCTCGTGGCGGAGGTTTTTTAGACGTTCTACTTTTAATATATGTTATTTTAAAAAATTAAAAGAAGAGGATAAGGTTGATATTCCCTTTCATAAGTTACTTTAATGTTAAATAGATGGAGAGTAATACTAGATGTTCACTATGGTTGAGGGGGAGCCGCTTTGTACTTATATTAAAGGTGTTGCCATCATGGTATCTTGGGATTTGCTTTGTGATGTTTTGCACATTCATGAGGAAGTATAAAGTATAATGTTCACTATGGTTGAGGGGGAGCTACTCTCTATATGAAAGGTGTTGCTATCATAATATCTCAGGATCTGCTTTGTGATGTTTTGCATGTTCCTCGATCGGACTCGTGTTTACGATCCTCTTGATGAGATTAGTCCCCTTCAGGATATGCAGCTCATGGGTATAATTTGGACTATAGCTCCCGGCAACTCATATCACTACTCAGTTTGCTCCATTCTATCGATTCCTCATCCTGCTCATTTCTCATTGCATTTCTCCTTGACATGGAAAATTTGATGGCATCTCCAAGTTTACATTTGAGGATCATTCACCAAATCCTTGAGGACAAATGCATTGATCTGGTTGCTATCATTTTGAAACTTATGACGTCTTCTACAAAGGTTGATAATCAGACGCTGCCCTATGGGATGTTAGTCACTACTCTTAAAGCTGTTAATGTGGATCTTCTCAATGAAGCTGCTATTCCACCACAACCATCTGAAATCCTGAATCGTGGATATCTTCTGAGTCACCATATTGATATTGCCAATGTTGAATTTGTGGCCCATGATACCTTTTCTGCTTCTGGTTAGCCTACTGTGGCCCGTGGGGAATTCACTACCGAAGTGAATTGGAGGTTATTTGCACTTTCATATAGTGTCTCATATATTTGCAGTCTGTGTGGATCATAATCATGTGTGGTTACCTTGACGGAAAACTGGGATCAGCTTCAAGGGGAAGTTCTGGGTACCCTCCCATGGCATCCATGCTTATTGGCAGTTGTAGCTGTTTCTTGGAGATGTTATCTCTATCCTATGTTCTCTCCTCTTTCTGTCATTCCTTCTTCATGACTTAGTCATCTATTTCCATCCTATGTTTCTCTGATCCCTTAGTAATCTTGCTTTGGTTATGTTTTTCTAAGCTCCCACATTTTCCCCTTCTTTAACTGATGACAAAAAGAAAGAATGCCTGCTATCCTTTAAATGATTTTATATTGCTTAGTCTATCATTCGGGGGAGTGGGGGGGGGGGTTGTTGATTTATGTCTTATGTGATGTGCTATTTTGTGCTCACATCTTTAGGTTGGCAAGTTTATTTTCTCTTAACCATCTAGTTGTTCTTGAGTTTTGTCATCATTAAAAAAGAGAGATTATTGAGTTCTCTTAATTTATTTTGATGATTACAAAATTGATTGTCGAGTATGTTGGAGTTAGTAAATTGAAGGTTACAAGTTGATGGCTTAAAGGGTATCAATAAAGTCAGAAAATAACTTTTTTGAGAAAGACTTTCTGCACTTGTGAAAGTGCAAAAAATCCTAGTCATCATGCACTTCTTCCCTCCTATTGGTGGAAATCATCATGATGACTAGATCTCTCTTCTCTTCTCCACCAATGGGAAGGGAGAAGTGCATGATGACTAGGACTTTATGCACTTTCACAAGTGCAAAAAGTCTTTCTCAACTTTTAATGCAGTATGATGATTGGATACCAAATGTCAGACACCATGTGGCGCAGGTTGAGATGTCATTACCAAATCACAATTTTCCAGTTTTGTACTGCACCCAAGCAAGGAAAGCTGTCTGATATGAAGTCAAGAGAGGTGTCTTCTTAAGCCTCTAACAAGAAAAAAGTCTAGAAATTCGGGATGCTGTAGAAAGGGCTTTTGAACAGGCCCGGTCTTCCTAAAATCTCGTTGATCGCTCAACCTTTGCTCATGGAAACGTGAAGAAAGCATCTTCCACTCCTTCTCCGTTAGATTTGCTCTGTAGAAAAATATTATTTTGTTGTATTTTGTGTATTCTTTGTGTGGATCTCTAATGGAGATGTATTTTGTTTGTTGTATTTTGTGTATTCTTTGTGTGGATCTCTAATGGAGATGTTTGAATCTTTACTTGTAAGGAAATGATCATGGTACCTTGATGTTTGTGATTTCTGGGTGTCACAGACGAACTCCAGTGAGGTTGGAGCTGTCCTTAACACCTTTTTGTCAAGTGAAATATTAGGCTAATTAGGATCTTTGTGTTTGGTGGTAGAGAAGTAGCCCAATGAAATTTTGGAAGTGGATGTAGGAACAGTTTCACATCCAAGTCATCTCCGAATCACTTTGAAAATTTTTGCCACTGACCCACCTCAGAGACAAAAGAACGAGTGCTACGGGGCACGTGTCCTCTTGCCCACCTGGGTCACCTCACTCCAGTGAGTGCAGCTCTTCTTTGAGTGGGGGATGCCGATGACGCTGCAGCGTGCGGACATTTCGGCGTGCTGCTCGGCATCTGTGTCATGGCATATGCATACGAAAACAAAACAATCTTTCTCTCTCTTTATATATGTATAATATCTCTTCATCTCATGCAGGAGGAGCCGCCTGCTGCAGCATGCATGCAGACAAACGGCCGGCGAATGCCTGATACTACGACCAAACGACATGATATGGCAGCAGCCGCTTCGTATCTCGTAATTGATGAGTTCTTATTCCCCCTCGCCCTCTCACCGCACAGTGTGTATATATATATAATATATATATATATATATATATGCATGCATCATGCATGATGAATGGCGCCGCAGTAACACGACTCGATATGTGTAGGTAGTAGAACTTCAAACGGGTCGGGTTCGGAGTCAAAACACAGATTTCGATAACCGAAATATGATTCCGATTCTGATAAAATCGAAATGGTTAATTCCGATTCCGATAATATTATCGGAACCGAAATTTCGATAAGGTAAGATGTTTACCATAATTTTACCTTTTGACTTTATGATAATTTATCGGAATAATCGATACCGATTCCGATTATTTTTCAATTTCGATTTCAATAACTTATCAAAATATCCAATACTGATTCCGATAAGCTATCGGTATCATTTTTCGATTTTAAAATCTATAATTTTTATCGGAATCGAGTCAGAATATCGGGTTCCGTTTACAGCCCTAGTAGATAAGTAGCTAGGTATGTGTAGGATCTAGCACATGCATGCGTAAGAGATGATAGCTAAATCATCGATCATGGGACCTGGGGGAGCAGGGGGGGGGAGCTGACAACATTAATGGTTAGGCATGCGCAGGCACATGCCCGGATGCTGCAAGCTATATCTTAATCATATATACGACAATATTCTTCAAATCTTAATCACAAGGAGATTCTTCTGCATGCCATGCATATATATGCCCGACGTCATCAGAGATGGCGGATCCTGTAGAAGCAGATGGCCTTCACTGCCCACCCCGCCCCACCTTGTTCAGTCTTTTTCTCCGTGGTGGTCTGCATCGAAAAAATTAAGAAGACGCCGTCCTGCCGCATCCATGCCCTCGTACGTGTATCCTTCTAATTAATCTCTTCACATTAATTATATTGGATGTGTGTGATCAGTATAATTAATGAAGCCGGTTTCAAAATCTACAAGGGTTTGAGAGCCCGACCCTGACTCTTGAGGTCTGAAGACTCGGATGCCAAGAGCTATTCAGAAACAAAATTGTAATTAGACCGGCATGTATTGATTTGTCTTGCAAGAAGTCAAGTTTAAAAGAGAATTTTCAGATTGATCATTTGATGATCAAGTCAGATATCGACTTGGGATAAGAAACAAAGAGGGTTGAAAGAAAGAAAGACGTGGGTGATCATTTGGGAGCTACCGCGCGCCGATCTGTAACACTCGTCCTTTTTGCCATTTATCTATACTCGTAGTTATATTTTTATAGGCTGAGAGGAGAGAAGACGAATTTGGAACCTTCAATGTGGGACTAATCCCAAGATTCCTTCCAGATGATCGCTGCGTCGAAACCTACTGGATAGTTGCCAAGTCCACCTTTGACCGCACATTGATCCCTCTAAAGATTGCGACATTGACCTCTCAATCCAAGTAGCTAGAGGTAGGGCTGTTCATAATATGGTTCAACTCGAAAAATCGAATCGAACCTGCTAATTCGGTTCGGTTCGATTTGAGAAGTGCCACGGTTCAGTTCGATTTTGCACAGTGAAACCGAATGAACCGAAAATATATAATAAATATATTTGAATAATAGATATAACATAAAATCGCGCCTACCCCAGTGGCTAGGCGCGCTTCTTCCTTGGGGGCGGTCTTGGTTCGAAACCCATGACCGCGCCGCGCATGTAGTTTAGGCTTTTTTTTTTTTTTCGGTTCAAACTGAACCGGTTTGAATAAAATTTCGGTTCGATTCGGTTTCCTTCAAAAAGAGGTCTAAACCGGATTGAACCGAACTGTGAACAGCCCTAGCTAGAGGTTGTGATATGGGCCGCTCGAGGAGGTTTTCGGCGCGGGTGTAGTTCGCTCTTGGTTCAGATTTAGATCCAATCTGAGCTGTCCTGGGCTGACCCGACTATGCTAGACGTGCTGTTGTAGTAGCTGGGCTGGGATCGGGCCAAGTTGAGCCAACTATGACGGCCCATCATTCACATATTTGTGCTCCTAACCAGTTAAATGTTGGTCTTTGGATACTACTCGTGTTTGGGTTGGTGTTCTTATCATGCATGGTAAGGGCCCCGGGAGAGAATAATGCAATTGTGGTCGTCCCCGGACATAAGGTTAATTCTGGTGCTGTGATGAGGCCGGGGTTTCATTTATGTTGAGTAGTTTGGATATGGAACTAAATATATTTTTCACCCTTGTATAGTTAGGCTTAACAATTACATTCTTCCACAGTATTAATTAATGCATGTGAGCTAGCTAGCTAGCACTCTATATATAGTTAACTAAAAGTTTACTTCATGCATTCTTATTATCTACAAAGAATCTTTTCCTGCACCCAGGTAATTAATCATATTAATTTGACATGCAAGAGTTAGTTCATACGTGGGAGAAAGGAGCTAGTAGTTAGTCTAAATGCGTAACCCTAAACCTTAAAGATTTATATATGCAGTGCAGTACCAGGGACGGATACAGAAATTTTATTAAGTGAGGTCACTTAAATTATTATTTAATATTTATATAAATAATATATTATATATAATATAAATAATATAATATATATAAGGGGTGACAATTCACTGGGGTCACCTCTTATATAAAAATTCAACAAAATGTTAACTTATATGGTTATTTCACATAAAAAAAAATTGAGTGGGATCACGTGACCCCATTCATTCTATGCTGCGTCCGTCCATGTGCAGTACTGATATATAGCCATCTCGTCGCGAATCAAAAAGCCTTCTGTTCTATCATCTTACTTGCTCTTCATCTTGTTATATGTTGGCGGCTGATCAACTATATTTTCGTGAGATATGAAAATCGTATGTGCATGGCCTTTCCCGGCCCATTTATACATGGTTTCTTTTGATAAAGAAAACTGCCCTTAAGATGTTGCAATTATTTCTTTCTCATAATTAATAGCGGACTTAATTAATACCCAGAATATATATTAAGTTTATGACCTCTAATTAAGTTCAAAATATATGTAATGTCGAATCGGATGTCCCTTTCACTTTCGTTATTTAACAACGAAGGATCAGGTTAGTTGAAAAAAAAAACGAAAACTATGAATACGTATGATTCATGTGTCCTCTGATGCATCCCTAAGCATCATATATGTATATATTAATATATATAATGTATCTATAATATGTTTAGTTTAATCGCCTCTTCACCTGTTCTTGTGCCCGATGCTACTATGTCAAATAAATATATGAGAACAATTTATTACACTTGTAGAATTATCGGTTTGACTGCCCCAAATTGTACAAAGCCGGAGACCCATAATATATATTTATTACGACGTTGTGGGATCCACCCATGATGTATCTTATAATATATATTTTGGAATCCCTCCGTACATGTGCATTGCTGGTGTGCTTCTAGGTAGCTCCGGATGCACATGAGAAGTGGCTCACTTGCAGTGGCGGAGTCAGAAATATTTAGAAGGGGGGGGGGTAATTTAGAAAGGGGCAGTTAATAAGATAATTGTTGATGGGTACTGAATGCAAGGGGGCAATTAATAAAGTTAAAAAAAATCTTCACATGCCTATCTTCACATGTTCAACATAAGGAGAATTTTTATGGAAAAAAATTAAGAAGGAAAAAAATTATACACAAAAATAATTTATTAAAAAAAAATTATACACAAAAATTATACACTGCTCAGTTGGTTGGACACTCTGCCGTGTACTCGGAGGTCAGGAATTCAACTCCCATCGATAATAAACTTGTAAGGAATTGCTAAGGGTTTATCTCCAATAGACCGATATTTTAATAAATAATAAAAAAAAAGATAGCTCCCGACCATATATGCACATCCTCCTGTATTCCCCTGCGTGATCATATATATTGCTGCTGCTTGATGACATTAATTGTGCTTTTAAACTTCGACTATCTAGCAAGAGCTGTTGTTTCACCACTTTCCCCGCATGTTAATTTGTTTAATCCTTAGATATATTGTTCAATGATTGATCAGAGAGTTGGTGTGTGTGATCTGCAGGGCGATCGAACCAAATCCCCCCCATGATATGCCTGGCAAGAAGAGGATTAGATCTGTCTATGATTTTGACAAAGTACGCTCCAAACCTTCCCTTGGCTTGTGCGATAAACATATATATTGGGTTGTCACCCTGCAGGCTGCAGCCCTGGATCAGGACGTGGGAAGAAATTAACATTAGGAATTTTCTATCAACCTTGGCCATGAAGCAACACGTACAGGTATAAAAGGAGCTGTTAGCTAGTATGAAAAAGAGGGTTCTCCCTTTAGCGCTTTGTTTACTCTTTCTTTTTAGGTGGGAGAAGCTTTTTTAGATTCTCGCAGCTAGCTAGCTGCTGGACATTGTTATATATACAGGCATGAATGAGTCAAATGTCAAGACATGCATGCAGTAGACGACCTAGAAAAAGAAGGAAAAAAAGAAGAAGAAAAAAAGCCAAGCCAACTTCTTTAAAACGAACGAGCACAGCTTCCACCCAGTGGATGTGGGGAACCTTGAAGAACGGATGAAACACGAAAACAGAATTGGGAGACAAGCTCAAAACAGCATGCATAATTCGATACCTTGGGCTCGTGTTTTCTCATAATATATATATATATATATAAAATAATACTGTGGTACGGTAGTGCGGCACCGCCTTACCATAGCCCACATTGTCGGATCTCCATCCGACGGTGTGTTTAAAAAAACAAAAATTCGAATCTTACGTTTCACGCGTCGCAGGCCGTTGGATCTGAGAGCCAACGGCCCCAACTTGGATACGGCAGAGCTGCACCCAGCAGCCTTGTCGTATCCAAGCATATATATATATATATATGTATTAAAAAAAATTAATTTTAGATCCTTAACAGAAGAATGATTTATTTTCTGATCACTGTCAATAAATTATGTGTCAGAAAGTTTCGTCCTTTTATGCGCTTTACCAATCAGAGTCTCTGGAAGACATCTGTCCTTTTGCTGGCTGTCTTTTATTTTGTTTCTTATTTTCCCCTTCTATGTAATGAATAACTGATCACTTGCCGCCTCTTTATTTGGCTCCCAGTCTCATTTCTCAACTTCGACCAATCTCTTTTGGATCTCCTGGTTTCACAACTCCGGCAAAACCTCGCAATGTCGGCGAACGTCTTCCGGATCTCCTTTTCTTGCAACTCTGGTAAAGCTCCACAGGATTTGCATTTTTGTATGAGCCGCCTATTACTTGGCCGCTTGCTCTCTCCCAAGATCCTCTGTTACTGAGCCTAAGATCTCCTTTACTGCTAAATTTAGGTACCTTGAATCACTACATCCTTCCATATATGTATTTTTGTTCCACATGAGCCACTGCTATGCGTAGTGCCGTAGACATTGTTTATCTCGTTTGTTTCTTTCTTTCTTTTGACTGGCATTAGATCGAATGGAGAAGATGGCAGTAGACACTATTCATCTTGTTTGTCTGAGTGTGAATGAAGACATATATACCATGCTTGAGTTGCATAGATTATATGAAGAGAAATGGTACGCAGCGTAAATTAAATATTATATATATATATATTATTTTTTTTTTCATTTTTGTGTACTATTTGTGTGCACAAATGATATATTTATGTATACAAATATATGATTTGTGTGTATAAATTGTAAAAAAAAAAAATTGAGCGCATTTAATGTGGGGGGCCCGCCCCTCAACGCGGTGCGCAGGTGGAGGGGTGCGGCCCTTCCACGTCCGCTATGCTCCCGGCGTTGCGCTGCCGGGAACATAGTATTTCTCTTATATGAATGCATGATATATTTTTCTGATAGGAACGCGCAAATAAGACACGTTGCTTGCCAGAGACTATAGGAATTAATTTTCCCAATTTAATAGGGACCTCTCCCTACAATCGAAGATATTACGTTTGACCCTTGAAGTCGAAGAGATCTCCAGATCTTTCACGTCTTGCAGAGACAACCTTCAGGATGATCATCATCCATTGCCCGTCTCTTGGTTCACGTAGTACGTACGGCCACCAAATAATGTATCCTGCACTGACCCACTCTTAATAAATATGTTCTTCCATGCATATCCGAGACAGACGTGGTCCAGATTTCAATTAGAATTTCCTTTTGATCTTACTATATATATTCTGGCTGGATCGAGTTAAAAGTCTCTCGAGTGGACAGCAGCCTATATATATATATGATCCAGTAGAACAAACAAATTAAAGGGCCCTATACGCACGCGTGCGTGCCCAACCCATGCAAGTAAAGTGTTATAATGATCAGTTATAAAAGGTAATTAATATACATATATATATGTTTCAGAATTATATAAAGAAAGAATGCATGGTTAGTAGGTGCTGATCAGACCTCCTCCCAGTCCAACCGCACATGTCCGTCGTTGTCAGGACAAGACCAAACGTCTTCCTTAATGCGTGGGGGTGGGGGGGATTCGACTAACATTATCTTCTTTATAATTTGCAGAGGCAGGCAGTGATCAGCTGCCCCTAAAGGCCAGCAGTAGTGACCTAACATCAGCCCTTTCTCCCTTCTTCTCTTCTGTGGTTGGTAAGTGTGAAGGAGGGTGGGGGGAATGACAAAGACCCTTTATCTCCTAGTTAGTATATTCTTATCTAATTAGCTAGTTGGCCTTTAACCACCATGTGCCTTTGTGGTTAGCTAAAAGGGCTTGTTTTTAAACTTGTGGACTTGTTCTCATGATCTCCTACAAAACGTACAAGTGAAGCAAATTGATCAGGTATATGTGCAGGCGATTGCATAAAAAAAAAAAGGTGATTGCGAATTGCAAGTTGGCCTCCAGCCATCTCTCTCTCTCTCTCTCTCAGTCTCTCTCTCTCTTACAGTAAATTAAGAGCTTAATTGTTTGGTGCTGCAAACTAAATCACGTCCATTGTCCAAGATCCTCATTAGTTGGAGTACATAAGAAAATAAAGCCAAATCCGGTTGGAAGGATCTCAATTGGGCAGGTGGGCTTTCTGTCGCTATATATAATTAACGTTTGTACGTCGAAAGAGGCTTCTTTAATCGTTACAAGCTAATTGCCTCATTACTCAATGTCGTGTCCATCAGCAAAACCAAATTAATGGATCCTCAAAAACAAATTAATGGATCCTTATAAGTTAACTTAACTAAAGACCCTGGCATGTTTGGTGCTAAGATAGATCGGGGATAGATAGAGTGTCGGTTAAATAATACAAAGTAGGAGGACATACCTCGCAGCGGAAACGTAATAACAGGAGTATCTCACAGATGTAGATAGACGGCTACCAGAGTCGCCTATGTCGATCCACACCTTAGAACCGAGGTCCGGCGATGACGTACCTCCGTCAGCCGATACCGGATAGAGAACGCACGATGTCCCACACTTGAGACAACACCTCCACACACAGAACACTCAGCGCACTGCACACACTGCACTAACACTCCTCGCACCACACTTGCATGCACACATTCATGCAAATGGAATTTCTCAAGAATTACTTGAGAAATCTCTCACAGCAGCTCGCTGCTGCTTGGTGCGTGCCTGCTCTTCACCCCCATGGGGGGTATATATAGGCAAAGGGGGGTGGCGAGGTGTGAGTGGGAGGAGGCCGAGCTGGGGTGGTGAGAGGCGGTGCATGGGAGAGAGGTGGCAGCTCTGCTGCTTGGAGAGCACGGCAGATCGGACGGTGGAGGCGCCTGCCCGTGGACAGGCAGCGAAGGCGTGGCAGCGCCCCGTCCACCCGCCCAGGCGGTGGAGCTGGCTGGCGTCACCCAGCTGACGCCACTGTGCCGGCGTCAGCTCCCCTTCCCGCCTAAGGCGGTGGTGGCGAGCTGTGCTGGCAGGCGCGTTGGCGTCCTCCCCCTCCGTCCGTTCAGACAGGTGGAGGTGGAGGGGTGCCCCGATGGGCATCCGCGCCCAACAGAGAGGATATCGATCGTTCTATCTCCAATCTATCTTGATACCAAATATGCTATTGAAAGACTAGTACTCTTGATGAGAGTATACTTAATTTGGCCTCTAATCCCTCTCATTTGTACCCGAAAACAGCTTGTTTAATTGTCTAAATCCTCCCCTCGACATCTTGTCATGCTCAGCATATCTAGCAAAGACCCTAGAATAATTAGATCTAGGTGGCCATATATATCAAAGAATTCCCTTCTGTCACACTCACACAACATGTCTACAGATATATAACGGCAGGATATTGCGCCTATAATTAGTCCATCCCTAACACATAATTGAGTAACTTAGTTTTGGCTCTAGCACCTCCAAATTAATTAAGTTGTTTGCTGGGCTAACCCTATGGTCAAATGTCTTTACCCCCCACACACATATCATCTAATTAAGCTGAGAAAAAAGGTACACACAAATGGATAGATGACATCTCCCAATTAAAGCCAAGGGTTCGTTTGGTTGGTTATAAAACATATTTATAGTAAAAAAAAATTCAAGAAAAAATATTTATAAAAAATAAAAAAAACAAATATATAATTACTTGTTTGGTATCTACGTAAATGATTTTCTAAAATTTCTATTTTTTGATATTTATTTTTCAGTAAAATATTTTTTCAAAATATTTTTTTAAATATTTGAAAAACAAAAAGTACGCGTTGGGCGATCGTTGACTAATCGTTGGGCATCGGGCAACGATCACCATTGATTATAGGGCTCTGAGGGTCGACCCTTGGGGCGTCGGCTGCCGTCAGGCACTCGTCATCAGTGACCGTTCAACGGGCGCCGGTCGCTGGTCGTTTGACATCTATCGCCGACCATCGGGCGCCTGGCGTCGAGCATCGACCGAAGGCTGTCGATCGCTGACCACCGACCGTAGGGCATTGGGAGTCAACTGTCGAGGCGTCGGCAGTTGGCTGCCGAGCGCTAGCAGTCGGGCCTCAGGCGTCTGTCGTCAGTCGTCAAGCGCTGATCGTCGACACTAGTCGTCGGTCGTTGGGTGTCAGTCGCCGACTATTGTCACCGGTCTCCAGCAGTCGAACGTCAGCCCGGGCACTAGACGTTGACCGTCAATCGCCAACTGCCGGGCGCCGACTGTCAGTCGCCAGGTGCCGGCCATCTATCGTCGATCGCCAGACACCGGACGTCACCGGTCACCGACTGCTAGGGCTGCAAACGGGTCGGGTTCGGAACCGGAAACACAGATTTCGATTCCGATAATATCGAAATGGTTAATTCCGATTCCGTTCCGATTCCGATAACATTACCGGAACTGAAATTCCGATAAGGCAAGGTGTTTACCATAGTTCTTTCTTTTAATTTTATGGATAATTTATCAGAATAACCGATACCGATTCTGATTATTTTTCGATTCCGATTCCGATAGCTTATCGGAATATTCGATACTGATTCCGATAAGCTATCAGTATCAATTTTCAATTTCGAAACCGATAATTTTTATCGGAATCGAGTCGGAATATCAGGTTATCGGGTTCCGTTTACACCCCTACCGACTGTTGTCACTGGTCGCCGACTACCGATCACCGGGCACCAGACATCGACCATCGAATGATGGAATCAGAGAAAAGACTGTAATATCATTCATAAAAATCTTATATGAGAAAAAAAAAATCGGAGAAAATGGTTTCTGAGATCTTGTCAAGGATACCAAAATTTATAAATTTTGGGTAATTTTTTTTCATAAATTAATTTCTTAAGAGTACCAAATAAAAAAAATGAGATTTTCGTTGAAACAAATGGATCCCAAGATAACAGCTTGCTCCAGCTGAGAATTAATGTTGAACGCCCAACTAAATGGGAATTATAAGCTGTTCAATGCAATAATGCACTGTGCATCTAGCTTCACCAATCACAGCTCGAAGATATGTGTCAATCTATATCAATAACTTAAGAGCGAAACCCCCCACCACATAAAAATCAAATTGCTTTCCTTCAATTCACACATCAAATATTGGTCTCAAAAACCCAACTTGTCCGGGGACCCAGACAGCAAGACTTGTCCAAACGTTGACGGCTCGTCCATCCTACATATGGATGCATGCCGTCTCTCTCACAACATTGGTCGCAAGGGAACACGCACAGCTGTTCTCTTTTCCTTTCCTTCTTTGTTTATGGGGAGAGGGTGGGGTGGTGGGGTTGGTCTCCTTTCAACCACCCCTTTTGCTTAGCTCCTCGGTGCCGTCCGACCGAGCAAATCCAAAAAAGCCCTCGATATCTCTCAACCACATACAGCTTATATATACACACACATACACCGACACCACACGCAGTGTTGATCAGTAATATATTCTTGATCTATACATCTAGCTGTGTATATGTACGTGTTGCATGGCACCCAATCACTTGCTAGTTAGTGATTGAAGAAGCCGTTTGATATTAAAATAGATCGAAAATAAATTAAAAATATCCTCACTCTATATATCTCGATGTCAAATATGAATACTTCTAAGGCATTGCACCCACACAGGCAATTATATATATATATATATATATATATATATCCCTTTTTCATGTAAGCAGTAGATATTCATTAGGTGGCCGCTTAATTTGATAGCCAAATAGCTATATTAAGTATAATTTCTCTCTCTTTAGTCACATTTTCACTTTGATAATATTTTTTATTATCTCTATTTATCTTTTATTTATATGACTTTGACAATAACAGAAATGAAAATAATTGTAAGATTATAAGTTGTTGTCGATTTCCATGTAGTGAAAAAAATACCATAAATATCTCCATGTATGGATTCTCATGATTTGATCATATTGGAAGTAGTGGAGGTTAATAGTAAAATGACATTCACTATCCACCTCCACCATACCCACCTTGCATAAGTTTTATCCTTATCTAAGCTAGTTAACATCCATTTATCCTGGTTGAACCTTTTTATCCCAAATATAACTTATCTAGATTTTTAAAATGGTATTACACTTATCTTCAGTGATAACTCAAAGTTAAATCCCCTTATCTTGTTATAAAAAACGCTAGTATATATATATTAAGTGCAAAGTAAAAGGAGTAATATTAATCAAGATGGGTATGATCCATATACCCTGTATACATGACATATATTGCATGGATGGTGGCCCTCTGCAGCAGCAAGGCCCCCTCCCTCATGGAGTACTGGCTGTGTCCCCAGTGCAGGAATTGCATGCAGTGCCGGGATGCCATTATTTCTAGCTGTGGAGTAATGACTTGGCTTGGAAGCCATGGAGGTAAGACACCGACAAAGAAGATATCTGCGCACTGAGGACCCCGGTTGGGTCGATCGGTTAGAACTCTTGCTTAAAAGCAAGAGGTCCCGAGTTCGATTCCTGGGGGGGGGGGGGGGGATTTACCTGATTTACATGCAATCCTCGAGGTGTGTAATCCGGGGTTTTTCTGGTCAAGTGGGGTAAGGACAATACAGGTATACGGAAAGTAGGAGCTGCCAAATCCTGACCTTGGAGTTCACGAACACCAATCCTTGAGTCCGCAAAGCCACACGGGGCGGGATTCCTCGTTATCAAAAAAAGATATCTGCGCACTACAACCCTACATATATACGAATATATATGATGGACCACTCCTTGAAAGTTGTCAATTTTTCTTCATGCACATCACTGGGATATCCTGTTGTTGTCCCACAGATTTTCCTGCTGCCTTCCTCCAAACGTAGGCATCAATACTTCCATAGTTCTCTTTGCATAAGCAGTTAAAAATTACGGACTCCAAAACATATGCTACGATCACAGGCCACCACTCCCCAACCCAACCCAAAATTAATTAAGTGTTTTTTTTTCTTTTCATTTTACCCTTTTTTTTAATTCTTCCTTTTTTCTCCCCTCCTAATTAACCAAGAGTGCATGGTAACTTTCTAAACCATGCCAAAGTGCGCACGCAGGCCTCTCCCTTCCTCCCCCTACCTGTCGTGTCGCGTCGTGTTGCTACCTCCGGCGAATCCACCGCCACCGCCGGCTAACCTGCAGGGTCCAACTTTCACTTATTGGGCCCCAGCCGTCCTGCCCCATTTCCTCTACCTCTCTACCACCTCCGGCCTTTATATTCCGAAGCTTCCTCGCCAACTTCCCCACCCAACACCCCCACCCAACACCCAAACCTCTCTCTCTCTCTCGCAACAGCTCTTCTTCCTCATCCCACACATAGCAGCTGCAGCTGGCTCCTATCTTTGCACACTGCTACCGTCGCCCTCCTACCAATGGCGAAAGGCGGCGGCATCGGCAAGTTGGGCAAGCTCAAGTGCCTGATCAAGAGGTGGCAGGCCGCCTCCGGCCACTCCCGGTCGGCCGGCAGCAGCGCCTCCACGACCCCGGTCGACGACGTCGACGATGCCAGCAGCTGGCCCGGCGCCGAGGGGCACCAGCACGAGGGCAATGGCAGGGACGACCAGAAGGCGGTGCCGTCGGGGCTCCACCCGGTATACGTCGGGAAGTCGCGGCGGCGCTACCTGATCAGCTCCCACCTCGTCGACCACCCGCTGTTCCGGGTGCTGGTGCAGCGATCGGGAGGCGCGGCGGAGGACGTCGACGAGGGCGGGGGCTCCACGACGGTGGTGGGGTGCGAGGTGGTGCTATTCGAGCACCTGCTCTGGATGCTGGAGAACGCCGACCCCCAGCCCGAGTCTCTGGACGAGCTGGCCGAGTTCTACGCCTGCTGAGATGCTGAACGCCGATTCCATCCGCGCGCAGTACCCCCCCTCACTCCCTGCCGGAGCAACAAATTTTTCTCCGGCAGCCGGAGCAAATCAACTAGCTATATATCTATGTAGCTTTTGGGTCACTGTTCAGAACAGATTGGAATTGGGCAGTGCCTTAAATTTCTCGTCGTCATGCATGAGCAGGTGCTTCAAGAAAATAATAATAAAAAAAAATAATTACAAAGAGGATGCATATTGGTGGCTTCCATGACATTAAATAGTTGTTTTCCCTAGCTCCACAATTTACAATTTCCTTTTACTCCAATGTTCATCCTTTTCCTTCCTATTGGTTGTATTAATTGAGGGTGAGAAGTTTTAATTTAACCCCATCAGAGTCCTTTTTGAACAGTACTGCGTACGTACGTTGTTGAGCAAGGAATGTGTAATTAATTAATGGTTGGCCTTTAATTTGCAGCTGAAATTGTTTAAAAATCCACCAGCTGATTAATTAATAATGTTCATGTAATAATTAACAAATTGCTTCCTCTTCTCGGTCGCTGGATGTCCCACCTAGCTAGCTAAATATTAATATTGCATGACTGCAATCTTTGCCTTCCAAATACAAGAATTTTGGTGTCAATCTAATTAGTAGTACTGATCCCTTTTTCAGATATATATTTGGAGAAATATTTAGCGTAGATGATTTTTGATTGCTCTCTAAATAATTTTATTAATTGAGAAAGAGAGAGAAAATTTTTGTCAAATAATTCTATGCTCTGTACTCACTCACTCAGTGCTTAAGTGGTGGGGGTACGTACATTGCAACCCAAGAGGCCCCACTTCAACTGGTTTCTGGCTCTCGTGTCCGAGCGAGGCCAGGTTGTGAGCTGGCCTCCTCGATCCAATATCTCGACCAGCCTCCTCAAGTGGCCAACGCCCAACGGTCCCCCCTCCGCAGCTAAGCAGAAACCATCCCCAGCCACCAACACTCTTGTCGGCCCACCGGGGACCTCCCTGTCCCTGTAATGGCGCGTCGTCAGGTCCCCCACTCTCCACCTCCGCCCGCAAGAGCCCCCCTCCTAGCTCTCCCCTGGCCACAGTACTGCCCGCTGTCGGAGCCCCTCCCGCACGCCCCAGCAGACAGCCTCCTCCCCGCCACCGCCGCCGGAGAGGATATATACAATATGGGTGACGAGAGAGAAGCCCCCCGGGCTGAAGAACGCTGATCAGGGATCAGGGTGCAGGCCGCTCTGTGGCCTGTGCAGCTAATATATACGCTCTCGATCGATGATCCGCGCGAGGGAGCCTTCTCAGCTGGTTCCCTCACGAATGGATCCTTCCGATCGATGGGGTTGATGATTCCCTTGTCACCACATATACTTGTTTGCAATTGTGATGGAGGGCTTCTTTTTTTTTAAAAGCCAGAGAAGGCTAAATTTTATTGATATAAAGAGAGATTACATAAAACCAGACAGAATAGACCAATCTAAAACTCCAATGAAGATCTGTCCCATGAATGAGTTCGCCGAAGAACTGTCCGAGGACGTAAGCCCGGACGTCGCGAACACCGCTCCATATTGTCTTCATCCGATTCTATCTCAGACATCTCCTGATCAAATCGATAGTCAGGCATAAATATGTTCTCCGCTTTAGCACGTTCACACAGAGCCTTCATGCGCATATCTAACGTTGGAGATTCTGGAATATTAGTAACATCAATCGGACGTAATGGGCTCGTAGAACGTTCTCGGACGTTCGGGAGGCAGATTCTAACACCCCCTTTGTGAGATGGACGTGATATACGTCGACCAGAATTTGACCCACCGGAGATGGAGTTTGAAGAAATTTTTCCCTGAGTAGCTGGAGACTGGCGCACCACTTGAGCAAACGTCATGGGAGTATTTATCTGACCAGGGATAGGGTCCTCAACGGACAATGGAGAAATAAGCAGAGCAGAGTTTGGAGGGTTATCCTCCCCATGTACGGTTCCCTCAACCTGAGAAATTGGACCCAGCAGTGGCCCATCCTCCGGAGATAATCCTTGTGGAGGAGATGACCCAATAATTCGAACTGCATCCGGGAGCCACGATCCTCCACTGCCCGTGGAGACCTTCGAACTGCCAGCCTGGACCCCTTCCTCACCTGCTGAGACAATCAAACAAATCCCGGACTCCCGTGCAATAGACCCGCTATCACAGCCAGACTCCTTTCCAAGGAAACCTTCAACAACGTTTCCACCGAATCCGGCGGAGGAGATGAAGTCGCCAGCGATGACGTCGCCAGCTGGGCTTGCTGGCGCGACGTCAGCTGCACGATTCGCGGCCGGGGGACTTCCGCTTGGGCTACCGGCGGAAGGACCCACAACTGGCGCGGTGGACCTGTCGCAACCGGAGCCCCGAGGCGACGCCGACGACGCAACGCTATGAATGCCATGCTCAGCACCCGAAACTTCATTCCCATGCAACCCTAACTGTAGGGTCCCAGGAGCTTCACCGGCGAAATTAGCCACAGCGGCAGAAGAGGATGCCCCAGGATGGATTTCCTTGCCTTTAAGAACCGGAACCCAAACACCGTTACTTTTCCTTTCAACTAACCTGGATTGAGGAATATGCTTCTGCACATGATGAATGTCACCATCCATACGGCATCGATCTTTGCCGTGACCGAGCCGAAAGCAGGAACAGCAGTATTCAGGAATATTAATATATGTAACTTCTTGCCAGTATCCGCCCAGATCTCCCATCCCAATCCAGACTCTGTCTGGCCTTGGCTTAAGGAGATCGATCTCCACACAGACTCTTGCCGCCTTAGTATTGAGAAGAAGATCCGTTGCATGCGCAACTTGAAGAACCGGACCCACGTTGGCCGCAATGGAAGAAAGAAGACTTTTCTGGTATAGATTTACTGGTAACGCCGGGAACTCGATCCAGACCGGAAGGATAGAGGGCTCCTCAGAGAGTTTGAACATCGGGGTCCATTTAAAGAATCGAAATAGCTTACCTTGGACGTAGATGGATTCACGAAGAAGAACTTTTAGGTAATCTTCCTTGCACTTGAAACGAAATAGCAGATGGTAGTTGTCCAGGGCGCTGATGAGAAAGGGATCTTAAAGGTTGCATCTTGACACGATATGAGATCGGATCTCAGGAACGGGAGGTCTACCGAAAGCCGTCTTTGCCACCACCGAGAACTGGAATGGGATGAGCGACGCCTCCATCTCCTCTTTGGTGAAGAAAACCGCAAGTTCCCCTTTGTCCGTAAATGCCGGCGCATGCACTTTGGTGGGGATCGGAGGTAACTCCAAAGAAGCTGCAACAGCCCTTGCAAAGGAGAGCCCGCTGGGAGGGGCCAAGGGCGCGGCCACCCCCTCGGCAGCCATGGCCGGCCAGGCCCCTAGGGCCGGCGGCAGGGAGGACAACCAGCGCTGATGTGAGGAGAGAGAAGCTCTGGCATCAGGAGGTAAAACTTTTATGGAGGGCTTCTCAACATGAATGCGATTGAGCATATGCATGGATGCATGCTGTCCAAAGGAAAGAGATCCGAGTGCCATCCCATGGCGGCCGGGGATCACCCTCTTGGCCTTCGTCTCGTGCAAAATCATCTATATATATATACATATATATATGTATCCATTCAAAAGGTTGTAGATATTATTAAATTGAAATTTCGGCCTCCTACTTAATTATATTAGTCCAATGCATGGCATATAAGTGGATATGGAGTAGCCCAACCGTGTTAGAAATTCTCTGTTGGGAATCGACGGGGAAGATCGTGTACTGCACAAGCTAGCTAGCTAGACATGCATGGATTTACGTGATTCGGAGATCGAGAGATCATCTCCTACATCCAAAGTGCCATCGATTTAATTCTTCTTATTTATTGGAGAACAAATACAAGATGATAACCTTTACATGTCTGAAACCTCCAAAACGCCGTCAAACACAATCCTAGACCGAAAACACGTACCCCTCATAAGTATGGAGTCCAAAAGGAAGCAAATTGAATCAGACTGGTTGCAACAAAATCAGTCGATCGATTCGACTGTGGAAATGGAATTATTTTTTTATAAATTATACTTTTAAAAGTTCTATTTATCATGTTGTCTCATATTCTCATGGATGCATGCGTATTGCGAATCCAAGTCTCGTCGAATGCTACGCGAGCAATGGCGGCGTGAGATGAATCCACAATTCGCACAGCGCGGGCGTGCCAGTCACCATAGTGACAACAAATTGGTTTGCCTCTGAGAGTCGGAGGGCTTTAAGTCTATTGTGCGCGCCGTTTGACTTCGTCAAACGAAAGTGAGTGGTCGAGTCCTGGACCAAAATCCCGTCGTTGCCTGAGCGCAACGACGTTAATTACATCTCTTTTAGAAAGAGAAAACCCTTGATAATCGCCAGATTAGAAAGCCTCATGACCTTAAAACGGGACATCCGATAAAGGGGTGCGAAGCATAATCTAAATAGACTGAAGTACTAAGGGACGGGACGAGCGCCTATCCGAACCATTAGACCTTACGCTCAGCCTATTATCGAATCTCTCTTCGCCTATTTGTTCATTTGTCTCTTTTATTGTGAAAACAAGTTCAATTCGGTCCTTCAAGTCTATTTGAGAGAGAGAATTTCGAAGAAGGTGGTCTTTTGTTTATTTGCTGAAGATGGGCACAATTTGGTCTTTTGTGTACTTAGAAAAGCTTGGTTTGAGATTTTTGATTGACTTAAAAATAATTCGAATTAGTCCTTTGTTCTTTTGCAAAATATAAGATGGTCTTTTGCTCTTTGAAAAGAAGGTTTCGATTTGACCCTTCGATCCTTTGTAAACCACAAGGTTTTTTTTTTGTCATTTAGAAAAGGTTGAACTTGGTCATTTAACAACATGGAAGGGCTTTTACTTTCTTCTTCCCTTTTGTTTGAAAAGAGGTCAATTTACTTTTACAATTCTTTTTCTATTATTATTAAACGATTTTAATTTGCCGTGTGGGTCTCTTGAACATTTGGAACGGAGTTCTATTCGTTCGGCGGAGCTCGATGGCTCAACGCACTTCGCAAACGTCCTCGAATCGGCGCAGCTGACGAGATAAGGCGAATCGGCGCAGCTGACGAGATAAGGCGAATCGGCGCAGCCCGGCTGAAATCATAGACATCGTCGAATTGGCTTCCGTTCGCAACGTTGCCAACTCAATTAGAAGCTAATGACCCTTTTTAGGAGTTTTGCGCCAACTCGACTCTCACGGGGGAAATCCGGCAGCATTTCCCCTTATCGTGGTGATAGAGGGGAAAGCGCGATGCTCATCCACCACAAACGGAGATGGCACCAAAAGGGAGAGTGTACGTCGTAAAACGGCGTAACTCCGACGGACCATGACCTCGATCCCCCAGGCATGCCTACGGAGATTCGGGCAATGTTATGGCCAAACAACCGCGGAACGATGAGTCACATGCAAACCACCCGTCCGGACACGAACATTATATTGTCCGATCCGAGGATGTGGATGGGTCTCATATTATGTCTTTTGACTGTTGATTAGCTGGTGTCACATGGAGCAATGATTTTGCTCACGTAACTTCAGCCAACATGATGGCCAGGACGTCGAATCGGCGCAGCTCTGCTCTGGTCTTACAAGACTGCCAGAACCAGTGCCAGGCCGAATCGGCGCAGCCAACCAGCTGAGCAAAGGATGGAAAACCGCCTCCCTCCTAGAACGCCCTTGCTCATGGCAGGGGTGATCTTGGAGTTTGAGATGGCATTGCAACCCATTGTTTGGTGGGCTAAACAAAGAGATCTAGGCATTGTTTGCCCCATCCCCTTGATTAGCAAAATGGAGCTCTTGAGGGACTATTCGGTGTTGGCTTGAAATGCACATCAATGGGGGCTGAAAACCGCAATGAGGGTGGTCTATTGAGAGGGGTGAACCAGGTTTCATGATCTCTTTGAATGGGGCTTTTGGAAATGGCATTTAAGCAAGGGGATATGAGCATTATTTGCTCAATCTCCTTGACCATTGCCATGGGTATACATTGATCACAATGGGGACCTTTGAGGGGCGGTTTTGACAGTAAGAAGCTGGTCTTTGCAAGGCCAAAACGAAGGAGATATGGTCTTTTGAAGAGGGAAACGAGATGGGGACAATGATGCATTACATGAGAGGTAAGGCCTTGCAACCCCATGCCCTCATTTATTGAGGTATGGAGAGGCTAGAGACCCCCCTTTTTGGCCTATTGGGGATGAGGAGGAGTGCACCATGTAGTAGATGGCCTCTTCCATCCCGGGACCCTTTGTCCATGCAAAAGAAAGAGAGCTTTCTTAAAAAAAAACTTGCATAGGAGAGGGGAAGTGATGAGCATTAAATGCAAAGGGAATAATGTATCACATCACAAGGAATGAGAAGAAACATTAAACATAAAAAATGTTCTCTTGCTTAGGGAAAAGGGGGCCAAGTACAAAAGCTTCAAAGAACAAATGGGAGAGAAAACTCCACGTGACATCTCTTCTCCTCTCCCTACCTTGATGGGACAAGACCATGCAAAGAAAAGAAAAAACAAAGGGGGAAGAAGAGGGATGCTTCCTCTCTCTCTCTCTCTCTCCCTCTTTCTCTCTTTCTCACCTTCTTCTATTTCTCTTGGCCTTTTTCTTGCTTTTTTCTGCAGGGCTCTCACGGAGGGAGCTTCTTGGAGCCTTGGAGGAGGAAAAACGCAGAGCTCCTCTCCTCTTTTCTGCTGGTTCTTTCCCTTGGAGCAGACCACACCAGCCCTTCTCCTCTTGGCCCTTCCCGTAACCCCTCCTTGGCCCTCCCTTTTCCAAAACCTACCCAACAAGGCCCCTGGCCCAGCAGGGTGGCAGGGAGCTTTTTGCCATATTAGAACTCCCTTTTGGGAGGAGTTGCAATAGCTTATTATCACCTCCCTACTTTATGGGAGGAGATAAGGCTATTTGCATCATGGGCCTTGGGGTCTTTTTTAATGGGCTTTTGTTCCCCTTTTGGCTCAGCCCGCCAGAGACTTGGGTGAGGAGGAGCCGGCGGTTTGGGGGCCCATTAGCGAAAATTTGAGGTGTCCACAAATGCCCCCCACCCGCGGGTGGTGCGAGAGGACACGCAAAGCGACATTCGCGGGTGTACTTCGGCCTTTTGACTGTTGACGCTAACATCGGGAGGTCTTTGACTTGTTGCCGTACTGATGATCTGTGGTATCTTGTCGTATTAGTGATCACTTGACTCCGCTAGAGTGATGACCATCTTACATCAACAGCTTGATAACGCACGCCGGCCTTGCGCTTCATAGACTTGTATATTTAATGAATCGACGTCCTTGTAATTTGCTGGCATCATGAACCAGCAGCACCGGGTGATTCAACATGGTTGGAGAATTGGCAGAGGGTACCACAAGTTGATAGGCTTTAGGTGATGGCCATGATTTGGCAGGGGGCTCCAGAGAATCGGCACATGGCTCTCACGAGTCGATGGAGCTCAGAATGGTGAGCTTGATTTGGTATGTCCCACGAGAGTTGGCAGGGGATCACGAGCTGATAAATAGACCCAATAGGGTAGTGAAGACCATTGAATTGACGGCTTGCTTGAGAGCATGCAGCCTTCATAAGTCAACTGACCATTGTGAAGGCGGCTTGTTTAAGATCATGTGGCCTTCATGAGTCGGCCAACCATTGCATCAATGGATTGCGCTAGCCTATTGTATGAGCCAATGGGCATGCTGGCTTGCCATACGATCTGGCGGCTCTTTCTAGACCCAATAAGTGACCCGACTGCTTCCTTTCTTTTGAACCCTCTACTGACTGGTCACCTGAATGCGCACAATCTGAGCATGCAGTAGTGTTGAGGTCTTTGTAGGGGGGAAGTAGACTGCTTCCACCTCATTGTTGCTGACTGTGATAACCAGACTGCCACTTTGGAGATCTTGTTGACACCTCATCAATGTCGTTTTACTCATGGCTGGATTAGCATGCTCTTGCCTTCCTCTTTTGGCTTTTGTTGTGCCTGGGTATCGACAGATTTCTTTAGCATTCTCCACCAGATGCTTGAAAACTATTAGGAGGCATCATCTGTTGACACATGCTTCTTTGATTGTCGGCCAACTCTGTCAAAAATTTCCCTCCAGAGACTTGACATTTTCTAGAATCCACTTCGCATAAAGAAGTTTTCACTTTGTCCCATATGAGATAGAAATCTGATTGAAATGGAGACAAATTTTGACTAGCACGAGAATGAGCTTTGGCTTGCATGAATATGAAGAGGAGCCTTGGCTAGCATTGGCATGAAAGCGAGCTTTGACTGGCACTGACGTGAAAATAAGCTTTGATTGTCGAGTACCTCTTCTGTCAGGATTTCCTTTCTAGAGACTTGAAGCCTGCTTGTCTTTGGCATGTATTTTTCACATTATCGAATTGAGCGCCCTTTCGGGTTTTCACCCAATCCGACCCCCTCTTGCTTTTGCCTACGTGCCCTTTCGGTTTTCACGTAGCGGGGTACCCAATTTTGCCCATGGCGCCCTTTCGGGTTTTCACCATGGCCGGGTTCTAGCTCTTTTTACCCTTGTCCAGGGAAACCTAGACAAGTCCAGCGAGACACCTCTATTTAAGCCTCTTTTTTTTTGCTCTTTTTTTTGTATACATATATATACTATAAAGAGAGATTCATGAATGGAATATAACTCGACCACAATCATACCATGATGTTGTAGATGGTGTGAGGTTATTTGGGTTGATTGCAAAATGGTAACCAGAAAAACCTATGTGCTAGCTTCAACAAGGGTTTAAAGGTAAACATCTATTGGTCAGCCAAGGCAAGAAGTCAAGGTTGAGCTTTATCTGGAGTTTTGGAAGGTAGTGGTATCTAAACCTAGGGTTCTAGAGAGGCATAAATGATAAAGACCGCTTGACACGAAAGTGCCTTTCTAGATTTAGGGAAACATAACAAAAGGAGGTCCACTTGGGGGGAGCAGAGATAGAACTCCCTCTTCTTGCAACTTTTTTTACACATTTTTTTTTTTAAACCACATTACTGACCCAAGCGCCCTTTCGGGTTTTCACCGGAGTCAGCCCCTTCTTGCTTTTGCCCACGCGCCCTTTCGGGTTTTCACGTGGCAGGGTTCCCAATTTTGCCCATGACGCCCTTTCGGGTTTTCATCGTGGCCGGGTTTTTCTTGTCCTTTTAACCCCTACTCAGCGGTGCAATCCGAGTAGGTCCGACGGGCATCTCTATTTTTAGCCCTTTCATTCATTTTTTTAACACGAGTGTCAAGGTTGTTGACACCTGCTTCATGACCTGCGGACTACTCCATTGGCCTGGTTTTATCTTCAAGTGACGTCAGTTGTATTGGCGACGTCGGCTTCAAGACCCACGAACGACTTCGTTGGCCTGGTTTCATATTCAAGTGACGTCAATTGTGTTGACGCCATCGGCTTCAAGACCCACGAATGACTTCGTCGGCCTGGTTTCATATTCAGGTGACACCAGTTGTGTTGATGTCATCAGCTTCAAGACCCACGAATGACTTCGTTGGTCTGGTTCATATTCTAAAGACGCCAGTTATGTTGACGTCGACAGCTTCAAGACCCACGAATGACTTCGCTGGCCTGGTTTCATCATCTGGGGACGTCGATTATGTCGACGTCATCAGCTTCAAGACCTACAGGAAACTTCGTCGGCCTGGTTTCATCATCTGCGGACGCCAGTTATGTTGACATCAACAGCTTCAAGACCCGCGAATAACTTCGTTGGTTTGGTTTCATCATCTGGGGACGCCAGTTATGTTGACGTCAACAGCTTCAAGACCCGCGAATAACTTCGCTGGCCTGGTTTCATCACCTGGGGACGTCGATTATGTTGACGTCATCAGCTTCAAGACCCGCGAATGACTTCGCTGGCCTGGTTTCATCATCTGCGGACGCCAGTTATGTTGACGTTAACAGCTTCAAGACCTACGGGAACTCCGTCGGTCTGGTTTCATCATCTGCGGACGCCAGTTATGTTGACGTCGACAGCTTCAAGACCCACGAATGACTTCATTGGCCTGGTTTCATCATTGGTGTGTTGGAATTGGTAACCTGCAATGAATTGGAGTGGCCAACAATTAGGGGTAATCTATTTGGAGGTATAAGGTTAGAAACCTTTTCTTTTTAATAGCTGGTAAATACCAGTTTGAAAAATGAGTTTGAACTCATGAAGGCATGGAAGCCCAATTTGAATTGTGAGGACGTGAAAATCCAATTTGAAATCATGAGGGCGAAGAAGCCCGCTTTTGAAATCTATGGGGCGTAGAGGCCTCGATCTTTTTATTATACATGTGGCGCTAAGGTACCAGTTTGAAAACATGAGGGCAAAGAAACCCGCTTTTGAAATTGTGAGGACGTGAAAGATCCGATCTTTTTATTAAACATGTGGGTGCTAAGGTCCCGTTTGAAAAACATGATTTTGAATTTTGAAACATGAATTTTCAAATATGATTGACGCATCGTTATTTCGAAAACGTCAATTTTGTAATTTGACTGGCAAATTGTCACTTTTGAAATATGACTTTTGAAACATGACTGTCAAATTGCCACTTTTGAAATATGTCTTTTGAAACATGATTGGCAAATTGCCACTTTTGAAATATGTCTTTTGAAATATGATTGGTAAATTGCCGCTTTTGAATATGTCTTTTGAAATATGATTGGCAAATTACCAATTTTAAAACATGACTTTTGAAATATGATTGGCGAATCGCCACTCTTGAAATATGAGTTCTTTTGAAATCATGAATGGCAAGCTTGCCGATTTTAAAATATGGCTATTTGAAAACATGATTGACAATTTGCCAGTTTTTTTTTAATGCAGATGACATCGGAATAAGGATAAATCCTCCGTCAACTTTATTAGGGATCCGGAAAAGAATATGCACTCAAAATCCGGTAAGAAAATCCATGCATGAATATGGACATAAGCGGTGAAAGCCCAATGCGATATGATCATGCGGGCTCATATCATCGCCCTACAGAAAACACGCAATTTTGCTGAGGTATTATTTGTCTCAGAACCATAGTCCGACTAGCGGTATGGCTGGCCTCTTTATTTTTTGCTGCTCGTCATTGACGATAATACCTCAGGTGGCCCTGAAAGAGCCAGTTGAGACCGCCTCGATGATCGGGTCTCATGCTGGGCGGTCGGTGTGACTACCTCAGCAAGATGCTTCCTTTATTATTTTTTCTTTTTTTTGTCATCATTTTTTTTACTCATTTTTTTTGTAACTATTTTTTTGTCATTCTTTTTTTTTTTTTTTTTATGAACATTTACATCCATGGACATTACATATGTGATCAACACATGTCCTTAGAGTAACTCATTTTCAGTGAGGTGATCCTTGCCCACTTGCTTGTGATGAGCCGAAGATCTTGAAGTTCCTCTAGGGTGCACGAGCTTCATCTGTGCACTGAGCATCTTGAATTGCTTATGCTTTCTAGCTCGTGCATTTTGGCATGCATATGCCCCCATACTGGCTAGTATAAGCTATCGTATGCTTTTCTTTTCTACTGCATTGGAGCCCCATGAGATCGCGCGGATACACCAGGTACTCGCCCACTTGCAGTTCTCCTTTTTTTATCAAGGACTCAATTTGATCTTTAAGGATGTAGCAGTCCTCTGTAACATGCCCCGGCAGTTGATGATATAAGCAGAATCGGGGATCGTTTTTCTTCTTGATATCTTCCGGCTTTTTAGGCTCGAGTGGGACAATTTTGTTATGTCGTTGCGCCCATTCAAAAGAACCAGTGTCTTATCTTTTGGGAAGGAGTAAGGCTTCTGCAACTTCTCTTGTAGCGGAATTTTCCTTCGCCTTGACAATTTGTCAAGTGAGGAACTGACTTCCCCTTCAGAAACTTCTAGAGTCTGGACATGCCTCTTCCTTTGGCCAATAGTATCAGCAGAAGAGTACTTGGCGAGGAATGCCTCAATATCAGTGGCAACATTTTTCAGTCGATCGAAGGTTCTGATATCGATGCCACCCATTCTATTTAGGATCTCCTCTTGCAAGTTATTCTTGCATATATTGACAGCATCTTCTTCAGATAGTGGTTGCTTGTATTTCCTGCAGACGTCCATCCACCGTCGGATATAATCTCGGGCTGGTTCTCCACCTCCTTGAGAAATGGCATGTAATTTAGTCGCCGAGATTGCTTCCTCAGCCATATTGGGGCACGCTTCAGATATCTTTTGCTTGCCTAGTCTGTCTGCCATGGGCTTGACAGGACGATTTGAATATGTGCACCTGCTTGATAAGGACCTACAAGTTGTTGGCCCACGGGTCACATTTCTCATTGCCTTTGTATGGTGTATATCATGAACCCCTGGGCATGGAGCTGCACTGTCGCAGGGTGTAGCATTAATGCTACCACTCATCCCCGTCAGCCTCATCAAGCTATTCACCAGTGCTGGATCCGCCAAGCTTGGGCGGGTATGGGCCGATTGCATGGACACCCTCTCTATTTGTGGGTTTATGGTGAACTCTTGGACTTTTGTTGAATAGATCTCCGGCCGCTTCGGAGCCATTTGATATGGATGTGTGAGCAAGATGCCCCCAATGCGGGCTGGCATCGACTGCGACACTATTGGCAAAGTTTGGGATGGATTGATGTCGCTTTGAAATGCTTCGACCAAGCCTTCCATTTCTTTTGATGCCAGGATATATGTCTCTTTTTCTTGAATCTGCTTTCTCAGCATTTCAATCTCCATTTGATATTTTTTTGCGACTGGGCTACCATGACAGGATTATCTACAGGTATGCGTGGAATATTAGCCAATGGCTTGGAGTCGCATTCCTTTTTGATATTTGAGCAGGTCTTATTTGGAACCTCACTGATTGGATTGCTCGGCTCATCGTCGATCCTTTCTTGTGTCATTTGAGGTGCATGGGATGACTCAGACTGCTCCCTTAATGCCAGGAACTCAACAAAAGATGGTATTTTGCCCCCAGCTTCTTGATTTTTGCACACCTTCAGTGGAGGTGGAGCTTGCATACCTTGGATCTCATGCCCTGGAATCTTATAAGATGCTTCTCCCCTGAGAATAATGGTGCGATTCGTCAGAGGTAGTTTCTCCCACCTTCTTCTGGATCTTGTGAGAGACTCAGGGTTTGACGATTCAGTCTGATTCACCCCATTGGAATTATGGTTGACCTCTTCTCCTTCACCATGTTTGGTAATATCTGGAAAGGATGATATAGTGTTGCAGGAAAGAGTAACAAACATTTTCTCCTCCTTCCTCTTGGATCTTCTATTTTTCCTTTCATGCTCTGTTGGTACTTGCCCCAGAGCAGCTCTCCTCGGGGTCGAAACATTTCTTGTTCAGTTGCCTCTTCTAGCTTCATCATTTCTAGCTCCTCCCATGGTACATATCCTTGTAGCTGGACAAGACGCCTTTTAGGTTGCTCATATTTGTCTGACTCATCTATTAATGCTTGTAACTGTTCAAGTGATGGGCTGCCCCCTCTGTACAATAGCAGAGGTGTCCGCCGCCTTCTGTTGATAGTATTTCTCATGGAGATCACTTGGGGCTTTGCCAGATGCCATATTGGAGTGACAGTTGACAGAGATGGCTGAAGCATCTTCTTCCAACTCTCTTGATCTCTGGCAGGGGCCATAATGCAGTGTTCATAGCTCATCTGCATACTAGCTTTAGAAATCTCTTCTGACAGCCGTTGGCACAGTGATACCATGTTAGCTGTTGGCTGTCGAACAGGGGCTTCATGTGGTTGAGGTGGACTCACTTTATATTCACCCATCTGTAGCTCCCCCTTCCTGATCAAGGATTCCATGATGTCCTTGAACACATAACAATCCTCTATGCTATGTCCCAAGACCTGATGATATGGGCAAAATAGAGGGTCATCTTTCTTTCCCGCTTCATCGAGTCTTTTGGGTGTTGGAATGTAACCTTATTGTAATGAGTGGCCCATTAGAACAATGTTTTTGTTTTCTCCTTGGGGAAAGAGTATGGCTTCCTAAATTTGTCTTGGAGAAGCATATGCCGCCTTGGAGTCTTAGACTTGGTGCCAGAAGACCCAACCCTTTTGTTGTTCAAAGTTCTTTAGATCGACAGTGTTCGTCTCTTTTCCATTAGACTTTTTATTGGCTGGATTGTCCTTTTGTTCCATTCCTGCATTGTGGGATATCTAGCCATAAAGGCTTCAATTTCAGCTGCCACATCGTTCAGCCTGTCGAATGACCGAATTCCATCCCGATCATTCTTTCCAATAACTCTCTCTTCAGGTTCTGTTTGCAAAGTTGCACCGCATCTTCTTGGTGAGGAGGGCGCTTGCATCTCATACTAAGGTTCCTCCACCGCTGGATGTAATCCAGGGCAGATTCATTGCCTTTTTGTTTTGTTGCATAGAGTTCGGCAGCTGTGACCTCCCTTTCTGCAATGTAGAACCTTTCTCTCATTTTCTTTTGCATATCTGCCCAGTCTAATACAGACCCTGCTGGCAGGCTAGAATACCATTCAAATGCTAGGCCCGTCAGAGAGGAGCCAAAGAACTTCAGCAGATAGGACTCATCAGCGGCCAAGTCGCCCATTATATTGATATAGTGGGCTATATGCTCCTTTGGGGATCCTTGCCCGTTGAATTTGTCGAACTTTGGAGGCTTGGTAACGCCCAGGGGCAGCCTCTTTGCAGCATGGTGCGCAGGGTAGGGTACCCTATATGCATCAAAGGCCATCTGTTCTCCATCACCCCGCTCGGCGAGTCTCATGTCAATTAGTTGTTCCACCATGAGCTTGTTGATAGTGGCTGGGTCCACTTGCTGAGGATAGAAGTGGGCCGGCTGATTACTCGGGGTATTGATAATGGCCGCCGGTGGCACCGAGGGGGCGGCTCTTGATTGTCTAATTGCTGCTCAGGATCGTGAGCGGGCAATGACTGCTGTTGCGCAGAATAAGCTTGCTGCGACTGGTGTGGTTGCTGCTGCTACTGGAAGAACTGCGGCTGCAACAGCTGGTATTGAGCCTGTGAGCGTGGCTGTTGAGCCGTAGCCGCAGGGGATTGTTGTGGCCGCTCATTCGCTGTGCGTATGACAGCACGCTGGGCCGAAGCTTCAATTGACCCCACGGTCCCTTGGGGGGTCTCTCCTGAGCCCTCCGCTACTCGGGATGCATGTCCCTCAGTCTCTTTGCCTTTAATCTGGCGCTTAAGGTCTGCGATCTCGGCTTGATATTGCTGCAACAACTCCATGATGGCCGGATCTATGGGTGCAGCAAGAGGGATCTGTTGCGAGGTGCCCCCAGAAATTGCATCTGGCGGTGGTGGCGGCGGAGGAATATCATCACTGCCCCCAGCGCTTTGGGCGGTGACCACATTGGCACTAACCGCCGTCATTTCCACTGCAGGCGGATTCTCATATCCATACGCGGCTGCCAAGGCTGCTGCCGCTGCTCTTCTTCTGGTGAGGGCACCAGGTCTCTCTGCCAATTCTGCTAGCTCTTCATCATTAGCTGGCAGTGCCCCATATCGGCCCCATATGCCGGCCATGTGGCAGGCAAATATCTTAATGTTCCCATTTTGGTCCCTTTCAGCCCTCCGAGAGACGCTGGAAGGGAAAGATAACCTTTCGAAAACCGATGCCCGGGGTTTAGCTCTCCTGGCATGCTGGTGCCAATGTCCGCACGGAACATCACTCTCATCAGTGAAGCTCCTGGCTGGCGTCTGAGGAGCTCTCAGATCTTTTCGCCTCCTTTCACGCCGCAGAGGGGCGTTCATGAGGTGAGGGGTATGGTCAGCTGTGACCCTTGTTGCCCCCTGGCGCTCACAGGTGGTTGAGATCATTGACTCAGGAGAGTCTTCTCTTATCGGCGGTAGGTAAGCACACCTCCGCAGTTCTGCTTTTGTCGTGGAAGCGGGCATAAGCATATGCCCCCCCCCCCCCCTGACAAATTCCAGCTCCAAAGCCTCTGGCCGGCGGCGGTAGTCATATCTTCTTCTCAGCTACATTTGCTGGAGGGTTCTCTCTTGGTGCGGGCTCTTCTGGCCTGAGCTTCTGCATTCTCTTAGGTCGCCAGACCTGTTGAATTTGATCGGTTTTGGGGGCAGCTTGTCCTTGAACGTGCTGTACATATCTTCTCTGTTTGCCAAAGCTTGGAAGGAGTTATCCACGGGCACCGTTGGCACGACCCGTTTTTCTATAGCCTCTGTTTTCTTTTCTTGCAGATGGATCCTTAAGTCTCCGATCCGCACAGTCTTTCCCGAAGCAGACACCCGTGCACGACGGGTGACGATGTTCTCAGCTTCGGTGATCTGTTGGTTGACCTCTTTTCCCTTGGGTTTGTTGTTGTTGCCGCGCTCCATGTGGTGCACGTGGCAGCTTAGCTCTTGAGCGGTCCCTTTGAGTTCAGCTTCACGAACGACTTCAGCTTCGTCTTCTTTCTTAGCCTCCGGGTGAAGGACGTTGACGAAGGCGACCCCCAAGAAGTTGGGGAACTCGACGATGGGAGGGAAGCTCCCAAAACGGGTTGGTACCGCGAGGTAGCCGTTCCGCGCATGGTCTTGGACTACGAGAGGTCCGAAACGTACTCCGCCATTAGTCAATTAGCACCTGTTAGTCAATTCAAAATGATAGTCAATATCAATCATATGAGGCCATATGACTTTCTATTCTGGCGAAGAGATGAAGGGAAGCTTGGTCCCACCGGGCGTGCCACGCTGTGGAAATGGAATTATTTTTTTATAAATTCTACTTTTAAAAGTTCTATTTATCATGTTGTCTCATATTCTCATGGATGCATGCGTATTGCGAATCCAAGTCTCGTCGAATGCTACGCGAGCAATGGCGGCGTGAGATGAATCCACAATTCGCACAGCGCGGGCGTGCCAGTCACCATAGTGACAACAAATTGGTTTGCCTCTGAGAGTCGGAGGGCTTTAAGTCTATTGTGCGCGCCGTTTGACTTCGTCAAACGAAAGTGAGTGGTCGAGTCCTGGACCAAAATCCCGTCATTGCCTGAGCGCAACGACGTTAATTACATCTCTTTTAGAAAGAGAAAAACCTTGATTAATCGCCAGATTAGAAAGCCTCATGACCTTAAAACGGACATCCGATAAAGGGGTGCGAAGCATAATCTAAATAGACTGAAGTACTAAGGGACGGGACGAGCGCCTATCCGAACCCATTAGACCTTACGCTCAGCCTATTATCGAATCTCTCTTCGCCTATTTGTTCATTTGTCTCTTTTATTGTGAAAACAAGTTCAATTCGGTCCTTCAAGTCTATTTAAGAGAGAGAATTTCGAAGAAGGTGGTCTTTTGTTTATTTGCTGAAGATGGGCACAATTTGGTCTTTTGTGTACTTAGAAAAGCTTGGTTTGAGATTTTTGATTGACTTAAAAATAATTCGAATTAGTCCTTGTGCAAAATATAAGATGGTCTTTTGCTCTTTGAAAAGAAGGTTTCGATTTGACCCTTCGATCCTTTGTAAACCACAAGGTTTTTTTTTGTCATTTAGAAAAGGTTGAACTTGGTCATTAACAACATGGAATGGGCTTTTACTTTCTTCTTCCCTTTTTTGTTTGAAAAGAGGTCAATTTACTTTTACAATTCTTTTTCTATTATTATTAAACGATTTTAATTTGCCGTGTGGTCTCTTGAACATTTGGAACGGAGTTCTATTCGTTCGGCGGAGCTCGATGGCTCAACGCACTTCGCAAACGTCCTCGAATCGGCGCAGCTAAGATAAGGCGAATCGGCGCAGCTGACGAGATAAGGCGAATCGGCGCAGCCCGGCTGAAATCATAGACATCGTCGAATTGGCTTCCGTTCGCAACGTTGCCAACTCAATTAGAAGCTAATGACCCTTTTTAGGAGTTTTGCGCCAACTCGACTCTCACGGGGGAAATCGGCAGCATTTCCCCTTATCGTGGTGATAGAGGGGAAGCGCGATGCTCATCCACCACAAACGGAGATGGCACCAAAAGGGAGAGTGTACGTCGTAAAACGGCGTAACTCCGACGGACCATGACCTCGATCCCCCAGGCATGCCTACGGAGATTCGGGCAATGTTATGGCCAAACAACCGCGGAACGATGAGTCACATGCAAACCCACCCGTCCGGACACGAACATTATATTGTCCGATCCGAGGATGTGGATGGGTCTCATATTATGTTCTTTTGACTGTTGATTAGCTGGTGTCACATGGAGCAATGATTTTGCTCACGTAACTTCAGCCAACATGATGGCCAGGACGTCGAATCGGCGCAGCTCTGCTCTGGTCTTACAAGACTGCCAAACCAGTGCCAGGCCGAATCGGCGCAGCCAACCAGCTGAGCAAAGGATGAAAACCGCCTCCCTCCTAGAACGCCCTTGCTCATGGCAGGGGTGATCTTGGAGTTTGAGATGGCATTGCAACCCATTGTTTGGTGGGCTAAACAAAGAGATCTAGGCATTGTTTGCCCAATCCCCTTGATTAGCAAAATGGAGCTCTTGAGGGACTATTCGGTGTTGGCTTGAAATGCACATCAATGGGGGCTGAAAACCGCAATGAGGGTGGTCTATTGAGAGGGGTGAACCAGGTTCATGATCTCTTTGAATGGGGCTTTTGGAAATGGCATTTAAGCAAGGGGATATGAGCATTATTTGCTCAATCTCCTTGACCATTGCCATGGGTATACATTGATCACAATGGGGACCTTTGAGGGGCGGTTTTGACAGTAAGAAGCTGGTCTTTGCAAGGCCAAAAGAAGGAGATATGGTCTTTTGAAGAGGGAAACGAGATGGGGACAATGATGCATTACATGAGAGGTAAGGCCTTGCAACCCCATGCCCTCATTTATTGAGGTATGGAGAGGCTAGAGACCCCCCTTTTTGGCCTATTGGGGATGAGGAGGTGCACCATGTAGTAGATGGCCTCTTCCATCCCGGGACCCTTTGTCCATGCAAAAGAAAGAGAACTTTCTAAAAAAAAAACTTGCATAGGAGAGGGGAAGTGATGAGCATTAAATGCAAAGGGAATAATGTATCACATCACAAGGAATGAGAAGAAACATTAAACATAAAAAAGTGTTCTCTTGCTTAGGAAAAAGGGGCCAAGTACAAAAGCTTCAAGAACAAATGGGAGAGAAAACTCCAACGTGACATCTCTCTCCTCTCCCTACCTTGATGGGACATGAAAGAAAGAAAAAAAAAACAAAGGGGGAAGAAGAGGGATGCTTCCTCTCTCTCTCTCTCTCTCCCTCTTTCTCTCTTTCTCACCTTCTTCTATTTCTCTTGGCCTTTTTCTTGCTTTTTTCTGCAGGGCTCTCACGGAGGGAGCTTCTTGGAGCCTTGGAGGAGGAAAAACGCAGAGCTCCTCTCCTCTTTTCTGCTGGTTCTTTCCCTTGGAGCAGACCACACCAGCCCTTCTCCTCTTGGCCCTTCCGTAACCCCTCCTTGGCCCTCCCTTTTCCAAAACCTACCCAACAGGCCCCTGGCCAGCGGGTGGCAGGGAGCTTTTTGCCATATTTGGAACTCCCTTTTGGGAGGAGTTGCAATAGCTTATTATCACCTCCCTACTTTATGGGAGGAGATAAGGCTATTTGCATCATGGGCCTTGGGGTCTTTTTTAATGGGCTTTTGTTCCCCTTTTGGCTCAGCCCGCCAGAGACTTGGGTGAGGAGGAGCCGGCGGTTTGGGGGCCCATTAGCGAAAATTTGAGGTGTCCACATCGACCTACTTCAGTTGATCGATTTTCACAGAGTTAGTCTTTTGCACTTAATCTAGAATCGATGGACTAGTTCGACCCAATCGGTCAACCAATTTTCAGTACAGAACTAACATATTTATAAAATGGCTTAATTCAATCGATTGATATTTATAGAACATGCTCGTCTACCACTTTCGCCTCAACGGCCCCCCAGGCAAGGGGCGCTGCCCCCCCCCCCCCCCCCCTACAATTAGAGATGTTAATTGGGCTGGGTTGCTTATAGGCCCAATAAAAAATTAATAGCCCATCCACCTCCATTGAAACCCACTTACTAAACCCAACAACAATTGATAGGTTGGGCTTGAGTATATATGCCGGATCTTTTCCCTTCCTCTGTCTTGGATCTTCACATGATTGAATCAAAAGAGAGAAGGAGAGAAAGAGAGGTAGAGCACCAGTCGGGTGTGTCCACGGTGTAGAATTCCTGCCCCCGTAGAAGACGATGTCCTTGTCCAGGGGGAGTCCCGTCCGGGTCGGCATGCAGAAGGCGAAGATTGCCCGGCCCATGGCAGAGGCTGGCCGTGGCAATGCAGTCGCAGAAAGTGGGATCCGACGACAACAAGATCATGAATTAAATTCCTCATGAGGTGCCTGTGGACAACGTATATATATATATATATATATATATATATCCACCGCCAGGCTCCAACGCAAGGCTCTGCATCATCTCTCCGGTGTCCAACGAGGGAAGCCCGATCCTCTCGCCGGTGAGGGGATTGAGGTGGAAGAACTTAGCCGGCATGTGCTACTCGACAGGCAGGCCAGGGACCCAGTTGGTTCGATCGACAGGAAGTCGCTGGAGTCACTCCTAATTAACAGGTTCTCAGATCGAGACCTGCGAATTAAGAGCACTACTTGCAAAGAGAGGCGCGGGACATCTTCTACATCACCTTGAAGCTTGTAGTAGTGGAGAAGAAAGTTTCCCAAATTACAAAAAAAAAAAAAAGTGATTCACAATTCGTCTGTTAATTTATCATCTCCAAAGAGACTAGTATGGGACTATATATCCTCAGTGCTCATTACCAATTCCGGAGACTTGTAATATTCCAATATATAGTTTAATTTTGAATCTGTACGTATAATATTGAAATGAAATTCTATCTTTCCCCTGTCAAAAAAAAAAAAAATCGGAAGGAAAAAAGACAACCACCTTTAATGTTAGTTCAGATAGCAACACACATGACAATGTGTTCCTGCAGGTAACTGGCCATGTCTTTTTTTTCCCCCCTCGTTAATTAATTTCTTTCCTCTTACACACTGTATATGTGACATGATCCCCTTCAATCAACAACAAATTAGCACGGATAAAATTATTCGTTTAAATCTGTCAGCTGAAACCCCACTGTTCATAAAAGCGGATCAGCTAGCTGGAACTGCATGGGAAGAAAAATTAGGACGTACGTTCTGTCCTTGTAGGTGTTATATAACTTCACACATATATCATGCCCGGCCCGGGGCGTACATGGGCTTGTAAACCTCAATATTCTTCTAATCTGGTATCGCTTTCTTCTGCATGCATGAATGGAAACAAAAGTAGACAGAGATAGAGGACCATCAGTAATGCAGTTTGACCAAGTTATGTGATAAATCTAATATCGTAACATAAATTTCATAATAACAAGTGTGACGTGTGAATTGCAAGAGAACAATTTTATTGGTTGGATAGATTTGACAAGATCTCTCCCTCTCTCTCTCTCTCTCTTCTAACCAATATAGAATATTACTTTGCTGCAATCATCCATATCACAGTAATAAATATTTCTCAACCAAAAAAATACGTACGCACATGCACATACATGATCCCTTAGACTCAACAGAAAATATGAGTAAGTATTCATAACTATATATCCAGTACTGTTGTAACCATTTGTTGTTCCTATATATGTGTGATCAGTACACGACCAGATTTTTCTTCCACAAGGCTTCAATATCTAATAGATGCGTCTAATTAAGTGAATATTTTATAGTTTCAGTCTAAGTAATCTTTCGCGATGAGCTCTTGGTCCTCGGAATTCGTTATTCCTTCATCAATACTGATACCGGTCGTCATCAGCCGACGAATTGGGTTGACGAGATCAAGGATCGGCCATAACGATGGGCCGACGATAAAATTGTCGAGAATCATCGGCACCGGTTAGTCCATCGCTGCCGAGAACTAAATTCAAATTACGCATTATGTCCGGGCGTCCCCAGCTGGCGCCAGGCCACACTTGCCCTAGGTACAGACGAGCCCCGTAAATCGCGACCCCCAGCTGGCCCGCACCCGCTTTAGGCAAGCGGCTGTCTAGGCGAGACTCTCCGTGCCCAGCTGGTGCGGACTCCCTAGTTAGCGCCCCTGCCTCACGGAGGCTCGTCCGCCACCTTCCTCTTCTGTCCAAAGGATCAAGCTCTTATAAAAGAGACAAAGACCCACAAGGAAAAGGTACGCTATTCGTAGCACAAAACTCTCACTCAATTCTCCTCTCTTGACAACCTTCACTGACTTGATCGTCGGAGTGTCCGACCACCGAGGAGTCTCGGTGGTTCTTTGCAGGTCGGCTTCTCCTCCTCGACGACAGCGCGACGCAGCCAATCCCTTGGGGCCCACCCAGCTCGGCTCGGGCCAACGATCCTCGTTGGTTTTTTCCAGCAACATTTGGCGCCGTCTGTGGGAAGTTCAGGCCATCCTCGACATGACGGCTCCGAGAACAGTCAAAGAGGTACAAAGACTTAATGGCATGGTTACAGCTCTAAGCAGGTTTATGTCCAGGTCAGCGGAGCGTTGCAAGCCATTTTTTGAGGTACTAAGGAAAGGCCGCTTAGAGTGGACCGAGGACTGCCAAAAAGCATTCGACGAGTTAAAAGAACACCTGGCAAGCGTACCAACGCTAAGCAAGCCGGAGAAGGGGGAAGAGCTGCTGTTGTATTTGTCCGCAACAAGCTACTCCGTCAGCTCGGTCCTCGTCCGAGAGGAAGACCAAGCCCACCTACTGGTGTACTACACAAGCAAGGCACTGCGAGGAGCCGAGCAACGCTACCCTGACCTCGAGAAGGTCGGATATGCTCTCATCATGGCCGCACGACGATTGCGTCCGTATTTTCAATCGCACAAAGTCATCGTCCTCACCGACACACCGATTCGACAAGTTCTTGAGCGACCCGAGTCCTCGGGAAGGTTGGCAAAGTGGGCCGTAGAGCTCGGAGAATTCGACATTGAGTTCAGGCCCCGTGTCGCTATCAAAGCCCAAGCCCTCGCAGATTTCATTTCCGAAGGTACTGCCCGAGCAACTTCGGAGGAACAATCCGACGGAAGTTGGGAAGTTTTTGTCGACGGAGCCTCAAACTCCCAAGGCAGCGGAGCGGGGGTGGTCATGCGCTCACCCGAAGGCGTCAACCTAAGGTACGCGGTTCGTTTCGGTTTCCAAGCATCTAACAACGTGGCAGAATACGAAGCGGTGGTATCGGGACTAAAGATGGCGAGGACTCTCGGCGCGAAGAAGGTCCGCGTCCACAGCGATTCTCAACTGGTCGTCAACCAGGTCTTGCAAGCGTTCGAGACGAAAGAGGTAAAGCTCGCGTCATATAAGACCGAGGTATTAAAGCTCGTGGCGGAATTCGACTCTGCCGAGCTTGTGAAAATACCAAGATCCGAGAACGAACAAGCTGACGCGCTTTCAAAAATCGCATCATCTGCATTGGAATCGCCCACAACCCTACTAATAGAAGAGCTATTGGAGCCAACCATAACACCCAAAGACCTAATGAGTATCGAGGTAAAAACAACCTGGATGACTCCACTAATAAATTTCCTCAGGAACAGGGTACTACCGGACGACAAGAACGAGGCCGAGAAAACGATACGGCGGTCGTCAAAATTCTTCATCGTCGGCAACGACCTGTACCGAAAGGGCTTTAGCTACCCCAGCCTCCTATGCGTGGACCCTGTTCAAGCCGAAGAAATTATCAACGAAGTTCACGAAGGGACGTGTGGTTCTCATGCAGGCCCCAGATCTCTAGTAAGAAGAGTAACCCGACAAGGATACTGGTGGCCGACGATGCTTAAAGACGCCGAGAAGTACGTCAAAAGCTGCCGACAGTGCCAGCTGTTCAGCAAGATCGACCGAAAACCTCCATCAGAACTCACGAGCATAAATTCCCCGTGGCCATTCGCGCAATGGGGCATGGACATCCTCGGACCATTCCCACCCGCGTCGGGCCAAAGGAAGTTCATCATCGTCGGAGTCGATTATTTCACAAAGTGGGTCGAAGCTGAGCCCCTAGCAAAAATTACAGATACCAACGCCTGAGGCTTCGTATGGAAAAATATCATCTGCAGGTTCGGTCTTCCACGAACAATCATCACCGACAACGGACGACAGTTCGACAATGCCAAGTTTCGTCGGAATTGTGCGGCGCTCGGAATCAAACACAAATTCTCCTCAGTAGCCCATCCCCAGTCAAACGGAATGGCCGAGGTCACCAATCGAACAATCCTGGATGGACTAAAGAAGAGGATTGCAAACCACAAGGGAGCTTGGGCCGACCAACTCCTCCATGTACTTTGGGCATACAGGACGACACCAAGGGAAGCCACTCGAGAGTCACCCTTCGCGTTAGCCTTCGGAATGGAGGCAGTGTCGCCGGTAGACATGCTCGTCCCCTCACAAAGAATCCTCAGATTTAACGAAGAAAGCAACGATCATGCATTGCGTGCCGAGCTTGACCTAATAGAAGAAAAGCGAGGAAATGCTTCTACAAGAATAGAGATATACCAAAAGAGGGTCAAGAAAAGCTTCGACAGGAAGGTCAAACCACGACGCTTCGGGGTAGGGAGTCTAGTCCTCAGGAAGCTCGCAATTTCGGACCCGAAGTCGGCAAGTAGGAAGTTGTCGCCAAACTGGGAAGGGCCATACCGAATCGTCGATGAACTCGGACAAGGAGCTTATCGGCTCGAAGAGCTCGGGGGAGCTGTCATACCGAGAACGTGGAACGCCGAGCATCTTCGATGCTACTTCCCGTGAGTACGAGGTCGCTTCGGCACTCTAAGTACGAGGTCGCTTCGGCACTCTAAGTACTAGGTCGCTTTGGCACTCTAAGTACGAGGTCGCTTCGGCACTCTTTAAATCCAAGCCCGAGGTCTCTTCGGCATTCTATAAACCTAAGCCCGAGGTCTCCTCGGCACTCTCTAAACGCAAGCCCGAAATCCCTTCGGCACTCTATGAGCCTAAGCCCGACGACGCTTCGGCACTCATCAAATGCGAGGTCGCTTCGGCACTCTCACAATACGAGGTTGCTTAGGCACTCTTATCGACAAAGCAGTTCTCAGCACACTCGTCGACAAGGTCGTTTGTGCAAAGGCAAACGATGAAATAAACAGTCGTCGGCTAGAAACTAAAGAGTACGAAGTGTATTTCCATCGACAAGGAATACAAAGTACATAAACGGGGGCAGCTACGCCTCGTTCAGGACGGCGTCAGCTGCCTGATCAAGGGATTGATCGACAGCTGTCTCCATGGCCTCGTCCACCACTTTGACGAACTCCTCGTCTCCGCCTCCGGCAGCCTGGTCGTCGCCCTCGCCATCTCCAGCAAGGGTCGCGCCCGACAAGTCTAGGTCGGGGTACAACCTCTTAACCTTTGCGAGACAGTCGTTATATCCTCCCTGGAAGAGGTCGGCAATCTCGTCCTGAAGCTCGTCCGAGTCGCGATATTCCTCGATCGCCTTGTTCCTTTCCTCAGCGACGAGGCGCGAAAAGCTGTTCTTCGTTTCTTCGTGGGCGGCAATCTCATCGTATTGCGCCTTCTTCACAGCCTCAAGCGCTTTTTTCTCGGACGCAAGGGCCTCCTGGAGGACGCCTTCCCTCTTCTTCGCCTCCTCCTCGACTTTGGCGACGCGCTTGTCGGCCTCGGTGACACGCTTGTCGCAGGCCAACCTCTTCACCTCGGCCCGGTGCACAAAAGCGTCGAACGCTGCCAGCTGGCTCAGCATACCATGATAATACTCGTGCATGAGCCGACGTGCAGGATGGCCGAGCGTTTCTGCCCTGACCTCGGGTGGCAGGGCTTGTCGGCCCCACTCGACTGGGTCCAGGGAAAAGCGAGTCTGGGGCGGAACTGAAGCATCAGGTGCCGTAGACGACGACGCCGGAACTGGGCGCTTCTTTGGCCTCTCAGCCGGCGGAGCAGCGGCCGAACTCTGACCAGGCACTGGGGGCGGCGGAGGCGTAGCTTCGGCCTCACGCTGGCGCTTCTCGGGACGGGAGGCCACCTTCTTTTCCCTTAACTGAGCCCGGCTCTTGGCCTTCTCCATGAGCGACGGTCCCACCCGCGTCGGGGGTACGGAGTCACTCTTATCGGCCATGACTGCAAGCACATATGACTGTTAGATTTGGAAATCGATACAGATCAAGAGTACAACTACGAGATTGGCAACCTTTTGTGCCCTCGTCGATCTGCTGAATTAACTCCTCGGAGATATCGATCAGGTTGGGGGGCTCCACCTCCTTCAAACACTTGAGGTCGAAGAGCTCGGATGCAGTCAGCCTCGGCGAACCAAAAGCTTTGCTCCGAACGTCGACGGCCGACCACTTGGTTGGGAACGGCCAACCCGAGGGATAATGAACAAAAACAAAGTTCCTCTTCCAGCCATGGAGCGAGGAAGGCAGTCTTCCGAGGATATGCCGACCATTCCTCGCCGCAAAATAAAACCAATCTCCGAACGGTTTAATGGAGAACAGGTATAGGAAAAGGCGCGAGGTCGGAGGGACCCCTGCCGAGCAGCACAAATATAGGAAGCTGACGATTACTCGCCAGGCATTCGGTGCCAACTGAGAAGGAGCCACCCCAAGCTCCAAGAGAAGAAAGATGACAAAGGGGTGAAAGGGGAAGCAGAGGCCTGCCCGAACAGCCTCAGTGTAAACCGAGAACCCCCCGTTCAAGACATAATGGGCCCTGAAATCCCTATTGGCGAACATGACGGCATCGGCAGGAAGAACAAACCTATGGTGCTTCCGCAGCCACCTAAAGGTGCCAGGGGAGGTCTCGCAACGGGCTTCGGCCACGTTGTCGGCTCGGCGGCGGGCACCGGAAGTATGGGCCGAGGGTTCCTTAGGAACGTAGGTCCCGTGGGCTAGTTCGAGGACAAAAGAATCGTCGACGGGCCCCCAGACCTGGGTTCCCACGGACGTCGACCCTACCCCAAGGCTTTCGGAAACGGAGTTGGGAGCGTCGACAGAAGCAGGGGGATCCCTAGATTTTGGGGGCAACGACGAAGAAGAAGCCTCAGAAGAGGTGGAAGAAGGATAAAGGCTCATCGTTTACCTCGGAAGGAAGCAAGCGAAGATCGTCGGACGACTTCGTACGAGAGGGCACAATCGTCGGATTGTCGGCTGACGTCGGGACGGCAAGGATCGTAAGACTCGCACGCGAAGAGAAGAAACGTCTGTTTCGCATCGAACCTTAGCTATATATAGTGCCCTGATGCCAATACGATCGGACGACCCAGAAATCATGCGCATCCAGGATTCCGCCACGTGTCGGAAGCCCGACGGCCAGGAAGCGTTCACCCGGATCCACAGTGCGCGCCCCAAAACCGTGAAGCGTCATCATGGCTCAAGGCTCAGAGTGAAGAACCTGACAAGCCGTCACTGGAACCACCATCATTATGACAAGACCACGACTGTCATCATGACAGTGGCAGAGCACCCCCGAATTAAGCGCGCGGAATGCGAGGCGGCGCCAAACGCTTGTACGAATTCCTGAGAGTGATAATTGGCTTCTCTTCGAGCCGAGGACTCGCCTCGAAAAGAACCCGGGGGACTAGTGATACCGGTCGTCATCAGCCGACGAATTGGGTTGACGAGATCAAGGATCGGCCATAACGATGGGCCGACGATAAAATTGTCGGGAATCATCGGCACCGGTTAGTCCATCGCTGCCGAGAACTAAATTCAAATTACGCATTATGTCCGGGCGTCCCCAGCTGGCGCCAGGCCACACTTGCCCTAGGTACAGACGAGCCCCGTAAATCGCGACCCCCAGCTAGCCCGCACCCGCTTTAGGCAAGCGGCTGTCTAGGCGAGACTCTTCGTGCCCAGCTGGTGCGGACTCCCTAGTTAGCGCCCCTGCCTCACGGAGGCTCATCCGCCACCTTCCTCTTCTGTCCAAAGGATCAAGCTCTTATAAAAGAGACAGAGACCCACAAGGAAAAGGTACGCTATTCGTAGCACCAAAACTCTTTTCTCTCTTTGAACAACCTTCTGAACTCTATCTAACTTGATCGTCGGAGTGTCCGACCGCCGAGGAGTCTCGGTGGTTTGCAGGTCAGGAAGGCTCCGCCGACAACCGTGCGACGACTCCACATCTCTCGGTGCCCATCCGGTTCGGTCCCGGCCGACCCATCCTTGCTTGTGCAGCAACAAATACAAATGTTCAATTTGTTGTTATACGAGTCCTTTCGAAAAACTAAAAATTGATTATAAAAGAGACTTTAAGAGGATTTGCTTCTAAATAAAATTTTGTTTATTGGGTTTCAAGCCGAATAGTATTGAGGTTACTATATATGACCAAAAAGCCATCTTTATTGAGGCAGATATATGTGTGATGTATATATATATATATATGAGTAATGCTACGCTCCCGACAGTGTCGGGAGCGCAGCCTATGTGGAGGGGCCGCGTCCCTCCACCCACGCAACGCGTGGAGGGGTGGGCCCCCCGCATTAAATGCGTCCAATTTTTTTTTTTTACAATTTGTACATATAAATGATGTATTTATACACACAAAATGTAAAAAAAAACACGCAGCATTTAATGCACGGAGGGCCCGCCCCTCCACGTGTCGCGTGAGCGGAGGGGCGCGGCCCCTCCACGTCGGGTATATATATATATATATAGCATTTCTCTCTCTCTATATATATATATATAGCTAATCTAATTTGTGAAGACAGATATATGTGTGCTGTATAAATGGAATTAGATATATATATATATATATATAATACCTTCATCGACGACGACAAGAAAACTCTCCTCCTTGATCTTGTTTTTGTTCTTGCTCATGCTCTTGTTCTTGTGTTGCCTGTTGGTGCACTGGAGGATGTACTTGAACGTCTCAATCTCGCAGGGGAAGGTGATGGCGCCTTCGTGCTCGAACCCGAACTCCTCCTCGGCCTTCCTCAGCAGCTCCTTGAACACCGGCTCCCCAAGGTAGCTGGTGGGTATCACGAACCGCCGGTGCTCCTGCCCCACGTACACCGCCAGGTACCCCTTGGGCACGTCCGGCGGCGGCTCCGGGCTGTTACAGTTCTCATCGTCGGAGTCGACGCCGGCCTTGGCCGCCCTCTTCAGCCGCTTGTCCACTGCCGGCGATATGCCGGAGGGCGGCGCCACGCCTGCGGCCGCGGCACTGACGACGACCCCGTCCTCCTCCTTTTTGGGTCCCAATGTACTTGACTGCCATTTCTGGAGCATCTCCCTGAGCCTGACGACGTGCCAGATCCCAGTCACCTTGCCAGCTCCCTCCTGATCACCCATGGTTGCTCTTTGTTTGTGTGGCTTTGGGTGGGGGGGGGGGGTATGTATCTATTTCACACTGATGAGATGATCAACTGGTGGCGCCTCGCCTTAACTAGAACTCGGAGCGGGATGATGCAGAGTTGTGGTCGTTACATCTCCCACTGCATCGTCTCAGCTGCATGGTATGCCATGCACGCGTCCATTAGCTCTAAGATTCCGTAGCTAGGGAATAATGATGAAGAGATCGATCGATACTGGCGAAGTTCCAGAAATGATTAACTTAATTGCGGCTGCTATGGAAGAAAAGATGCATGCGCTACGAGCAACTTATGCTTGCTTGGGTACGTGCCCATGGGTGATGTGCACTGCATGCGATAATTAAGCATGGGATGCACGATATATATCATCATGAAGAAAATTCTTAAAGATATGTATCTCTTTCACATGCAGGAGTACTCACCCATGCACAAACGCATTATTTTCAAGGCTTAAATGATTAAGGAGAAGGAAATGTGTGTTAATTTGTGCGTGCGTGTGTGTATGTGTGTGTGTGTGTGTGAGAGAGAGAGAGAGAGAGAGAGAGATGTTAAAGAAGTTATAGCTGCAAATGCATGAGTACGAAGATAGAAGTTGAAGAAATTACAGACACATGTGAGAGAGGCGATGTCGAAGACAAATGCAATGAAGTACTGAACATATAGATCTAGTTTAATAATAGTAAATATGTAGGTTTGCAATTGCATGAAAAAAAAAAGGATTTTAAAGCCTTCGAAAAGGAAAACACATCTATTGGTGACTACAGTACGGTTAAATGGCAAATTAACAAATCGTAGGGATTTGCATGATCGGTATATCTCTTATGATAAACTGTGATTTTTTTCAACAGGATTTGTTTGATAAGATGAAAAGTTTGGTTGAGAAAATTTTGAAATATTTTCGGATCTTTGCACGCCAATAATTAATATTTTGCACAATATTGCAATGCATTAGCGGATATTTGGGGGTGACGATCAGAGATTAGTACTCCGACTCATGGGTTTTACAAAATGACGACAGAAAGATTAAACTGTATACAATCAACCATAGGCAATTAAGCATTTAATGATCAATGAGACCCCAATATCATTGAACTCCAAAGACGCGCAACCAAATGGATCATCATCGTATTTGTCTTATGGGATATAAACAGAATCAAATGAAGTTTTTATCTTTTATGAGAAATACTTATTATAAGACACATCTTGTAATAAAATTGGTGTGGATTGTTTCATAAACAATTCTACTAGAGTAGAGAGAGAAAAAGAAAGATCTTATCATGCTCTCAACTAGTGAGATTGCTTTTTAACCAATTCACATCTCATCTTTTAATGGGGTTTTGGGCCGGGGTACGTGGGAACCAAATTAACTAAGCTAGCTAGCCACATAAGATCTAAGATCGATCTGCACCCTTAATAATTACGAACGTACCTCCACCATCGGCAACATAATTAGATCCATCGCAGCTCCTCTAAGGCCTCCCAATCCTGCTCGGAAGGAAATTTAATGTTCATAATTAAGAAGGCACTTGGAAAGAACACATCAAGATTGCGATACGATGAGAGAGAGAAAGAGAGAGAGAGAGAGCGATCGAAACCCAAAACACTAGCGGAAACAGCAACCCAAAACAGTACCCTAATTAAGATGGAAGAAACATAATTGAATCGTAAAGAACAAAGAACCGGGGTCGAATATTACAAGCATATCTGAAGGGATTCGTGACAAAATCGTTTTCTTTATCAAGGGGGCAGAAGAAGAGAGGAAGCAGGAGCGAGGATTAGCAAACATGCATGCAGGAGAGATCATGAGGATATATATATATATATATATATATTGTTCCCAGCAGCCGGGTCTCACCTGCTCTTGGAAGGAAATGGAGGCGGTGATCACCGTGTGAGAGATGGAGGAGGAGGAAGAGGAACCACCGCCGCCGTGGCCACCACCACCACCACCACCATCACCACCGCCACCACCATGAGGTGGAAAAGGGATCAGGGAGAGGGATAGATGAAGAAACTCTAGAGAGAGAGAGAGTGGCCGGATGGGAGGCAGGGGCTCCTGTTTGTTTTGAAGCATTTGGCCGTGTTGAACAGAAGGAGTCTGACCATTAGAATAATGTTGTTTCACTTCTGCCCTTCGTACCTCCAGCTGCTGCTCCCTGTTTATCTTAATTACTTGGTCATGATCTCCCGGGGTGGTGGAGAGTATAATTGGAGAATTAATTAAGGGCAAAATGGGGAAGCATCTTTAAAAAAATGGCTTAATTAGTGACTTAATTAGTCATTTAAGAAAAGGGTTGTGGAGGAGGAGGAGGAGGAGCCTTGTTTACGTAGGTGTGTTTGGAGGTGGTGTAGGGCAACCGTGCATGCACGCCCCGCCCACTTCGCTCCTCTTCTCCCACCGCTCCTTTTCTTCCCCCACGGCCCTCTATCTCCTTTGTCCCGGCTCCATCCCTTTTTTAGGGTATAAAAATATAATATAATACAATTACATATATGTATATATACCCGGGAATGAGCTGTTATTTAAATTGTCATTTTCTTATGACAAAAATAATTTATGTACGCATTACTGTTTCCTTAACAAGCTCTTTTGGACAAGGAGGTTGATAACATATCGTACCATTTGAAGCGATCAGTGGGGGGGGGGGGGGGGGGGGAGGGGGGGTGTTGGGGGTTGGAGGAGAAATGTGTGGCAAAATAATGATGTGGTTAAAAGTTAGAAATATCGTACTTTTGTTCGAAGAAAAAGATTGGTATTTGAAAAGTAGAAGCATTAACTTGCAGGGCTGTTTAATATTTGGCCTAAATAAAAAAATCGAATCGAATCGACATTCAATTCATTTCGATTGAAGACCATCTCAATTTAATTCGATTTTATATTGTGAAATCGAGATGAACTGAATAAATAAAAAAATAAATATAAATAATATATAATTTCACAACAACATATGTAGCACATTTGGTTAGTGCATTGGTTTCTTGTTGGGAGGTTGTAGATTTGAACCTCGCAACCATCTTAAAATCTTCAAATTTTTTTTTAAATTTTTACTTCAAATAACCCTCAACCGCTTCGGTTCAGTTTGCCACAAAATTCGGTTCAATTTTGATTTTTTTATAAAAAGGTGAATCTAACTGAATCGACCCGTGTTCACTTGCAATCCTTTTAACGGATGGCACCCATTCGTCTGTGGATTCTATCAGTGGCGGATTCTGAACATTAGTTCAGTGGACTCACTTGAATCTAGGAAGGTCACCCTTAAATTCAGTGGGGTCACCTTACATAAAATTTTAACTTATACAAATAAAAAAAAATCCTTTAAGACTCCCCTAAGACTCTCCTTCCAAGTCAGTGGGGTCACGTGACCCCACTGACTTGTAGGAGGATCCGCCACTGGATTCCACATGTATGTGTTTGGAATGAATTGTCTATCCTAAAACAAACTTCTCTTTGAAAAGTAGAAATATTTATAAGAGGATAACCGGATTGCAAATAATTAGACATCACAGATGTTTATATTCTCCTATTATAATCTCTTCAATCCAATTTCTTGCCACATTTTCCCACATGGCAAGGAGAAAAAAAAACATTATAAACAAAGAAACAAAGAAAGTCTGACCTCCCAACTCCTCCATACTAGTCGAATATTTTACATCGTTGTTCCCAAAACAGAAGGCCCAACCACTACTAAAAAGTTCTGGATCAGAGAATTTTGTTCCCATTTTTTTTTATTAAAACAAGCATGCATGCTCCACCAAGTTATACATATAAAATTGCATAATTCTGATTGATCATCGGAGAGCATAAAAATAAAAACAATAAAGATGAGTATTATTTATTAGATAGCTGATCAGTGGCCAATTAGATCATTAGAAATCTTGTCTCACCTAGGGATCGAACCAGAGATCTCTCCCAAACCCATGTCCACTTTGCCACAGGGCCGGGAGAAGATGATTGCCTCTCCTATCATTTTAATCGATCCCTTGTTATCATAATTATTAATTTTGATCTACTTTTCAATAGTTCATTAATATTCGACCAGATTAACCATACGGAGTTGGACATGAAAGATTCTTCTTTTCAATAGTTCAATAAGTTATCTAGAGATAATCTATCTCAAGTTATTAATTCCCTAATCCATTTTTTGCGCTCCTCTTATTAACCTGCAGGATGATATCTAAGGTCTGATAGAGATATTAGTAAAGAAAAGTATTTATTGTAAGACCTATCTTAATTATAATAATGACGACATGGATTAAAAAAGACATTTTATTAGACAAAAAAGAGGCTTTTCTTTTTTTTTCTCTGATCAATAATATTGTATGCTTGTAATCCACATGATCATCATCATTATAAGATTCATCTTGCAAAACTAGTTCTCGTTAAAAAAAAAAAAAAATCTGATCAACTTGTTCTAAAGACCAGAACCCAATTAACTTATCCCCCTTATTAAAGCCAGGTTCTACTAATCCATCCTAGTAAATCATTATATATATATATATATATATATATATATATTCCCTCTATCACATTGTTGTCAAAAGCATGCAGCCTCATAAGTTTTACCAAACATTTGTAGACTAATTAATTCCCTCCATTTTCCCCACCTCTCGTTCTTCCTCGACTTCTCTCGTATCGTTTAAAAGCCAGAAAAGGGAGGGAAACCAGAAGACTATAAAGACCATCTCGGCCCAGTGGGCTCTTGGGCCGGCGGCCACGGATGCTACCAACTTCCCTTCTTTTAATTTTTAGATGAGTAGAGCCTTCTGCCCAGCATATTTGTTTATCAATTTCTAACTTGTTTATATATATATATATATATATATATATATATATATATTATATATATATATATATATATATATGTTTATCTTGGATCAAACGGCGGAGGTGCTGGTATGTGTGGACATGGATATTGTTAAACACTTAAGAAGAGTCTAATTCATCTCAGTACATGAGAGGATCGGATTAGAAAGGTTTTTTGTTAAACTCTAAAAGGACGGCGGTGCCTTTTTAGATCAAACAAGATTGGAGGAAGAGAGGGCTGTTACGGAAGCCTATAATTTAAGTTGGAGAAAGATTTATTGCACTTATATATTGCACTTTAAATGTAATATGACTAAGCTGGCCCATGTGACACCCCTCACATGAAGAGTGATAAAATGACCGTCCAACTGTTAGATGTCACATGAGTTTGTTGTCTAGTCATATTACACTTAAAATGTAATATACAAATGTAATAAACTTTTCTCATTAAGCTGAACTTTCAGAGAAAAGCAACCTGATCGCCAGTTCTTCTAAGGTTGATGCGGTGGAAAATTCATTTTTAAAGATGAGTTTAGTTAATCCGATTTAAATGGAGTTAAACTAGCTAGCCCCCCTCAATCCATCTTAACTTGGGTTAAATTTTTCGAACCACATTTTATGTTAACCCAGCGTTGAAAAAAGAGTTAACTTTGAGCTAACCTTTTTCCAAAGTGGCTCAAAGAATTTTAAATGTGACAAATTTTCAAGTAAATAATGAATCTAAAAAGTCTCTTTAATTTTTTAAAACACAAAGAAGAATGACACTGAGAGGGTCCTCTGCATATGAATTAATTAGTTCTGAAGCAAAAACTATCATGAAGTAATTAATTATGAAATGGTCCGGTAAATTTCTCTTTTTCCCCAAAAAAGTTAAGGGTCAAAGAATGTGGAATTTGCTAATTAGTAAGGGGCCTAGGCTAGCATCACTCTTTTTCAATCAAAATAATGCCCCATAGGGTTAGGCCCTCAGATTAGATGAAGACATCCATGCACCAATACTACTATAAACACGTAAAGAAGAGATAGTGGAAAAAGTATAAATGCTCGATATATAAATAAAAAAATTTAATATTTATTGTAAAATATATTTTGTAATAAAATTGACATAGATTCTTTGGGAAATAACTATATTGATTGATAAAGAGAGTAAAAATTTTTGTCAGGTCCTCAGTTAATAAAATTTATTTTCAAATAATTTATGTTAATTAATTTTATTGAAAGACGTGTCTTATAATAAATATTGTTTTATAAAAAAAGGTCACTGCCCCATTTGTTTACTTGCTTATTGAGGTTCATCTAAGGCAGGATTTGGAAACATTTGTCAAAAAAGTGAAATCGGCAAAAGTCGATATTGTCTCAGAAGCTCATACATAGCTGTTTCCACTCATCGTCATCTCTATTACGGTACGTAAAAATGTTTGAAAAGAAAAAAGAAAAATGACTATTGACGTTGTGTCACAACAACCTGAATTTTACAAAAATGATTTCTCCGTCGCTTTTGAAAAAACAGAGTGCCCGTCTCTCTTCTCTCTCTCTCTCTCCTCTCTCTCTCTCTCTTTGTGGAAAAGGTATATATGCTTGATATATAAATGAGAAATACTTATTGCAAGATATATTTGGTAATAAGGTTGACATAGATTGTTTGAAAAATAACTATATTGATTGATAAAGAGAGTGAAATTTTTTGTCAGGCCCTCAGTTAATAAAACTATTTTTCAAATAATTTACATTAATTTTAATACAAGATGTGTTTCATAATAAGTATTTCTCTTTATAAATAAAAAAATCACTACCCCATTTGTTCACTTACTTATTGAGATTCATCTAAAAGAAAATGGGGTGGGGACAACCCATTCATACCCCTCTCATTCTCCCCTTTCCAAATCTCCAAAAGCCTCCCACCCCCCATCACTTTCTACATACAAAGAAAAGGTCACCACCCATTTGGCCACTTGCTTCTTTGCTCATATGCAAAACATATCAAAGTGAGTGGGCATTCTGATGTGGAAAAAGTGGGAAGAAGCCACTAGAAGGGAACAACGTACGGCCTTTCTAAGTCTTTCCCCTTTACCCCTTTTTCATCTCATCAAAGGACTTACTACCTTTCTCAATAATGTACTCATTGTGTCCGGATTATTAATACCTTTGCCCCAAATTATCACCCACTAAATTTGATGCTTTCGTATGTTAGTTTACTTTTCTTAAGATTTTTATGAGGTCGGTCCCACTTAAAATGGTTTTGATGGATTGACCTCTGACAAATCTGAGATTGAAAACTCAGATGTTAAGATAGAATGGGAGAACAAGGGTTTACTTATTGTCAACTCGATAGGATTTATGTGAATTATCTTTTAATGATCAAATCAATATTTTTGACTTGACTCGATTCGATAAAAGGAGAAAATGTGTGTGTGTGTGTGTGAGAGAGAGGGAGAGAGAGAGAGAGAGAGAGAGAGAGGAGAGAGAGAGAGAGAGAGAGAGAGAGAGAGAGGTGGAGAGTTGGATTGTGTTTTGTGAACACATGTCATCTGCCCTCTTACTTGTAATTGTTGGTTTTCATTGCAAGACAGCTAAGAATAATTAAAAGGGAGAGGTGATATTTAATATAAGACTCTTTTTTTTATGTACTCTTCCTTCTTCCCTTTGTTCTCTTCCTTCTGACAGGGCTAGATCGAGTCCAATAATGCTATGTATATAATTTGGTTGGGTATATCTTGGGTGTATATATATGTAATGATAGTTGTTGGATGAACAGTGTGTAACAGGGTAGAATTATGGCAATAATCGAACACAAATATGTACATGCAAAATTATAGTAAATAGTTATTCGGGTATGATCCAAACAACCACAACTAAAATATAAGAAATATGAGATCAAATGTAATAAGTAGCATGAGGTAAATAGACATAAAAGAAGAGTATACGAATGTTGTAGAAGCGCCTCAAAAGAGACTCATCTTAGAGAAGATATCGTCTTCACAGAAACAATGCGCCGGGTATGACGATCTTCTCTCAAGATACGACTACCATCACGAGATTAGCGATCACACTTATGTTAATCTCATAAGCAAATGCTATACATAATGCTTAATCCTCTTCTATAGAATGGAAAAAAAAGAGTAAGGAGAACATGCACCGAACATCGGAGACAGGAACCGTGCGCACGAACGGAAGCGCAGGCGTCCGGAGAGGATGCAGTCGTCACTGGAGGGAACAAGAGAGAGCGCGAAGGCAGGACGAGTAGTTCCTCGTACCCAGAGTCGAAAGATTACTTTGTCCCAGACAAATCACAATTAGGGAGCCCTAATCACCATATGAAGCGACCCACACCCGCACAAGCCAAGACAATGAGCTAGTTCAGTGAACCGGCCCAAAAAAAGACTCTCCAAAAAAGGGCAAAAACATAAAATGAAGAAGCAAAAAAGTGTCAAGACAAGTCGACTAGACCACGCCATCACACGGGCGCGCCCGCCCAGCGTAGCCCGACCCGGTGGCACACGTATGTGTAGCATAACTCCACCATTATTTATAAGATATAGTCTCATGAACTTTTGGAGTTATAAAATTCTCATGTGAGATTAAAGACCCCACAACAAAAAATAAAACTTACACATCTTTTTATCATGGTTCGACCGTGCCGCCCGTACCGGGGCGGCACGGTCGAACCGCACCGTGCCTGGGCGGCAGCGGCGCCCAGGCACGGTTGGGTCGACCACCAGGGTCGACCCGGGCGTCCCGCCGCGAGACGCGGCGGGACGCAACGGTCCGGTCCGGTACACACCGGACCGGCCGCCACGTCATCTTTTTTTATTATTATTTTTTATAACTTTTTCATATTAGGTGTATTAAAGTGATGTAAATGATATCTAATTAAGATGAAAATTTAAACATATGTTAATTAAGAGATGATATAAATTACAGTAATTTTATTTTAATTTTTTTAATTATTTTTTATCAAGTAAAAATTATCCGAAAAATTAATAAATTGACTTAATCTCAACATCTAAGGGATCTAATGGTGTCTATTGAGATGAAATTTTAAACATAAACTAATTAATATGTGATACAAATTGTAATAATTTTAGTTGAATTTTTTAAATTAATTTTTTGTCAAGTAAAAACTGTCCCAAAAATCATTAGGTCGACTTAATCTCGACATGTATACATCAATAACTCATGATATTTATATTTTTATAATCAGTACATTTTTTTAGTAATTATGATGACTTCATATTTGACTTTATTTTTGAAACCAAATGTCGTCCCGTTGAAGTACGTGCACAGAGAGTTCGTCGTACCGCGACAAACTCTGTGTGCACTTAAGGGGTCTAATTAGTGTCTAATTGAGATAAAATTTCAAACATAAACTAATTAAGAGATGATACAAATTATAGTAATTTTATTAATATATGGGATTAATTGACATTAATAAATGATAGCCCAATGGCATACTCAGAAGTGCGCGCTCTGACGGGGCAACACCGAAAAACTGTAACGAAAATAAAATTTGAGAACATCATAATTTTTAGAAAAATATGATGATATCAGAAATGTAAATATCCAGAATTGTTGACGTACGGATTTCGATATTAAGCCGATGCAACTATTTTCTGGGTAATTTTTCACCTATTGTAAAATAAATTCTAAATATTAAACTAAAATCACCATAATTTATAAAACCATTACATTAGCTTATAGCTAAAATTTCAAGACAATGGATATTATTTGAATGGGTTTACAAGAGGATCTTCGGGTCAGCTAATTTGTGGGTTAATTACGTCAAGTATTTTTTGGGATCTTCAGACTAGCTGAATTATGGGTTAATTACGTCAAATCATTCTTCTCCATCTACTACAGGCGGCAGTGGTGGTGGTGGTGGTGGTGTTGGTAGTGGTGGTGATGGTGGTGGTGGTGGTAGCATGCGCTTTTCATTGGAGTCTGAGTTCACGCATACTACCCAAGATGGTCGAGATCACGGTACTCCACTAAGTTATTCAAAAAGGTATCAGAACTGATAACATATTGGTATGATTGTATGTATGTTAAATGAATATCAAATGGTTGTGGTGGGTTGACTTAAATGAGTAAATAAATTTATTTATATTTTTCAACCTCTTTACGTGATGTTCTTATGTTTTACTCATTTTCTTTTGAAATTTACTCATTTCAAATATTAACTAAGTCACAAAATTAAAAAAAAAATCAAATAGGCCAATTTTCCACCGTACCTCAGCGGTACGGTACAGTTCGATACGTACCGTACCACGGAAAATACGGTACGGTCGATCCGAACGGTACGGCGAACCTTGCTTTTTATACACCTTTTATTTTATCAACCCTTAATTTTTTTTCTTATTATTATTTCCCCCATAATCTCCTTATATCCAACAATAGTCCGTCAGTCTTCTCTCTTTTTTTAAATCCATGAGATAGTGGATGGATGGCACAATAGAGAGAGAGAGAGAGAGAGAGGCTTACTCCTACTTCGTATAAAAATTGGGTCAAAGCATTGCTATTGTCAAGAAAGGAGGAAAAAAGAAGAAGAAAAGTTTGCCAAATAGGTAGACCCAACATGATGTCATATGGTAATTAGGCCGTCGCCTCCTTCATATTATTTATTTTTTTAACACCCTTTACTTTGTACGTTATACTTTTTTTTCTCTACTATAGACTATGGAGTCTCTAAAGCCCATAAGTTAATGTCATATTATTCCCCCATGTAAACCAATAAGAGAAGAGTTTGCAACGTTGGTTGCAATCTTAATTTCTAATTATACATAAAAAGTGGCTCAAAAGTAAAGACCTCTCTTGTATATCTTAGGTGTTAGGTTCAAATCTCTAGCCTCACACTTACTTATATATATATATATAAATCTTATTATCTAACAAATAATAAACCTTAAAAAGTGGTGTCTTCTTCGAGAATAAGTGTTTCACTTGCTGCAAATGGGCTGGCTGTAACACACTAATTGCCACATGTAATTCACAGGACTAGAGAAGTAATTAGACAAGATCTAAAATAAAGTGTTGCAAATTAAACTTAAAATTTGACAATTATTACTTATCAAATGGTGTTTTCTTTGATCACGTAGGGTGGATATCGAGGCCGAGTGATTTATTGTTGCGAATTCCATCTATTTATGTTTAGGTTGGGCGGTATTTTTATTGCGAGCAACTATTTTTTTTTATAAAAAATATTTAATTTTTGAACGAAATATTTGATCTTTTGTGTTTATAAACACAAATGAATGAGAACTCCGCTACCACCGTTTGTGTCTAGGATAAGATGGCTGTACACTTTTCTGACGGGACAACAAATATGTCTCAGAGTAAGAAAAGAAAGAACCACGAAGAGATATAGGTCTCATCTCGGTTTAAAATTAGATAAATTAATTAGAAGCACCTATTAAATATTTAACTTATTTTCTAATCTCTGAAAAAATTATAACTTATTATAATAATTATTATCTTTTGTTATAATATATGTTAAATGTTGTTACAGTAAAAACATCTCTTGTTATCATCATAGATTATTAATTAATTTATCTTTTTCAATTTTAAGACTTTATGTACTTTTACAAGTACCACACGTCATCCGAACTAACCAAAACTTGGGATGCATATTTATTTCGCACCAAGTTATTTTTTTTTTGAAAAGTAAACAGAAGAATCAGATAAGGAAACACCATGGAGAGCACACACAATGTGGTCACTTTGGGAGCAGCATCCGGCCCACTAAGTGGGCCCACACCCACCACTTTTGTTTCTTTACCCAATGAGGCCCATCACTTTTTGTTGGTGGGCCAGACATCGTAAAAGTGCGTGTCGTATGTGGGCCTGCAAAAAAATGTAGCAGATGGTCTACAGTTCCTGGACGAGCCATATTTAGAATTAAAAAGAAAGAAGACCACCACTAGAAATATTGGTAATAAAAAATTGATGAAAAGTATTTATTATATTTTTAAAATATATTTTTGACTTCTCATTAGACAGGTATAATGTACCGCTTTCTCATCTTCCAATAGGAAGCTAGATGTATACGTCGTACGAGTATTTTATAAAATATAATACATATTTTTTAAAAAATTAAAATTTACAATTCGAGGACACATCGAAGATAAGAAGAGAAATTATGATGCCCACAGCCCACGTTCTTGAAATTTCTTCAAATATTCATGTAAGGAAGATGCAAACTTAGAAATTATATTTGAACTATCGAATTTACATCAAATTTATTTTATTCACTTTAATTCGATAATGGCAAGGTCACTACTAATTAGTGAGCATCCCCTGACCCTTCTTAAAGTTTTATGAGTCTTTCTTTAATACTTTTACCCTTGGATTGGCATGTTATGTTAGGTTTACATCTAGCTAGTTAATGTGCCACTCAAATTTCATTAGGGGTTTCGTCAAAAAACCTAATTTAATGAGTAAGGACCTAATATCCTCAGCAACTTAACGAAAGATTTTTCTCGTCGCTTTCATACTATAATAAAAGTTAGTAAAATTTAAGAACAATAATTATATGAGTAAAATCTATTAGGAAGATATTGTTAGTATTTTTTTAATTTATTGTAATTCTTCTAAAAGAAAATATCACTATATCACATCTTTCACCAGTATGCTTGCCACAGTCATCATCACCATTTAATTTGTCACCTTACCCAAAAAAAAAAAGACATATATAGTGAGTAGTTTAAATTTAGTACCATCGAAATTCAAAATATTAAAATATAAAGTGATAATTTTTATTCTTCATTACCAGATTTAGGAATTAGATGACCAAGAAGAATATTTATACATAGTAAAAAATGGCATAGCACCGTTTCAATTTCTCTTTCTCCGTTGAGACGTGTGAAAATTGATTAAGACATGCCTTCTTTTCTTAGTAATACCCTTATTTGTAATCCTTGTTTTTTAAAAAGAAACTCTAACCGTAATAGAGTTTGAGCCTCCCTATTTAAAAACAGAGGACTACGATTTTGTCGATTGATTAGAACTCTTGTTGAGAAGTAGGGGATCTCGAATCTGATTCTTAGAGAGATTTATCTGATCTACATGTAATTCTCGATATGTGTAGGTCTGAGATTTTTTTGGTCAAGTAAGATAAGAACAATATGAGTACATGAAAAAAAGAGGCTACCAAGTTCTGACCCTGGGGTTTACGAACCCACAAAGCCACACAGGGTGGAGGTGGAGGTTACTCATTACCAAAAAAAAAATCCCTTTTTGGTTAAGAATCTTGAGTCTCCACTCTCCATGTTATATTATATTGCTAGTTCTATACCCGTGCCTTGCACGGAAAATTGTTAGGTTTGAATTAATAATTTTATAAGTAGTATATATGAGGGGTAATATTTTTTATTATTTATGAATGTAGATTTTGAATGAAGATGTAACTTTTTAAGAATGGAGAGTCGATGTTTAATGAGAAAGAAAAGAGAGGGAAATTATATTAGCAAATTTTTAGTAGTTTAAGAAGGGTGAGAGTGAGGTTGAAAGTTTAGATATATTTTGGAAAAATTTAATAGGAGAGAAAGTTGGAGAGAGAAAGTAGAAAGATAATTATTTAGTTCATTTAAACTACATGTATTTCTATTTTTAGGGAGGGAGATGTTATGGAGAGAATATGATTGTCAACCACGTGGCAGCACCAAAACTGAGTTATATTATATCAGTATAGATTAATTTTGTATATATGAGAAAATTTATTAGGAATCATTGATAGTTGGAGGATTTATTTTCTGGTCCTTGTCAGAAAAAATGTCCCAAATAATCCTATCTTTTGGTGGATTTTTTTTTATAGCCCAATGATAACTACCGCTGAGAACCCTAGTGCCACCTCGAGATCGAACCTAGGGCACTGCGCTCCCACCCGCCCCTTGTGTCCAACTAATAATTAGTTCTTAAAAAGATAATTTCTATCTTCCAATATATTTTATTTCCCATTTTATTCTCCCGTGAATGCATATTTTTATTTCTTACCAGCAGATATGTGTGACAACTGTGTTCATATTTTAACTAATCTTTTCATATACTTTGATCGATTTTTTCGTGTACTTAAACTACTTTTCTTATTTACTTTAACTAGATTCTACATCTACTTTAATTTATCTTTCATGTTCTTATTATATATTCTTACACTTTAACTAGATTCTTCTTCTACATTAACTTATACACAATATTACTTTAATAAATTCACACGTGTATTTTAATAAAGAGATTGGCCTTCTATGTAATTTTAACTATTTTTACATCTTATTGGAAGATGAATTGTTTGTTATTTTAACACTTTAGAGTTTTATTTTAACCTTTTATGTTACATAATATATCACATATGTAATTGTTATAAAACTTTTAATGTAAAAATTCGAAGTAGTTAAAATACGTGTGACGATAAATTAAAATGTATGAGAGTTAAAATCACTAAAGATATGATTTAAAATCTAAATTCAAATATATTAAAGTAAGAGTTCGAAGTTATTAAAGTATGTGTAGCATTGCGTTAAGTGAGTGAGACTTAAAGCTACATGACTTAAAGTCTAAGTTTGAAGGTGTTAAAATAAGATCTTAAAGATGTTAACGCAAGAGTAACAGTGAGTTAAAATATGTGTAACAGTGAGTTAAAATATGTGAGACTTAAAGTTGATGTAAACATGACTTAAAGGACTAAGTTCTAAGATGATAAAGTAAGAGTTTTGAGTTGTTAAAGTATTTGTAAGATTGAGTTAAAGTGTGTAAGACTTAAGGTAATTGTTGACGTAAATTAAAGTCTAAATTTGAAGATATTAAAGTAAGAGTTTAAAAGTGTTAAAATAAGAGTTTAAAGTCTTTAAAGTATGTGTGATTGTGAGTTAAAATGTGTGAGAGATAAAGTCACTGTTAACATCACTTGAAGTCTAAATTGTAAGACGTTAAAATAAGAGTTAGAAGTTGTTAAAGTATGTCATGTCCCGACGCGGAATATCGAAACGTGAGGTAGTTGCAAGTAAGCGAATATAGAGCATATAATAGACATTAAAATATTGGATAATTAAATAATACTCAATCAAATGTATTTCATTGAAAATTTCACTAATGTCTAATTTAGAGTCATTACTTAGGACCCATCTGACGTCATTGCAACTGAAGAAAATGAAAAATGCTAAGCTAAGACTTCTAAGATAACGCTAGTACGTTAGGACACCCTTGGATCACTCCTTCTCATCCCCTTTCTCGTGAGTGTAGGTATCCTCATCAGTCTCACTTGAGAATACATATCAAATAATACAGGGTGAACGATAGCGCCTAGTAGGACTTAAATCTCATGGTCAGACATATTTTAGGTGATTAATGTATTTAAAGAGCAGAGTAACTAATGATAGAGAGAATTAAGTAATGTCGAGAGAGTAATAGCACAATAACATGATATGGATAGAACATGGTTCAAATATAGCACAAAGAACAAGATAGCCATATCACGAATAGTACAACATAGTACATGATAGCAGATAGTACAATGAGTCGAGTATAGTATAGCACTTTGATTGTTATTTGATAGTTGAGATAGATAGCACTTGAGTGTAATGTCAAACACTTTGGTCAATTAACTCTCGTAGGTACTAGCACTTTTGAGTGCATCTCCCAAGACCACACCAAGCCCCTTTATATTTCTAGGCATTGATTATGTTTATTATCTTTAGACAATCAGTCGAATGGCCATATAGATTATCAAGAAATAGATGAGAGTAGTTGAAGAATAAATGAGAATAACATGAAAGAAAGAGACTTAATAAGAGAGAGTATTTTAGAGGAGAGTTTCTGCACTATCCAGAAACATACAGTGGTCATGCACATAAAATGACGTTAAAACGTTTGATAGTAACAATTAGAACAACACACACATGGTACTGGCAATCTGGTAGAAGTTGTGCCCCTCACCCTGCAGGTCGTAACAAGATCGAGGTCAGGGTATCAGTCGTGACAATTAGAAGAGATTGCAGTCCATCTATAGGTCGCGACAGTGTCGCGGTCCCCGTCTCGATCACGATATCAAAGAGACATCTAAGACTGTTTGGATCTTGCAGAAAAAGTCCAGCACGATCCCTAATAGTGTATAGGACTTGTGAGTATAACCAACTCGTCGACCATGATGTAAGCTATAGCCAAAGAGTCTTACAGAGGTCCTGAAGAAGGATTTACTAGTCCGACAAGAGACGTACCCGACAGAGAGCTCATCCAAGTTAAGAAAAAGCGTATAGACAATGTTTGCTTGGCGGTCTAGAGTATTCTAGACAACGAAGCATCAGTAACGAAGTTCCACAATAATCACGAGAAACGAAGACAAGTCCATTAAATTAATGAGGAAAGTATGTATAATATTGCAATAATTTACCAGATACAGTATGAAACATTTTAATAACATGGAAAGTTAGGATGGGTGGTTCCCGATGTGTGTGTATGTGATAAATAAATCATGAATTGACAAGATCATGTGCATGGCTTTTAAGAGAGAATATTACTTATTCATGAATATTTGTCCTATTTTACTACATTTCAGATATAACTCAGGTATAAGTCAAGAACTAAAGAGAACAAAGGTTTATGGGCAAAACCTAGAAGGCGACGTACCCTTGTAAGGATAGTGACAAGGTATATCAAGAAGGCGATAGGGTCATTAAAGGAACACGATAGGTCTCTGTGGGACAGGTAGGAAGAAGGCGACGCAGTGCCCTGTCGCGTTAAGAACACGACCGGATGCCTTGTCGCAACCCTACTGAGAAGGTGACCTATCAGACCGTCTCGTTCTCAGGATCTTTGCCCGAGCCCAAATAGAAAACTAGATCACCTTGGATTGCGGGCTACTCTTCAAGGGTTTGACATATGAAGATTAAAAATAGGAAATCTTAATGGATAAGTGATGTAAAATCATGAAACCAATTTTAAACGAAGCTAGACATGTTGAAGAACAAGCAGTAAGGAGTAATTAATTAGACTCTTATCAAGGAATCAACATGCTATGAACATGTTCTTTTACAACGAGCCACAAATATTATGCAGTGATGAAGAAATATTTAATTCAAAAAGGTTACTTGATAGAAATTGGGGAAAATCATTTCAGCATGACGCAGATATCATGAAGTATCCACAGAAAAAGTTTCAAGACACGAGATCGAGTATAAACAAGGATTTGAGATGAACATGATAAGTCGAGTGCATGTTCATGATAGAAGTTTGGACATGAAATTAGCAAGAGTTGCACGATAATAATTGAGAAAAATATAGGACTTTTGTTCTTGAGATCAAGAACAACCTATAAATGAATTTAATTTAATTTTTGCTTGTGAGATTATTTACTTTTGGACGATGTGAACTCCTAGAGTTTTGAACGCGAAGAATGCTTGAAAAACACCTTGCAATCCTTCTCCTCCTCGAATCTCCCCTCCAATGGCCTATCCTTCTCGTTCTTCAATTCTCAGAAGATTAATAGGGTCGGTCATGGGAGAGATTGATGTGTATTTATAGATCTAGGGTTAAAAATCTTTTTAGAACTCTAACCTTCCCTCAATTACGAGTTTTCTATATTTATCTTAATTTCTTCTTATCTAATCTCAATTTTAGATTAGGATAGGGCCAGATTTCATGATTATTGGGTTAGACTAGGGTTGAGACTCTTAATTAGATAATTATATATATTAATTATAAAGGGATTTACTTCCCTTTTTAATTTATCAATAATTTAGTTACGAATTTTAACATATTTATCTCTAATCCATCATTTGAACTCTTATTTTTTGGCCCAATAACTCATGTATGTATCAATTATACAACTCATATACTTAATTTACTTAATGTATTTAATTTACCCCTTTTATAGTTTTAATTTACTTATTTTTCTTTACAATTTTAATTGATTAATTACTTTTAAATAATGAGTTGCTACAAAGTATGTGTGAGAGTGAGTTAAAGTACGTGAGATTTAAAGTAACTGTTCATATAATTTAAAGCGTAACTTTAAAGACGTTAAAAGAAGAGTTGAAAATTTTTAAAATAAAATTGCTCATTATCAGAAGACGGAAAACATTACTCAGAGATCGCCAGTGTAGATGTTAATGAAGTAGAGACTAGAAATTAATATCGGTAAAAATATCTGAACTTTTTTGCGCATATATTTCTGACAGGGACTTGTAGTTAAGGTATTCTCACTGACATAGATTTATAATTATTTTTTTCTTTATTAGGGGTGTTAACTGGGTCGGATCCGCCCAATGGCCTAGCTCGGTTTTATACGAATTTGGGCGGGATATTTTAACCTCTTTTGAATTTTGAGTCTGACCCGGTAATTTTTTTTTAAAAAAACAAGCAACACGGCGATAATTCTAATATTATAAAATTTTGGATTAAAATTGTGTTGTGGAGCTATGTATAATTACTTAATATCTATTTCATATTTGTAACAACTAGAAATAAATTTATTTAGATTATTCTAATTTTTTAATGCTGTTTTGATTCAATGAACATCAATTTTATTGTAAAAAATAAAAAAGTAAGAATATTTTTAAAAAGGTAAAATCAACTTGGGTTGGGTCTTACCTAATTGTCCTGCGTCGGGCCGAATTTTAAAAAATCGAGCCTCGTCCCGAGTCGGCCGATCAATTAAAGACCAGCTTGGACCCAGGCCACCCTGCCCCATTGCCACCACTATCCTTCTTTATATATACGTTTGTTAAAAATATAATTATATTATATTTTTTCTTATTTTGTATTTACATAAAAAGTATTGTCTTGACAAAATTGTAAAACATAGTCGTGATCTTATCTATTAATTTCATAATGTCCCTCTATCATATTAAATAATTCATTTAATTTTTTAGGAATAAAAGTTTCTAAATAATATTTAACAGTCACTAAAATAGCCAGTAAAAATATTCTATTCTAAATATAGTAGAATTTTTGGTAAAAAAATTCATCTAATAGGATGGATTTTTAACGCATATATAAAAATAACATAGATTATGACTTAGTTATATTTTTATCAGGGTATATATGTAAAATAGACCTCTATTATATATGCTATCGTACTCCTGTTATCTGACATATGGAAAGAAAAGCTTCGCCAAGTACAGCAGCAAGGTCTCGCGGCGTATCGTCCCCTCACGGTGCGCATCACATTGCGCCGGCGGTATGCGCACACCTCTCACGCACCGCCGCTCTCACCACTGATCATGATAAAACAAACCGTTATTTTGTCGTTACCTGCAGAGACGCACCACAAAAAGTTGCGTGTGGGCCCCGCAAGCAGGCGGCCGAACAGAGACGCAGTTCAAAAGGGCATTCGCGCCGCTAATGCTAATCTGGATCTGAGGTTCGCACAGGGGAAGAAGGCGGGCCCCACGAAGCCCCCGGAACCTTCTGGAGACCGAGCTCCGAAAGTATCCCCCCGTGGCATTACGGCCGTCCGTTCACATCACAGACCAACGCGGTTGACCCCGCCGGTGCGCGGTGTTACGTGCGTCTCGTCGTGGTAATCGGCCTTTGGCTGGAAAGAGGAGGTAAGCTGACCGAAGAAGTGCGAAGACCGCAGACTTCCGAGTTAGAGCTTCTGGAGAGTTCCTGGGTAGAGAGAGAGAGAGAGAGAGAGAGAGCAGAGGGCCAATTCCTGGGGCGTCTCCTTTCTGGAGGCTCCCTCCTCTCTCTCTCTCTCTCTCTCTCCCTCTCTCTTCCCGACACGAGTCCGGCAAGAGAAGAGGGAAGTGGTAGCTTGCCGTGTTCTACTGTGCTGAGGGAGGAGGAGAGGAGAGGAGGCAGAGGATTCCAAGTTAACGCCCATCCAGACGTAGTTGGATCGGGGACTCGCTGGCGTCTTCCGGGTAGAAGCCCGGTAATTAGTCGACTTTGCTGTGGAGTGCGGGGGGAGGGGCCGAAGATGGCGGCCGGCGGGGAGCAAGGGAAGCCTGGCGGTGACGGCTTCGGCGTCGACGCGGACCTCTACGCCGTGCTGGGGCTGAAGAAGGAGTGCTCCGCCGCGGACCTGAGGAGTGCCTACAAGAAGCTCGCGCTGGTCAGTTCCCTTCCTCAAGGATTCTTTCTATCGATAGGAACACCGGCGGGGAGGGTGGATTTGTTTTTGCGAAGATTTCTTCCTTAGATTTTTGTCATCTTATGGGAGGTCGTGCTTGCGTGTGGAGCTGCACAGATCAGGAGGATAATTCTGAGGTAGGAGGAGAGAAAAAATAACCTTTTTTTTTTCTTTTTTTCCTATTCTCCCTTCTGTCGTGGTTCTTGGCCCTATTCTTTTTTTTTTGCTAGGTAATTTTTTTTTTTTCATAGGAGGAGGGGAACAGCGGGTCGAACTCGCACCCTCCCACTCGAAAGTGGGAGGTGGTACCGCTGCGGCACAGCCGCTTTGGTTCTTGGCCCTATTCGCAAAGCGGGAACGGAGGCAATGGGAACATCGATTTTTTCCGGTTCTTTCCTGGGATTTCCGCCCGTTTCTTTCTGCTCTTGTTTACTCTTCCTCAAACATTTGCAATCTAAAAGCGGAGTCCCTTTCGAGGGGCAGAAACGGGGAGGAATTTGGCCGCCTCCCTCCCTCTCGTGTCTCTTTCTCCCGTTGTTTGGTGCGTTTGTTTCCCTACAGTAGCTAGAGATAAAGATTAAAATCTTTGTTTAATGGAATCCGAAGACGGTTTTGGTTTTTGGTTTCTCCTTCTGACAATACGCCGTATTTTGTGTATTCGTATATCTCTGTTGATCCATGTTTGGATGTGTAACTGGTGGAGTGGGGACGGTAGAGATGGCACCCGGACCGGTGTTTGGCGTCGGGGAGCTCCAAGACGGTGGATGAGGCCAAGACCAAGTTCCAGGCCATCCAGGGAGCCTACTCTGGTACCACCCAGCACCCTTCTTCTCTGCATCTCTCTCTCTCTCTCTCTCTCTCTCTCTGTGAAATTCCTGACACCAAATGGTGTATGGTGGTGGGTTCATATCACAGTACTTTTTAGTAGTTAATCTTCTTTTCTGGAATCTGATGAATGGTGCTGATGTGAACCCTACACCAGTTGGTTGTGGTGTGTTGTGGCCTGTTGGGATCCATCCATCCCTGCTCAGTTGCTCTTTGCGTCTGGTGTTTGATCTAAACTGCAGTTCTCTCTGACACGAACAAGAGATTCCTGTACGACGTCGGAGTTTACGACGACGACGACGACGACGACGACGACGCAGCCGCCGCCGCCGACGTGAGTGTGCTCTACTGCTCTTAATTAAGAATGACATGCACGTAAAATTATGAAAAAGTTTTGACCGGCATTGTGTGTTTCGGATTAGTAGATAGCAACTTCGTCGGTGTTCTTAGCAAATTATACTGCAATAATTAAGTTGGTTTTTCTAATCTCATATGCCAAGGACGGTGATTTGTGTAACAGGGTATGGGCGACTTCCTTGGTGAGATGGCGGCCATGATGAGCCAGGCTAATCATAACCCCTGTGTAATCGGTTCCGCAATTTTTTTGTGTGGTTTTTTATCTATTTATTAACGCATTATAGTGTGTATTATTTTAAATGTGTAATAAACAATAATAATGTTGGGAAGTTTTATTTATTTGTGTGTCAGGAGAGCGGGAGCGAGACGTTCGAACAGCTGCAGGAACTGTTCGTGGAGATGTTCCAGGCCGACATGGACGCCTTCTGTGGCGGCGGCGGCGGGGAGGCCACCGCCACCACTTCGTCGCGGGTCCAGGGCGGTGGCGACGGCCGCGGTCGCCCCCCCACGTCCAGCACCAACTGGTTCTCCTCCACCTCTGATACTGCAGCGTCTTTCTACGGCAGCTGTAGAGCCCCCAGCGGCGGCGGTCTGAAGCGGGACAACGCGGACATGTGCTCGGGCAAGGCCGAGGGCGTGGCCGCCGCCACTGAGGGCGCCGGGGGGCTTGGGCCAGGCAGCGCCTTCTGCTTTGGGGTGAGTTTTCTCTACTGCCGCAGATAGTGTTTTTTTTTTTCCAGATAATTTCAGATAGTGTTTTTTTTTTCCAGATAATTCGTTAGCATCAACTATATTATGTGTGTGTTTACGTGTAGATCAAAGTTTATTACACTTTTTATTTTTTTATTGACCAAAGGCACAATATACCTCTCCAATAAAAATAAGAAATATAAGTGTTAAGATCAAATCTCAAGTATATTAAAAATTTCTCCTATATATATATATATATATCACGTAAAGAATTCCCCTTGATGCGTGCGAGGAGTCTAGTCTAATCGAGTACGTACATACCTAGTGGTATCCAAAGACAATCCGAGATGGAGTTGGGATTCTCCCATTGCATGGGAAGATCCAACTCAATCAGTACCCAATCAGATTAGCGGGTGGGGGAAATTCTTAAAAAAAAATCTTTTTCTATAACTTTTTTAGATTTTAAATTGGATTTTTTTTAAATTCTTCCTCACCTCTCATCTAATTAGGTACTGACTGAGTTGGATCTTCTTATATACTCTCAACTCTCCGAGATGGATCATGTCCATGTAGCTAGTAGTAGTCTCTTCGGGCCATTTTGATTTTTTGGATTGTTTATATATAAAGGGAAAATATATCCATAAATTTAAGTAATTTTATTTTAGCACTTTTTTTTTTCGATATCCTTTATATAGAGTTATTTAGTTATCTTCTCTTCATGGGTGAGACAGAGTTGTCATTTTGTTATTTATAAGATATCTATAGATAACTTATATTTATATACCCTATCTAAAGAAAAATAAAATTTAACTATAGATTTATTTCCCTTTTATCCCCTCTTATCTTTTTTTGATAACGAGGAAATCCTGCCCCGTGTGATTTTGTGGGCTCAAGGATTGGTGTTCGTGAACTCCAAGGTCAGGACTTGGCAGCTCCTACTTTCTGTATACTCGTATTGCCCTTACCCCACTTGACCGAAAAAATTTCAGATTTACACACCTCGAGAATTGCATGTAAATCAGGTAAACCTCTCTCAGGAATCGAACTCGGGACCTCTTACTTTTAAGCAAGAGTTCTAACCGATCGACCCAACCGGGGTCCTCTTCTATCCTCTCTTATCACTCTTGTTAAAATGGCTCTTCGTGCTCTCATACAATCTGTGTCTTTGTTTTCTTCTCTAAAATGCAGACGAACGACCAAAATGGCTCGTCAACAGCGGCAGCGAGAGGACGGCCGGCGGCTTACAACAACGGCAAACGGAGGAGCGGGAGAAAGCCGAAGGCATCCTCCTGGCAGGGCGACCCATCACCTCCGGTCGGCGGAGAGATGCCGTCGACGGAGTAGAGATCATCTTCTTCCAACATCGTCACTCTAGTCATTTAAATGAAATTGTCGCCATGGAGTTTGATAATTTTCATCTCCTAAGATAAGGGGGCAAGGGTATTAATCTGAGGTTCTTCATTCAAGTGTTGGCCCAATTAAATTGGTCGGCTAGTGTGAGTTGAGACCATCCAAGGCAGGAGACACTTAATCTAGCTAGGTGTGCAATTGGAGATGAAAGGAGTACTAGACTTAGTTAACGCATTTGGTTCATGTTTTTTTTTTTTTTTCCCTTTTTTAAGGGACCTAGAATTTGGTATGATATGTTCTTGGGTTGTCCTTAATTACTAGTGTTGTGTACTACTGCCCTTTCTTCTAATTTTATGGAGAAATGTTTAGTACTTTCTAAGATGAGTAATGAAAATAATGTATATTGTTTGACAAGTAATTTTGTTGGTTGAAAATTTGGCGAGAGTTTTCTCTCTTTTTTTAACTAATATTATATTTGTCAAATAATTCACATCATATTTATTATCTTCCTTAGAAGGTATTAAACATTTCTCATCCTATGTCTCCCTCCTCTTCAAGAAAAAGGTAGGGAGGTAATCCCCTTGGGGAAGAGTGGATGGAGATTTTCCATGATCGGATGTGCATGCCTCCATTCGAATTTTACATGTCAGAGAATTCAAAAAAAAAAAAAAAAGAAGGAAAATAGTGAGGTTTTTGAATGTAATGTTTTCATTTAATCTTAGTACTTTTCTTGGAGAATAGAACGCGACTCACTGATCTTTTCTATCGTCGGAGGACTATAAGAGTGAGTTTTATGTGATTATCACTCGTTATCCACCTCTATTTTTTTGAAAAAAATAATTTTCCATTAATAAAAAGTTATGCAGAATCGTTACTTTATTGTCGCATAAGTACTTGGTTATTTTCTATATGTCCATGAACAATCTTTGTTGTATGTGTTGTCCACATTTCCTTGCTGCGTCTCGCATTTGTTAGACTAAAAATGTTTGAAGCATCTTGGAATTCCCTATTTCCTTCTGATCAGTGGCCTCCATAATTTGGTGTTATGTTCTAGATGTGTTGGGGGAGGGAGGAAGCATATTAAAATCTTATCTGTGGAAGGTAGAGAATGATCGGAGAGGACATGCTAAAATATTGGGAAGGAGGGGAAAAGAGAGAGAACAGAGGAAGAGATTACTATTAGGGTAAATTAATTAAGAGTTCTTATCAGATTTTTGACTTGTTTATTAGTCCCTAACAGAACTGTAACTCATTAGTAAGTGTTATTACCTGTTACAGTATACGTTAAATCTTGTTACATTAATGATCTCCTTATTACAATCAGAGACTTCTAATTAATTTATCCTTATTATTATTTTAAAATAATATATATATATATATATATTGTAGAGGTAGAAAAATAAACTTGTTAACAATTTTTGAATTTGTTGATAGAAGGACCGTTGCCTTGAGCATATAACCAAGGAAAAACAAATTGAGGGGATTTAGGGAGTGATCTCGATCGAGACTTTTTTGATATTTAAGTTAAAAAATTAATCGAAACATACGTAGATAGTCAAATGGAGAGAGAGAGAGAGTTGAGTGCTTCTAAATATCTAGTAGAGATTTACCTCCTCTTGCTTACTTAGTTTCTTCTTTTAAGACAATGTTTGAGATGAAGTTTTAGGTGATTTTGGTCTATAAAATCGTCAATAAAAGTTACCGTATTTTCAAATGTACTCGATTGGTTTGGGATTACGTGTTGCGATGATTTTAATCGGAGGAGAGAGATAGAGAGAGATGATATTCTCTCTCCCATCAGTTGAAAAATAGATTTGAAGTTATTTTTGAGCAATTTTTACATAGGAGATGAGGTCTAACTTGTCGACGTGCGAATAAGTATAGGCGACGAGGGAGATTTTCTTTTAATCATTTTCTTATCCCTTTCACCAAGGTTCACTAGCTAATCATTAGCTCTGTGAAAGGCACCGGCGACGAGGCACCAAAAATATGTCCGTACAATGACTATTGAGGGAATTCGATTTTCAGAAAAATCGATTTTGAAAAATCTTTTCCCAACGCGGCCTAAATTTGTGTCCAGGGTCAATGACACGTGCAGTTGACAATTTTGAGATTTCGGGGTTACAATTTTGAAAACTTTCGGGCTTTTAGATCTTATGATATCAAAATAGAGAAATTAATTAGAAGTCCCTGACTGTAATAGAGAAGTTCTTACTGTAACATGATTTAACATATACTGTAATAGAAAATAACACTTACTGTAATGAGTTACAGCTCTGTCAGAGACTAGAAAATGAGTCAAATATCTATCAGAGACTTCTAATTAATTTGCCCTATCAAAATATACTTAAAAATATACAAAAAAATAAACTCATGGAGAAAAACTGATTTGTGCGGTTGACATGCACACACTACTAACATTTAAAAAGTACAAATGCTCATTACAAGGACAATGTACTTGAATGATGACATTAAAATGGGGATATTGGGAAAAAAAATTGAAAAGAAAAGGACCCAGGAGGCACTCTTGAACAAACATGGCAAGGCCAACATGTCTTGCCAAGTTTAGAATAAAAAAAATTGTTTTTTGTTGGCAAATGTGTTATCTAGCTATCACAAATTCACAATACATAATAGTAGTGACAGGGAGACAACATCTTCTATGAGGAAAGTTCAGGCAAGTTGTTCAATTAAATTTCTGGTGCAATCTATGATCAAAAAAATGTTATTTTCTCCGTTGGCCGCCGGATAAATAATTTTACCAGGTCAAGTACAAGATTGGTCGGTTATGAGACTAGGACAGCCAACTACTTTGGATAGAGATATCGTGTGCACCAGCTCTATAATTTTTATTTTTTTTATTATAAAAGAGTAATTTTAAGAATAAGTCATTCTCATGTTGAGTATGATTGATCTATGTTTAATTGAAATAAGTCAACCAAAAGAGAATGACTCACAATGTAAGAAAAAATGATATTATCTACGGAAATTTTTTGTTGGTAATATCTTGAAATTTTCAACGGAAAAAATTTAATTATAGTTTCTGTAAAAAAATTCCCATGACATTGCCAACGAAAATTTTATGTTGAAAATTTTCTTAGATAATACTGTCTTTTCCCCTCCCGCCCTTCCTCCCCAAACCCCACTCTCTCCCTTTCCCTCTCTCTCTCTCGTCACCTCCGGCGGGGCGTAGCTCCTTCGGCCACAATCGCCTCCGCTTCGTGACCAGCGCCGTTGCCTCCGACCAATACTGCTCCCCTGCCGCCCACTCCCCCTCTTGGTCACCCCCCCAGCCCACCGCTCCTCCCTTGCACCCTGTCGCCCCCTCCCCCCATCGACCTCCTCCCCTTCTCGGCCACCCTTGCTCTTGTCCCCCGCTGCTCTCCTTCGATCCCCCTCCCCCTTCCCCCCCAACCACACACACCACTCGATTGCTCCTCCCCTGTGCTCTGCCACTATCGCTCCCCCGCCAGCCTCCTCCCCCTCCTGCGCCTCCCCCCCCTTCCTATCGAACTCTTCCCCTCTTGGCCCCACTCCACCGCCAGCTATTTATATAACATATGTATATAGATATGCATATGTTTATAGCACGTATATAAATATATATATTGAAAGTTCAATTAGAGATTGAAAGGTTAGGGGATAGAGATTAACTCAAAATTAAGAGAAGCTAGAATTATATTAAGAATTAAAAAGACAATATCTATAAATACACTCAAATTCCTCAATTGGTCGACCCTATTGATTTTTTTTTGGGGTATAGCTGGCCCAGTGGCAAACACCACTGGGTGTGCACCAACGCAACCTCAGTTCTATACCCAGATTAAGCACTTAAAAACCTCCCCCCCCCCCTTTTCTTCCAACGGGAGCACCGCCCCTCATTTTAAAAGCCTCAAAAATCACCTCTTGCGCACCTCAATCCTCCGCCGACCCCGCCCCAGGCAGGGTGGATGTCCATCCCGCCTAACGGCAGGGGCTGACTGGCCCTATTGTTACTTGGAGCTTCTCTTGGACGTGAAGAGAAGGCCATATGAGGAAGAATTCATGGAGAGGAAGAGCTTCAAGTGTTGTTCATCAAATGTTTATGTTCTAATCTTAATTTTACAAATTCGTCCAAAAGATAGATATTATCCAAAAAAAACTTAATTAAATATTTATGTAGGCTCATCTCTATGCTAGAAACATGATCTCCACATTTTTTTCCAATTTTTATTGCGCACATTGCGAGTATTTTGCCCCTTCAAGTTCACGCATCTTCATGTACTCAACCTCTTATTTTTATGATTAATCTTGTTAAATCCATGTCTTCATGTCAAATTTCTTATCTCTACACATTCTTAAGCATGTTAACTTTGATTTGAAACCTGTTTAACGATTTTTCATATACTATACTTCGAGATTTAAGTGTTTCTTTGCCCTTGTGTCACGAACATACTTTCTGCTATAAATGCAATGGCCCTTGGTCACCGCGTCCAGAACGCCAAGGCCCGATACGACGTCTTCTAATTGCGGCCACCAACCCCTGTGCATTCACTTAACCAGAATGTGTTGCACCCATGGGCCGCATTCTGAACATGGTGGCTCACCCTGTCACATTTTGACTGTTAGTCCAGAAACCTGCCATACCTGGGAATACTGCACTTTGACTTGGATTTAAGGCTTGTAAATGATCTTGTAACCTATCTAAAAATTGATTTATAGTAAATTGGCATGTTAATTAAGTTCATTTTATTAAGATATAATGATTCTTAATTCAAGACATCTTCATGCATTATAACTCGTGTTTGTCTCATATATCTATCCAATAAAACTTTAACTTGGGTCATCACCACATTGATGACTATAAAAGAATTATGTTATCATTGCAAACATGGACTTAAAAGAATATAAATTGATTATCACGAAGGACATGAAATAACGAGGGTTTTATATGCACGATTTGTATTCGTTATCTATCATCATTTTGAAGCACTGTTGCCGTCGCTTTGTTGTTCTAGAACTTCTCTAAAATATTGAGCAAACATTTCAACACTCAAGTATTCCTCCTAACAGACTGGAACTCTTTCAACAAGACCTCCTTAAGAGTTCATAAGCCTGTAATTTCTCTAAGATGACGAGCACGTTGTACCATTAATGCCTATACATCTTAAGGGACTATGTTGGACTTGTACGACATGATCCAATTAGCCTAAATTATTTCTCTATGAATACGCCCTATATGTTGACCGCGATAAGAATGCGGCCGCCAGGGGGACTGCGTCTTCTATGTTAACGAGCCCGACACCTTGACCACTTTTTTGTCACGGCCAGGTGGTAGACCACGTTATCTACCATACTGCTAGTACCCGAGAGTACTGTTTGCAGTGACTACTATCGAGATTTTCTTGTACTATTTCTCGTGCATGACCCTGTATATTTTTGTTTAGTGCAGAAACTCTTCTCTAGTCACTTCTCTCTCATCTATTCTCTCTCTCATGATGGACTCATCTATTCTTCTACACATCTTATCTTATTCTTGGAACTTACTTGGCCATAAAAAAATGATTGTCTAGATAAAACACATGACCAAATGTCTGTGTATGATAGGGCCATGTCTGGTCCTCGGAGGAGCACCCGAAGATACTTGTGCTTACAGGAGTTAATTGTCACGATGTGGCATTGCACCAAAGTGCTATGTTATCTTGATTAATTTATGACAATCAACTCATGACGTGCTTGACATGATATTACTTGACATGATTTGACTTGACTTGCACATGTTGCTCTATTGGATATTTACTCGTGATATGACCAATTCTTCTCGTATACTTGATATTTGCTATCTTTATCTTTCGTACTTAACATCGTCATATTATTTACTCTCTATTGGGACCCAACATGCATCTTGTAGTTATTTTTCTTGTTAACACGTTAATCACTTAAAAGATAGTCTTGTTCATAAGATAAAAGTCCTACAGAGCATTCGGTCATCAAGTGTTTCTTAATATTTTTCAGTGAATCAGATGATGATATACACGACAATGGTGATGGACAAGAGTGATGAGTGACCTAGCGTTAGCTTGGTGGAGTTACCATAGTGTCATTGTAGAGTCTTAATGAAGTCTAATTAGTTAGTTACTTTTAGTTCTTTCTAATGTAAATGTGTCAATGAGCCTTATATATAACTCTGAATTAGTGATTATAATAAATTTAATAATTTTATAAATGAAATTAAGAATTTATATTATTTCAATTATTATTTTTAGTTACTTTAAATTACTAGACTGTTTGATATATTATATATCTGTTTCTTATTTACCGCTGCTAAATTGGGAGCACGACAGTTCAACTAAAATTTATAATCGTATATGGTTTGCTTCTTCTCTTTTTTTTTCCCCCTCTCTTCGACATCTTATTGCATAAACCATACATGTGTTCTCCGATGTCTGTCTTGTGCATGTTTCATATATTGATTCCGGTTTATAATGCATGTTGTGCCGTATGTTTGAATTCTGAAGATGACTTAATTTCTACGAGTAATAGACAAGTATTTAGGTGGTAACTCTTTTCAACAATATGTGAGGATGAATATAGAATAGTTTTAAATAGTTCTCTTATGAAAAAGGGAAAATCTTGTTGCAAACCGTCAGCGTAGCGGCTTGCAACAAATTCAGCTCCCCATTGGGGGAGCTGAGGTCATTGGGGGTGGCCACAGCCCACCCCCAATGGGGTGGGGGGGGGGGGGGGAGGGAGAGTTTGCACCAAGTGGTGCTCTATGAGAATATTAAGTGCACTTATGCACTTGTGCTTAAGGTCTAAAGGTGTTAATTGAGTTTAATTTTAATAATAACTTAATTATAAGCACACAAATATAAATTTTAGACTAAAAAATATAACCTTTAGGGTTTAAATATTATTGGCTAAGCTTTTATAATAATAAATTCAGATTCATGAATATTATCTTTGGACTCAAAATTTTTTTTTGGGGGGGGGGGTTTAAAAAATTATCAATTTAAATTTTTAATAGTGATTTTAGACTAATAAATAATAATTTTAAATTAAAAATTAATGACTTAAAATTATGAATAGTTATCTGATGCCGCCCATCATCTGCCATTTAGGGGTGTAAACGGAACTCGATAATCTGATATTCCGATCCGATACCGATAAAAATTATTGGTTTCGGAATCGAAAAATGATACCGATAGCTTATCGGAATCGGTATCGGATATTCCGATAAGTTATCGGATTCGGAATCGAAAAAATAATCGGAATCGGTATCAATATCGGTTATTCCGATAAATTATCATAAACTCAAGGTAAAATTATGGTAAACATCTTACCTTATCGGAATTTCGGTTCCGATAATGTTATCGGAATCGGAACGGAATCAGAATTAACCATTCTTATCGGAATCGGAACCATATTTCGGTTATCGGAATCTATGTTTCCGGTTCCGAACCCGACCCGTTTACAGCCCTACTGCCATTGCTGATGCACCATTCGTTTTACTTGCCAACTTATATAACGTTCAACTTGACTTCAAACGAGTTGATATTTTTGACGGTGTAGAAAATATGAGGTGGGCTATATATTTGATCACCTACTAGTTGAATGGTTTAGAACCCATGATTTATTAACCTATGGGTTTCGATAGTTCGATTAAGCGCCACTACTTAAAAAGGGAAAGATTTATTATACTTTTTTATTATATTTTTAAGTGTAATATGATTAGGTAATAATTTATGTGACATTTAATAATTAAGTTGTCATTTTATCACTATTCATGTGAGGGGTGCCACATAGAATATGTAATAATTCATGTGACATTTTTTTTTTTTTTATAGCCCATGGCATTGCCATTGGGTAATCCCAGCGCCACCCCGAGATCGAACTCGGGGTGGCGTGCTCCCACCCCTCCCCAATGTCCAACCGCCTATGACGGGGGACTAATTCATGTGACATTAAGTAATTAGATTGTCACTTTATCACTCTTCATATAAAAAATGTCACGTAAATTTAGTGTTTAATCATATTATACTTAAAGTATAATAAAATAATACACTAAACCTTTCTCTTTCTTATATTCCTCACAAAACGGCCAGACATCACACACTCCCACACCATGGCCTTTCCATGTCGGCGTCCATGTGAGTGGCGTAGAACTGATAAGCAAACCAGACAGATGCCGGCTACTTTTTGCATTAAATGTGTTTGCGAGCTGAGTTGTGAAAAAAGATGTGAAAGATTTAGTACATTTTTATATTGTAATATGATTAGATATTATATTTATATGACATCTAATAATTGAGTTGTCATTTTATCACATTTCATATGAAAAGTGTTATATGGATAAAATGTCTAATCATATTATACTTAATGTAATATGAAAGTACACTAAATCTTTCTAAAAAAAATAGACTGCGACTGCGACCACCTCCACCCTGCGTGCGTGCTTGATTCAGCAGCTAGCCAGATTTAAAATATTTAATTAGTACTAATAATTAGTAGTAAAAAAAAATCGATCCGTAGTAATGGTAATGAGATAAGCACGAGAGAGTTGAAACAAAAGCCAGACGTACGACACATCCAGATGGATGATGGTGACCAGGTAGGGAAAAAAGTTGGTCATGTGGGGATCACTGGATTCCTCACTCACTCATATCATATATGCATACAAATGGCCTCGAGTAATATTAATTTGTTTGGCACTTATCCTCATATGATATGATAGAAAAATCTATCACATCTTACGTACTAAAGGCGAATACCGTCCCGATTAGATGGTAAATTAATTATTCTCCATATGTATTATGGTCTCTGTCTCTTCTTCTTTTTTTCCCCCTCCTCCCCCCTTCACAGTGGACAGTACTGCGCATGCAGTCTTGATCACCGAATGAGATAGATAAGAGGCTTTTGTTTTGCTAACTTAAGTAAGATTTTTTTTAAATCCTTTTACGAATCCCTTTTGTTCTAGACATCATAGTTAATTTTACTCAAACACTACGTACAATAAGTAATTAAGACCCTTTATCGGGTTAAGGTTAAGATGGATTATTAAATCGAAAGACTATTTTGTTGGAGAACTTACGGGGTAATCCTATATCGGAAAAATCATATGAATTTCATGTGCTTATATAATTTGGGTCTTAGAACTTCAACACTTAAATTTTATGAATTTTTACATGGTATCAGAGTGGGCCAAGACTCATTTTGATAATTGTGCAACTTCTCTTCTAATTTTCACAGCCCATCTTAACAGTGAGAGAGAGTGTTGGAGAATCATGAGTTAATCTCATGTCTAAAAAATCATATAGATTTTATGTGCTTATATAACTTGGGTCTTAGAACCTTAACACTTAAGTTTTGTGAATTTCTACATATCTTTTTATATTTTTTTGATATATCTGAAGTCGCCGTATAGAACAGAATTTAAGCTGCATGCCCACGTGAGTGAGTAAGGTGGGTTATCACTTGCGAAAACAGCATAAAGGGAAAACCCTCTGATGGCACCGTGAGGAAAAGGGTCCAACCACACATATTATTTTATATATTATATCAAATCATATATATGGAGGGGTAAAGGCCACTCGGTTCAATAAAACTCATTCATCATGCTTATCAAGATGGGAGGAGGAAAGCTACATCCCGCAAGAGCCCTACTCCTCTGCCATGAATTGATGAAGAATGAAGGATTTGAGTCGGACCCATGAGGCCCCAACACTTAGTCTAGAGTGATTGCCAATAGCTCTTGATTAGACCCATCATCTCTAGATGACATATTAATTATCTTGGATTACGGTGAGATTTCATCCTATGATACGAAGGACATGGCCATGTTAGTAGCCAGACATGTCACTACTATGCCAAAGTAAGACAACAACATTGACTTCTTGGCAAGCCCGTGTCGTGTCACGACATGAGGTAGCACCACCTGTCTAACATATACCCATCCGTCCCACACAGTCGGAGGTTGGTAACAACGATAAGATGTCTTCCACGACTGATAGATTGGGTCAAACAATGTTGATCTCTTACTCAAGGCCACTCCAATTTTGTACAAGCCCTCAACTGCTCTCGATTGCCGGATAACATGGCATAGGGAGAGTGTGGCAGGTGCTAGAGACCTCGACATGTACTTAAATGAGGAAGGACGGAGGTCGGAGGAAGTATGTAATCTATCGACTTTTACGTCTACACAGGAGCTAGCACTCGACGCCCTCTCTCTCCCTCCCTCTCTCCTCATCTAATTACCCTTATTCTTGTCAATTTCTTGATTTAAGTGTTCGATGATTCTCTCTTGAGATTAATTTTGAGGCCCCTTAATTATTCTCTCTTGATTATAAGTACAAGTGGTACTCTCATTATCAACAAATTTAAAAAATTTGTGAAGATCAGACGATGAAAGTTGTGCGACCACTTTTCGGCCTCTATACCATCATTTAAGTCCTGAGTCAGAAGCAACTAGCTAGAGTGGTTGGCAGCTGAAGAATATACAAATCCCAAATGAAGTGTTCCTCTTGTGGACCAAAAACAAGGGTGGGGCGGATGGATCAGATCCAACAGGGGGGATGTTCATGTTCAAGTTCATGCTTCACCGATGGATCTAGAGGAGATGCCTTTCCTCTTTTTCCCTTGGTGCATGGGTTCACGAGGATGCATGTATCTAAGTATTACTGTATCCATTATATGTAATTAGACAGCTGATGACTAAGTTAAGTGTATGGATAGGTGGAGTACTGCCCATGTTGTCCCATTCACAAAGGAGGACTTTTCTTGATTAAATTGGAGTGGGGAATGCCAAATACCGTAATATACACATTCTTTTTTTTTGTATTTTTGTAATTTTATTTTCTTAAGTTGAAGTGCAAATATTCTAATTACATCATGTACAAAAACTCTAATTAATAACTTTTGGTCTTTGGAATATGATTTGATCGTGGACTAGGTGATATGGGCCGGAGTATATAAGGCATTTCTTTTACGAATTTTAATCTTTTCCATTTCATGCTTACCCTTTTTTTAAGACTTTTTTTTAAAAAAAAATTTTTTGTTGTGATTCATGTTATTGACTAAAAATAAGCTTCTAGTCGCATAAATTTCATTTAATCATGAAATCACGACCGAGAAACTTTTACTCGTTCCACTGGCGCGATCTCATGATTTGTTCCATATATATATATATATATATATATGATATCCTTAATAGTTCCTAAAGCTTAAGAAAAATGAAACCACCCATATACACTGGGTACTCATACTCACCTGTTGTTCAAACTTTAGGTCATATTATTTGAATATATTTAAAATAGGAAAAATTAATTAGAAGTCCTTGACTATAATATGAAGGTCTTTACTGTAACATGATTTAATATATACTGTAACATAAAATAACACTTATTGTAATGAGTTACAGTTCTGTCAGGGACTAAAAAATAAGTCAAATATCTATCAAGGACTTCTAATTAATTTACTCTTTAAAATATTATATATATATTTTGTTTTTCATCTTTCTAATTTTCGAGAGTAATACTTGCTACACACTTTACCCCCTATGTGGGGGGGGGGGGGGGAGAAAATATTGGGTTACCCATGGCTTTGACATGGGAGTTAATACTTTCGTTTTTCCTTTTAAAAAAAAAACATATATGAAATTTTGATGGGCATGTTAGTAAGAATTAATGCATAAACCCTACCGAGTTTGTAGCAATCATTGCTCCTCTCTCTCTCTCTCTCTCCACTGTCTAGTCGATATCCAATATCCATGTAAGTTGAGTTAATGGGCCGCACCTCGTTGGGTGGGCTTGCTGGATCCAACGTGGATTTAGATAACGAGCCCTCACTATTTACATACATGAGAAATGTTTAGTGCCCTTCAAAAAATTAGCAATAAAAGTGACGTAGATTACCTTCCAAATAATTCTAATTGGTTGAAGTTCTGATAATATCTTCCACTTTCTTTTTTCTTTTCAACCAATAAAATTTTTTGGAGGACAATTGACATCATTTCTATTACCCTCTTTAAAAAGTATTAAGCATTTCTCTACTTGGGTTCAAACTTGACGTATTCAAGTCCACAAAATTTTTCTGAGTTGGGAGATATCTAAACTGATCCAATAACGAATCATAAATAGATGGGTATGCGAAAACTTGAACAAAAAATAGAAGAAAATAAAGAGCTAAAGCTCTTGCACTATAAGAACTCACTGTTCCTTTGCTTGCTTCAGAGAAAACGATAGAGATTTTCATATTCTGGTATCATTCTTGGAAGCTTCTTAGAGCCACTTCACAGCTTTGCAGGAGCACCCTGAACATTCTATTCCATATTCAAAGATCAATAGTAAGAATGTGAGATGCTCAAGTACACCCTCTTCCAAAGTCTGCGCAAACTCCTTTCTCCTTTCTGGGGAAGGAGATTCCTTGTTTATACTCTTAAAAATGTATATGATATTCTGAAAATTAAATTAATTTTATATGATATAGGTAAAATATCATTATATAAATTGGAGATTTTTATTAAAATAATTTTATTTTAAAAATTACTTACTCAAATATATATGGTTATAAAATATGATAAATTAATTAGAGATATTTGTCAGAAAATTTGACTTAATTTATAGTCCCCGTCAGAAGATAGAACTCACATAGTCTTTTTTTGTATTATTTAATTTATAGTCTCTACTTTAGTTTCTTAGCATTTATGAGTACTGGGAGACGATTCATCCTTTTAGTATCAACTTTTTTCTATTTTACTATTTTTTCATTTGATATTTTCTATGCAGACTTATATTCATTATAATAAGTGTACATACCGCTTACAGTAAGCTTTGATATCACTTACAGTAAGTCTATATATCACTTATAGTAAATATTCATATCACTTACAGTAAGTATTTGATATCACTTACATTAAGTCTTCATATTACTTACAATAAGTCTTTGATATCACTTACAGTAAGTCTATATATATATATATATATCACTTACAGTAAGTCTTCATATCACTTATAGTAAGCCTTTGATATCACTTATAATAAGTCTTCATATCACTTACAGTAAGTCTTTATATCAGTTACAATAAACTTTTGATATCACTTACAGTAAGTCTTCATATCACTTATAGTAAGCCTTTGATATCACTTACAGTAAGTCTTCATATCACTTACAGTAAGTCATTGACATCAGTTATGGTAAGTCTTTGATATCAGTTATAGTAAGTCTATATATCATTTACAGTAAGCCTTCATATCACTTATAATAAGCATTTGACATCATTTACAACAAGTCTTTGTATCAGTTACGACCTACAGTTATAAGTTTTTATAAAATAAAAAAACTCTATTTGTTTGTGACTACTAGGATTCGAACTCAAGTCTCCACAAACTAAATATAGAATACTTACAACTAAGCTATAGCTACATTTGTGTTATAATATAATATCCATTATTTTTCTCATATATTTGCAATACTTACAGTTAGCCTTGATATCACTTACAGTAAATCTATACACCACTTACATCACTTACTATTTTTCTCATGTATAGATTTTTTAAGTAAGTCTTGATATATATGAAATGATATCAAAGACTTATTGTAAGTGATATGAAGATTTACTATAAGTGATATATAGATTTAATGTAAGTGATATCAAGACTTACTGTAAGTATTGCAAATATATGAGAAAAACAATGGATATTATATTGTAACACAAATGTGGTTGTAGCTTAGTTGTAAGTATTCTATGTTCAGTTTGTGGAGATCTGAGTTTGAATCCTAGTAGTCACAAATAAATAAAGTTTTTTTATTTTCTAAAAACTTATAGTTGTTGGTTGTAACTGCTACCAAGACTTACTGTAAATGATGTCAAAGACTTATCGTAAGTGATATGAATGCTTATTGTAAGCGATATATAGACTTACTGTAAGTGATATCGATCAAAGACTTACTATATAAGTGATATCAAAGACTTATTGTAAGTGATATGAAGACTTACTGTAAGTGATCATACCAAAGACTTATTATAAATGATATGAAGACTTACTGTAAGTGATATATAAACTTACTGTAAGTGATATCAAAGACTTTCTATAAGTGATATGAAGATTGTAAGTGATATCAAAGCTTACTGTAAGCAATATGTATACTTATTATAATAAATGTAAGTCTACATAGGGAAAGACCAGAAGAAGGAATGGTAAAATAAAAAAAGTTGATATTAAAAGGACAAATCATCTCCCAAGACTCATAAATGTTGAGAAACTAAAAGTAGAGATTAGAAATTAAATAACACAGAAAAGAAAAGATTATGTGACTTTTGATCTTCTGGTAGAGACTATAAATTAAACCAAATCTTCTGATAATGACCACTAATTAATTTTCTCTATAAAATATTTACAAAACTATGTCTCTTTCCAACATATTTACAAAAGTATGCTTAGATAATTTACACAAATATATTGTAAATTACGTAAATTTTTGTAACTTATAACATTTTCACATAAATTACAATAAATTTGTCTAAGTTGTAACATATTTATGTACTATGTCACATAAATATGTAAGTTGCAGTATATTTATAATAAACTTGTAATTATAATATATTTATGTAAGTACAATCAATATGTGTAAGTTACAATATATTTATGTAAATTACCAAGACATAGTTTAGACAAAGTTTTGTAAATATGTTAGAATTTGTGAATATTTTAGAATATGATATATTTAGATAAATATTTATTAAAAAGTTTCTTAAAAATATTCAATATAAATTATGGTAAAATTAATTAATAATTCCTAATTGTAATAAGAGAGAATTTTTATTGTAACAAGTTTTAACATATACTGTAATAGAAGATAATGATTATAATTTTATTAAAGATTAAAAAATAAGTTAAATATATGATAATAAATTTTAATTTATTTGTCTTATAAATTATTGTTATTGTTTTTTCTTCTTACGCTCCCGTAACTCGTTAGTCGGAGAGATATGAGCCAGCCCGGTAAAAGGGATCACACTGGCTACCTGTTCCTCCCTCTCTGATCTCTTCCCTTTCGCTGCCGCCGGCCGCCGTCGGCGCTGACCCTTGACCTCGTCTACACCTTTTACGCCCCTCCCTCGCCCTCTGCGGGGCATCCGGACGCGGCTGCCCTCCGCCGTCTTCGTCTCCGTCCCAGGCCCACGACGCCTCCACGATCGACGGCCATCGGGAGGTTCTGACTTCCAAGGGGACGTGGCGATCCCGGTCCAGGAACGCTGAGCACGAGAGGCAGATCGATGGATAGACTCTTCTGGACGATGGAGTAAGGTAGTCGAGTGGAATTCCTCGTCTTCTGCTTCTCTTCCATCCGGGTGGTTCTTCCATTACATATACCGTAACCTTAACCCCGACCTAACCCTAACCCTAGAGCTGTGACGCGGTTGCGGGGGCAGGGGGGCGTCGCGGGGAGAGGGGTTGGGGCGGTGGGTGGAGGAAGGGGATTGCGATGGAGAACCACCCCAAGAAGTCGTCGTTGAGGGTGCGGGTGCGGGTGACGGCGAGAAAGCGTGGGCGGGAGTTCGACCCCTGCTGCCTTGCGTCGTCCGCCTCCGACAGGAAGCGCCGGGACCGGGAATGGATCAACAACTCGGTGAGGAAGCTGCAGCGCCGCGAGATCGACGGGTTCCCCCGGGTGGTTCGCGGCGCCTCGTCCAGTGCCTCCGAGAAATTCCGCAACATCCAACTTCAGGTATAACCTCGAGGGGGCTTTGCAAACATGGAATTGCTGGTTAAGGGTCTGCTTATATGATGTCTGGGGGCGCTTTTTGCTAGTTTGGTTGCCAAGAAATTGTTTTATCTGGGTTTCTGTTTCGATACTTTTGAAAGAGTGTGTCATCAGTTGACGTGTTTGAGAGAGTTGTAACAATTTTCATGAACACACTATTCCAAATGTTATACTGATAGTTTTAAAAGATTTAACGAGAACGGGGCAGAAGAAGAACAATGGAGCGAAGGCAGCACCATTGGGGAGAGGAGCAGGAAGGAAAAGGAAAGGGAGGAAATGGAGAAGGAAGAGCCGAATCCCGGAAATGTGGTGAAGGACACGAGTGACATATTTGTGGGAAAAAAACCGCTACAAAGTTGTTTTCTTTTCTTTCTTTGGGAAGTTCTTTGAAGGTATTTCTAAGTTGTTAAAATTAGTAGTAGTCATGCCAAACAACTTGGTAGTTTGAAAGAAATAATCATGCCAAAATGTTCAAAAAGATGTGCCCAGAGACCCTATCAATTAGACAAGCAGCCTGAAAATCCTATGCCAATACTCTTCCCCTTTCTTGGGTCCATTCTTTTATTAACATGTTATGGTTCTTTGTTATTTGTTAACAAGACTTACATTTGATTAGGATTTTGGAATTGGTTCTCAAGGAAACAGGTATGTGACAAATCAGTTACTTTAGTGCCCTATTAATGATCAAGATTCATGATGCATGAGCTAATATGAGGTAGTCGACCATTTCAATTTTTTTTTACATTTCAAAAAAAAAATAGTGTAGTTGACTGATAAGTAATCTTCGCTAGAAATTCTTACATCTGGTTGATGCTGTTCAAGAGGAAAGTGACATATGCAGGGACATACTGGATCTCAGCCAGCACTTTTGTTTCCACATGTGTATTTGATTGTATTCAGTCCGGCCATTCTTTGACATGTTATTCCTGTGCTAGTGTTTAATTTCTTTTCAGGATCAAGTTCATAATTGTGCATTTGGCATTGATCAACAGAGGACTTGATAATATGAAGTTTGAAAAGTAGCATGAGGAATTAATGATACTTGATGAGCTCATGTTCCCTCTAAGTACACTTTTTTGGACCTGTGTCTTGGGGGTGGATAATTGCATAAGGAATTAGAATTATAGGATTCAATAATGCATTTTAGTGATTATGCATGTCTTATCTTGTTGATTTTGTTTTACAAAATGGAAAGGCTCATATTCGTGTAGAATCATGGCCTTCAATACATTTGTACTTACTAATTTTCTTCCAATATCTACTTTCCAATCCCTACTTTAACCGCAAAATTATGTGGTGGAAAATGTTCATTCAGTTGATTACCAGTGGACTGCTAAGCCTGGTATGTTCGTTATGGCTAATGGCTGGTAGAGTAGAGGAGTGTCTTGTTTATGGTGTAGGCAGTTCCTTCCCTACTGTTAAACCATGTTTAGCTGAACTAGTTATGTGGTGCAAGCATCCTTGCTTGCCCAGAAACTGAAGAACAGATGGCGGTCTGCATTCTCTGTTTCAATACTACAAAAATAAAATATAACATTGCATTCTGTGTTCCCAGTTTTCCATCTTCTGGAATGTAGTTCTATAACAGTTCGTTCCTGAGCTACATGTTACTTATGCAAGCATTGTGGAGAGTAATGCAGTCATTGTGATGCCATGACATGCCTGCTTGCATGTTGTGGTTATGACAAGAGTTTTTGTAGCTCATGACTGTTCATGACTGCGGTATCCCATAGGTCCTAGATCAGTATTATTGTAATTATTGTCAATCATTGACTTTGGCATCTTTGTCAAAGGATTAAGCCTTTAACTTTCAGTGAACTGGTAGCCTGCTATTGAGACGTAGGTAAGCTTTCATGTATATGTTCTCTTGGCTACTTTCTCATTGAGAATTAGCTTGAAGTTGGTCCTGTTTTCAAAATTTTGAAGATTACTGTATCAAATTGATCTTATACAGTTTTCAGCTGTCCTATTCCATTTTGGAACTTCTTGTGCAGTCCGCTGGACAATTGATTCATTTTCCTCCTTTTTTTTAATCCATTGGGGTCATGGGAAGTCTCCCACCATTTGGTATAGGTTAACTGCATTTTGTTGTCGTCTCATCATAAGGTAGTAAGGTACACATCATGGGTGTAAAAAAAATGTGTGGGCCTAGTTTTGCATACTTGACTTGTAAATCTAAGTTTTGGATAGTGTTTAATATGATTGGGGATTTTTTTTTTTACATGAGTATACTGTACTAAGGAATCAATCATCATTCTTCACTTTTTTGACGCAGTCTTATCTTATGTTACAGTTTACAGTAGGAAGAATATGACATTTCTTTTCATGTTTTTGGCTGAGCAGGAAGAGTTTGATACATATGATCCCAGTGCTCATTGGTTTCTAAGGCTACAGTTTCTTAAGAAAAGATCAAAAATCATTGAGATTGTTGCAGCAAAGGATGTAATATTTGCTCTGGCACAATCTGGTCTGTGCGCTGCTTTTAGCCGGAGTAAGTGTTAATTTTTGGTCTGACGATCTGTCTTTTAAGCACTTTTGTTTGAAAGTTATCCCACACTTATTGGCTTATCATGTTTTGATTTTGACAGCCACCAATAAACGTATATGTTTCTTGAATGTAAGTCCAGATGAGGTGATAAGGAGCCTATTCTATAACAAGAACAATGATTCATTGATAACGGTCTCAGTTTATGCATCCGATCACTTTAGCTCCCTGAAATGCAGAACTACTCCCATAGAGTAAGTATCACAATTCATGCTGCGGTTTAAGTATTGTGATTCCTTGTCTTTTGGTCAAGGAAATCTTTTATCTCTGCCATTTCCTATCTGGATGAATACGTGAAAAGAGAGCAAAACAAATATTCAGAAAACTAAAAATTAACAATAGTTGCCAAATATGTTTGGATTGGTTAGCTCATGTATTAGTTGACATCCTTGCTAGTCAGGAGATGAGCTGATGTCAGGTTTTACTTTGACAAAATTTTAGGCCAAAGATGAGTGCCTCCATTTTGGAATTAAGGCAAGACAGGCACATGATCCACTTGATCAGAAAGAAATCATATACAGCATTGTTTGGGAGTTGACATTAGATCCTTTTGTTATTACATCTTGAGTGACATTGTCAACGGGAAAGAATCTTCTAAAATTTGGCATTTAAAATTTGTGAGTTTGGTATGTCAAAATGCTGGAAGGATTGCAGAGTTGGAGTCTTGGATTCAGCTCAGATCTAGGATTGGATCTTTCACAAAATCAAGGATTTAGTGTCAATTCCAACTGATTTTAGTTAATCAGTATTCTTTTCTTTTCCATTTTCCTAAATTAAATAAGGCATCAAATATCTCCTTTGAAATCTGAGCAGCATAATTGATCTCCATCTGAATCTGCAAGATGCCTGCCGTTTGCCTCTCATCTGCAGTCCGGTGGGTTTTATTTCTCTAAAAGTAGTCTAGCAGGTCTCTCTGCACCTGAGCTTTGTGAATAGTATTTTTGTTTGCTTGCTTGCAGGTATATCAGGAGAAATCAACTTGAGGCTGGATTTCCGCTCTTTGAGACAGAGTCACTAAAGTGGCCTGGTTTTGTTGAGTTTGATGATGTGAATGGAAAAGTACTCACATACTCGGCTCAGGATGGGTAAGACTAACTTCTTTAGGGCTGCTCGTCAGTGCTGTATTTTGAAACGTGAAGTGACTTTTTAATGTGAATACTGCAGCATTTATAAGGTCTTTGATCTCAAGAACTATGCCTTTTTGTACTCCATATCTGATAAGAATGTACAGGAAATAAAAATCAGGTATGGTATATTTTCCAGGTTTGGTTATTTGGTCGTTGAATCATTTCAGCATCCTGTGTTTACGTCGTGGATCTGATTTAAAATTTGATGACTGGCAGCCCGGGTATCATGCTGTTAATATTCCATAGAGCTCCTGGTTATGTTCCTTTGAAGATACTTTCAATTGAAGATGGGACGGTGTTGAAATCATTCAATCACTTGCTACATCGTAACAAGAAGATTGATTTCATAGAGCAATTCAATGAGAAACTTTTAATCAAACAAGAGAATGAGAACCTGCAGATTCTGGATGTATATCCCTTTTCCTTCTCCTTTTGTCATTTTCCTGTGGTCTTTTAAAGCCAGCTGATCTTTTTTTCTTGGTCTATTGTAGGTGAGAAATTCAGAGTTGACAGAAGTCAGCAGGACGGAGTTCATGACTCCATCTGCCTTCATTTTTCTATACGAGAACCACCTATTTTTAACATTTAGGAACAGAACTGTTGCTGTCTGGAACTTCAAGGGAGAGCTGGTTACATCTTTTGAAGATCACTTATTGTGGCACCCAGACTGCAACACCAACAACATCTATATAACCAGCGATCAAGACCTGATCATTTCCTATTGCAAAGCGGAAGAGGGATGCGGAGATGAAGGAGAAGGTACCGTAGTTGCTCTTTAGATTGAATGTTGTGTGATGGGATGCCATCTGACTTGGGATGTTTTTGTGCCAAGCAGCTTCTGCGGTGGGTTCTATCAATATGAGCAACATCCTCACAGGTAAATGCATTGCCAAAATCTGTTCAAATGATCCAGGTTTGCAGATCAGCCCTCGAAGTAGGAATGCAGTTGGTCGAACTTATCTTAGAAGCACGGTGAGGGAAGCACTCGAAGATGTCACAGCCCTCTTCTATGATGAAGATAGGAATGAGATCTACACAGGGAACAAGCAAGGTCTCATACACGTCTGGTCCAATTGACGATTCCCTGCATCTCTGCCCCCTCCCCCCCCCCTATTGGAGTGTCCCTGTAACATAAGTTTTCGAGAAATGCTTAATGCTCGGCTGAACATTATCTGCTCTCACATGGCAGTGGGAGCCACATCTACTTGTGAGAGTGGACTGCTCGGCCGAGTATTAGTATTTCTCTAAGTTTTCCTGTCATAAGTTCTCTCCTCCGAATTGTTTTATAGTGGCAACATAACACTGTAAAGCACCCCCCCCCCCCCCCCCCCCCCCCAAGTCTACCTGTTCTTTTGTCTGGGGAGGGGGGAGGAATTGTTGTTGCAAGGTTACATGAGTCTGTATATTAGTAGTTGCCTCGTCTTGGAAGGTCTTGTGCCACCCGACCACCTGCACATATTTGTTCCAACTGAGAAATTCAGCCTTTGAACTATGCAAGGCCGGAGGAATTTGGGATGTTCCTCTATTTATCTATATATACATATTGGTTTACTCCCTTTTCTTTATTCTGTCTCAAACCCTCAGTTGGCCAAGTGTTGACTCCTGTCTAATATCGAGTTTAAATTTCAGTTTCTTCTTTGTCAATATTGGGTTTGTTTGTTTCGCCCAATAAACAACCAAGTTTGGATGTGTACAACTTACTATTGTTTTGACATTTTTTTTTTGTTCACAAGGAGTTGAGAAGCATATATATCCAGGTGCATAGCAGCTAAATAAAGAACATACATATGGTAACATCCTTGGAGATGGGCCCTAACCAGATGCGAAAGGGTGAAAGACCCAACCCATCATGTATGAGAAACATGATACAAATATATAGGCATAGTTGTCGAAGTGTCCGTCTAAGTAGCGTCTAGGCGGGAATGGCACCAAAAAGTTGGTGCCACATGGGTTTTTTACCCATGTGATTTGTATTTTGTATATTTTTGAAAGTGCACAAAGTCTTTCTCTTATCTTTTAGGGACCCAGAAAGGTGGTAGTGCCTGCTCGCCTAGTCTGCTTGGGGGGTTTTAGGTGGCTTAGGTCTTATGATACATGGTTTAAGTTATAGTTTGGGTGGTCTAGATCTTATGATGTATGATTTAATAACTTATTTCTCTGAATAGTATTTAAGTAAATATTTATATTTATATAATTTTATTTATTTAAAATATTATATATAAATAAGAAAGTATATTTTTATTTGAATCTAATAAAAATATCAAAAAAAATATATCTTCTATTAATAAGAAGTCAATTCTGATTGAAGAAGAAAATCACGATTTTAGAGATTCTATCAAAATGTAAAATTTTTAATCCTTCATAATTTGATCTAACTAAAAATTTATAATTTCAATAAATTATATAGAACATTAAAAATTTAACGTTCAGTGAAATAAGTTAAACGTATATATGATTTCTTCAAAAGATTTACTCTCTTATTGATAACACTTAATTTACGTGATACATCTCGGAATTTAGTCAAACTTTAGTTATTATCATTCAAACTCATGAAAATTATCACTTTTTATTTTTTAATTTTTAAATATATTGTAAGATTATGTAGTGAATTTCTTTACTTATTTACTTATTTTAAGTGTGTTAAAATATTACACTTCCTATTTTCATTTACGTATTTACAATATGAGTATTTACTTATTTGTTTTAAAAGTTAAAAAATTAATTTTCTGATGATATAATGATATTTACACTTCTTATTCTTATTTAGTGTGTTTGTTTATTTGAAGATGTCAATTTGGATTTTTTATGATTTTATGATATATAATGTGAGTTTATTTACTTATAATTTAACTTTTGTTGCTTTCATGTAGTTATAACCCTTTTGTTGTGACATTTTTATTTTTTTAAATAATTTTGTGTGATATGTAACTATTATCAATATTTCTCATTTATATATTATTTTAATAATATAATTGCCATATTATGAATGTCATTACAATTATGTCTATCGTATTATGATCTTTTTTATTAAATTTTCATCATCATATATATTTTTAGAGACGTAAATATCATATAAGATAAACACTTTAAAACAACTCATACTTAATTCCATCCTAAACACTTAGACACCGCTTAGACAGACACCTAAGCGCTTAAGCAATCTGTACGTTCGTCTTGCCGTCTTGACAACTATGCATTATAGGATAGGAACTAGGCCAACAAGGCATGAAGGCTGATGGAGCTAAGATAAAGCAAGGGCCCACTTTCATAGAAGTGATCCATACTCGCAGTGGATAGTGACAAGATAGATTGGAGAACACAACTACCATTGGGATGATCTAAAGACTTCACGACCACCGAAACAAACTTAATAGGATGCTCCACTTAACAAAGGCCCTCTCGATGTAGCAGAGATGTCTACCTCCTCTGTCAAGATTTATCAAAAATTTAAGCTTAGAGAGGTTCTTGAGATGTTGACCTTTTGCTCAGAAAAAAAGTTCAACTTTCGCCTTCATCAGCTGATCAAAACCAGGTGGGAATAGAACTTGGCCTCATTGCTTTCTGGACCATTCTCCACTCTTGCCACCACTCTTGCTCTCAAGCCGGATATCTGTGATTTGGATGTCCTTCGATGCAGCTTTGCACATATCATATATGGTCAGCCCAGCGACGGTCACTGCCGTCATCGCTTCCATCTCCACCCCCGTCTTCCCCGTCGTCGCAGCCTCACCATCAATGTCAACACTGAAGTCGTCCTTGTTGAGATTCAGATCAACATTGACGTGAGTGAGAGCGATGTTATGACACAAAGGGATGAGGTTACTGGTCTGCTTTGCTCCGGTAATTCCTGCGATCTTCGCCACATTCAAGACATCTCCCTTGGCCATCTGGTTTGCGGCAACCAGCTGGAATACCTTCTGGCCTAGAAGAACCTTGCAACTGGCTCTAGCAACCCTCTTGCTCTCTTTCTTGGCTGAGACGTCCACCATCCTTGCCTCCCCACTGCTGCTGACATGAGTCAGCCCTGGTTCACTTTCAACCGATGCGGGAGAAGGGACATCGGATTCTTGAATGGCCTGTGAACCGACATTGCCGGAGGCAGGCGGTGCACCGAAGATTACCTCCATTTCCTGGAATTAAGGATCATTGAGGTACTAGAGTTATTCATGTAAGATTTGTCAAAAGAGTAAAACCCCACCAAAACTAGAAAAGAGATGTACTGAAGTAGGTCTTGTAAAGGGCGGTTAATTAGTGCACCGAATGCAGTTCTCAGAAGTAAAAAGCGATGTTTTTGCAGAATGCACATGAGGAAGACAAATCTTGCACGACCAAAATCACAAAATCTAGGATTCAACTGAGTTTATCCCCTTGCCCTGAGGAGAACCAGCTTGTTGACATGCAAGAATCTTGTAAATCTCCATGTGACATCTATGGTGAACCAACAGTGTGAGATGATATGATTGGCATGATTTCTAATCGAAAGGAAATGAGATAAAACAACGGGCCAACAGTGGTCAATCAAAGTTTTAAATCTGAACAATCAAGATTATTGATAATGCATCTGCAGGGTACTACTACCCCCCGCACAATGTGCAGAACAAAATAAAAAAGACAGGTACTAAGCTCCTGACATCTATTGCCAAAAATCAGTAGAAGATCAAACGATAAAAAAGTGCAAGAAAAATGTTTTGCCCTTTAAACTCCAGAGGCCAGAACAGCTTTATCCCCTATGAGGACATTCCCCTCCAAAGATCACTGGAGATTATTATGATTCTTCTGTTACATTGGTTCTGTAGAAAATGGCAGAGATTGAAGGGAAAAGTCCCACATCCTTTTTCCCAAATCCCCCAACTTATATCACCTTGAAACTTTAGATTGCTGCATTCCCCACAGGGTTTGACATTTTATAATTCTTCAATTTTGTTGTCTCATTGTCATCTCCACATCATGACCATCCTCTGCAACTTTTATCTATCTCCATACAACTGGCTGTGCACATTGCGAGGATGTTGGCTATAAGCTACTCATACCAGCCTAATACTCCCACCCGACTCCATGGTGGCAGGCAACTTTGGCCCAAACTCCATGCAAAGCAACATATTCATATTACTATTACCTTTCAGTAAACTAACGTGTGTTACCAAAAAATCTCTGTTTCAGACAAAGTTGCACCTTGTTTAAAAGGTTGCAGTACGGAAACCTTTATTCCATTGAACAATAACTATGGAATAGAGAAATCTTTACAACTAGGTAATTTTGTAGAATCCACATATGAACACCATATTAGAAGCAGGGCAAAAGGAAAACATAACTACTTATTCAAAGATTTTACAAGAGGGGCGCTCTAGAAATGCAAAGCGGCTGGGCAAAATATATGATCATCTCAATGCAAGTGAACGCAACATGCTACTTGGGTTGGGTTAAACATCCTCCTGCTGAGCTTTAACTTAGCCAAGGCTAACCATGAGTCCAGAACCCCAACCATACAGCAAACCCAACAAACACAAATTTCAGCATCAATATAAGACACATTTGTACCCTGAATTTGGCATGATATCAACCTAGGTTTTTAGCATTAGCTTGCCTAGTTCACAGTTTAATGTTTTAACTAGGTGTGCCTACTAATTTAATTACAAATCTCCGCCGAGTATAGCCTTATCTACGCACAAATTTAGTGCGAAGCAAATCTCTGTGCAGGCTTGCCCTGTCTAAAGAAGGTTTCTGTAAGAAAATGGTTCAGTTTTAACCTGTCGTCACACTAGATTCTTTTAACATTCAGCCATCGGAAAGATCTTGCTAACAAGGGCCAGGCCAAACACAGTTATCTTCAGTTAGCACTCGGTTTTAGCTGCGAGTGCTGTTTGAGACGAGTTAGAGTAGGCCTACATTGATCACAGCTTTCTACTGCTAACCTGTCCAATTTGCATCCTTCATCTAATCATAGCAGTTACATCTACATGAACTATTTGACTGATTAGAAACCTCCAAAGAGTTGAAAAATTACCTTGTTGAGTTCTTGAATTGTAGAATCAACACTACGGACATTGCTGAGGTATCTTCTAAAAGAAGAAGAGTTCACCCTTGCTTGTCTGAGAAGCATGTCGGGCAAGAGGCTTGTGAGCTGCTGATGACCAAATTGCATCTAAAATGCCGAAAAGGCAAATAAGAGCACGAATCAACTTTCTCGCAGAATTTGGCGCCGAGAAAAAAAAAATGATGATGACTCTGGAATGCCCTTCACAAAGTTATACATGCTATCTGACAACTAACATTTCAGCAGGATGAGGCGGAAGGGGCTACTCGAGCACACGGTTGCTGCAGCACGAGGCACCTTTACAAGAGAGGATCTTCTCAAGGCCGTGGAGATCCTCGCTGCGGCGGAAGCAGGGGTTGCAGCATGAGGACCAGCAGCTCTTCTCCAGTAGACGGGGGCCCGCTGGGGGGGGGGGGTGGCGAGGGGCGGCGGCGACGGACGACGAAGGGCGACACGGGAAACGGGAGGTGGAGCTACGGCGGCGGAGGCCGCGGAGATCTAGAGAGGGGAAACGCAGCAGGTGATGGTGGCGACTCGGCACGGCGGCAGCCGTCAGCTAGCAGCAGAGGAGCGTCTCCCAGCCTCCCAGCTGGCGCGATAGGGGGAAGGGGGGGGGGGGGGTTTGGCGGCGGAGCCCAACCGCGTCCCCGCAGAGGTGGTAGGGTTTCGGATGGGAAAGCCTCCATTTTTATTTGGTGTAATCAACAATCGGTCTGTTACCGGTTACTTATTTTTAAATATTTTGATCAAATGAATTTAATATCCGATCTATTTTCTCTGCATATTTATTTTTAGGTTTAAAAGGCCTTCCACCGTCAGGCAGTGACCGGACTGGCATCACCTCCACCCTGCTCTTGGGCACCTTGCAACTCTTGTTTCTAGGGATGATGCCGACGACCACAACGTCGCCTCTGAAGTCGCAGGGCTCATCCTCGTCGATCCTCGCCATGCCCCTGTATTGCCCAGTCTCCAGCCGCAGCCCCCACCTCGCCCTCCGTCTCGTCGCCCCCGTCGGTCGCAGCATCGCCACCCTCCTCCACCCCGTCGATCTCTTCTCCCTCACCTGTTTCAAGTCCTCCTCCAGTGGCCACCCCACCTCCAGTGGTGTCTCCTCCTCCCATGGCCACCCCTCCTCCTGTGGCGTCTCCTCCCCCCGTGGCCACACCCCCTCTGCCTCTGGTGTCGTTTCCTCCTCCTCCGGTCTTCTCTCCCCCTCCCGTCACCGCCCCTGTGTCCTCCCTGCTAGTCGCCACCCCCAAGCCTACTCCATTGACGTCCGCTGCCGCCCCTGCACCCACCACACCAAGCCAGATGCCAACCACAGCCTTGCCAACGATCCGAGCTGTGACGTCGAGCGTCTTGGTGTCTCCCGCCCTCGGCCCGGTCGTTGACGCGACCCCCAACAGATCAAGTGCCCACACGATGGCAGTCAGCTTCGGCTTGCTGGTTTTGGCCGAAGAGGTTTCCCTCCTCGTCTAGAGATCGCAGTGGAGGGCCTCTCGGTTCTAGGCGAGGTGGCTGGGGTTGCCGTCCGGCCCCCTCCGACAGTTTCGAGCTCCTATGCGGACTGACACTCTGGCTCCTCGGCACCACCGCGGTTTGGCCGCCGGCAGGCGAGGCCCCCGGAGAGTTGTGTGAGGCGGCGGCACGCATAAGCTATCTTCGTCGCCGCCGCTTCTGCCCCCGCAAACGGAGATAGACATAAGGGGCTAAAGATAATAGAAATTGGGTTGTTGGATCTAAAACTAATTTTTCTAGTCAATGAACTTAAAAATAAATGGGAGGTCAACAGATGGACTTAAAATAAAAAAACCCTTTTTATTTTTATCTTTTCTTGATCAGGATCAGATCAAAAGTCCGAAGATTCAGATGATGGACGGACAACCTCGCCCGTCCAGGTGGTTCCGCTGGTGAGCCCCGGCGCATGCTTTGTTTCGACGTGACCTCATTCGTGACGTCATCAACAACCTCATCGATGACGCCATCCGACACCGTTTGACCGTGTCCCTGCAATGTTGTATGTATATGGAAGAGATGTGCCACCTCCTTTGCAGAGTATTTAATATATATTTTATGTTTACTTTTTTAAACCTTAAAAAGTGAGGATGACACTTCCTTATTAATTGTGTTTATTTAATGCACATTAAAAACGTGCATTAAATTTTTTTCTACATAGAATAAGAAATGGGGGATGGCCGGATGGGGATTCAATCTTGAAATTAACCATAATATGTAAAAAAAAATTTGAGTACTTAAATAAACATCTAAAAAGGGGTTCTGTTTTCCTAAAAGAGATTTCTTAAAAAAGATATTTCAATGGCCATTCCTTATATGATCTGTTGAGATATTTCAATGGCCATTCCTTATATTCTGGGGTATTCATCTAGCAAATATGTGATAAATAAATACACAGATTAATTAAAGAGACTTATTCCTCAGTATGATATTTATATGTCATAGGAGTCACTTTTATTCTTTTCCATACAATTATGAGAACGACCACAGCGTGTCGTCCCCACCATTGCGGTCCGTGTCGTCGTCGTCGTACTCTGCAAGCGGCCATGGCGTTATTCCATCCCACACCGGGGGCTGCAGGTCCAGCGGCAGCCGGCGAAGCAGCTCAAATATACATCTTCGTAGTTGGCCGACGAGTGCGGGCGCACTCCTCCTCCCGACTTCCCGACGAGGGACCCGGCCGGCATCGTCCCTGCGGGGACTCCAGAGTCCAGGCCAACTCGTCTGTGCCATCAACGGGCGGCCACTCACGGGCTTACCTGGCCGCCGCCTCACGTGTTAATTTGGTCCGTTGTCAAGTTCCCGGCAGACAGGATGTTTGAGCGTGGCGGCGGAGCCGCGCAGTCAGAGAAGGAGGGCGGCGTCGAACGCCCTGGCGGCCTCCTCGGCTGTGGCGTACGTAGGAGCTCAGCCACAACCGTTCCCGGCTGTGGCCGGGGGCGCCGCCCCTCCGCCACCCACTTGCGCATCCTCACGCCCTTGTAGTTTGCTGCCCCGGCGCCGGCGGCCGGGTTCCACTGCACCCGCGTCCGCCTCAACGCATGGATTATATATAGTTGTTGCGAGACATCGATCGATCTGAGTCGGGCCGGCGAAGAAAGCAGGCAGCTAGCTAGCTAAGCTGGCAACGAAGAGGGAAGGAAGCACTTAAGTTCTGCTACTACTGGAGAATCTATATTGGTATATAGCAAGCTAGGTTGATGTGGATGTAGACAAGAACGGTCATCATATAGAGTCACCATAACCGCGTAGACGATATTGGCAAACTTGGCCGATTAAGGAAGCGATGCGACGTCAGGCGATTACTCTGCCTGCCGGCCACGACGGGGTCGACGTACGTACACTGCCGCCGGGATTTATTCTTGGACCAAGGCGACGGGTCCATAGTCGTCGTCGTCAGTTCCAACGTGCCAACAACAGTACATTGGAGACCACCTTATAATTTGAATAAATTAGGTCTTGAAAACCCTATAACGTCGTTGAAAGATGGTGTGAAAGTTAATTTTTGGGTTTATAACTAGCTAGCGTTTGAAGCAATAATTGATAGTGACACTTGCCAGCTGAGTGTGGCTCTCGAAGTAGGGCTGCAAACATGTCGGGTTCAGAATCGGAAACATAGATTTCGATTTCGATAATCGAAATATGGTTCCGATCTCGATTCTGATAAAATCGGAATGGTTGATTCTGATTCTGTTCCGATTCTAATAATATTACCGGAACCGAAATTCCGATAAATTAAGGTGTTTATCATAATTTTATCTTTTGAGTTTATGATAATTTATCGGAATAACCGATTCCGATTACTCTGTCTGCCGGCCACGGCGTCGATGTACGTACAATGCCGCCGAGATTTATTCTTGGATCAAGGCGACGAGTCCATAGTCGTCATCGTCAGTTCCTACATGCCAACAACAGTACATAGTACATTGGAGACCACCTTATAATTTGAATAAATTAGGTCTTGAAAACCCTATAACGTCGTTGAAAGATGGTGTGAAAGCTAATTTTTGGGTTTATAACTAGCTAGCTAGCGTTTGAAGCAATAATTGATAGTGACACTTGCCACGTGAAAGCTAGCCACGCGAAATCTTAGTGGGTGAGTATAAAATATAAACACACAACTAATAAGATTTGAAAACTAGCTAGGGGATATATAAGACTTGGTGACGAAAGTACATTGATACCATCAGGGTATCTGATTAATCTCAGTGACAACGCTAACTGCACCGTTGGGCCTTAGCACATCTTCACGAACTTCGATCCGTTTTTTTTTTTTGTGTGTGGAGGGTATACTAACTGTGGAGGCATAGTTTAATATCATATTAGAAGTAGTGAAAATAAATATATATTTATAAGTAAGATTTATTTCTCTTATCTTCATTAACATCGTTGGGAAGAACTTGAATAAGAGATCATATGTCTTGTCTGAATATCTTGACACTACGTACAAAATCCGTGTTGTGCGGTGGTTTATCCACAGTAGATGGAGTCCGGATGGAACTCTAGATGTGCATCATGTTCTTGAGTTTGATTAGGACTCAAGGGGGGGCCTGAGGTGGAGCTTGTTGGGATTCTCCCTATAAAAGATAGGAAAGTCTTGTTGCAAATCGCCGGCGTGACGGTTTGCAACAAACTCAACTCTCCATTGGAAGAGCCGAGGTCATTGGGGGCTAATGGGGATGTACGTAGTTTGCAACCACCATAGTTTGCACCAAGTGGTGCTCATAAAAGATTCCAAGGCAGTGGCTCTTGGATTGTTATGACATTGGGTGTAGCAAGAGCCATCGGATTGGAGAAATTCGAAAATTGAATAAAGTAATTTATTTTCTCTGGCATTCCATCGTGCAAGTTGTGTGTGTGTATTGTCTCTGTTTTTCTTCTTCTCCTCTCACAGGTCAACATTTGCACAACAATCTGCACATTCTTATTCTCACAAGAGAGGACTATGTATTTATAAGTAATAATATTTCTCTTTTTTTTTAAATGGTCTTTTAGAAAAAAAGGATAAAACAATAAATAAGAACAGAATAAACTGAAATTTCATATATTTTCAATAACTATAAAGATATGAAGTTTTCGGGAGGGATGACATCGCAACCTAAGAGTATAATAAGCACACAACTAATAAGATTTTGAAAACTAATTAGGGGATCGGAGTCGGTGATGAAATGTGCATTACTATCATGCATGGTAATTACTGATTAATAAACATCATTAATTCTAATCCGGTGTGATTCACATGAAAAATGCCTTTGCCAATGTCGAGAGCCAATCACATTTCTTGGTGAAAGAAACTTATGGAATCTATGTTCTGTAAGGAGATCGAGATCTTCAAAATGCAGTTTAAAATTTATAAAAATTGATCTCTTGCCCATGCTCTCTTCTTGATTTCTCAAACTAATCTAAACGCAAGCAATAGAGTTCTTCCATTCCTGTTTGTCCAGAGACCGCGTACACCGCTGGTTCGTACACCAAACTGCATGCATGTCTGGCCTCGACACTAAATTCTATACGACACTCCTGCGGTCATGCAAACCTCTTCCCACACGTTCTCCACACGCTAGAGAGGAGAAATACTTAGTGCATATCTTGGTGTGCACTAAGTATGACACACCTACTAGAATTGTGCTATGTGTTCTTTGGAGATTATCTCCCCCAATCAACTTTTTCAAATTTTAAAGAACAAATGGCACACTCCTAGTGAATGTGCTTAAGTTAGTGCACACTATAGATGTGCATATTTCTCCACTATAGAGAGAGAGAGAGATCATTCGGACGTACGGCAACGAGGTTTTGACTCTACGAATGTAACAAAGGTTAGGTAAAAAGCTGTAAAGTTGGTAAGGTAAGGTGGTGCAATCAACCAGCCGCGTGGGAGAAATGGACGGCGCCCAGGTGGCCCTAGCTATCTTGATCATGTTGTCCCGCCTTGCGAAAATCCCGCTGACGTGTCTGAAAACAATGCTTGTCTTGATCTTGTTGTCCCGCCTTGCGAAAATCCCGTTGACGTGTCTGAAAACAGTGCTTGTCTTGTAGTTGTACCTTTTCTTGTTTTTCCCGGTCCGTCGTCTAGTAATGCCGTACGGCCTTTCTAATTTTGCCTGTTTTAAGTGTGGCGCTCGATTTTGGGGTGTTCAGATTTCTCCAATCACATTTAGATAATCTCCAAATTATCTACAGGCAATATACATATTTTTATCTGTCCAAATTATATATAAAATATACTCCTTTTCGAAGAGTCACACACACATTCTTATTAATTATTTGTCATTTTTAAAATTTATTAAAAATAATTTTATAAAAATGATATAAAAATATTTTATTAAAATAATAAAAAATATTTAATACTCTTATTAGATGGAGATTGCTATCCGTGCTAACGTGCAATTAACTAGCATTTTTCGCTAATATTTGATTGGTCAAACTATATCCTTTTTTATGTGAGAATCTTGTTGTTCTAAGTTAAATTTTAAGTGGGATTTGGGAACAAAATACCCACTAGCCCAACAAAAATCCAAACCCGATCCCACCGAAATGCACACACACGCCTCTCCCTCTCTCTCTCTCTCTCTCTCTCTCTCTCTCTCTCTCTCTCTCTCTCTCGTCCTCCTGTTACCAAGAACATGTCTGAGACGCGCGGGCTTTTGGGTTATTTCTTCTCATCTTTTTTTCTTCGATACATGGTGGATCGGAGTACATGAGTGCTGTCGTACGTTCTGGGTTCTGCGGGAATATTTAAGGACCAATGCTTCTAGAGGAAGAGTATGTGAGATTGCGTATTTGATTTGGAAAAGATCATTTGATATAGTGTAAGAATGTCTTTCGACTTTATTTTTTTCTATATCATAATGAAATTTCTCTACTCTCCTTACGAACGTAGGCAAGATCAAAGCACATAAATCTGATACTTTTTCTTGTGGTTAATTTGCTCTGTCTATTTTGTATGTGCTTTATTTGTCAATTCACAAGTTTGTTCATTCATATGATTGCAGATATATTATCTTGGTTTCATCACGGTGACTGTAACGACTTAAGAATTCTACATTCAAAGACCTTTTACATATCCAACTCTTAGACCATCACCTATATGGATCTGAAGATCCAAAGAGGTTAGAAGACCCTGATAGAATAAATAAGTAAATAATCGTAACATAAACAGTAACGTTTCGGGCTGTAAAGTCAAGTACAAGTTTGTCTCAAGAATAACTATAGTACCATGAAGGGAAGTACAAACCCTTATGAGACACACACTGAGGGTGACACCAACTCGAATGGTTAAAACAACTATTGAACGGGAATCCAAGAACTAGTCCTCGGCCCTAGGGAACTCCTGACGACGCTACGAACCCTCATTTGAGAAGGGGAGTAGGGGGGAGTGAGCTTTGCGAGCGAAGCCTAATATAGAGTACCAATATTCCTTCACTAGTTTGAATAGAAGCAACAAAAACATATACAATTAACAAGCTATAACATAATAATAATAATTAACTAAATATGAACAATAATAAATAAATAAAAAGACATGCGGATCTGCTACATGTACAGTCAACTCAACACAATAACTCAGGTCTAACACTGTGAGCGTATTTAGTGAACGTCACCAAACTACTCACACAGATGAAAAACTATTGTCTGGACAAAAGACACCAGCCACAGACACCTCTACTAATTAGTGGTCAGGTGCGCCACCAGTGTCTTACTGTTCGACCACAAGTTCTAGTCTGTCATCTCTCGTTAGAGTGAGACCCACAGACAACACAACCACAAGTCATAGCCTAGCTGAACTACAATCACATGGATGTCCTCACGGCATAGTTTAAGGCGATGAAAGATTGGACTAACTGGTTCGCACCGGAAAAACTCAAGCTCTTCGGAGACCCAAACCAATTAAGAGAGCTCTACAAGTGATTTGGCACCACTGCCCACACACATATTTCTCTTCAACTTAGAAATCTCTTCAAGTACCCTCGTAGTTCAGAGAACTCTCTCAATTGAATGCACGAGGATGGAGGCCCCAAGAAAACTGTAACACCCCACACGGTGCAGCATGCACTGAGACATGTCCTCAAATGTCATAACATCGGATCAAGACTAGCTAGTAAGACGTAGTGATAGAAAATCAGCATATGGGTCATGAGCACGGTAGGAAAAATCAGAGTACGGAACTAATTAAGGACCAGTGGTACGTTATCTGCACAAACAGGAATTAGTGGAAGGAACTCCATTGCTTCTATATATTTAAATTAGAGTGAGAAATTGCAAGAAGAACGTGGGCATGCAAGTGATCAATTTTTAGAAATTTTAAACAGCTAGCGCTTTTGAAGACCTCGATCTCCATACCGTTAACATAGAATTACTGCTTAAGTTTCTTTCACCAAGAAATGTGATTGGCTCTAAGAATCAAGATACAAGAGATATATTGACAAGGACATTTTTCATGTGTATCCCACAGGACTAGAATTAATGACCTTTAATTATTAATCTGTCACCATGATAGTAATGCACTTTCGTCACCAGGTCTTAATTATCCCCTAGCTAGTTTTCAAATCTTATGAGTTGTGTGTTTATTATAGTACTCTTGGTTACGTATAGCGTGCCATCTGTACGTAGGTACGTCTTGAAAACTTTCATCCTAGATCTTTATATATAGTTATTATAAACCTCCAAATTCAGTAGGAATCGAAACCAAGTTCATGAGGATGTGCTAAGACCCAACGGTTGTGTAGTTTGCTTTGTCTCTGGGATTAATCACATAGTCAGAAGAATTCTACGCTCTCTGGAAAGTTTAAGTAGATTAATTAATTAATGGGACGATCTCTTAAACACATGTTATAAGCACCAGAACTATATGCATCGATCGCCATCTAAGATGGCGCGTGGCTCTTCTCTTCCATCCACTTCGAGCCAATCAGGTGAGTGTCATTGCTTCAAAAACGCTAGGTATATACATCAGAAAATTGACGTTCACACCATCTTTCAACGACGTTGCAGGTTTAATTTAAATGTCCAATGTATTGCGAAACTGAAGACGACGACGTACGACTAGGAACCCGTACGTCCATCGCCTTGGTCCAAGAAATATATCCCGGCGCCGGTGTTCGTCGTGGCCGGCAGGCTAGAGTAACGCGGTTATGGTGACTCTACGGCCCTTGTCTCCCTGGCTCCTTTCGTTGTTCGCTTGTCTACATCGACCCATTAATGTACAAATATATATATATATGCTAGGCTCCGTGGCGACATACTTAATTCAGATGCTGATCCAGTAGGTTAAGTAACTTCCTTCCCCTTCGTTGCTAGCTGCCTGCCGTCTTCGTCCGACTCAGATCGATCCGATGTTTCGCAACAACAATAATCCATCCGTTCAGGAGGACGCCGGTGCAGTGCAACCCGCCGGCGCCGGGGCAGTAAACTACAAGGGCGTGAGGATGCGCAAGTGGGGCAAGTGGGTGGCGGAGGTGCGGCTCCCCCACAGCCGGGAACGGTTGTGGCTGGGCTCCTACGCCACCGCCGAGGAGGCCGCCAGGGCGTTTGATGCCGCCTCCTTCTGCCTGCGCGGCTCCGCCGCCACGCTCAACTTTCCGGACTTACCTCCGAACATCCCGTCAGCCGGGAACTTGACTACGGAGCAAATACGTGAGGCGGCGGCCAGGTACGCCCGTGAGGGGCCGTCCGTTGACGGCAGAGACGAGTTGGGAGTCCCCGCACGGGCGATTGTGCCGGCTCCCTCGTCGGGAAGTCGGGAGGAGGAGTACCCGCACTCCTCGTCCAACGACGAAGACATTCTTGAGCTGCTTCGCCGGCTGCCGCTGGACCTGCAGCCTCCAATGTGGCATGGAATAATGCCAGGGCTGCTTGTAGAGTACGACGACGACGACGACATGGGCCGCAACGGCGGGGACGACACCCTGTGGTCGTACTCCATGTCCGAAGAAGGATCGAGCAGCTGGCGGTAGGACGACTCCTACTCCTTACATGAAAAAAAAAAAGTGGCTCCTACGCTCTCTTATTAATTATGATGAATATTTATTTATCAACTCACTCGATCGATTACATATTTACTAGAAAAATACCCCAAGAATATTAGGAATGGACCTTCAAATATCTTCAGAATTTTAGGAAAACAGAACCCATTTTCAGATGTCTACCAAATGAACGTTTCATTATAGGGGTTTATTATAATAAATAAACATTTGGAATATTGGAGGTGCTAGTAGAATAAGGCAGGTGATCAGCTATATATAGGTAACTACGTTTATTTGAACGGGCAAGTCTTCGATCCTGCCTGATGGTGAATGTGGGTCTTCTTAATTATATTAAGTGTGCATGCACTTCTATATATGTGTAATTTTGATTATATATATATATATAAATAATCAAATTTGCACATAAACTAGTGCACTTGTACTCTTTCTCGCACACCCTGGAGAAGGTTGGATTTGTGCACTTGTTCTTCCTCGCAGTGCCGATACAGATCATCTGTTAATCCACCACTGTTGATACCTTGTTGTTATTTTCACTGTATTAATGACATATATGTACTCTTCCATTTTAATTCGAATTCACAAGACACCATTGGGCCCGGCACACAATATGCGTGGCTGATGAGGTGACGGCTTTTCTTATATGCAAATTAAAGAAAGAACAAATTAAGGAAGAATATATGTCTTAATTATAATTTGCAATATTGGATGTGATCACTGTGAGACCCCTGGACCGCAGGTGGGCAGACCTGTCCCCTCTCTGTGCTGGAATGGAAGTTCATGTTGGAGCAGCGATGATTATTGGTTTTAAAAAATATACAATCTCCTGGGCTGTCAAGTTTTGAAAGATGTGAGGCCGGTTATTAATGGTTATTTAAATTATTTTTTTAATATTTATATAATAATATATTATATATAATATAAATAAATATATTATACATAAGGAGTGACCCCATTGAGACAATTTAATGGGGTCACCTCTTATATAAAAACTCATCAAACTCTTAATTTGTATGGTCATTTCAAACAAATAAAAAATTGAGTGGAGTCACGTGAGCTCACTCCTTACATATTAGATCCGTCCATGCTACTCTCCTTGCGAACGTAGGCAAGATCAGAGCACATAAATCTGATATTTTTTCTTGTGGTTTGCTCTGTCTATTTTGTATGTTTTATTTGTCAATTCACAAGTTTGTTCATTCATATGATTGCAGATACATTACCTTGGTTTCATCAGGGTGACTGTAACGACTTAATTAAGAATTCGACATTCAAACACCTTTCAAATATCCAACTCTTAGACCATCACCTATATGGATCTGAAGATCCAAAAAGGTTAGAAAGACCCTGGCCAATTTGACAAGAGGTTAGTTTACCCATGGGTAAATTACCCATGGGTGGGCTAACCCACCTTTTTATAAAAAATCACTTTGAATTGTTGGTTAAATTACCCATGGTTATTTTTTCTTTTTTTTAGTCAACTATGTACTTTGACTCTATTTATCTTTATTAAGAGAATGTAAAAAATTATAATTTTAAGAGATATATAATAAAATTTTATTTATAATTTAATGATAATTTTTTAAAAATTTTTTGAAAAAAAAAAAAGTTACCCCCCTCTACCCCACCTTTTGAGGAGGGGTAGAGTTACCCACAAAAAATGGCGGTAACCAGGGGTACCCCTGGTTACCCCCACCCACCCCACCCAAACTAAAAAACAGACTTTAACCAAGGGTACCCCTGGTTTAACCAGGGGTACCCCTCCTATCAAACTGGCCCTGATAGAATAAATAAGTAAATAACCGTAACATAAACAGTAACGATTCGGGCTGTAAAGTCAAGTACAAGTCTGTCTCAAAATAACCATAGTACCATGAAGGGAAATACAAACCCTTATGGGACACACACTGAGGGTGACACCAACTCGAATGGTTAAAACAACTATTGGAAGGGAATCCAAGAACTAGTCCTCGGCCCTAGGGAACTCGATCCTGACGACGCTACGAACCCTCACTTGAGAAGGAGAGTAGGAGGGAATGAGTTTTGCGAGCGAAGCCTAATATGGAGTACCAATATTCCTTCACTAGTTCAAATAGAAGCAACTAAAACATATACAATTAACAAGCTGTAACATAATAATAATAATTAACTAAATAGGAACAATAATAAATAAATGAAAAGACATGCGAATCTACTACATGTACGGTCAACTCAACACAATAACTCGAGGTCTAACACTATGGGCGTACTTAGTGAACGTTACCAGACTACTCACACATATGGAAAACTATCGTCTGGATAAAAGACACCAGCCACAGACTCACCTCTACTAGTTAGTGGTCAAGTACGCCATCGACATCTCATTGCTCGACCACAAGTTCTTGTTTGCCATCTCTCGTTAGAGTGAGACCCATAGACAACACAACCACAAGTCATAGTCTAACTGAACTACAATCACATGGATGTCCTCACGGCATAGTTCTGGAACAGTGTAGAGCAAGGCGATGAAAGACTGGACTAGCTGGTTCGCACAGGAAAAACCCAAACTCTTCGAAAACCCATGCCAATTAAGAGAACTCTACAAGTGATTTGACACCACTGCCCACACACAGCTTTCTCTTCAACTCAGAAATCTCGTCGAGTACCCTCGTAGTACAGAGAACTCTCTCAATTGAACGCACGAAATGGAGGCCCCGAGAAACGGTAACACCCCACACGGTGCAGCACGCTTTGAGATATGTCCTCAAATGTCATAACACCGGACCAAGACTAGTAAGACGTAGTGATAGAAAATCAACATATATATGGGTCATGAGCACGGTATGAAAAATCAGAGTACGGAACTGACCCACCATAATGTGCACGAAAAAGTGGTCAAACCGATAACCTGACCATGGCGTTGGAACACCTGAGGTGATCGGCCCACATCGATCGTCAACCAACACAGCCGACCCAATCGATTGGCCCAAGCAGAATCAGCCGATCAACCACATTTAATTTCTTCCAGAAGACAGTTAATTTGATCATCAAATTCGTACCTAATGTGAATATATATACACTATATGCTTTAAGTTTAACCATCATGAAGAGCAAATGCCCAATAATGAAGTTGTCCAAATTAGCAACATCCACAGCATGCACAAAAATGATAAATGCAAAATGTATTACACACTCTAACAGCTAGAGGGATCATGTAGGGTGAAGGAACAAAACTTATAATATGTTTTTTCGTTCCCGAGGAAAATGTTTATACCACCAAAGAACCAAGTACGTACACAAAGCACTATCCAGGAATAAACACCATGATTATCCTTATCTCACCATTAATAACCGGCCTCACATCTTTCAAAACTTGACAGCACAGGAGATTAATGCATTTTTTTTTAAGAATAAAACCCAATAATTATCATCGCTGCTCCAAGATGAACTTCCATTCCAGCACAGAGAGGGGAGAGGTCTGCCCACCTGCGGCCCAGGGGTATCACAGTGACATCCCATATTGCAAATTCTAATTAAGACATATATTCTTCCTTAATTTGTTCTTTCTTTGCATATAAGAAAAGCCGTCACCTCATCAGCCACGCATATTGTGTGTGCCGGGCTCAATGGTGCATATATATCATTACAGTGAAAATAACAAGAATGTATCAACAGTGGTGGATTAACAGATCTGTATCGGCACTGCGAGGAAGAACAAGTGCACAAATCCAACCTTCTCCAGAGTGCAGTGCGAGAAAGAGTACAAGTGCACTTTATGAGCAAATTATATATATATATATATATATATATATATAATCAAAATTACACATAGAAGTGCATGCACAGTACTTAGTATAATTAAGAAGACCCACATTCACCATCAGGCAGGATCGAAGACTTGCCCGTTCAAATAAACGTATATACCTATATATAGCTGATCACCTGCCTTATTCTACTGGCACCTCCAATATTCCAAATATTTATTTATTATAATAAACCCCTATAATGAAACGTTCATGATTTGGTAGACATCTGAAAATGGGCTCCGTTTTCCTAAAATTCTGAAGATATTTGAAGGTCCATTCCTAATATTCTTGGGGTATTTTTCTAGTAAATATGTAATCGAGTGAGTTGATAAATAAATATTCATCATAATTAATAAGAGAGACTCATTTCTCAGTATCGTAGGAGGCATTTTTTTTTTAGAAATGCTATGCTCTCGGCAAGTCGGGAGCATAGGGAAGCGGTTTGCAGCCGTGCTCCTCCACAAGGCGCCATGTGGAGGAGCAGGGCCCCAGCACATTAAATGTGTTTATTTTTTTCACCTTCAAACATGCACACAAATATTTTTTAATACATACAAATATTTTATAGTGCACACAAATACCTATTTTATGCACACAAATATCTATGTAGTACACACAAATAACATAAGAATGTACACAAATATAAAAATATTTGTGTGCATGTTCGAGGGTGAAAAAAAAAAACACATTTAATATGCTGGGACCCTACTCCTCCACACGACGCCTTGTGGAGGAGCACGGCTGCAAACCGCTTCCCTAGGCCGGAAGTGGGAGTAGTCCTACGGCCGCCAGCTGCTCGATCCTTCTTCGGACATGGAGTACGACCACAGCGTGTCGTCCCCGCCGTTGCGGCCCATGTCGTCATCGTTGTCGTACTCTGCAAGCACCCCTGGCATTACTCCATGCCACATTGGAGGCTGCAGGTCCAGCGGCAGCCGGCGAAGCAGCTCAAGTATGTCTTCGTTGTTGGACGAGGAGTGCGGCCGGTACTCCTCCTCCCGACTTCCCGACGAGGGAGCCGGCAAAATCGCCCGTGCGGGGACTCCCAACTCGTCTCTGCCGTCAACGGACGGCCCCTCACGGGCGTACCTGGCCGCCGCCTCACGTATTTGCTCCGTAGTCAAGTTCCCGGCAGACGGGATGTTCGGAGGTGATCTCGGAAAGTTGAGCGTGGCGTCGGAGCCGCGCAGGCAGAAGGAGGCGGCGTCGAACGCCCTGGCGGCCTCCTCGGCGGTGGCGTAGGAGCCCAGCCACAACCGTTCCCGGCTGTGGGGGAGCCGCACCTCCGCCACCCACTTGCCCCACTTGCGCATCCTCACGCCCTTGTAGCTTGCTGCCCCGGCGCCGGCGGGTTTCACTGCACCGGCGTCCACCTCAACGGATGGATTATTGTTGTCAAGAGACATCGGATCGATCTGAGTTGGACGAAGACGGCAGGCAGCTAGCAACGAAGGGGAAGGAAGTTACTTAACCTACTGGATCAGCATCTGAATTAAGTATGTCGCCACGGAGCCTGCAGCTAGCATCTATATATGTTTGTACACCTAGCTAGCTAGGTACGTTGATATGGGTCGATACATGTAGACAAGCGAACAACGAAGAGAGAGGCAGCGAGACAAGGGCCGTAGAGTCACCATAACCGCGTTACTCTAGCCTGCCGGCCACATGGGATCGATTGACGAACACCGCCACCGGGATTTCTTGGACCAAGGCGATCGACGAACGGGTCCCTAGTCGTCGTCGTCGTCGTCGTCGTCAGTTTCTACTAACGAAAATACATTGTGATACGGTCGTCGTCAGCCGACAAATTGGGTCGACGAGATCAAGGATCGACCATACCGACGATCCGACAATTAAGTTGTCGGAAGTCGTCGGCACAGGTTAGTCCATCACTGCCGAGAACTAATTCAAATAAGCACTAAGTCCGGGCGTCCCCAGCCGACGCCAGGTCACGCTTACCCTAGATACAGACGAGCCCCGTAAATCACGACCCCCAGCTGGACCATACCCGCTTTGGGCAAGCGGCTGTCAGGGCAGGATCCAGCTGTCGAGGGTTCCCCGATTAGCGCCCCTGCCTCACGGAGGCTCGTCCGCCACCTTCCTTGTCTGTCCAAAGGACCAGGCCCTTATAAAAAGGATAGAGACCCACAAGGAAAAGGTACGCTATTCGTAGCACAAAAACTCTCTCTCTCTCTCTCTCTCTTAACGACATTCTAACTTGATCGTCGGAGTGTCCGACCACCGAGGAGTCTCGGTGGTTATTTGCAGGTTGAACTCACTCCTCTGACGACTGCGCGGCGCGACCAATCCCTCGGGGCCCACCCTGCTTGGCTCCGGCCGACGATCCTTGCTGATTTTCTCAGCAACATTGGCGCCGTCTGTGGGAACTGATACAAAAAGCTGTTCCTCATGGCACCCAAGGGAAAGGTCGCAGTTCGCCCGTCGGAGGAAGAAGTCGCACTTACTAGCATTGTTGAAGGGGCAGCAGCTGGAGGAGCCTCGGGCGCGGGGGAGCAGGATTCGACGACCTCGTCGCGGCTCGATCGGGTCGAGCAGACACTGGTGCACCTTCAGCAGATCCTTATGAGGATGGAGAGAGAATCAACAAGCTCACCCTCCTCGAGGCGAGGGCTCGACTCGCCAAGTAGAACAAAACCAAGGTAATCAGGGTGATACAGAAGCTCTCCACCGACAACAAGCGCCTCCGGCAGTATCGGCAAGTCACGCCGAAGCGCAACCGACGATAGTTGGGACTCCCACGCCGGCGGTTAACCACGCCGACAACGCTCCTCCCGTGACGCCTAGCCGCAGTAGGAAATATGGCTAGGGCCGACTTAGCCGACCACTTTACGGCGGAGTCCACCGCTATCACCATCAGCGAGTCCCCGCTCGATCCTCGGTGGAAGAACGATCTGCGGGAGATGAATCGGAAGATAGAAGCCTACAGCTCGGCACTCGCGCCCCATCCGTGGCGACGCTTCTCTCGTCCTCGCCTTTCACAGAAGAAATCACATCGGCTTCGGTCCCACCGAAGTTCCAGTTGCCAAAGTTCCGACGCTACAACGGAACAACCAACCCAGTCCACCACCTCGATCATTTTCAGGGCCAGGTGGAAATGATGAATGTAATGACGCTCTGAAATGCAGGGCCTTCATGTCCACTCTTGATGACGCAGCACTACAATGGTTCAAGGCGTTGCCGGCGCGATCGGTCTCTTGCTTCTCGGACCTGGCCCAAAGGTTCCTCGACCACTTCTACAACACGGTGCAGCACTCATTGTGCACCGACGACCTGTGGCTGGTATCTCAAAAAGAAAACGAGATGTTTCGAGACTATGCGAAACGCTTTCAGATCGAGGTGATGAAAGTGGTGGACCTAGACTTGAGAACGGCTGTCAACATTCTGACCAGGGTGTGCACTGACGGAGCATTTGTGGCGTCGATCGCCAAGAAACACCGGTAAGCCTCTCCGACCTCCTCTCTCGGATGCAGAAATACGTCCGCCTGGAATCAACCCTGGGAGCCGCTGGGCGACTGAAGCGGCCGCTGGAGAGGGGAAGCACGAGCTCGGAGGCTAGCGAAAAGAGGCCAAGGAGGGAGGAAGCGCGCAGAGACAGGCGCCGAGACTCAGAGGACCGACGGATGTCTGACCGACGACCCGACGAATATCGTCGCGTAAGGGATCCCCCGGTTTGGGAGGCCACCTTCAGAAATCCTCCCGTCATCAAGAAGCTACCAGAGTTCAGGCGACCGGAACCCATCACAAGGCCTCCATCGGGACGAGGGTCCGAGCTATACTGTGAGTACCATAAAGGTTTCGGTCACCTAACAGACCAGTGCAGGAGCCTGAAGATGGAGATATCGGAGATGTTGCGCCGAGGGATAATCGGTAAAGACGTCGTCGACGGCAAACCGAAAGACCGCGATCAAGACGAGGATCGCGAGCGCGAGGGGAAAGGCGCCGTCCTGGTCCTCGCCGGCGGATCTGGGGTGGCGGCGACAGCAGCAGGAAGAGGAAGGCGTACGCTTCAGCCGTCGTCCTCGGGATTCACCAGCCCAATCTGGAGCCAATCACCTTTTCCGCCGACGACGCAATTGGGCTAAACTTTCCTCACGACGACGCTGGTCATTCATGCCGACATCGACGGATACACCGTGCATCGCATCCTCATCGACAACGGAGCAGCGCCCGATGTCCTCTTCTACGACTGCTTCCTGAAGATGACGAACCTGAGCACGGAGCTCAAACCGGTCGCCACACCTCTGTTTGGGTTCAGCGGAACTCCGGTCACGCCGAGGGGTCCATCCGGCTCAAAGTAACACTGGGAGCCCGTCCTCGGCAAGTAACAGTTGAGGTCGACTTCTTAATTGTGAAAGTAAAGTCGGCCTACAACGCGATCTTTGGGCGCGGTCTGCTCGGGAAGCTCGGAGGGGTCCCGTCAACATACCACCAGAAGCTGAAATTTCCAACCCAAGCGGGGTAGGCGAAGTTGTCGGGAGTCAGGCCGAGGCGCGCCTATGTTATGTTAACTCTATTAAAGCTAAAGAACCAACTATTCCTGAGTACGTACCTGCTGTGAATGACGCCCCAAAACACGAGCCAGTAGAACTAACTAAGCAAATAAAAATCGAAAGCGGACTTCTAATCATCGGGACCGAACTCAAGAGTTGGAGGCTGACCTCACCACATTCCTCGGTCAGAGTGGCAACGTTTTCGCTTGGTCTGACGACGATCTTCCAGGAATAGACCCGAGCATTATCCAGCACCACTTGAACGTGGACCCCAAAGCCCGACCTATCCGGCAAAAGAAGAGGCCCCTGTCAGCCGAACGACAGGAAGTGGTTGAAAACCAGTTGACAAAATATTTGCATGCAGGAACCGTTAGGAATTCATTCTATCCAACTGGGTCGCCAACGTCGTCCTAGTACGAAAGGCAAATGGCAAATGGCGAATGTGTGTGGACTTCACCAACCTAAACAAAGCCTGCCCAAAAGACAGCTTCCCCCTGCCGCGGATCGACCAGCTGGTCGACTCAACTGCCGGACACGAGCTCTTAAGCTTCCTCGACGCATATTCGGGCTATCACCAAATAAGAATGGCCCCAGAAGACGAAGAAAAGACATCTTTCACCACTGAGAGAGGTTTGTATTGCTTTAACCGTATGCCGTTCGGATTAAAGAATGCAGGGGCAACATACCAAAGATTGGTCAACAAAATGTTCGAGAAGCAGATTGGCAAGACCATGGAGATATACATCGATGACATGCTGGTAAAAAGCCGACGAGCCGAGGACCACGTCAAAGACCTAGCCGAAGCTTTCGAAGTATTGAAGCTCTACGGGATGAAGCTGAACCCCGAGAAGTGTGTCTTCGGCGTCCGAGCGGGGAAATTCCTAGGGTATCTCGTCTCACAACGAGGCATTGACGTCAACCCCGACAAAGTCCAAGCCATCCTCGACATGACGGCTCCGAGGACAGTCAAAGAGGTACAAAGACTTAATGGCAGGATAACTGCTCTTAGTAGGTTCATGTCCAGGTCGGCGGAACGTTGCCGACCTTTCTTCGAGATACTGCGGAAGGGTCGCTTCGAATGGACCGAGGAATGCCAAGGGTCCTTCGACGAACTGAAGGAACACCTCGCGAACGTCCCGACGTTAAGCAAGCCATGCGACAACGAAGAACTACTGTTGTACCTGTCTGCGACGGACTATTCCATCAGCTCGGTGCTCGTCCGAGAAGAAGATCGAATCCACTCCCGGTGTACTATACAAGTAAGGTGCTACGAGGAGCCGAACAGCGCTACACCAGCCTGGAGAAGCTCGGTTACGCTCTCATCATGGCAGCCCGACGACTACGCCCGTACTTTCAAGCACACAAGATCGTCGTCTTAACCGACGCTCCGCTCCGACCAATTTTCGAGCGACCGGAGTCCTCGGGGAGGTTGGCGAAGTGGGCCGTCGAGCTCGGCGAATTCGATATCGAGTTCAGGCCCCAGGTCGCCATCAAAGCCCAGGCCCTCGCAGATATTATTTCCGAAGGCACCGCCCGTGCAGCGATGGACGAAGAGCCCAGCGAGAGTTGGAAAATTTTCGTCGACGGTGCCTCAAATTCCAATGGAGGCGGTGCAGGCGTAGTAATGCGCTCTCCCGAGGGCCTCGACTTAAGGTACGCAGTTCGTTTCGGTTTCGAAGCGTCTAACAATGTGGCAGAATATGAAGCGGTGGTGTCGGGGTTGAAAATGGCGAAAACCCTTGGAGCAAAGAGGATACGCATTCACAGCGACTCCCAGTTGGTCGTCGGCCAAGTGTCCCAGATGTTCGAAGCGAAGGAAGTAAAGCTCGCCTTGTACAAAGCCGAGGTGCTAAGATGATGGCGGAATTCGACTCAGCGGAGCTCATAAAGATACCGAGGTCCGAGAATGAACAAGCCGACGAATTATCGAAGATTGCCTCGTCGGCACTAGAACCACCCCCATCGCTGTTGATAGAAGAGCTGACGATTTCAACCATAGCGGCCAAGATATGATGATCGTCAACGTAGGGACGACGTGGATGACCCCGTTAATAAATTTCCTCAGGGACAACGTGGTGCCAGAGGACAACGACGAGGCCGAGAAGACAAGGAGACGATCGGCCAAGTTCTTCATCCTCGGCAACAATTTATATCGAAAGGGATTTAGCTATCCATTCCTCCTATGTGTAGATCCCGCTGAAGCCGAGAAAATCATCGACGAAATACACGAAGGTACGTGCGGTTCCCATGCAGGCCCCAGATCCTTGGTGAGAAGAATAACACGACAAGGGTATTGGTGGCCGACGATGCTTAAAGACGCCGAAAAGTATGTCAGAAGCTGCCGACAATGCCAACTATTCGGCAGAATCGACCGACGACCCCCGTCAGAGCTCACCAGCATAAACTCCCCGTGGCCGTTCGCGCAATGGGGAATGGACATCCTCGGGCCATTCCCCCCAGCCACTGGCCAAAGGAGGTTCATTATCGTCGGAGTGGACTATTTCACTAAATGGGTCGAAGCCGAGCCCCTGGCCAAAATCACTGACACCAACGCTTGGGGCTTCGTATGGAAGAACATCATCTGCAGGTTCGGCCTTCCACGAACGATCATCACCGACAACGGGAAACAATTCGACAACATCAAATTCCGTAGGAATTGCGACGCACTCGGGATCGAGCATAGATTCTCCTCAGTGGCTCACCCCCAATCCAACGGGATGGCCGAGGTCACCAACCGACGATCTTGGACGGGCTAAAGAAGAGAATAACAAGCCACAAGGGAGCTTGGGCCGACCAGCTTCTACACGTGCTCTGGGCATACCGGACGACCCCAAGGGAGGCCACTCGTGAGTCGCCTTTCGCGTTGGCCTTCGGGATGGAGGCCGTATCGCCTGTAGAAATGCTCGTCCCTTCATTGAGAGTTCTCGGATTCGACGAAGAAAGTAACAACCGATCCCTACGCGCCGAGCTCGACCTCATAGACGAGAGGCGGGGGAGGGCCTCTCGAGATGGAGGTTTACCAAAGAAGAATCAAGAAAAGCTTCGACCAAAAAGTCAAGCCACGGCGCTTCGGCGTGGGAAGCCTCGTCCTGAGAAAACTCGCCGTCTCCGAACCAAAGTCAGCTGTCGGAAAGTTATCGCCGAATTGGGAAGGACCTTACAAAGTCATCGATGATCTCGGACAAGGCGCGTATCGCCTATCAAACCTCGACGGGACGCCTGCCGAGGACATGGAACGCCGAACATTTACGACAATATTTTCCATAACGAGGTCGCTTCGGCACATTCTAAACGTAAGCCCGAGGTCCCTTCGGCACACCTAAAGCGTAAGCCGAGGTCTCTTCGGCACTTCTAAACGTAAGCCCGAGGTCCTTCGGCACCCTCTAAACGTAAGCCCGAGGTCTCTTCGGCACACTCTAACGTAAGCCCGAGGTCACTCCGGCACTCCCTAAACGTAAGCCCGAGGTCCTTCGGCACCCTCTAAGCGTAAGCCCGAGGTCTCTTCGGCACACTCAACGTAAGCCCGAGGTCCCTTCGGCACTCAAGTACGAGGTCGCTTAGGCACTCGCTAACGTGGTCGATTGGCCCTCTCACCGACGAGGCAATTCTGAGCACACATGTCGACAAGTTCATTTATACAAACGCAATAGAATAGACAGTCGTCGGCTAGAAACTATGAATACCGTGTATTCTCACTGACGAGGATTACAAAGTACATAAAGGAGGGCGACTATTCCTCATTCAAAACAGCCTCAGCTGCCTGGTCGAGGGAACGAACGGTCAATAGCCGACTCCATGGCCTCGTCCACGACAGCGGCGAACTCCTTGCCTCCCCCCTCGGTGTCCTGGTTGTCGCCATCGTCGTCTCCAGCAAGAGTCGCTCCCGATAAATCGAGGTCGGGATACAACCCCTTAACCTTGGCAAGGCAGTCGTCGTACCCACCCTGGAAGAGGTCGGCGATTCATCCTGAAGCTCAGGATTTGCGGTACTCCTCTATCGCCTTCTCCCTCTCCTCAGCAACGAGACGTGAAAAGTTGTTCTTCGTCTCCTCGTGGGCCGCAATCTCGTCGTATTGCGCCTTCTTCACAGCTTCAAGGGCCGCCTGGAGGGCGCCCTCCCTCTTCTTTGCCTCCTCCTCCAGGCGGAGACTACGGGCCTTCTCGGCGGCCACAAGCTCCTCGGCCTCGGCGATACGTTTGTCGCAGGCCAGCCTCTTCACCTCAGCTCGGTGCACGAAGGCGTCGAAGGCGGCCAGCTGGCTCAGCATACCATGATAAAATTCATGTACGAGCCGACGTGCGGGGCGGCCAAGCGTTCAGCCTTAACCTCGGGTGGCAAGGCTTGTCGGCCCCACTCGACGGGGTCCAAGGAAAAGCGAGTCTGTGGCGGAACTGAGGCGTCGGGTGCCGTACCCGACGACGCTGGAGCTGGGCGCTTCTTCGGTCTTCCTTCGGTCGACGGGACGGCTCCCGAGCTCTGACCCGGCGTCGGCGCGGTGGCGGCACGGCCTCGGCATCGCGGTGTCGTTTCTCGGCACGGGAAGCCATCTTCCCCCTCGATTGGGCTCGGCTCTTGGCCTGATCCACGAGCGACGGCCCCTTTCGCGGGGAGGGAGCAGAGCCAACCTTGTCGGCCATAGCTGCAAACACCCGACCGTTAGCTAAGGAAGCCGAGGATGGAGTAAAAAATACGACGACGAGGCTGGCAACCTTGTGTGCCCTCTTCGATCAGCTGGAATAACTCGTCCGAGATATCGATCAGGTTGGGGGGCTCCACCTCCTTCAAACACTTAAGGTCGTATAGCTCGGACGAAGTCAGCCTCGGCGATCCAAAAGCTTTGCTCCGGACGTCAACGGCCGACCACTTGGTTGGGAACGGCAAACCGAGGAACTATAAACAAAAACAAAGTTCCTCTTCCAGCCGTGAAGCGAGGAAGGGAGTCTCCCGAGAATATGCCGACCATTCCTCGCCGCGAAGTAGAACCAGTCTCCGAACGGCTTGATCGAGAACAGGTACAAGAAGAGGCGCGAGGTCGGAGGGACCCCCGCCGAATAGCACAAGGAGAGAAAGCCGACGATTACTCGCCAGGCGTTCGGAGCCAACTGGGAAGGAGCCACCCCGAGCTCCAAGAGAAGAAAGATGACGAAGGGTGGAAGGGGAAACAGAGGCCAGCCCGGACCGCCTCAGTGTAAACCGAGAACCCCCCGTCCAAAACATAGTGAGCCCTAAAATCCCTGTTGGCGCACACGAAGGCGTCGGCAGGGAGAACGAATCTAGGGTGCTTCCGCAGCCACTTGAAGGTCCCAGGGGAGGTCTCACAACGGGCTTCGGCCACGTTGTCGGCTCGACGGCGTGCACCGGAGGTGTGGGCCGAGGGTTCCTTGGGAACATAGGTCCCGTGGACTAATTCAAGAACGAAGGAATCATCCACGGGCCCCCAGATCTGGGTTTCTACAGACACCGACCCCTCCCCAAGGCTTTCAGAAACATGGTCGGGAGCGTCGACGGGAACATGGGGGTCCCTAGATTTTGCGGACGACGAGGAGGAGGAAGCCTCAGGAGAGGTGGAGGAAGAGGAAAGGCTCATCGTTTACCTCGAAAAAGCAAGCAAGCGGAGATCGTCGTACGAGGACACGGTCGTCGGATCGTCGGCAGACGTCGGGGCGGCAGGGGACGAAAGGCGCGCGCGAGGCAAAGGAACGTCTGTTTCGTATCGAACCTCAGCTATTTATAGCACCGCGATGCCAATGCGATCGGACGGCCCAGAAATCCTGCGCACCCAGGATTCCGCCACGTGTCGGAAGCCCGACGGCCTGGAGACGTTCACCCGGATCCGCGGCGTGCGCCCCGAAACCGGACGGCGTCATCATGGCGCAGAGCTCAGAGGGAAGTACCTGACAAGCCGTCATCAGAAGTACCGCCATTATGACAAGACCACGACTTCATCATAACAGTGGCAGAACGCCCCCAAATTCAGCGCGCGGAATGCGAGGCGGCGTCAACGCCCGTACGAATTCCTGAGAATAATAAATGGCTTCTCTTCGAGCCGAGGACTCGCCTCGAAAAGAACCCGGGGGACTAGTGATACGGTCGTCGTCAGCCGACAAATTGGGTCGACGAGATCAAGGATCGACCATACCGACGATCCGACAATTAAGTTGTCGGAAGTCGTCGGCACAGGTTAGTCCATTACTGCCGAGAACTAATTCAAATAAGCACTAAGTCCGGGCGTCCCCAGCCGGCGCCAGGTCACGCTTACCCTAGATACAGACGAGCCCCGTAAATCACGACCCCCAGCTGGACCATACCCGCTTTGGCAAGCGGCTGTCAGGGCAGGATCCAGCTGTCGAGGTTCCCCGATTAGCGCCCCTGCCTCACGGAGGCTCGTCCGCCACCTTCCTTGTCTGTCCAAAGGACCAGGCCCTTATAAAAAGGATAGAGACCCACAAGGAAAAGTACGCTATTCGTAGCACAAAAACTCTCTCTCCTCTCTCTCTCTTAACGACATTCTAACTTGATCGTCGGAGTGTCCGACCACCGAGGAGTCTCGGTGGTTATTTGCAGGTTGAACTCACTCCTCTGACGACTGCGCGGCGCAACCAATCTCTCGGGCCCACCCTGCTTGGCTCCGGCCGACGATCCTTGCTGATTTTCTCAGCAACATATTGGACATTTAAATTAAACCTGTAACGTCGTCGAAAGATGGTGTGAACGTTAATTTTCTGATTTATATCTAGGGTTTTTGAAGCAAGCAGTCACCTGATTGGCTCGAAGTGAATGGAAGAGCCACGCGCCATCTTAGATGGCGATCGATGCATAGTTCTGGTGCTTATAAATGTTAAAAGAGATCGTCCCATTAAGTAATCTACTTAACTTAATTTCTAGAGGGCTATCAAAGCGTAGAATTAATCTTCTGACTATGTGAATCCAAGAGACAAATAAGCAAACTACACTACCGTACGTTGGCCTTAGCACATCTTCATGAACTTGGCTTCCATTCCTACTTAATTTGGAGGTTTATAATAACTATATATAGAGATCTAAGATGAAGTTTTCAAGACGTACGTACGTACGTACAGATGGCACGCTATACGTAGCCAAGAGTACTATAATAACACATGCACAACTCATAAGATTTGAAAACTAGCTAGGGGATAATTAAGACCTGGTGACGAAAGTGCATTACTATCATGCATGGTGGCAGATTAATAAAGGTCATAATTAATTCTAGTCCTGCGGGATACACATGAAAAATTAATGTCCTTGTCAATATCTCTTGTATCTTAGACCCAATCACATTTCTTGGTGAAAGAAACTTATATAAGCAGTAATTCTATGTTAACCGTATAATTTCTAAAAATTGATCACTTGCATGCCCACGTTCTTCTTGATTTCTCACTCTATTCTAAATACATAGAAGCAATGGAGTTTCTTCCACTAATTCCTGTTTGTCGTCGTCTTGCTGGTGCAAGCGACCAGCCGCGTGGATAGCGATGGACGGCCATGATAAATGTTTTTTCCCCTCTCGTTTTCACACGACCGTACGTGTTTACTTATACCGCCCACGGTGAGGGAGAATTATTATCAATCAGTTCTGATTTTTTAGGATTTATTTTTAAATTTTTGACTCTTTTACAAATTATATAATTATATATTTATATCTGTAATTATAAATATGTAAGTTAAACATTTAAAAATAAGTCTTCAAAAATAGAGATTGATTGATAATTCTCCCTAAAATATAAGAAACTGTTTGATATTAATATTTTATTTTCAATCTATCTTAATATCAAACATGATCTAAATTCTTAACTTTCAAATTAAGTATGCACTTTGCATGCATATTATACCATTGCTTACGTAGTGCCACGTACGGGGGCCGGAGATCGAACAGCGAGCTCCATGAATGATCCTCCTATATATGATGGTGCAGTGCCCAGAGCCCATCATTGGTATGTACAGAGTTGGACAGATCTAGCTATTAAAATATTTGTGCCACCTCCACTCGGAAGATATTTAATATAATTCTTATATTGAGTGTGTCTATCTTGATCCCACAAGCCTTTAGGCAAAGGAAATAGACTATAGTAACCTATACTTAATTTTTGACACCGAATTTGATATAAAATTGAAAAAAAAAAATATTACATCATCACTTGACAGAAGTAATACAGTAAACACTTCATAAAAGAAAACATGCATGTGATGTATTTTAATTGATGTGCTAAAAGTTGTATAAAAAAGTATCTTACTAAATCATTTTTCTTTTGCAAAGGAGATACATATAGTTCTCATGTAAAAGAATGTGTGTAGCTGTTGAAGTTTTGTTCTAAAAAATTCTCTCTCGCCATACTAATTATATATAGCCACCAAGTTGTTGCTAAAAGTGAAATTGGTCCTGCTATAAAGAGAACGGACTTCTATCTAAGGATTCGAAGATGCTTCCCTCTCTACCGTCTAAGCAAAATACTTAAAAATTGCCGAGCAAATTATGGACATTATTCATCATGTGAAAGTGAATATTAGACGAATAGTTATTTTGGGCAAGTAATGAATTAGGGTAAATCTAATAAAAAAGTGAGGATGCAACTCATTTGATTTTTTCCTTTTTATTTTTAAGAAAATCCCTCCAAATAACTTTATATCTACAAGTTTACCCTTGGATTGCGTGCTCTCCACTTCCCTCCCTTTTTCTCTCTCTCTTTTCAAATTAATCATCTGATGTTGATCGGATGGTTGGGATGTAATCCGCTGTCAGTAGGCCAAATTAAATGAACGCAAAATGTTGTTTTGCTGTTCATGTTTGTTCTTATAATTATATGATTTGTTCTTTCTACCTATGAAGACAGAAGCATCTCCATCTCTATATATTAATGTGTTTCCATGTACTTCCTCACGGCAGTTAACAATGGGAGTTTTTTTACATTTATTGCCGGAATATATATATATATATTATAAGATGGGTAATTATATAATTGCATATGTAAGTTTTTTTTTTTTACTTTTATATGTTAATCTTTGTATTTTGGCGCCACTTACTTTTTTTTTTACTCCATCATGGTTGACGGGTTACAGATGAAATATTCTTTTATAGTGGGAATATTATTCTTCTACTATAATATGTATAGATACATTTATACATAATTACGTGTATAAAGAGTGTTGATTGCTAAAATTGACGAAATGAGAAGTAGTATCTCTTATTTGATAATTATGTAATTATATCTCTAGTTTTTGGCGGACATCATCCAACTCCTTTTAGAACCATTAACCTATCCTCAAATGCAATCTTATTTAAATTTGATATTGAAAACGCATACATGACATAGTGCCATATATTATAATATATTTTGCTACAACTGCCTTTTCTCTGCGTCGTCGGTGTTCAATACATGTTTTTTTTCCTACATCGAGTAGAGATCTTTTTATACATCTTAGATAATTTTCATTTTACGAGATTAATTAAGTGTGCAATTGTCATCTCGTTAGATGTGATTATATTCTGGGAGAAGATCGTTATTTCCTTTTCGCATCTGTAGTGGGGGGGGGGGGCTATATCTTCTCTAAAGTAAGTTCTTTTTGGAACGTCTCCACTACTTACATATATATATATATATATATATATATATTATTTTTTTTTCATCATGTCTATTTCACTTATATCTGTTATTATTATCTTGGAACGATGTCTCAATTGATGTACGTAAACTTGCTTAATGTGTACTGTATTTGCACCGTGTGGATTATATGGATGTTCTATCGCCATGCAAAATTTACTTAGTTTTCACAACGTACGTCAAGGTGCATGTATGTCTGGCCTCTACTCTAATTCTATTTGACAATCCTGCGGTCATGTAAACCTCTTCCAACAAGCTCTCCACACAGATACAGAGAGGGAGGAAGTTAATTAAGACGGCAACGAGGTCTTGACTCTATGAAGATAATATATTTTTTATTCTTGGATGCAACTTATAGAGTTAACTATAAATACATTTATCATAAACCAGTTTATGACAAATACCTTTTTATAACAAAAAATATACATGCAAAATCACAAACAAACTAAACTAACAAAAAATGCTCAACCCACCAACCGTAAACACATCGGTTGCTGATTTTGAAATAACAAATAAAATTAAAAAAAAAATACACAACCCACCAACGTCAATGGAGGCTAGCTGCTGCTGTCGCTGCATTCCTAATATTCTGGGGTTCGTACTTATCTGGTAAATATGTAATCGAGTGAGTTGATAAATAAATATTCAGATTAATAATTAAGAGAGGCTCATTTATCAGTAGAAAAAGTCTTGGCACAAACTAATTAAAGGGATTGGGTGGCCATCACAATGAGATATGATTGGTCACCCAATGCACACCATTGTATGTATGCAGACAGACCGATGAGGTAGTGGTGTGCACGTACCAATAGTTTCTCTCCTCAGTATGATCATATCTATGTCATATAGGAGCCACTTATATTTTTCATGTAAGGAGTAGGAGTTGTTCTAGTGCCAGCTGCTCGATCGGTTCTTCTACGGCCGTGGAGTACGACGTCCACTACTGCTCGCTCCTTCTTCGGACATGGAGTACGACCACAGCGTGTCGTCCCCACCGTTGCGGCCCAAGTCGGCGCCGTCTTCGTCGTCGTACTCTGCAAGTGGCGATGGCATTATTCCATGCCACACCGGGGGCTGCAGGTCCAGCGGCTGCAGGCGAAGCAGCTCAATTACCTCTTCGTTGTTGGACGACGAGTATGGGTACTCCGCCTCTCGACTTCCCGACGAGGGAGCCGGCATCGCCCGTGCGGGGACTCCCAACTCGTCTCTGCCGTCATCGGACGGCCGCTCACGGGCGTACCTGGCCGCCGCCTCACGTATTTGCTCCCTTGTCAAGTTCCGGGCAGACGGAATGTTCGGAGGTGAGTCCGGAAAGTTGAGCGTGGCGGCAGAGCCGCCGCGCAGGCAGAAGGAGGCGGCATCGAACGCCCTGGCGGCCTCCTCGGCGGTGGCGTAGGACCCCAGCCACAACCGTTCCCGGCTGCGGGGGAGCCGCACCTCCGCCACCCACTTGCCCCACTTGCGCATCCTCACGCCCTTGTAGTTTGCTGCCCCGGCGCCGGCGGGTTGCACAGCACCGGCGTCCGCCTCAACGGATGGATTATAGTTGTTGCGAGACATATCGGATCGATCTGAGTTGGACGAAAAGACGCGCGGCAGGCAGCTAGCAACGAAGGGGTAGCTAGGTCGAAGTTACTCAGCATCCAGCATCTACATATATTATATTTGTAGAGGAAGTCTTGGACCCTGCCGGCCACGGGATCCAGGTACGCCGCCGCCGGGATTTTTGAGACCTAAGCGGCGGTTTCCCTATGCGTCGTTGTCAGTTCCTAGTAGCAACAATTCAATGGACTTGAAAACCCAAGAAAAATGTCCTTGTCAATATATATCTCTAATATCTTAGACAGAGCCTATCACATTTCTTGGTGAAAGAAACTTAAGGCATTCTATGTTCTGTAAGGACTAGATCGAGGTCTTCAAAAGCTAGCGCAGTTTAAATTTTCTAAAATTTGATCACTTGCCCACGTTCTTCTTGAAGCAATGGAGTTGTTCCATTAATTCGTGTTTGGTGCAGAGATCTTACCACTGGTCCGTCACGCTGCATGCAAGTCTCGACTCTAACAGTACTACTCCTGTGGTACTGCAAACCTCTTGCAGATCTAGAAGCTCTCCACGCGCATACACGGAGAGAGGGAGAAAGAGTTAACTAGGACAGCAACGTGGTCTGAACTCTATGAAAATAGAGCTAGTCTTAGTGCACATTTTTATGTTGAAAATATCAAACTAGAATTGTAAGACCATTTCTAAGCACAATTATTTAGGCCATCCAAATGTGTTCCGTGGAGAATGGAAATTCATTTCCTACCACTCATTATTTGTTTATATTATTTTTATTCTTTTTCTATCTTTGGAATGTATATTATTATATAAAGGCCATCATAACCTCTTGTAAGAACAATCCGATTAGAAAAGAGGGAAGGCTCAAGTGAGCACCCATTCATTTTCCTTCTTGTGTCTTGTGTAAATCTTTTGTCTTTTAGTCCCTTGATCATCTAGTGAGAGAATACCTAGAGCCGTACTTCTAACCTGCCCAGTTCCAACAGAGTGGTATCAGAGCTAAAGATTCTTCTAGGTATTCCTTGTTTCATTGTCTAGTTCTTGAGATGGCATCAAACATGGTCCAATCCTCGGTTCCCAAGTTGATGAAGGACAACTATGAGAATTGGTGTATCCAGATCAAGGCGTTGTTCGGGTCGCAAGATCTATGGGAGATAGTCTGCGACGAGTATGTGGAACCCACTACCGAGCAAGAGGCTGACTACACTCAAGAGCAAAAGACTGCTCTGAAAGACCAGCGGAAGAAGGACAAGAAGGCCTTATTCTTACTCTATCAAGGGTTAGATGAGGCAAATTTTGAGAAGATTGCCGAGGCAACATCGAGCAAGCAAGCCTGGGACATCCTAGGCATGGTCTACAAAGGTGTAGATCAAGTGAAGCGGATTCGCCTTCAAACCTTGAGGGCCGAATTCGAGGCTGCTCGTATGAAGGAGGTTGAGAGTATCTCCGATTATTCTTCACGGTTACTTGTGATTGTGAATCAGATGAAACGGAATGACGAAAAGATCAGTGACATTTGTGTCATTGAGAAAATGATTCGGTCGTTGACACCGAAGTTTGAGCATGTGGTCGTTGCCATCGAAGAGTCCAAGAACTTGGAAGCTCTTAGTGTTGAAGAGCTTGTGGGGTCGTTGCAAGTTCATGAGCAACGGATCCAGTTGATGTCTCAATCAACTATGGTGGAGCAAGCATTGGAGTCTAAATTGACTCTCAATTATCAACAGAGAGGTCGTGGCAGAGGCAACAACCGTGGAAGAGGTCGTGGTCGTGAAAATCAACAAAACCATGGCTACCTCCCACAAAAAGAATTTGATGCAGGCCGAGGTAAAGGTAAGTACAAAGGAACCGAAAAAATGTAAAATGCTACAATTGTCAGAAATTTGGGCATTTTGCATCTGAATGTCGTAGCAAAAAGATAGATCGAGAAGGTCAGTCTAACTTTGCTGAAGCTTCAAATGCTGAGGAGGATCCCACTCTTCTCCTTGCACGAGAGGAGACACTCGAGCAATAAAATGTGTGGTTTCTTGATTCATGTGCAAGCAACCATATGTGTGGAAGGAAGGAGCTCTCTGATAATGCCCATGGTTCTATTAGCCTCAGAGATTCATCTAAGCTAGCAGTGGAAGGTAAAGGAAAGATTAAAATATTCCAAAAAGATAGTATGCCTCAATACATTTCTAATGTATATTATGTACCAAACATGAACATCAATATTCTTAGTATTGGGCAACTCCTTGAGAATGGGTACTCGATACACATGAAGAACTGCATGCTTAGTCTGATAGATGCAAGAGGAAGACCGATTACACGAGTTCAGATGGCCAAGAATCGGATGTTTCCTCTCCACCTCAAGACAACATTAGAGAAGTGCTTCTATGGACTCAAAGAGGATGAGTCATGGAAGTGGCATTTACGGTATGGACATCTCCACTTCCACAATTTGAAGCAGTTAACTTCTAAAAGCATGGTGCAAGGTTTGTCGTCAATTAAAGAACCAGATGACATATGTGAGGCGTGCACACTCGGGAAGCAACACCGGCACCCTTTTCCAAAGGGTAAGTCTAAGAGGGCATTGGCACCACTGGAGCTAGTGCATACAGACATTTGTGGTCCTCTCGAGCCTATATCTCTTGGAGGTAATCGTTACTTTATTACCTTCATTGATGACTATAGTAGAAAAATATGGATTTATTTTATAAAATAAAAGTCAGTTGCTTTTGATGTATTTAAACATTTTAAAGCTCGTGTTGAGTGAGAGAGTGGTTGTCAATTAAAAGTTCTTAGATCTGATCGAGGTGGAGAATACACATCGAACACGTTTAAGAACTTTGTAAACAGGAAGGCATTAGACAACAGTTTACAACAGCTTATACACCGCAGCAAAATGGCGTTGCCGAGAGGAAGAACCACACCATTCTTGAGATGGTGAGGACTATCATGAAAGAGAAAGGTCTGCCTAAAACTTTTTGGGCAGAAGCTGCTGCATGTACAACCTACCTCCTCAACCGAAGTCCAGCAAAAGCATTACTGGACCTGACGCCCCAAGAAGCATGGAGCGAAAAGAAGCCAAACACCTCCGCATTTTTGGGTGCATTGCATATGCACAAATACCAGAAGAGAAGAGAAAGAAGCTAGATGATCGTGGAGAGAAGTGCATCTTTGTCGGCTATAGTGGTAAGTCAAAAGCTTACCGACTCTACCCTCGTTCAGAAGAGGGTGGGTTGTTTTTATGGAGAGGAGAAAGAGTACCTCGTTCATAAGTGATGATGACCCATGAAAATGGAGAAAACTCAAGTAAAACTGCATAGGAAGAGTCCTAGGAGAGTTTTAGAGGTGGATAGAACCTCCATCCGGCTGGGGACGTTCCAAGGTTTTTGGAGATGAAGATAGAGTAAAAAAAGGATAGAAGAGAGATGGTTGCGGAGCCAGCCATGAAGAAGCATGTCGCGACGGATCGTGGGGACGCGACATGGGTTGTCGCAACGGCATATGGTAGTCGCGACTCTGAAGGCATGTGGATGGATATGCATGGGCTGTCGCGACGGTCTGGTCGGACACGACAACAGTCGATGGTAGAATGATTCACTCAATGCTAACGCATCGCCCATGGCCGTCGCGTTAAGGGAAATCGATGTTGTATCGATTCACTCAAGGCTAACGTGTCGCCCAAGGTCGTCGTGTTAAGAACAATCGATGTTGGAACGATTTAACGCCAACGCGTCGCCCATACCCGTGGTGAAAATACTTTGGAACAATCATGGAGTAGAAGAAGCCATGTGAGAACTAGAATCAACAATGAGACGGAACTATCCGGATCTATTCGGTAAGACATTCTTCCTCATACGATCATATGAATTTGGCGACCAAATTCTTTTGAAGGGGGGAGGATGTAGCAACTCTCAATATTTTAATTTGAGATAAATAATTAAATTAAAAAGAAGTGTGAATAAATTAAAACTCATTAAGTAAAAATAAGTAATGAGTTTTCATTAATGGTTCATATATTTGTTATTAGGCCAAAAGTAAGAGTTCAATTGATGGATTTGAGATAATAGGCAAAAAAATTGTAACTAAAATATTGATAAATTAAAAAGGGATAAAAAAATCTCTAATAAGACTCATAAATATATAGAAAAGAGTCGTAACACTATCCTAACTTGTTATCCATGGAATTAGAGTCCACCCTAAGCCAAATAGAAGGATAAATGCTAGGAAAATGCTAGATAAATATGGAAATTCAAAGTTGGAGGAAGAATTAGAAGTTTAGAGTGACTCTTCAACCCTAAACATACAAAACACCTCAATCTAATCCTTAGACGACCCTAATACTCATCTGAAGTCTCTTGGATGTGGGAAGGAAGGCTCTTGGACGAGGAATTCATGAAGAAGGAAGTCTAAAAGGGAGCTTCTTCGTGTATAAACCCTTGGATCTTAAAGCGCTCAAAGGTAAGTAATCTCTCAAGCAAAAGTTAATTAAACTCGACCCTAAATAGTCCATGATCCCAGCAACAAAAGCCCCATATTTTCCCCAATTTCTATCGATCTATCGTGTCAATTTCGTATTTGAAGTTCTGTTAAGAACATGTTTCCGACCCTTCATGTTTCCTTTTAATCTATGTTTACACTTTATCTCTTGGTGTGAGATTTTTACTGTAGATTGTACTCGAATTTATTAATCCATGTCCAATGTGTCATATTTTTGGTCCATCGTTAAGTAACATGTTCATAGCATGTTGATACCATGTTAATAATCCAATTACTCCTTACTGTCTATACTCATGTAAGTCTGGTTTCGTTTAAAATCAATTTTGTTATGTTACATCAAGTATCCAATTTGATTTTCATTTTTGAAAGCTTCTGTGTCAAGCCCTTGGAGGATTGGACCGCAATCCAAGAAGCTTTATTTTCCTTTTTGGGCTCTATGGGATCCCAGAGAATGCGACGGCCTGAGCGATCGCATTATCAAACGAGTCGCGACAAGGGATCACATTGCGTTCTTAATGCGACGGTACCCTATGTCGTGCTCTTCCGTGTCTGACCCAAAACCCCGTCGCGATTGCCTTAGCTGCGACTAGACAACACGTCACATTTTGTTCGGCAATCGATGGGTTACATCAATTCTCTTGAACACGTTGAACCTGACTATCGCAATTTGAACACGATCGGTACCGGCGTCGCGATTCTCTGTGTATTTTGAGAAAATCTAACATTCAATTAATCTTGCTAATCCATGCTCTTTAATCATGGTTAAACCCTCATAATGCTCTATGACGAACAATAACATCATGTTAATGAACTTTTAATAATATCCACATGATTTTATTATTAAAAGATATGTTCACGACTCTCATATGCTATTTTTTATTATCTCTCACATGCACACACCAAATATTACATTTTGCCATGAGATCTTACAGAAACCATCTCCATAATATATCTGGTAATTAATTTCAAATATTAATGTTAATTTCCCTATTATTTTAAATGAACTTGCTTCGTTTTATTCGCCTGTTTCGAATACCATTATCGTGCCCCTCTGCCATCGAGCACTCAAGGCAAGATGAGCAAATGTTTTATACACACTTTTCTTGACTTGGATGGACTCTCCGTTGAGAATACTCCTGACTGGACTAGGTAATCCTTATCAAGACCTCCGTAAGACTCTTTGGCTTGGCGGACGTCCATTGCCGACGAGCAGGCTGTACCATCAACACTCAGCATTATCCAACGGCCTTAGATTTCTCTCTTACGTTGAGATTACGCCGGACATCTGGACTGTGTTCGTAGCACGGCAAGTGGGCGGTTAGTGAATTCTACCAGACTGCCAGCACACAACTACGCGTGTTGTGCAACTGTTACTATCGCCTAATTTAACGACGTTTTATGTGCTTTGACCTATAGTTCTCGCATATACTTTGTTCGCTCATCTATTTGCATTGTCTATACTCTCATCTATTTCTTCTACTATCTCATCTAATTCTTAATACCATCTATGGTCATTTGATTGACTGTCAATAAAAACATGATCGATGTCAGGTAACATTATAAATGGCCCGGTCTGATCTTGGGAGGTGTGCCCAAAGTGCTAATGCCCATCGGAGTTTATTGACCAGAGTGTTCAGTATTACACTCAAGTGCTAGTTATCTCTATAATATAAAGACAATCAAAGTGCTATCTTGACTAATGTGCTATCATGCTATCGTGATGTGCTATCTCGTGATATGGGCATTCCTTTAACGTGTTAATTGTGCTATATTCTTTCTGAAAAGTACTATTATTCTCTTGCTATTATGTGCTATTACTCTCTCGTTCGTAATCTCTCGTTATCTTACTATACAAGACATTAATCACTTAAAGTATACATATTTTCGAGATATTAAGTCATACTGGGTGTTATCGCCCATTCTGTGTTATTTATTATATGTGTTTCGGGAGAGTCTGATAGAGAATACCACACGCATGAGGATAGGGACGAGCAAATGCATGAGTGACCCGATGTGATGTCATCCCGATGTCTTAGTATTAGTTAGTTTGTTTGTTTTATGCAAATAAAGTACTTTGGGTTCATAATTTTGGCTCTAAATTGGTGATTCTAATAGAGATTAAATGGTGTTGTTTAGAAAGGCAATAAAAGGGTTGGTGTGCAAATTGAAGATATCGATGTATAGTTTGAAGCATGCTCTATACCTTAGTGGTACAAAAGATTTATTACTTTTATGTTGACTCATGACTACTGTAGAAGCATGGATAACAGTTGTGTCTAGTTCCATTTCCTGAGTGATGATTCTATTATTCTCTTCATACTTTATGCTAACGACATACTTCTTAATTACATATATGCAAAAGTAAGAAATTGTTATGTGAGCGAGTCGATGTGCGATGTCAGCACATATTTAATCCCAATCAATATACATCTAAGAAAAAGTGTGACAACTCGTTCCACAAGTCTTGAAACAGCAACAGCACTTTGAAGGCCAGCTCCAACGTTTGATTTTAGAAATCATGATTCAGCTCCTCCAAACATATATATATATACAACACTATAGCTGCAGGTAAAAAAAGGAGAGGAACCAGTGAGACCTCTAGATTCTATTTCTAGACTCTTTCTCATTCAACTCTTTTTGTTTCCCTTCAATATATATAGATCGATCTCTACTTAGACATCAGAGAGTCAACCTCTGAAATTTTCACTCTGAAATTGACTTCGTGTACATGTTCAAAGGTGTAGCAATGCAACCTCTTGAAGACGGATAAACTTCGTTCCAAACCCGGCCCTCTCATCATAGGCAGATCTACGTAATATCTAATGAGAGTTACATGATCTTACTGAATTTCTAAAATTTCATTAAGGGATTCAAAATTTCTCAATATATTTACTCTGATTAGTAATTTTTTAAATAAGATGACTTCATTAAAATTTTAAAATAAATTTATAAATACATTTTATTCGTTAGAATAAAATTTGTACGTCTCTCGCTATCCCTCATCAGAATATAAAAAGATTAGGAAATTAAAGCACAGTATGTAGAGTTATTTTTTGTTTTTACACAAACTCGGTACGTAGAGTTGAACAGGTCAGCAATGAGGTCAAATTATACTGATTCTGTTGCATATATCGTGTCAAGAATATTTGTCTTCGCCTTGCCAGTGCAAAGCAACCAGACGCATGGGAGCATTTTAATGGACGGCGCCCGGTTCACACGATCTTGATTACGTTGTCGTTGAGTTGACTAAAATTAATGTTTTTATCTCGTTTTCCCACGCCGGTGTCTACTTATATATGCCGTACGATTTTAAATTTTTCTGGTGACTCATCATATTGAAAATTTTCTATTACAGATGTAAATTTTCATCATTAATAATTTCACTAAATTAAAAAAAAATATGTCTAAAATTACATTCACTAAACAAAAATTCTAAATACGTCGTAAAAAAGACGGAAAAAGCGAGACCATGCATGATATGTACATATGAGTTTATAGTACGTAATTCTACTTAATTATACGTTCTATATTGTTTCATAATAGACTTGATTCTTTAATTTTTTAAAAGGATAATATCAACCAACACACACGCACCCCGAACGATCGTCAAGATGCTGCATGTTATATATAAATATGAAATTATAAATATTATTTATATACTTAACCTGAGTATGATCAGACGTACATGATTATCATATTTCGACACCATCGTCAGATGGCTGCATGTATATTACGTCTTGAGTACGGAACAGGAAGAACATGGACTTGAGTTGTAAAAAAAACAAAAAAAAAACATGGACTTGGCCTCCGCAAGACTTTCTCAACGTGCTTCGTCATAGGGCGTCCAGTTTCTTTTTCTTTCTATTAATTGTGGAGTGTAGCGCGTACGTGTTCAAATCCTTCTTAATTAGGACTAATAAATCAAATGGTCGGATCTTGCGATGCCCAAGTTTTAACATCGGCATGCCCATCGACTATCCAACAGAAGAAGAACAAAAACATGGGATGCCTCGCATCTTTGGATATCATCGGAACTCGGATCATTTTTATCGTTATTTTCGAATAACGATATCTTTGCAAATATTCTTCTTTCACACCATTTATATCCTTGGGCAGCATTCATGTGTTTTCCTCTTCAACAGAAACTAAGCCATCGAGGGTAGGACGATGCGTACCACATAGACTGACATATATATGGCAAAAGGATTAGATGATGTCCCATCCGACGGGTTGTCGATGTTGAATATTGTCTTCCTATATCTACTCTGGTAGAAACCCTAATGTTTTCTCTCCGGGCATCAGAAAAAGCAATGCAAGATTGGCCATGCATGAACTCACCCACTGCCACCCACCCGAGTTCGAATGCTCTCTAGATATCAGAGTTTTTGCAGCGCGAGTATTAGGAAGGAATTGAGAAATACAACACTCAAAAGCCACATGATACAAGTGACGCATTTAATTAGTTTTTCTGAAAGTGAGTTCATATATACTAAAAACATCACATTCCCGCACAAACTGCAGAGGTTTAATTCATCTTTGACAGCTGCTAGCTGGGCAAGTTTATATATCATAGAGAACATTGCATGCATTCCCTACTGATCAATCTTTTAGAAGGCGTCCGCCGGCCACTAGCTAGCTAGCTAATCACTACTGAGAAATTAATAAAAGAGATTACAGATTAAAAGAAAAGGGAGAGGCTCTTTCAAGATATATGATAAAGTCGCTTGCATTAATCCTAGTACAATGGCAGGCATCCGACCCCCATTATATATATGTACGTAGGTCCTAATCCAATTACACATAATTAAATTTTCCGGCCAAGCTAGCTTGCTCAGTCTGCTCAACAAAGGAGGATCCCGGCCCTGATACTGCTGTTAATTTGTGATTTCTTATCACAAACATATATATATATATATGTTGTTAAAACAGTGGGAATAGGGCATAGAACATGATAATTCATCAACACGTACATCAGTGTAAATCATATGGAAATCATGATAAGAAGTAACATGTTCACAGGCACACCCCGAAAATAGAAATATAACATGAATATATTGATTATAAGCATGGTGTTTAAAGAATAATCAACAGACGAAAGAAGAATGTAGAGGCGTTCCATAATGGAACTCGTCTTAGAGAAAGTATTGCCCCCCACTGTACGGTGCGATTGGGGTCCGACAACCTTCTCCCAGAGTACAACCACAAACCACAAAATCGGTCTCGCACAAGACAGATATTTTTGTAAAATGAAAGCTATGTGGAAACTTAATCCTCTTAAACCGAAAGCATGGGCAGGAAGCATGCACCTAACACCAAAGAAAGCGTCCGACTGCGACCGCAGGAAGCCGAACACTGGGGAGCGACGGCGAAGACGCACCCAGATGGGAGGGCGGCGACAGAGACCTTGCCGGTGAGCAGTCCGGTGCAGGGAAGGGGAGAGAGATCGAGCAGCAGCGCGACGAGCGGTTCCTCCAAGAAGAGTCAACAGGCGTTTCAGAAAGCTGTAACCGCGATTAGGGAGACCTAATCGCTATATGAAACACCCCACGCCTGCACAAGCCAAGACGATGGGCCGGTTAAGGGAACTGGCCCAAACAGGCCCAATCTCTCCAAGAAAAGGGAAAAACACAAAAATTAGAGACAAAAGGTACCAAGGCAAGCCGACAGGACCATGCCATCACACGCGCGCGCGCCCGGCCCGGCGACGCGCGTGTGTGATATGGTCTAGTATACCCCCACCTTTGTCTATAAGACATAGGCACTGTTTGGAAACACTGTCGAAGAAATAAAAATCGGTGAAAGCCGATTTGACAGGCAAGAACCGTACGGTATCTGCTTTTTGACCTCGTCCACCGTGCTCTCCTGCAAGTGCATCAAAAAATAAAATAAAATAAAACACCGCCTTTTCAGCAAGACACAACACACCATTTTTTCAAAAAATTTTGGCAGCGGCCTTTGAGCAGCTTTTGTAAAAGTGGAGGGAGAAAAAATGTTGTGTCCATCTCTCTCTTCTTCCGCCGCAAATTGATGGAGCGTGGCTTTCAAAGTGGGTGAGAGTTGTTTGGAAACATTGTGATTTGTGTCAGAGTTTTTGAAATGAATATTTTTTCTCATCGTGTTTCCAAACGGTGCCATAGTCTTATGGACACTTGGGGTTATGAAGCCCTACATCTCCTTAGAGATTTCTCACATGGGACTAAGACCCTCACATAAGAGACAAAATTTGTACAACTTTTTATGCATATTTTTACTTTATCAAACTTTTGTGTTTCTTTCTCCCTTTCTTAAATTGCCCCTCCTAAAACCACTTTTTACCCAACAATATATATATTAGAGAATGCTATGCTCCCGGCACTGCCGGGAGCATAATTGCGCTGGAGGGGCCGCGCCCCTCCGCGCGCGCACCGCGTGGAGGGGCGGGCCCCCAGCATTTAATGCTTTGTTTGTTTTTTTTTTCATTTTTGTGCACTATTTGTGTGCACAAATGATGTATTTGTGTACACAAATACATCATTTGTGTGCACAATTGTAAAAAAAAAAAAATGCATTTAATGCTGGAGGGGCCTGCCCCCTCCACGCGGTGTGTGTGTGGAGGGGCGCGGCCCCTCCAGCTCAGCTGGGCTCCCGGCAGTGCTGGGTGCTAGCATTACTCTATATATTATGTAGAGAAATGCTATGCTCCCGGCAAGCCGGGAGCATAGGGATGCGTTTTGGAGCCGTGCTCCTCCACAGCGCACCATGTGGAGGAGCAGGGTCCCAGCGCATTAAATGCACTTTTTGTTTTTTATTTTTTTCACCCTCAAACATGCACACAAATACTCTTATAGTGCACACAAATAACTATGTAGTGCACACAAATTTGTGTGCATTTATATGTTATTTGTGTGCACTACATAAGTATTTGTGTGCACTATAAGAGTATTTGTGTGCATGTTTGAGGGTGAAAAAAATAAAAATAAAAAGTGCATTTAAAGCGCTGGGGCCTTGCTCCTCCACATGGCGCGCTGTGGAGGAGCACGGCTCCAAAACGCATTCCCAAGCCGGGAGCATAGCATTTCTGTACATAATATATAGAGTAATGCTAGGCTCCCGGCACTGCTAGGAGCCCAGCTGAGCTGGAGGGGCCGCGCCCCTCCACACGCACACCGCGTGGAGGGGCGGGCCCCTCCAGCATTAAATGTGTTTTTTTTTTACAATTTGTGCACACAAATAATACACAAAAAATGAAAAAAACAAAACAAAACAAAACATTAAATGCTGGGGGGTCCGCCCCTCCACGCGGCGCGCGCGCGGAGGGGCGCGGCCCCTCCAGCGCAGCTATGCTCTCAACAGTGCCGGGAGCATAGCATTTCTCAGGTGAAATAGTCACACACAGGGGAAGGTAAAATAGTCTGAGTTAATGAAGTATTCAATGTGTAAACATGACTGTAATATCATGTTAAAAGTCCAAAGTTGTACCCAAAGTTAACCCACATATGCCAGATTGATCACTTTTTTTTTACCAAGATTATAGAGAATGCGCCCACAAATATGATCCGATGTAAGATACCGATCGACCATAAGCTAGGGAAGTTTCTTAATTAGTATGAAGTCGATCTAGAGACTACAAGTGCCATGCATTATAAAAGAAGAATTGTGATATGTTTTAATTGATGTGTTAAAAGTTATTTTTAAAAAAAGTGTGTTAACTAAATCATTCTCCTTAACCAAAGGATAGTTCTCCAAAACGTGCTCAGTCGTCATCCGGAAACAGAATCTGCAAGAGTTAATCTCTGTACGTAGCTGTTAAAGTTTTGTTCTAAAAAATTCTAGGGCATCTCTCTCTCTCTCTCTCTCCATAGCCCCCAAATTGTTGTTCGGAGTGAAGTTGCTCATAGTATGGATTAGCTCGTACCAGGCATAAAGAGAACGGATCGGACTTCTATCGAAGGATTCGAAGGCACTTCCCCTCTCCATGCACCGTCCAAGCAAAAAGGTAGAGAAGGGATCCTCTCGCCACCCGGCAGGAGGGGAGCCCAGCAGTCACCACTGCGGTGGTGACGCGTGGGCTCCCACTCAAACCGACTGGAGAGGCGCCGGTGACCGGCCAGGGGGGAGTACCATGCGTCACCACCGCAGTGGTGACTGTTAGGCTCCCCTCCTGCCGGGTGACGAGAGGATCCCTTCTCAAAAAGGTAAGGGACTAATTAATAAGTGGACATGGTCGTCATCATATGAGAGTAGATATCGAACTAATACATATCTTAGATAGATAATAAGTTATGTAAATCTGAAAAAAGAAAGTACTGATCGATCGATCGGATGCAACCCAAGTTATATACCAATCATTTATTTGATTTTTTAAGAAATTCCCTGTAAGAACTTTACATCTATAATTTAACGTACTTAAGAGTCATGCTCTCCACTTCCTTCCCCGTTTTCTCTCTCTTTTCAAATTATATATAGTCATCTGATGTTAATTGATCGGATGGTTGAGATGTAATCCCAAAATTAAATGAAGGCAAAATGTTGTTCTGCCTGTTCATGTAATTGATACTCTTCTAATTATTATATGATTTGTTCTTTCTACATGTCAAGACAGAAATATCTCCATCGCATGGTATATATATGCATGGTGCCAAGACTTACGCACATATATGTTTGCCCTTTCCACTTTCATTGATCGGAAATCAGAGGGCGCCCGCACTTGCAAGCAACCACGGCGAGGTCAAATGGGCGGCGGTCCACCGCCCTGGTCAACCTTTGTTCCTCTCGCTTCTGTCAAAGTCAACCGTCTGTCTTGCGTCAACATACCAATTAGTTGTCTCTTTTTGCCCTTTTTTTTCTGATTTTCCCACTGGCTGTACGTGTCTTCTTCGGTTATATTCTCCAACCTAATTAGTTGTGGACACCCTATTTCACTAATGGGCCCAAAATGGCCGGCCCATTACCCAAAGCCGCTGACCCGTTACCCAACCCGCCAGCATCACCTCTGGCCCCTCATGGGCTGTGCAGGAGAAGGCCAAAAGGCCCACTCAAAGAGCCACCGAGGCCCATGCAGAGGAAGCTTATCTCACCCCATAAAATTGGGGGGTGAGATTAAGCTTGTGTGACACCTCCCAAAAGGGGGTGCCAAAAAAGGAAAAAGGTGGTCTGCCACCTCTCATGCGTAGGGGCTATATTGGGGCCTTCTCTTCCCATCTAGAACCAAGGGGGAAAGGGCCAGCAAGGGGATCACGGGAGAGGCCAAGAGAGGAGGCTGGGTGTGGGTTTTTCTGCACCAAGGAGAGGAGGCTTTCACCAAGAGAGCAACCAGCAGAAGCAAGCTCCTGGCGGTTCCTGTTCAAGGGGAGTTCTCCATCCGTGAAGAGAAGAAAGAGAGAAGAGGGAAGAGAAAGGTGAGAAGAGAAAGCAAGAGAGAGAGAGGTCCTTGTTTTGGGGTCTTCTTGTCTTGTCCCATCAAGGGAGAGGAGAGGGAGGAGATGCCACGTTGAAGCTTCCTTCCCCCATTTTCTTGTACTTCTTTCACCCATCTCATGAAAGCATATTATCTTATGCACCCCTTTTGGGTATTTTATGTGAATGTGTTATCCCTTTTGCATTCATTGCATGCCCTCCTCCCATCCCATCTTGGGTTTTAAAATTTTTTCTTTGCAAATGGGGTTACGGGATGGGGTTACCTCTTCATAGAGGTATGTCTCTCTCCCCTCTAATACCTCATATGAGGCCCAAAAGCCTCCCATACCTCAATAAATGAGGTCATGGGAGTATGGGACTTCATGCCCCCACTTAATACATGCAAAGCATGCTAAACCGTTCCCCTTAATAGGCCAAACCCCTTGCTGTTTTCTTTATGTAAAAGACCGGTTTTCTACTGTTCCAACCGCCCCTCAATGGTCCCCTTTGTGGTCAATGTGTATGCCCTTGGTAATGGTCAAGGGATTGAGCAAGCAATGCTCATATCCCCTTGTCTAAACACCTTCTCCAAGAGACCCATCCAAAGAGTCCATTAAGCCTTGTTCGCCTTAACCAAAGGATAGTTCTCCAAAACGTGCTCAGGCGTCATCCGGAATCAGAATCTGCAAGAGTTAATCCCTGTACGTAGCTGTTAAAGTTTTGTTCTAAAAAATTCTAGGGCATCTCTCTCTCTCTCTCTCCATAGCCCCCAAATTGTTGTTCGGAGTGAAGTTGCTCTCATATTATGGATTAGCTCGTACCAGGCATAAAGAGAACGGATCGGACTTCTATCGAAGGATTCGAAGACGCTTCCCCTCACCATGCACCGTCCAAGCAAAAAGGTAAGGGACTAATTAATAAGTGGACATGGTCGTCATCATATGAGAGTAGATATATATCGAACTAATACATATCTTAGATAGATAATAAGTTATGTAATCTGAAAAAAGAAAGTACTGATCGATCGATCGGATGCACCCAAGTTATATACCATCATTTATTTGATTTTTTAAGAAATTCCCTGTAAGAACTTTACATCTATAATTTACCGTACTTAGAGTCATGCTCTCCACTTCCTTCCCCGTTTTCTCTCTCTTTTCAATTATATATAGTCATCTGATGTTAATTGATCGGATGGTTGAGATGTAATCCCAAAATTAAATGAAGGCAAAATGTTGTTCTTCCTGTTCATGTAATTGATACTCTTCTAATTATTATATGATTTGTTCTTTCTACATGTCAAGACAGAAATATCTCCATCGCATGGTATATATAGCATGGTGCCAAGACTTACGCACATATATGTTTGCCCTTTCCACTTTCATTGATCGGAAATCAGAGGGCCCCGCACTTGCAAGCAACCACGGCGAGGTCAAATGGGCGGCGGTCCACCGCTCTGGTCAACCTTTGTTCCTCTCGCTTCTGTCAAAGTCAACCGTCTGTCTTGCGTCAACATACCAATTAGTTTCTCTTTTTGCCCTTTTTTTTCTGATTTTCCCACTGGCTGTGTGTCTTCTTCGGTTATATTCTCCACCTAATTAGTCTTCCCTCCAGCTTACGTAACTTGCTCCCACGTGTAATTTATGTCCATACATATATATAGCATTAAATATTATAAAAAAGACATATTATATACACGTATCATAATATATATATTTACATCCTCACCATGGTAAGATGCATGCATGCATGGCTGCAATATATATTCTTGGCCTCGTAGAAGACTTTCTAAACGTGCTTCACACAATGTCCTTTCTTTCCTTTGTATATATATTATCACGTTATTGCTCGATCCTAAGCTCAGATTTTTTTCATGGATATTTTTCTAACGAAACATTAATGTTGATTAATAACAATATTCTCATATTAAATTTCACACCATATCATGAGATATTAATTCATTCTAAATAGACCAATTATGAGAGAGCACTTTTATATTCAAATATAAAAATGTTTTTAGAATAAATATTTCTCCAACAATATACATATATATGATCACATGATATCGCATTTGATGGGAATTTGACGGCGACCGATCTCGTACGTATGTCTTCCTAATTATGATCTGCTCGCAGGAGAAACCTGATCTTAATGGCTTTTCTCTCCAGGTCGGGCGCAAGATCGCTAGTGATCCTGAGATCTTTCAAGCTAGATTACTTTTAGTTCTAGCTCTCCATGCAGCTAGCCCTTTTTCTTGTCCAAATAATTAAATTGTTCTAATTGTACTAGTGCATGTACTAGTGCATAATTCACAATATTACTTGGTGCCTATATATATATGAAGAGGCAGTATTGTTGTTCATCAGATATTCGTATATGTGTTTTCCGACCTATCAAGTTTAATTTGCTGCTAGCTACTATGTGCTGTGCAGTTTGTCTCCGTTCGAGCAAGCTCTTCCATTGTCATTGGTCAACAGCTACTTTAGCCATTGACAAATCCGTAGCCAAATGACGAGTATATAAACGACTAACTTTAGCCACTGATATAAATTTGACATTTGTCAATGAATAACTTTAGACTAGATCTAGTCTAACCCAATGGATAACCCTCAAGCCAGCATACTCGCTACTCCACTTTGAGTTTATATATAACTCGTCCAGCACCTAGCTCCGTTGCTCAACCTTAAACTTATAATTTGGCCAACACCTCTGTTATCTAGCCTTGACCTTGTAACTTGACCAACACATCTATTGCTCAATCTCAAGCCTAGAACTCGATCAACACATCTATGGATAGGCCTTGAATTTATAGCTTGATCGGTCAGCACATATGTTGCTTCTTGGCCAGTACATTAATTTGTTGCTCAACCTTGAGCTTATAGCTCGACCAATGTATCTGTTGCTTATACCAAAGTTCTCGGGGCCCTCTAACACTCTTCCTTTTAATTTGGTTGCAATCCACCAACACATGCAAGCAACGTCGACGATCTTCTAATTTTGATTAGAAGGTCATTTGAGAACTCAGTGTTGCTTAAGATCCTAACATCTTTAATCTCTCTCTCTCTCTCTCTATCTCTCTCTCTTTCTATATATATAGTAGTGCTCCGGTATGACGGTGCAGCCCCGTCATACTATAGCACCCATCACGTGCATTCGGTATGCGAAATGCACGTCGCACATGGCCCTTGGATTTCTATCCAAGAGCCACCAGCTATAGGTACAGCGGCACCGCACCAAAGGTGACCGTCGTATTCTAACATTTGACTATATATATAACTTAAGAAGAAGTTTTGTAGAATCATTGTGAGATCTACTTTGTTATATGGCACGAGTGTTGGTAATACAAAATATGTGTAATAGAGATGAAGATACTGAGATGAATGTATGATAAGCCTAAGAAACATAAGATTAAAAATACGCTTATGTGAAGACTTAGGAATAATTCTAATTGATAATAAAATGAGAGAAGATAAAGTCATGTGATTTGAACACATATACTATCACCCTAACCTAAAGTCATGTGATTTGAACACATATACTATCACCCTAACCCAGTGCAAGTTAATAGATGATAATAAAAGAGTTCAAGATAAACTTAAAATAAAATAGTGCTATGTTATTAAAAAAGACATTGACTTCGTAGATTTAAATATAAATATAGTATTTGATAAAAATCTTTAACAAAACAAAATTCCTATTTCCTACCCAAATAATGGGATAAAGATCTGTGGATCACTCTCACCTAAAACTCCCCCCCCCCCCCCCCCCCCAATAAGACCTACAAGAGAAGGTTATACTTGATCATTAAAGCACACAATTATTTAGTATGGTAATAAGAAATCGAAATAATTTTTTAAGTAATTAACACTCCAAGTGTGATCAATCACAGAGACAATTTTGGTATTGCCTACGGAGTTCAGCCTAACCACTGTTTTCATATTTAACTAGATTATTATTTCTTATCCCTTTTCTAAATAGATCCGAGTCTTTTGTTTCACTTGTTTTGATGCGTAAACACTTGTATTAAAATTTTGTGAGAAACGTTTCCTTTGATAAATTCGAAGCTAATTTAGGCGGCATTTCCACACCTCTGTACATAATTTGAACTTTATGATGATTTTGGCCTGTTAAATGAACGAATTTAAAAAGGAAAATGTGCTGATATCATCACTTATTCAAGATACATTGCGTAGAAAGAATTTAAGGTCAATTACAAGCAAGTACAGCAACACCATAAGTTAAACATTTCCAAATGCATCTGTTTGTGTTTCCAGCTGGGGGCATTCTTTTTCTTCAAATATGAAACTTGGCCCTCTCAGAGTCTATTTTCCTGCAAACTATGCTCTTTCTATTTCATGCCTCCTCATGTCCTTGGACCAACGTTCATCAGTGCATAAAATTCCAATACAAATTCACCCTCACCCCAATAACCCTCAAGAGAAGAAGGGCCATGATCAGTGAAAAGCAAAAATATCAAACCCCATTTTGAATCATGTAAGGTTAATTTCCTGAAGGTTCCCAAGTTTCAGATGTCAGGAGGCCAACCATGGCATCAGCTGACTCCGGACCATCGTTGTTAACACTTGGAATAATGTTGTCTGGGGAAAGAAGCTTCACAAACTCTCGAAGTTCGGGGAAGGAAGAATGTTCACTATACGGAACTTCATACCTGAAGAAACAAAGTAAATAAGGATTGCCCATCACAACTTGCAGGCAAACTGGTGAACATGTGAATCTGGAAACATAATGAACTGATAATGCAGCAACTTAAAGTAAAATGTTGCAGTAGGTCTTGTGGGCATACAGGAAACGAGTTTCAGTTTCTCCTGTTTTGGAAATTGACGAGATCATCACACAAAGAAAAGCGAAGTATTACAACCAAACACAAAAAGGAGGAATAAGCAGGATCAAAAATCAGATATTTTTCATGAATTACCATGAGAGTGCTCAAAAACCTGATATCTTTATGTTCTTTTGTCACAAAGAAAGGCTATCTGCACATCTTCAAATTGTAGTCACATTCGTTTCTCAGTTGACCTTTGGAAAATTACAGCTCTTGATGCTGAAGCTATCACTGGAGCACACAGATTTTCAAGGAACTTTAAAGTATCATATTGTTCTTTTCATTTTTATAATTCATAGCTGGAAGCTACCATCAGTTTATTTTTCTGAAGTTTCACTAGAGAAGTGAGGGAAGACTGTTGAAAGATTAGGATCACCTGATAATGGTTCCTTGCTGCCACCTTCTCCCTGGAGACCTTTTCTTCCCTTTCCCACAAGTCCAACCAGTAGGAGAAAAAGCTACTATGAGATTGAATTGATTCTGTCATTCACAATGAAATGTGTGATAAGAATGCAAAAGAGTTTCGGAATGGTAAATACATTATAAAATTGCGAAACTAAGCTATGCTGTTAATTACACCAAAACTTACAGAGTATTGTTTCGTTATATGTTTCATGCGTTTGAAGCTTGCAATAGTCCACATAGGGACAACATGAATGTGACTCTCCATTTCATTCACAGTAAACCACTGCAAATCCTCTTCAGGAAGGCCCAAGCACTGCAGCAGTCGAAGTTTTGCCGCACCAACATACACTTTTTTCCTCAAAACTCTAGCAACTTCTAAGAAAAGTCTCTCCTTTCCTGTGTTCAAATGGCAACAATAGCAACAATATCTTGAAATATTAATTAGCATACATAGAAATGTGGCCTTGTTCCTCACCAATCATAGAAATGTGGCCTTATTCCTCACCAATTGTATTGTGTTGTACATTTCATATATAACATTGTGCAATATTTTCCAATGGACAGTCGAAAGGAGAGGCAGTGTAAGAAGGGAAGAGTGAGGAAGGGGGTGAGAAAGTGATTAAACAGTGGATGAGAGAGAGAGAGGAGAGAGAGAGAGAGAGAGAGAGAGAGAGTACCAATTGTGTAGCTACCAATCAGGAAAAGAGTTTTGGGGTTAAATGCTTCAGCTTGAATTGCCTCAATTACGAACTGTATCACAGCTTCTTGCTTTGGAAAATCATACTGAATAAAACCGTGGATTGAAGTCAAGCTCACAACCTATTAGCATGGAAAGTATAACTCAACCCGATGTCATAGAGCACATTAGTTACCTGGGGATTACAGTAAGTGGTATCCAGGATGAGTGTGTGAACATGACATGATCGCAAAATAAGACTTCTAGACATCTCCTCACAGAATCGAAAATCACCGGTGTGTAACACTGGCTAATACATAAAAGTAAAGGAGGTCATCAATTTCAAGAACCTAGCAACATGTTGTCTAAGAAAAGGACGGTTTACCACAATAGATAACAGCAGCAAAATCAGGCAGAGTTAACATCCACATTATGAACATAAAGCACACACCTTACCATTCGGAGACTCAAAAAGAATAATTATAGATCCAGGGCAGTGGTTTGCATCCAAACAAGTTAGATCAACACCTGCTATAGTGATTTTTTGGTTGAGTGGTAACACATGAAGTCTCTCCCATGGTATGCCAATCTTCAAATTTAGAAGATGTGCTGTAATAGAGGAGCAGTAAATCTTTCCATGGCAAAAATTCCTGGTAAGACCTTGATAGTCTGCATAAGCACATCAGAAGAAACTATGAGAATCAAGTGATGATATTTCAACAGAAACATAAACTCCAATGCATGGCCTTTTGCAGTGGAGCAAAACAGTAATGGTAATCACTAACCAGTTCTTTTTACGAGATCCAATATTTCCATATATTGCTGATATCTTATTCATTATTCTGCTTTATCTTTTGCCTAGCTTAGCTCTTTTTGCTTCACAAATGCCTTTCAGTTTAGTTACACATCTTCCTTCTTGCCAAATAGCTTTGTATCTATGATGAGATGCCTCCCATTTGTAAGAAATTTTGCCAATTCTGTTCAGTTTACCTCTTGGCCATTAGAATTATGAACTTTCAAAATCTTTGCATGCATTTCTTATTCTTGTCACTCACAAGAACATTCACAAGAAGGACAAACACTAGCATTGCCGAATTCTAAAGACAGTATTCACCTGCCTGCTAAGCTATTGCTGTAGCACAACAAAGGTAGCTTCATATTTACACCCAACAAACAAAACTGCTCTGACATCAAAGACTCCAAATTCCAAATCCAGCAACATTAAGTATTGGTATGACGATAATGACCAGATGATTAGCTTGAAGAACCATTCTTCAACATTCTAATAGATCAGAAACTTGTCTCACATCCAGATAGATCAAACAAGGAAACAATAAAATCATCATTTCATGTTTTCCTTTTCATGAACATGATAAAATATCTTATCTCAAGTAACTAATCTAATTATTGTTGTTGGAAATGTCCCAGTGAACAAGAAATGGGTAATGTCATAAACAAAAGAGCTGGAATTAAGAACCCCAGCTCGGAGAGGACTCCCAAAGGCCCTTACACCACTCTACTATGTGGCACTGAGTAAGAGACTAAGAGTGGCGATATTTTTAGGACGGAACCATAATTGTTATCCCTCTTTATTTATTTTCTTGTTTTCTCTTGATGCAGAGGGCAAGAATGCAGAACAGAGGGCTAATATGTCGAGAACATCAGAAAAAGACTAGACTTTTTATAGTGATAAATAGACCTGGCTTCACTTTTATATCCTGATAGAAGTTTTATGAACTTACGGTCAAGATGGAAGTGTGTGAGAAACCAATGTGAACAGTCTCCTCGTAAATAACGAAATGCATCCTGTTTATGAAAACAAAAGTGTTAGGAACCAGCTACTACATTCACAGGTAATGGAATGCATCCATTTTGCAAAGTAAATCTTAGGAAGAGTATATATCACATGACATAAGAACATCTTTCATCATCATGCCATGAAAATAGAGCATTCATAGTCATCCACGAAGGATGTGGTGGATATAATTGTCAATGAGATTGTCCGCATGCATTTATAAGCATGCACAAGAAAGGAAAAAGAGCGCTTAGGACCACTGATATGATAAACATTTTAGCCAAAACAAAGCAATTATAGGGAAATACGCAAAGTAGGATGTGGCATTCAACATCAATTTCTCTAACGTTGATATTTCTTCCTATTCATATATTCATGCTTCTCACATCTATCTGGAAAACCATCTTCCTAGACAGGATGCAGGCAAGAAGGTTGTTAGGAGTTTTCACTTTAAATGTCAGATGGGTGTCTAAAGACAGTTAATCAAAGATTCCTCCTCCCAAAAAGGAAATTAATATGATCTTCTATGTGCAAAAGTGGCCCTATGAAAGATACATATCTACCACGAAGTTCATGCTACTCTCCCAGTGGGAGATCTTGGGCTGATTCCAAGGAGCATGCTTCTCCCCAAGGAGGATCCCAAAACCAAAAGGACCCAGAGAAAATATCGCAAATCAAATTTTGTAGGAGTTGAAGGATGCTATACCACTCGAAACGGTGTTCCTGGTATACAACACCAAGAAGGAATATCTTTGAATCTCCCATTGCTCTTGCAAATCCTGCCAGTGACTGCCTTACGCGTGGCAGATTTCTTGATCCTCTCTACTCTGTTTGATGCTTCAGTGGAGCCACAACTCTGAGGTGTCTTACTGTCTCTACATCCACGGTTTCGATCAGCAGCCGAGCCTTGAAAATATTCTGTGATCAACTTGTTTCCAGATAACTGCCTTGTCTTGTCATTAGCAGCTGCTGCAGCTGCTTTAGAAACAACTACTTGTGAATTGTCCTTATGACTATTTCCCTTCCGCAACTCATTTAGCGCATGTACAATCTTCTTCCTCGGACCAAGGGCAGCAATACCTAGATTGAGCAGATCCTGCAATGATGCAATTTGTCATAGTGGAACGGATAATGCACCTTTTGTCCAGAATTTTCGGGAATCAGAATCACATAAGTATAGATGATGAGTGGCGTCTAGAGGGAATCAGAATCACATAAGTAGAAAATTTGCTAATTTTCTTCCTATGTATGAATGCAGAGAGAGAGAGAGAGAAGAGACATTTCTATTAGTTTTGTTATAACAATACCTCCTCAGTTAGCCATTGCAGGGTATCCCAATCAATCTCTTCCCTAACAAATGCTTCTTCATACTTGGATAAACCCAACATTCTTAACCATTCTATAACTGGCACAGCATCGGTAGCTGGCTGATGCACACATGGTTTACTTGCATCAGTGGAAATTTGCACCTGCAAAAATGCAGTTAACTTTTGCTCAATGACGACAGATCGTGTAGTCATAAAAGCATACTGTTATCTCACAAGAAGGTCAAAATCTGAAGAGAGACACTATAAAATTTTGTATACTTCTCCCATCCAAGGATCCATAAGCACAAAATGCTAGTTTAGAAAGAACATTCTAGTTCCACATTCAAAAACTAAGACTAGACACAGATGTCATGGAAGCATGTAAAGCTTACATAGATGGTCATTGCACATGATAAAGACAAGGAACTACAGACTTAGTACAAGGAAACACCACTGAAATAGGGTGGGGGTAAATGGAGAGGGGAACCCTCACTTTTGACACAGACACAGCCCTGCTGCTTACAGAATGAACATTCTGTTCACTGGTGCACAGTATGCAGGCATGAGAATAATGCATTCCAGCTAAGATACAACATGAACATCCAACAAACTTTTCATGTTAATCGTCACCTTCTTAAATCGTAAAACATCCAAGTTTCTTAATTTAGACCAAAGCAGCTAATGGACATAAGAAGATGCTCACCAACCATGAAAGACCATTGTTAAAGGTTGGAATTCTAACCCAAAACCTAGGCATTGAGTTGATGGAATCCTCTACATATATAGAGGTGAAACTCCCACGGATTTCTGACACGGGACTAAACCACAACAATCATGCAAGGCCTCTTCTCTCAAACCCTAACACCTAAAGACTAGCTCTAACCTCCACCAGACAGAAAGCCAACAATTGGCATTGGCACCGTCTCAGTGTCTCTGCATCAGAATATACAGGTACGACACAGGGAGGGGGGGGGGGGGGGGGGGGGGGGGGGGGGGGGAACAAGAGTTACCTTCATATGTTCCTCTTTGTCAAGGCAAACATTTGTATGAGCCAGCCTCAGCTCCTCCCCCAAATCCGTAATGTCAGTCCCACATAAAGGACACTGCACCGAGTCTTCCGCCAACACTGCCAGGTTCTCACCACTCACAGCATGCCGCTTTGCGAAGGCGATCCCACCATCCTCGTTCTCTTCTTCATGCATTGCCGAGCAAAGGTTCATCAACTCGTTCAGCTGTGTCCCTGCTTCGAAGCCCTCACTCTCATCTACTCCTGATGTCTCAAAGCTGGAACCCAACAATCTGCCCTCAATCGACATGGAACAATAGCTCCCCCTCTGCGCTACCACCACCTCGTTCTGCCAACAAGCGTCAGTCTTTCCGGACTGAGGTGCTTGAGCTCCTGAAATCTCCACTTCGGACACAATTGGCACAGAAAACCCCATCTCTTCCTCTTTACCTCCGCTACCCCCTTCACACCCATCGCTGCCCGTAATACCCTCATTTCCGGCACTCACTTCTCTCTTCTCGCCACATCCAGCGGACGGAGGCTCCATTCCTTCAAGACATCTTCCGTTTTCCTCGACCAAGGCCGCGCCTTTCGTCTTCCTCTCCTCCCCATGGCCTCCGGCGGCACCGGAACCGGACCGGACCTTCTCAGGGAAGTCCCGGTTTTCCTTCCCAGCCGAGAACGACGAGGACTTGGCCCTCTTCGGGGGCCGATTGGCAGTCCTGGAGGGCCTTAGGGGATCGGGGCCGGCGTGTCCCTTCTCCTCCCTCTTCTTCGTGGCAACCGCGTGGGCGGAGGGGATGAGGGTCTGGGCGAGGGAGACGGCGCCGAAGGGGTCCTGGAAATCGTCATCGTCATCGGACATGGCGAGGGTCAGGGAGAGCGTTTCCGGCGGCGCCGGCGGCCTGGGGTTGAAGAGCATCTCCTCCTCTTCTTCTTCTTCCCTCTTGGTTTTTTTGAAGTTTTCTTCTAAATTGGGAGGGAAAAGTAGAAAACAGAAAACAATTCTTGATAAACCCCTCTTGATATAAACAATAGCTTTCTCACCTTTTCTTAAGATATATTTACTTTTACATATCCACATCTGGCGTCCCAAGGCAAGATGGATTCCTTACCAGGACAGTGGGAAACGGATTATTAAACCACCCAAAATCTAAACCGACCCGTCAATCCGATCCGACCCGAGTTTTAATATGTAGGGTCATAATTTTTAGAACCAAATCAATTTTACGTTGGACCGTTTTAATTTGAACTTCCAATTTAGTTGAATTAAGATTTTTTTTTTCAAAAAATTCGACAAAGACCTGACCTGCCCAATTTAATTTAGTTTCAACCCAACCTGACCCATGATTTTTCCCCCTTTTTTTACTGCAATAGGGGCCCAATTTGTCGTACTTTGATCCGCTCGAGATACGGATTATAGCACCTTGATACGACATAAAGATCAGATATAATCAAAATTAGAGTCAAATAACTTTTTACAAATTCTAGGGCTTGCCAAGTTGCTCTACTTTTAGTCCGGTTATAAGGCATATGATAGATGAGAACATCCACATATAGGTAGCTTACATGCCATGATAATTTGTAATTTTTGTGCAAATAGTTGTCAGAATAGTTTAGGATGCATGTGCAAAATTAGTGATGTATTATGTATGTTGTGCACCCCAAAGCCCAAGTTACAATTAGATTAGATACCTCTTGTTCAGGTTTTTGGGGGAGGATAGATCATTCAATTGTCACATAAAAGAAAGCAAACATGTTCTGGAAAGGTAGGAAGATCTTCTAGCTGCAACAATGAAGAAACACAATACAGCTGTTCTGGCACAGTGACATAACTTCTGTATAGGCAAGAGGATAACTTTTGTATACACAAGTCCTAGGAGGGAACAAAAGAAGCACCAGAGATGAGCTAATACAGATTACTCCAGAAAGCCAAAAAAAAAAAGGGATTTTAGTAATGAAAAAAAGGGGGTGGGGGAAAAAGAAGAGGACTGCTAATTTCATGGCGTATGAACAAACAGCATCATGTTGCACCCCACATTCTAGGGATGGATTAAAAGAGTGGCACGAAAATGTGCTACTCTGGAGTAATGTGGAACATGTGGTAACTCTTTTGGTAGCAGGATCTCCATCTGATGTCAGAACCAGTGAGAGGAATAAACAGAGGGAGGAAAAATAAGAGAGCCTCAGAGGTCATAGTCGATGTCAGACATGTTTTGTGATTCTGATCTTTCAACCAAGTGCCCTGCCTCATCATATCGATCAAGGTTCTTGCATGGTGCCGGAAAGATGGACCCTATAACACGTCCCTGAACAAAAGCACACTGGAAGATGTGCTTCTTCTTGTAGGTTATCCCAACCGACATATTACGGAAGCTAACACCCTTCACAGGGATGTTTTCGCTGCCCTGAATTCGGACCGGGACCCGAACCCGCTGTCCGTGGATCCCAGTGTAACTTATGTCATTGATGTCTGGAAAAGCCTTGGGGTCAAAGCCTTCATCCGGATGCTCGTTGTAGTCGGTCTTGATAATGATTCCTACCCGAACATTGTCAAATATCAAGTTTCGGAAGGTGATGTTATGGATGTAGGCCCCCCTCCCAGCGGCGGTCTTGATCCTCACAGCCCTTCTCGAGTTCCATACAACAACATTCTCCACGGTGACATTAGAGATCCCACCAGACATCTCACTGCCAATTGATACTCCAGCACTGCCAAGATTTTTAACCACAAATGCTCAATCAATTTATGTAACATGAATTGTCTAAAATCAAGACTTGACAGGTGATATTTGGGCATAGCAACTCAGTTTATTGTGAACATAATGAAGCAAGTCAGTTAAAACTCAGACAAATGCAGGGTGCAAATTGTCTAACTGAAGGTCTGTGATTTGTCCTCTAAAATATGGAGGCCCTGCATCACATTTACAGATAGAAAATAGCAAACACCATATACACAATTCAAGTAACTGCGGGTAGTTCACATGGGAAGAATCATCTCTAGCAGAGCACTCTAACCAGATTGGTAAGCCCACATCAGTATTTGGCTGAGGTATCCAACGTCCTAACATGCTAAAGGTACTCGTCACAAATGAACATAGAAAAATGTGAGATATTGGTTCAATGGCAATGGAGGAGCTCTTAGGAACTAGATGACTCAATGACTAACTAAAGGATGTAGTGCTTCCTAAAAGCAGAAGGAAGAAGTGAAATTTCTTGCCCAATATGGTAGATTTTCGCCATTGTTTTAAATTGCAAAGCATAACTGCTTCAATTCTTCCTTGTTTCCAAGTCTATCCTTGAATCTGAATGAGCACGAGAAAGATTTGGTTTCCAACATTTATGCACATAGGTGAAGATGCACCAATCTGGGATATCCTGGTTTAGCATGTTCCATAGAAACACGCCGAATGAACAAAAAATCTACTTACAGTACCATCCAACAGTTATGATTTTGTGGTACATTATATTTAATATTGTACAAACAGTAACATTTGCGCTATAATGTATGTGATAGGGAATTTTGTAATTAATTCAAAAAGATATCAGTTCCTTTCAGTGAGAAGTGAATGACACACATTGGTGGAGTCACTCGCAAAGTGTGGTGCTTAATTAACTTTCAGAAAAAAACTGTTGTTCCAAGAAAATCAAGCAAATAGGAGAAATCTATGGACACTGGACACATGGACAGCGAAAGCATCAAACTTGCACACATTGAACGTGGTACTATTCCACTTTCAAAAACTTGCACACATTGAAGGTCAGTGAACTGCAATATGAACTCTGAAATAAATGCCTTCATCTGGAAGCACCATAACAGGGAATTCTCCAAACAAGAAGCAAAATTCTACTTACTAAGCTCCAGATGTTATGAGTTTTGCAAGGTTATAGAAAGAGCTTATATGATGTCAACCAAGAAAGAGAAAGACTGACAATATATGAGTGAAATAATGCAGAACATAATATATTGCACAGGGAAAACCAGTTAAGAGTATAAGAATGGTGCCCTGGTTTAGAGGTCGGTCACTGCATCCTTTTTTCAACTTTTCTTGGTTGGAAACTAACACCACTAAGCTTTTTAGAGTTTTCCTTTAAATTCCTTTTAAACCTGATCTCCTGGTGTTTAAACCTGAGTAGAGGTCACTGCATCTATTGATACAAATACAAATATTGAAGTTTCATGGATTAGAAGCAGAGTATCTTTGCAACAGACTCAACCTCCATCCAGTTCTTTGGACAAGTTCAGGAACAAAATGAAAGGATCTTATATGAGGCCTTGCTAAAGAAAAATCATACTGTCATCAGCACAGATAAGCAAACATATGGAACAGATTCAAAAAAGATAGAAATAAGAGTGTGCGCATCCAACAACTGAAATCCAAATTACCATACCCCATCACCCCAAAAAAATGTCAGTGTGAACCTTCAGATGGTAATTAGAGTGCAAACATTTCATACTAGAGAGAATTATTGAAAAGCCAATTCTTTCAAAGAAAAGAATGTCATGGTCCTCCCAGAAAGAGGGGGGGGGAAAACGCACCTCACATTAGAGCGAACAACAAGATTACGTATTAGAATGTTGGTAGATGGCCGGCCATACTTAATTCCATACTGATCCCAACCGCTCTTTATTGCTATTCCATCATCCCCCACAGATATGTAACAATTCTCAATCAGAACATTCTCACATGAGTCTGCATGATCATAGTTTCAAAAGACATCAGAAGATAAAAAAACCATAAGCAGCAGTAACCTCTGTATATTTCAAATACTATAGTTTCTCCATGCACCCAAAACTTCACAAGTACATGCACCATTTTATGTCTATTTAATCACATGGAACAAGATAAGCTTACATATGCCACTACAAGAAAATCGTAATGCAAGATGAAGTCAAGTACATTAGAAATTGGTGCATTTAAACTAGATAGTTGAGCAGGATGACAAAATGTTGACCTGACCTTCTGGGAGATAGCCCACAGGTCATTGCTAACAACTGATTTTCTATGTCATTCAGTCATACGACATCTTTTCTCTTGAATAGCCATACTAATAAATGATAGTTATAAGAAAATTACATGCAAATTTGTCTAGAATATTTGGATGTTTAACCGTGAAACGATTTGTTCATGTAAAAATACTTAAAGACATAATGTCACAAATAATACCTCTCCTAGAAAGACATGTCATGAATGCCCTTTGTGATGTCATCTACACCCCTCCTATAGAAGCATAGTGTACATACATGCCCCTCAAGCAACAACAAAAAGGGTAAACATGGCATTTCTTTTTAGGTAGAGGATTTTCATGATATTATGATTTTGGGAGATATTTATGCAGTTAGGGTTGGTAATGCAAAAGCCCAAAGCCTTTTAGCACTATAAGAAGAAAATTAATAAAGACAGAAATAGCAACTGCAATTGCGGTAGCTACAAGAGTAAGATACTAGGATGAAAATTTGTGTACCTGGATCTATCCCATCTGTGTTTGGAGCCTGATAAACAGGAGCTAAGATTGTAAGATTTGCAATAGTCACATTCTTGCAATCATATGGATGAAGTGTCCAGAATGGAGAATTACGTAGCGTTATATTTGATATTACTATGTTCTGCGACCACATAAGCTGCACAAGAGGACCCCTTGTGTGGTTGAGTACTTTTTGACGATATTTAGTCCACCATGCTTTACCTTGCCCATCAATGGTACCATTATGACCTGCAGAAAAAAAGAATACACCATCAAAATGGACATTACATCCATGTATTTGGAGTGCGACACTTGTATAACGTTAGATTAAAAAGGTAGCTAAATTGATGCCTAGGCCCCCAAAAGTGGACGCCTCGGCTAAATTGATGCCTAGGCCCCCAAAAGTGGATGCCTCGGCCCAGCGTTAGAGGCCCGCTTCCCTTGTCCGAGCCCCAGGAAAATTTTGCGCCCCACCTCTCAACAAGGGGGCACACCACACCGCCCCCCAAGCCCTCCCATCTCTCCACCAGAGTTCTGCAGTTGGGTATCCAATGAGGCAGAAGGAGCAAAATCTACCATGAGTATGAGATAATATGTCCATTTGGAAAAGATTTTCCATGTGGCAAGGTTCCAGGATGAATATGAGTGCAATTTCCACTTGGAAAAGATATACTACAACATAAGCTGCAGACCGAATCCGAAATACTGATATTCCAACCAGATTCCAATAAAAATTATTGGATTCGGAATTTAAAAAATATACAGATAGATTATCAGAATCGGATGTTCCAATATGGTATCGGAATCGGAATCTATTAATTCCGAACCATTATCCGATTAGAAATCCGATAAGGATAAAAGTAAAAAAATTAGCCGCCCATGTGGGGCGGGAATTCAAATTTGAGAAGGGTTTTTGGGAAACCCAAACATTGCCCGCTCCCCTCTCACCCGGCCCCACCCAAAACAGGAAACCCGACCCCCATTGGCCATCGCTCTCTCTCTCTCTCTTTCTCTTCTCTACAGTGCCCCCTCCCCGCATCGGCCACCCATCGCCGCTGCCTCCGCACAGCACAGCCTCACCGCAACATATCAGAGGTTGCTGCTGCCACTGCCGCCGCAGGCACATGATGCTGCCACCGTACTGGTAAGTTTTTTAGTGCATTTTTTGTTCCAGTTCCGATTCCGGTAATAGTATCGGAATTGGAATGGAATCAGAATATAGTTGTTCCAATTTTATCAGAATCGGAAGCATCAGGTCATTATTGGAATCAGAAACCCATGTTTCTGGATCCAAATCCAACCCAGATGCACCCCTACTACAACACAATAGTTTCCATATCAGAAGTGAATGACCAAGTTGGCTTCCAGATAAACATTTCATTAAACATGTTCTACAATCTAATTCAAGAAGGGAGGCACTCCCCCACCCCCCCACCCCAAAAAAAGAGCTAAAGGTGCACTAATCCTAATCAAGGCTGAGTCAGCCAGGATAAGCCTGGATCAAACCGAGATTGGCCGATCCAATCAGTCTTTGACCAACTGATCCAAGTGCCTATCCTGTGTATTTGCATCCTTGTAGTAACTTATAGATTAGATATAGACAACTTTAATGATTTAAGGAATAGACAATGGTTGATCACTTAAAACACCATAAACTGCTAAGGGAAAGGCATACAGTTAAGAATCACTGACCGATTGCCTTAATAAGTAAAAAGGAGTGGTAAATAGGATGCAAAAGTGTGTGACAGAACTCAAAAGGAACAATTAGGTACTAACCTGTTATGACAACATCTGTAAGATTTTGACCATGGATCAGACTCCCATATCGAGGTCCTTTGTGCTCCCTTCCATATCCATATGAAGGCAATGGAGGCATCAGAGGCCAACATGTCTCATCCTACAAGATGTTACTACATAAGAATATTTTTCAAAATGCAGGGTGAAATCAGATAGTTCATAAGAAGCATGAACCACAATTTTCCTTTCCAATGTCCAAAATATAAAGCAGTGAAATGCTACTACAAATTAAACCAAGTGAAACAAAAAAAATATTGTGCCCCTGCGTTTTCTAATAGATAAACACATGTATCATGATGCCATATAATTTCACAATAGCAAAATGGTAGTAAGAAGAGACTCAAAGCCATATATTCCTTTTCCAGAAGACTGATTGGTACATAATTTGGGGTGCATGATGGCCTGATCCAGGTGTGTGTGATGGCTGCAGAAGTAGAATGCCCTATGCCAATGGGGCGGCATTTGATGAATCCAGTAAAATCTAGGGATAAGTAAGATTTATTGAACACATGCATTCAATGCTTGCATGTGTTGAAAGTTTGAAATATGTCGTGAACCATTGTTTTCTCTGTTTGCTCTTCACAAAGGCATGGAAATACCGTAACATCTAACCAACAACTCATTATTGGATGGATGACCAAGACCTAATAATCCTAAGATTAGGACTCGAATAGGAACCAATGCTACCATAATCAACCTGGACAAGTCAAGATCAACATTAACAAGGGAGAAGTTTTGCCTAAATTCTACCTAAGAAAAAGAAAATGGAACACACTTGGAACCTATAAATGGTACATTAAATTCCCCTACACAACCAATGACATCATATTATCTCATAATTGCAAATCCTTGGACATGGCAACCAAATGCATCCAAACAAACAAATAGCTGATGACCACCAACAGCTGGAATGTCAATGAAATGGGAGAAGCCAACAGTCTGAACTATTGTCCTTCTTGGCAAATGAATCACAGAAGAACAGACAAGGAATCGAGAAGATTCTGAACGAACATAAACAATCTGTTCCGACAGTACAGAATATCAAAGAGGAGGTTTTTGGGAGGATCCAGAATCGGTCAACGAGCTGCAAGTACATGTGACAGTTATACAGTTGGGTACCCAATGAAGCAGATGGAGCAAAATCTATCATGAAGATAAGAAAACACTGTATCCGTTTGGGAAAGATTTCTGCACAAATACGAGGACATAGACCTCAGAAGTTATTTTGTTCAGTCTTTGGTTTCCAACAAGAGCATTTCTAATATCGTATAGATCTACTGCAACAAGATAGTTTCACGTTGGAAGTGAACATTTCGTTAAACGTGTTCCACAATCTAATTCTACTATGATAAGTGGGTCAGATTTGTCCCACGTTAATCAGAAAAAACACAGAGAAGAGAGTTCTGCCCTCACCTCTACTCCGAGGATCACCGCCCCTTCTGCCAGGAAGAGCGTCATGTGGCTGGTGAGGTTGAAGGGCCCGGTGAGCCAAACCCCGGCCTCCACGTTGAGTTGCCCGCCACCCAGAGCGGCGATCGCCGCCACGGCGCACTCGAACGCCCCCGTGTTCATCGCCACCCCGTCGCCGACACCGCCAAACTCCGTCAGGTTAAACACCCGCATACGGAGAAGCGGGGCCGCCCGCCCGGGCGGCGCCCCCCACCGGAAGGTCCGGATCCCCTCCACGACGCCGCCCCGCTGCCAGACGAACACCGACGCGAGACCCACGACCCACAACACCGCGAACATGGTCTTGTAGGAAGACAGGAAGGCCGGCACCCACCGCCGGTGCAGCAGGCCAAATTGGAACTTCCCGGTGGACGATGACGGCACAGAAGTCTCCCCCATGATCCCACGTACAACATTCAATTCCATGGACGAACCATATAACAAAAAGATGCCAACTTTGGATGATCCGACCTACAAAGAACGCCTGATCCTGCAGGAAACTGGGGTTTGTGACGAATTGGATAGAACTCCGTGGCCGGCGAAGGGGCCTCGGACTCGGAGGAAGAACTGGGTTCGGGAATGGATGAGGATTTGGGCCATGGGTGTGGTTGGCGATTAGGGTTTTTTAAAAGTGGTGGGGATTTGGAGTGGTTTGGAAGGGAAGCGATGGGGGGTTTGGTGGGGAGGTCTTCTCGCTTTCGCTCGTCATCACCTTTGCAGCAGCCAACAAGAACAGAGCAGCGGCTCCCCCGCCCGAGTGCAGAAGAAATGCTGCAGGTGAAGGAGACGACCACGGCCGACTTTTGCAATAAACACCCTCACTATATTTGTTATTTTGTTTCCATCCAGTACTAATTTATTTCGAAGAAACTCCCTCTTTAATTTCTCAAGGAAATTTTTTTCTTAATAATTTGCAAACATAACCTTATTATGTGCACAATTGTAAATCTATTAGATATTAATTAAGATAACTATATCGCATGAATTTATAAGTGTTAACATAATATTGTGGTCAGGTCAACTATAGCCAAAAGAGTCAAAGACACATTAGGTTCTTGTAGAGTTATTTTTGCATTAGTTTACACAGTGGGGATCACCTTTCTCGCTAATAAGTAAAGAGATCAGAAACATAGTTTTATTTGTAATTATATTTAAATTTATTTAATGATGATGCTTAACATGAAGAAAGGTGTTTTTGTCAAGTTAAGCTCGATCGGTGAATTAGATGGAACCAGAGAACTCTAGGTATGTTACGAATCTCACTGATTCAATCTAATCTAGTTTATAATTAAATTTTTATAATAAGAAATAAAATAGAAGAAAAAAAACTAATTTGTGCAGACTATCCTATGAATTAGTTGGCCTATGAAATGATACGATTTGAGTGTATCAGACTAGTATGGTCTCATACGTCCAACTATGCTTTTTACAAATATTTTTACAAAATAAATATATAAAAAAGATAATCTTATATATCCAACAATGTATACAAATCTCTATGACATTAGTTGGATTCGGATGATTAAAGCACATTGATTCCATTTTTTTGGTGCTTTCCATTTAGTTAAAGCACCAAACTCCACTTGTTATGTGGTCAAACTACCACTTGAGGAACCTTGGGGGAGGTATGAACCACTGAGGGGTTTTTTTTTCATGTACTAGTTACTAAAATGCAAAATAGATTAGGTTGTTGTTAAATACTTGTAAAGAATAAAAAAAGGACAAGAAAACCTAACATTAATTTCCAACACCCCACAACTTTTGATTGGAGAATCCACATGTACATGTAGCAAATCATTCTCTCAATTTATTGTTCAAAAGTCAATCCCACACTCTCCTTGTACTAACTTCTCATGAGTTCTCTCTACTAAGGTGGGGATGGGGGGGGGGGGGGGGGGGGGGGGGGGGGGGGGCTAAAGGACAAGAAAACTTAACCCTAATTTCCAAACCCCACAACTTTTGATTAGAGAATCCACATGTACATGTAGCAAATCATTCTCTCAAGTTATTGTTCAAAAGTCAATCCCACACTCTCCTTGTACTAACTTCTCATGAGTTCTCTCTACTAAGGTGGGTGATGGGGTGTGTGTTCTCCCACAAGATTGAGACATGCCAATCTTGGTGGGTCTAACTTGTACATCACTAGTTATGGTAGAGAGAAAAGGGTGAGACTGGATGGATTTGTTCTACCACACCCTTGTTTGCATTCTTTAGTAAGTGTGGGAACAAAGATGAGCTTCCCTTCTTGTTGCTACCCATAATTATTTACATTTGGGTTTTTTGTTTTGTTTATGGTAACATGGTGGTGGTGTGTATTAGGTGAGGGTGATAGGTGGGGATCTTTAGCTTTGTTTGGGAGGGGAAGGCACCACCATCACCATTTGTGTACACACCAACCACAAACAAGTTTACATGGCAAGTTTTCATGTTGTGCCACCCCATGCTTGTGGTTGTGACAGAGATGCTGTGTTTGCTATCATTAAGTTGTGATGCTCTTGATTGTGATAGGATGAAATTTCATCTTGTTATATGCTGATGACGATCTGTTCTTGACCTTGGGGGTATACAAAGAGTGCAAGATGAAACTTCTAGCTAAAAGATTCTATAGTGATGTCTTCTTATGGGTTCTTAATGCTTGCTTAACACTTGTCCTTTCTCTTTTAGAATTGGTAGGCTATCGACTATTCTCCAATTTTCTTTGCATTTCTGTTATTCTTTGGGTTTTTTCTTCTTCTAATTTTTAGTTTTATAATCTTGTAGCACCTAACTTTTACTCCCCATGACTACTAAGTCGTTAATCAAGAAGATTTAATTATATTCTCCTTTGAATTATATATTTTACTAAATAATAATGAGAAATACTAGTTACATTTCTAGATGAGTAGAAAAATGACTCGTCTAATGTGCTATCGGTCTATGCACTAGCACTATGGCCCCATCCAACAAGAGCATTAAATGCTCTCTAAGTGATTCTACATTTTTCCTATAAAATTATTTATCACTCACATTAAGAGTGATAAATAACATATGAAGGGTAATAAACAACTTCAACATTACAAAAAATTACATTTGTTTAGGTGGTTATTTGTCACTCTTAATATGAAAATGAGGCAAATAACTTTTTACACTAAGAATGTGAGTCTGCATGCATTTAAGATAGAGAGAGAAGATGGTGGGACCATACTGCACATATGGCCCAATGACATCAAAGAGGAGTAAGGAAAATAAGTATTTCTTTTAACTCTCAAAAATAATTAATTAACCAACAGCCAAGCTTGAGAGGGTCCTGGGCTCGGCCCAGCTCCTTCTAATGAGGCTTGCACTGGCCCCGGGCCCATTTAGCCCAAAGTCGTGCGGCCCATGCCAACAAATTCTTTTTTCGGACCCAGTTAAGTACAGCGTAATGTTAGAGGTGTTCAAATTATGGTTCAACCTGAAGCCCGGCCGGTTCGGTTCGGTTCGGTTCGAGTTGAAAGATCCTGCGGTTCAATTTGATTTTTTGTTGTGAAATCGAATATATATTGAATATATTTAATAATAGATTATAACACAAAAGAAACTGTGCCACTGGCCACGGTTCTTTCTTCCCAATGAGAGATCTTGAGTTCGAAACTCAAGATTGCCCCTTAAAAACACTGTTTTTTTTTTTTCGATTTGAACCAAACCGATTCACCAAAAATTCCGGTTCAATTCGGTTCGCCTAAAAAATTGAGCTGAACCGGACCATGAACAGCCTTACGTAATGCTTGCCTGTAAAGCCTACTCAACACAACACCTTTTTAAATGGGGCCTGTGGTGGCCAAATCTGGTCACCTAGGCCCATGATGGCTCGTTACGGCCTATTCCAGTCCTGTCAACCAACGTGGCACCGTCATCGAAGAGCACGCCCTCTCCAGGATGGCTCAAAGACCTCCATTGTGTGACTCCTGTGATCGGCAGCCGTCAGGTTCCGCTGCGGCGTACCTTCGAGCAGATCACCCGCCTTTCCTTACCGAACAAGCTATGAACAGCTTCCGAGCAAGAACAGTGACTCCGCTCGGTGAAGCTACCCTCGATGTTACCGAACAGCATGTTCGAGCCCCCACGTGGATCACCTGCTCGGAAAGCATTTCCAAAGGGTTCCGAGCAGGCTCTCTGGCTTCCAGAGAGCGGTTGTAACCGTCTCAGGCCACGTTCTCCACCATCAAGGGGCGTGAACTGCTTGGTAGCCCAACGGGCGTCAGAGTCATAACTCCTCCCGTTATGCGCGGGCATCAAGGCGCCTCTTCAGGCACGATCTGTCCAACGTTACGCACGTTAGCCTCCGCACCAGTGCCTATAAAGGCACAGGTACAGTACCATGCAACGGTACGTTCTTTGGCCCACGCGAACACACTCTCGCATTACGAAACCTCCGGCCTCACAAGCTCTCTACTGACTTAGGCATCGGAGGGTTTCCCCCGGTCTTCACCGGGGCCCTTCTGATCCCATTCTGGTTTTGCAGGTCTTCGCCCTCACCAGCGATCGTCCTTCCTCTCTTATTCCAGTGGAGGCCCGTTTGGCTCAGGCCCAAACAGGATCACGCCACCACATTTGGCGCCGTCTGTGGGAAGCGACGCTGCCATGGCTCGAGGGCGATCCTCGTACCAGAATATGGGAAGCAGGGCGACGAGGTCTCGCCAATCACGAGGGGCCTCTCGTCGCCAATCTCCCCCTGGGGACGTCGCCGGCGTTACTACCGGCGCGAATCACGACGCCCCAGTACCAACGACTGCCGCACCGGCGACGGCCCTCGAAGTGGCAGAGCTTCGAGGGCAAATGCATCAGCTGACGGGCGTCTGCCTCGCCCTACAGGCCCAGTTGGTGGGGGTTGCGGCTCCGGCAGCCTCCCTGCCGCGCGAGCGGCAGGCGGAATCGTCGCATCGCCACTCCCGCGTCCCCCGGCGCCTCAGGAGCAGCAGGCGGAGTCACCGCGCCGGTCTCACCGGCCCCCGTCGGAGGAACGGGCGCCAGAGCGCCGCGGGCGTTCGCCCCGACGCTCTATCATCTCCCCTCGCCCGCCACGATCAGTCGTGGGAGGCAACTCCCACGCCTCTGGACGAGGGGGCCCCGCCAACTCCGAACAGGAGCTCGCCAGGCGCCTAAGGCGTGTGGTGACCTCGAACGCCGCGTGGACGCGATGGTTCAGCGTGCGGAGGGGAAGGCTCCAGCGGAGGATGACTTGGACTTCCGCTCCCCATTCAGTAGGGAGATCCTGGAGGCCCAGGTCTCCTCCAAGCTCCCTCTACCCACCATCGCGCCCTACGACGGCACAACTGACCCGGCCGACCACATCCACGGCTTCGAATCGCACATGGTGTTCCACGGAGCATCGGATGCGGCCAAGTGCAGGGCTTTTCCTGCAACCCTTAAGGAGACCGCCAGGGCTTGGTTCGAAACCCTCCCTGCGGGCTCTATCACCTCCTTCCGCCAATTGAAGAAGTCCTTTCGGGACAACTTCCTTGGTGGAAGATCCCAGCCGCGGACGGCGGCCTCCCTCCTGACCGTGCGCCAGAAGAAAGGCGAGGCACTCTGGGACTTCGTCAAGAGGTTCCGAACAGAGGCGCTTCGCATCTCGCGCCTGGACGTCCCCCTAGCCACCAGTGCTCTCATCCAAGGCACTCGCGATGGCTTTCTACAAAGGACTCTCGGCGTCCAGCAGCCCGCCACCCTCGCCGAACTACTCTCCATCGCGCAGCGTCACGCGGCCTGCGAGGAGAGCTTGGCGGCGAGCAGGGCCGAACAGGGGGAGCAGTCGGAAAAAAAGCGACCTTCCGACAACGGTTCCGACCGTGATCGGAAGAAGGGACGACGCAATGGCGATTCTCCGCGTCGTCCGCGCCCCTTTACCAACTACACCCCCCTCACTGTGGCTCCCGAACAAATCCTGGCAGAGATCAGAGATGAAGCTTTTGTTCGGTGGCCCCAGAGAATGCGCTCCGACCCCCGGAAGCGCGATCAAAATAGGTACTGTCGCTTTCATCGCGACCACGGCCACGACACCTCCGAGTGCCGCCAGCTTAAGGACGAAATCGAAGACCTCATCAAGCGCGGCTACCTTGGACGATTCGTGCGCCGAAACGAAGGGCGCCGGAATGAAGAGCGCCCCCGTCGCCAAAACCGCACTCCCGAGCAGCCGATCAACAACGAGCCCAATGGGCAGGAGATCAACGTGATCGCGGGAGGTTTCGGCGCAGGCGGAGAAAGCACTCGAAGCCGACGCGATTACGCAAGGCGGGTGCATGTCGTAGACAGGCCTCCGACTGTTCGGCCGGCCCCATATCTTGCCAGTCCCGCACGCGCACAGCCCGAGGAGGCCATAACCTTCTCGGATGAAGACCTTGTAGGGGTTACGACCCCACACACTGATGCGCTGGTCGTTTCGGCCACCATCAACCATTGTAATGTGCGCCGGATTCTGGTAGATAATGGAAGTGCCCCCGACGTCTTGGCTTACGACTGCTTCGTTCTCATGGGCCTGCGCGCCAATCAACTTACTCCTGTAAATTCGCCATTGTTCGGCTTTTCGGGAGTTTCGGTCCAGCCCATGGGAAGGATTCGCCTTCCGATCACCTTGGGGACAGCTCCAAAGGCTGTGACCAAGATTGTTGACTTTCTGGTCATCAACAACATGCCTGGATACAATGCTATTCTTGGCAGAGGCCTGATCGGACGCATCAAAGCGGTACCTTCGTCGCTCCATCAGAAGATGAAGTTCCCTACTCCGAGCGGAGTGGGCGAAGTGCTCGGGAGCCAGCGTGAGTCTCGCCGTTGCTATGTCCTCTCTCTAAGAGACAAGCAACCACTCGCTGATCCAGTTCTTCCAACCTCCGATCAGCCTTCCACTAGTCGGGGGACGCCTGCCGAGGACTTAATCCCCATTCAAGTGGACGACGACTCCGAACACGTCTTGTACATTGGCGCCCTGTTGACAGAGGCCGAGCAGCAACGCTATACAGCTTTCCTGCTCGCCAATTTGGACGTGTTCGCCTGGTCTGATGACGAGCTTCCAGGCATTCCCCCGAAGTCATGGTGCATCGCCTTCGGTTGGATCCACGAATCCCGCCAGTGCAGCAAAGAAGGCGACCCGTGAACCGAGAACGGCAGATCGTGATTCAGGATCACGTGACCAAAAGCCGAACTGTGGGCTCCTCCGAGAGGCCCAATATCCAAGATGGATCTCCAATGTGGTCCTCGTACGCAAGGCCAATGGCAAATGGCGTGTGTGCGTAGATTACAAAGATCTTAATAAGGCAACGCCCAAGGATAACTTCCCATTACCGCGCATCGATCAGCTGGTGGACGCTACTTCCGGGCACGAGCTCCTCAGCTTTTTGGATGCCTACTCTGGTTACCACCAGATCAGCATGCATCCCCCGGATCAAGACGCCACTACGTTCGTCACAGACCTAGGCTTATACTGCTTCACCAGGATGCCTTTTGGCCTGAAGAATGCAGGCGCAACTTACCAGCGGCTGGTCAACAAGATGTTCGAGCAGCAGATCGGGCGAAACATGGAGGTTTACGTCGACGACATGTTGGTCAAGACTCTTCCGAGTACCGATCACATTTCTGACCTCCAGGAAACCTTCGCAACTCTGCGAAGGTATAATATGAAGCTCAATCCTGCCAAATGCGCGTTTGGTGTTAGGTCGGGTAAGTTCCTCGGGTTCCTCGTATCAAACAGGGGAATAGAGGCGAACCCGGAAAAAATCCAAGCCGTACTTGAGATGTCCAGTCCGAAGACAGCGCGCGACGTCCAGCGTCTAACAGGACGTCTTGCCGCGCTGAACAGGTTCATGTCCCGAGCAGCAGAAAGAAGTTTTAACTTCTTCAAGTTGCTCCGAGGCCCTAAAAACGCCTCGAAGCAAGGGGGGCAAGTGCTATGGACTGACGAATGCGAAGCTGCCTTCACCGAGCTGAAGGCATATTTGGCAGCCCCTCCTGTTCTCTCAAAGCCTGTGCACGGAGAACCCTTATTCATGTACCTTTCGGTCACCGAACACTCCATCAGTGCGGTTTTGATCAAAGAAGTAGGAGCGGCACAGTATCCAGTGTACTATATCAGCAGGGTCCTCCAAGAAGCTGAAAGGAGGTACCCCAGAGCAGAAAAGCTTGCCCTTGCTCTTGTCACAGCTGTACGGAAGCTCAGGCCCTACTTTCAGGCCCATTCCGTTACAGTGCTTACCGATCAACCGCTGAAATCCATCTTGCAGCGGCCGGAGGCTTCCGGTAGGTTGGTTAAGTGGGCAATCGAGCTGGGAGAGTTTGACATCAGCTTCCGACCAAGGACAGCAATCAAAGCGCAGGCGTTAGCAGATTTCGTGGCGGAATGCACCCTTCCGGCCGAGCAGGATCCACCGTTGGCAGATGAGCCCCCATGGGAGCTTTATGTGGACGGATCCTCTTGTGTCTCCGGAAGCGGGGCAGGTTTGGTCCTCACCTCCCCAGAGGGGTTAGAGTTCCAATACGCCCTCCGTTTCCGCTTTCCAGCCTCCAACAACGTCGCCGAGTACGAAGCCTTGCTTTCCGGTATCCGCATGGCTAGGCACCTCGGAGCCATTCGGCTTAGAGTCTTTAGTGACTCCCAGTTGGTCGCCAGCCAGGTGAGCGGACAGTTTGGAGCAAGGGAACCTCGCATGGCTAAATACCTCCAACAGGTCAAGAGCCAGACAGAGGGCCTCGTATACTTCGAGGTCATACATGTTCCACGAGAGCAGAACGCGCGAGCTGATGCGCTGGCCAAATTGGCATCTTCAGGTGACATCAGCCCCTCTCGCTCTGTCTTCATTGAAGAGCTCGCCTTGCCGAGCACAGAGATTGATATAGCCGCCATAGAAACGGGCCCACCGACCCCAAGTTGGGTGGACCCTCTCTTGGCGTACCTTCTCCGAGGCGAGCTTCCTTCCGAACAGGATGAAGCTCGGAAAGTTAGGATGCGCTCGCAGCATTTCACCCTCGTAGAAGGCAAGCTGTACCGACGGTCCCTTGCAAGACCTCTTCTACGTTGCCTCAACCCTGAGGAGGCCCTCGCGGCCATAGGGGAAGTCCACGAGGGGTTATGCGGAAGCCATCTGGGGGGCAGAACGCTAGCACGCAGCCTCATCCGAGCAGGCTTCTGGTGGCCTTCTCTTCAGAAGGATTGCATGTCCTTCGTCAGGAAATGCCCAGAATGCCAGAAGTTCGGAGTACTCATCAAGCAGCCAGCCGAACAGCTTCACAGCCTGTTCGAGCCGCGCCCCTTCGCCAGATGGGGCATTGACATCTTGGGCCCCTTTCCAGAGGCCCAAGGGCGCAAGAAGTTCCTTTTTGTGGCCATCGACTACTTCACCAAGTGGATCGAGGCCGAACCCGTTGCCACAATCACCGAACAAGCCGCGTGGAAGTTCGTATGGAAGAGCCTTCTCTGCAGGTTTGGCATCCCTAGGGTGATTACATCTGACAATGGGAGGCAGTTCGACAGCACCTTCTTCAAGGAAAAGTGCGCCGAGCTCGGGATCTACAACCACTTCACCTCCGTGGCTCATCCCCAGGCTAACGGTTTGGTCGAAAACGCCAACCGAACATGCTGCACGGGATCCGAACCAGAGTAGAGGCTGCGGGTGGATCATGGATCGATGAGCTCCCAAATGTCCTTTGGTGTCACCGGACAACTGCTCGGGTAGCTACGGGGGAAACACCTTTCCACCTAGCCTACGGCTCAGAAGCAGTTGTACCTTTGGAAGTAGCCCTTCCAACCATCCGAACAACCCACTTCGACGAAGCTGCCAATAACCGTGCTCTCCGTGAGAACTTGGACATGCTGAGCGAACGACAGAGCGACGCCAGCATTCGCCTCGTCTCTTATCAACAACGGCTTGCGCAATATTATAATGCGCGAGTCAAGGAGAGGCGGTTCAACGTGGGAGATTTGGTCTTGCGCCGCTGTTCGGCTTCGGACCCCCGAAGAGCAGTCGGCAAACTTGCCGTCAAATGGGAAGGACCTTATCAGGTCACCCACGTCCTTGGAAAAGGCTCATATAAGCTAACTACTCCTAGTGGCGAGGCCATTCCCAGGACATGGCATGTTTCTAATCTTAAGGCTTATCATCTATAAAAGCCTTCTTTCAGCATCCAACCTCTCTTCTCTTACTCCTGTTGCTTCATGAGCATTTAGCATAGATACCTAATCTGTGTCTTACATGCAATACTCACGAAGCTAACGGGTTCCGATCCGAGCAGGAACAACCACAACAGGGAGAAGATAGAGAAAGTGACGCTACAGAAAAACTCGTAGAGCAGAGGATTTCATTCATAAGAAGCTCTTGTGCTTACAAAACAGCCTTCCTGGCCGATGTTACAAAAAGCGAAATACAAGAAGACCTGAGGCGAGGGGATTAAGGAGCTTGCTCGGAAGGACCAGCATCCTCACCCGAAGAAGGCATCCGCCCAGACTGAAATTGTGCGAACCGCACACCATCTAAGCGGACGTCTTGGGTACGGCGTCGACATTCCCGAACAGCAGCCTCGAAGGCTTCTTGGGCGCGGCTAGCCCAGGAAAGCCTCTCCCCCACCTCCTTCCCAGCATTAAGGCCCACTTTGTAGCAGCGAGCCCCATACTGCTCTAAGTCTTCCTTGTACTCTGGCCCAGCCTTATAGTTAGCAACGGCACGGGCCTCCGCATCTACTACTACCTTGGCTAGGGCGTCCTTTTCGGCCCGCGCCAAGGTAGCATCCAGCTTTGCGGCATGAAGAGCAGCTCTGAGGTCCTTCACCTCCTCCTCCAGTGCCGCCTCGCGAGCTTTATGCCTTGCCGAAAGGTCATCACAGAAGGCTACCTGCGCCTCGTAGAGATACTTCTGTCTCTGGCCCCGAACAGCTAAAGCCTTCAGAGTGGCCAACGACTTGGACATTTCGTCCGCAAGCATCTCTACGTCGACGTCACTCAAACCATCTTCTGTCTGCCACTCCGGCTGGTACCCTTCCACTGACTTCTCCGGAGTCTGTTCGGACGGAAGGTCCAAGCACCTTGCCAACCGCTCCAGACGAGAAGCAGTGGGGCTCGCAGGCAGCTCCCTTGGCGTATCCTCCATCCGACGAAGGGTCGCCTCCAGCGCTGCCACCGAAGGAGCTCCAAGAGGTTCTCTCAGAAGCACCTCACTAAGAGGCCTTCGGTCGTCTTCGGACCCTTCATCCCGGGCAGCACCCGCAGCCTCCCCCCCAATGTCTTCGACTCCTTTGGAGGTTGCTTCTGCGTTAGCAACCACCTCGGAGGGGGGCAGGGGGGGCAGGATTCTCCCCCTTGAAGTGGCAACCTCTTCGGACGCCCTCGCCGTTGCGGCCGCCTCCGCAATGGTCCCTGCTGCAGGAACCATTTCTTGCTCTGAAGGCGCCACGGTCACCACGCTGCTCGGAACCACCCCAGCAGGGGCGGAAATTCCCGTTGCGCAAGTGTCCTCCTCCTGCCGAGCAGGTGACGCCGTGACTTCTCTGCTCCTCCTAGAGGATACCTCCGCGATGTTGCTGGAAGCACCGCGCTCGGCACCTCCAGCATTGGAAGCACCGGAGGGCGCCCTATCTCTCGCGCAGGGGGAGCCCCCGGCTTCTCCACCGACAGGACTCTCAGATCCTTCGCTTACAAAAATGAGCCCCAGCTCGGTCGCCATCTTCTGTGCGACCTCGGGGCGAGTTGCGGGAGCCACCCATGGCACCCCCTCATCGGCCGATTGTACGGCCCTACTCCTTTTGCGCAGCAGCAACTGCGCCCCTTCCTCTTCCTCTTCGGTCCCCTCCTCATCGTGTGGAGGAGTAGCTTGGACCGCCCTCTGCTTCTTTCGAGCACGGAGTTGTTCCGCTTCCTCCGCGCTCTCGTCAACCAGAACGGGCCTCTTCTTCGCAGAAGGTCGGCTCGCTTGGTCGTCCTTCTCTCGAGGAGCCCGAGCTCCGGCCGGTACCACCTCTCTAGTGGCCTTTTCTTCAACCGAATCTTTCCAGGCCCTTTTCAGGAGCCTGCGCCCTGTTCGGGCGCCCTTCGGCAGTTGATGGAGCAACAAGTGCCGTTGTCACCGCGGCACCAACCCTCACCGCGGAAGGAACCCGAACAATAGCGTCGACGTCGTCACCTTCATACACCCTGTGCGCTACCACAGGGATCTGTTCGGCGAACTCGTCATTCGCCTCTTCGTCTCTTCCTGCCTCCAGCTCTGCAGCCGCTGCGCACAAAGAAGATGGGAAGAAGAAAGGTTAGTATGAGGTCACCAAAACTAAGAGTAAACCACTGAGGGACAGTATACTTACTCCATGGTTTGCTGAGCCCATACTTAACGAGCATGAACTCGGTCACATACCCTTCTCCATTCCGAACACCTGCTCGGAGAAGGGCATCTGATGCCCTCGCCTCATCCTGGATAAGCTTCGGAAAGCTATCCTTCTGTGCTGGGCGAATGACTGTGGGGAACCCCCACTCGGCACCACTCCGGTGGCGCACGAAGAACAGCCTGTCCATCCAACCCTTGTTGTTGGAATACTTGCTGGACAGGCCGATGTGCATCCTGTCTGTTCGGTGCTTGGCGTAGTAGACATCTGCTCCTGACGCCCGCGAAGCAGACAGCTTGAAGTGCGCTCGGAAGACGTCCGCCGAGCCCCGGATCTCCTTCAACTTGCAGACAACACCGAAGATACAGATGTATCTCCAGGTGTTTGGCGTCAGCTGTATTGGCGAAACGCCCCAAGTATTAAGGAGCGCCTTCGCCACCTCCGGCAACGGCAGCCGGAAGCCTGCCTCCAGATGGTCCACGGATAGGAGCAGGCAACCTGGTTTATTCACCAGGATCGTGTCGCTTTCCCTGGCGTCGACGATCTCGTACTCATCCCCAATCCGGAAGCGCTCACGAAGACCACTGAAGTGGCGGTATCGTGGTCCGCTCGGCACTGCGACAGTCACCCCGCTAGCTCCGGCAGCGGCTTTCCCCTTGCTCGCCATCGCCGGAAGGTCTGCAGAAAGCGGCAACGGCGCGAGAAGACGAAGCAGAGGACAGGGAGAGGAGAAGGCAAGGAAGCACGAAGATCTCAAAGATGGAGGGTTTCTGGGAGGCGTAGCTCCCGCTCTCGTCTCGTCCCCTCCTTATAAGGAAAGAGGAGGGAACGAAATTCGAGGCGGGTCCTAAACTGCCGCTCCTTCCGATTTTTGAAAGCGCCCCTTCGGGTACAGCGTTGGCAACCGTCCGAACGCAGCGGCGGCGCCTCAGGTATGGCGCGGCTTTGCACCCATCATGATGGGTTAGCCGCTTGACAGGACCCTGGGCGGCGGCATCCCGTAACGGGCCCTCGCATTAAATGCGGAAGCGACGCCCTCGAAGCCCTCGTCCCACCGAGCCCTTCGTGGGCGTGGGGGGCAAGTGTGGTGGCCAAATCTGGTCACCTAGGCCCATGATGGCTCGTTACGGCCTATTCCAGTCCTGTCAACCAACGTGGCACCGTCATCGAAGAGCACGCCCTCTCCAGGATGGCTCAAAGACCTCCATTGTGTGACTCCTGTGATCGGCAGCCGTCAGGTTCCGCTGCGGCGTACCTTCGAGCAGATCACCCGCCTTTCCTTACCGAACAAGCTATGAACAGCTTCCGAGCAAGAACAGTGACTCCGCTCGGTGAAGCTACCCTCGATGTTACCGAACAGCATGTTCGAGCCCCCACGTGGATCACCTGCTCGGAAAGCATTTCCAAAGGGTTCCGAGCAGGCTCTCTGGCTTCCAGAGAGCGGTTGTAACCGTCTCAGGCCACGTTCTCCACCATCAAGGGGCGTGAACTGCTTGGTAGCCCAACGGGCGTCAGAGTCATAACTCCTCCCGTTATGCGCGGGCATCAAGGCGCCTCTTCAGGCACGATCTGTCCAACGTTACGCACGTTAGCCTCCGCACCAGCGCCTATAAAGGCACAGGTACAGTACCATGCAACGGTACGTTCTCTGGCCCACGCGAACACACTCTCGCATTACGAAACCTCCGGCCTCACAAGCTCTCTACTGACTTAGGCATCGGAGGGTTTCCCCCGGTCTTCACCGGGCCCTTCTGATCCCATTCTGGTTTTGCAGGTCTTCGCCCTCACCAGCGATCGTCCTTCCTCTCTTATTCCAGTGGAGGCCCGTTTGGCTCAGGCCCAAACAGGATCACGCCACCACAGGGCCTCCTCCTATTAATCCCCTTACTTCACATCACCTTCATCCCATTTGTCTTAAGTAAATTAATTAGTAAATGGGTGGTCTTTTAAAATTAAAATATTTATTTCCTATTCGATCGACGCTTAGGCAGCGAGTTGGAGTTGTGCTCATTTTGCAAATTATCCGATATTTTAGGCCTCTTTGATATCCAGATAGGAGAAGTCATGTGAGCTTTTTGTGTCACAATCACGATATAGGTAAAACTCATAGATATAGCAAGATTTATCAGAATTTGTCTACCCGACTTACTAAAACAGTTTTAATTTTATCTATACAAATTCAGTACAAATAAGAATCCACATCTAATTTTTGAAGAAGCATTCTTAATAATTGCCGGATGGAAGGGGGGGGGGGGGGAAGGATTGTCCTTCAAAGATTTGTTAGAAATTTTATTTTGTGGGACTCTTAAATCTTTCTTATTCATTGTGTCGAGGGATGTCAAAAAAAATCCTAAATATGATTACTTACGTGTCACCGATCCGTGATGGGTCGGATAACGCCCGCATAATCGAATATAAATATAAATTTAGATATTTTTTAAAATATCTATTTATTGTTTGAGTCAAGTATAAATTTAGTGCATCCGAATCTATATACAATCCAAATCCTTTTTAATAAATAATAAAATCATAACTCATTTTTTTACGTTCACCACCTTCTTTGTATGTTGTATTTGGTCTTCAATCTCATTGTAATTCATCTCTTTTCGATGAAAATAGATATCTACTGAGGCAAAAATAATAGAATATTGTACGAATATGGTTTTATAAAAATTTATAAATAGAGTATGATATCGATCGAGTTCGATCCATTTACATCTCATTGTGTCTCATTATCTATTCTCGTGATATGTTTGGTATTAGGATAAATCGAACTCATTTTATCTCCGATCTATCATAATATCAAACATGCCTAGTAATAGATAATGTGAATAAAAGTATTCAAAAAGTGGCCTCATGATTGGTCCTCTATGTATATAAAAATACGAATAAAAATATTATAAAAAAGGGGTTTAGTAATTGGTCCTCTATTATATCAAGATTATAAAGTCACATGTTCAAATTTCACTAGACGTAATTTTTCAAAAAAAATTATATTATCTTTTCTAAGTTCCAACCACAAACGAAAGATGATAAAGAATTTTTTAATGTGTTTAGCAGACACAAACATATGTATTATACTGAGAGCGAAAATATTATGAGAAGGGAAAGTTCATGTTCGTGAAATTTTGAATTATAGACTTTCGGAATGTACTTTTTAATTTTACAAAAATATCTTTCTTAAAATAAATTTATTTTAGAATTATATTTACATATATACTCTTATTACGTGAATTAATTCTCCAATATCAAAATACAGCGAGTTCTCTGTAAACCTAAATAATTCCACGAAAGAGGATATACATATATAATAATAATGTAATATACTTTTTGAAATTTCTATTTAAGAGGGCTGCTTACACAAAAGCCTTCTTTTTAATTTTTCCTCGGAAAAAATAAGGTTGACACTTGATCGTATCAAATCCGAACTATTCACATAAAATTTAAATTTTAATGTGGTGGCACGACCATATCGCACCACGTGGAGGCGAGCGTCTGACACAGCCCATTTAATCTTTTTACAGATAATTTTATCTATATTTTATTATTCTTTTTTAAATATATGATCCGGATACACTTCGATCCCTACTCCAGCAGTAACCGATGCTTGTCCTCCCACGTCCGCGCGAGCCGTTTGTTTGGCTTCGGAAGAAGCCAAAGCCACGCGTAAGCTTGCGTCGGCCGACACTTCGCCTCTCTGTCTAGCGCGGGGCATTTCTTGGTGGGCATTTGGACGAACAGTTCTGGTGCATGACCCGTTGAAAGCGAGGATGCTACGGGCGGCTACGGCGGCGCGACGCCTCCTCCCTCCGGGTACCGTCCGACTTCGCCACTTCCCTCGCGCCAGCTTCTCCACCGCCGCGCCTCCTCCGGCTGAACCGCCTCAGAGATCCCCATTCCAGCCCCCTCCGCCCCCGCCTCCGCCCGTCGCCCAGCCCCAGCAGCAGGGCAGTACCACAGCGGCGCCGGAACCGGAGCCATCGTACGAATCGGCGTCCACCACGGCTGCGGCCGCGGGAGCAGAAGCTGCTGCCGCGGCGGAGGATCTGCGGCGCAAGCGGCGCTCCCGGGCGAAAGGAGGGGATTACGACGACGGGCAGGCGCCTGTTCTGAAGGCGGCTCTCGGCCACGTTGTACGTGTGGTGGTGATATATCCTTCGTTGTTATGTTCTTAATGGATTTGTAATCCCCGCCTCTCTCTATCTCTCTCTTTCTCACCAGAGGAAGCTTGGATGGAGTGAATCGGCACTGATTGCTGGGGCCAGGGACGTCGGCCTCTCGCCCTCCATCGTTGCGTCTTTTCCTCGGAAAGAAGCTGCTCTTGTCGAGGTATACCTTCTCTGGCCTCCAACAAAAGCTTTCCACTTCTGAATTGAGTTCATGATACCAAAAAAAAAAAATGAACTGGGGACTCTGAAACAACAAACATATGGTTATCTATATAGTTGTGTTGTGCTCCCGCACTTACTTTTGTTTTTGATAATAGTTGCCATGATGCCCTATGTGTCTAAGTTTCCAGGTATGATTATACCGCAGAGTTCCAAAAAAGGCAGACATTCAAAAAGGAACCCCACAATCTTCATGAAGCCCTAAATAGGATGTAATTAGAAGGGAAACAGTGGAAATTTTATTTGATAACATAGCACATAGCATCCTGGTTGCTTTTAAAATATGGCAGACCATTCCGATCGCTAATGCTTGAATGTTTTGGAAGGCGACATGTATAATATTTTCCTTTCAAGGTTGATTATCTGATATGGCAGTTCCAGGGAGAATACATCGGGTGCTAATTATTGTCTGTGCTTACCATTTATCTTGCGTGTTGACTGTCTGACGGTTGATATTTGGTGGCTCGTGTTCTTGATCTATGAGATCCTTGAGCCTCATTATCTGATCCTTAAATTTCTCTTTTTAATTGCCTACACTTTTTTTTTCTGCATTTCCATAAGCACGAGTTGACAGGAATAATGTAATTTGTTAGATGTTACAATCATGAATGTTTTCTCTTTTAGGACTACTGACTCAGTGCACTTTGAAAAATCATTAAGTTGTAGCTTGAACAGATGCGATCAAACAAGTAGAATAGTCTGAGGAATGTATTCGCCATTCACAAGCTTGTCTTTACTTCTTCTTTTTTTCTTTTCTTTTCTTTTCTCCTTCCAAATTTAGTTGCTGCATACAACTTGCAAGAAACTTTTCTAATGACTGTGCCTCTATTCTGTATACCTAGTTCTTCATGGACGACTGTCTCGAAAAACTAATTGACAGAGTTGATTCGGATGAGCTTGATTTAAGCAATCTGATACTCAGTGAGCGCCTATCAAAGCTCATCCGCATTCGACTAGAAATGCAGATACCATATATATCAAAGTGGGCACAAGCTCTAAGTATTCAAGTAAGTCCATAGTCTAGTATGTGGGTGGGAGATGTAATTAGCTTTTATATTTCTGGAGTCTCATTCATGTAAGAAAATTCAACAACTTGTCTCTATTTTATGCATTGTTAGGCACAACCAATGAATATCCAACTTGCTTTAAACAACGAATAATGCTAGTTGATGAGATTTGGCATGCCTCTGGAGATGAGACATCAGATATTGACTGGTATGTAAAGCGTACAATTTTAAGTGGAATTTACTCGGCGTCTGAGGTTTACATGTTGACTGATAATTCTCCAGGTTGGTTCCTTCATTCAGGTATTCTATTGCATTTTGAGGGCATGTCTTTCAGTGTGTGTCTATGCTTAGTTATATACTGCGTCTAAGAAATGATCAGTTTTAACAAGCATTTACCCTTCATGTCATATTTTCACAAATGAAATCAGTCAATTCTTGGGACTTCAGTTAGCTTTAACGTTGCATACTTTGTTGGTGTCAAGAGTGTTGCGATACATGGACATTCTTGGATAATAGGATCAAAGATGCTTTTGATATCCAGAAGACCGCTCAAGAGGTAATAACTTTGTGATTGTGGTAGCATTATATCATCTTTCAACTTTCCACCTGTTCCATCGGCGTGTATGGATGCCTGTAATGGTCTTTGAAATGCTGGTAGGCCGCCTATATTGCTGAAGCAGTGGGGACCGGCGTAGGGAATTCAATGCAGGACTTCATGAAAAGGCTATTCAAGGGATTCAAAGTGTGATGACTCCAATGGTATGTCTCCAGCTCGGCTTGAGATGCTCATGAATTTCTTGTCTACTCTTCCCTGCCTGATCTTACGGAGCATGGCTTTCTGGTTCAACAGTATACGCTCTTTGCTCACTGCACATTGCTCTTGTTTGAATCTTTAGATGATTCTGCCCATTTCTTTTAATTTCATGTGGTTATAACAACCACAGAGAATATAACCTTTTGTTACTATCTACTTGCTCAAGAACAAATTAGCTTCTAAACCATCTGTCAGCAGCTCGTTATGTTGACCAGATGAATTCAACAATATGTAGCTAATTGCTACATTCTTCACCCAGTTGTTTAGATGAAATCTTTGGCTTTTCTGATACTGTATGTAATTGCTGTTTATTTCTACAACTAAAGATGGGGGCATCTTTCTGTTTCACACGAGTGCTGATTGTTCACAGATGTCACCTCAGCGTTTAAGGACAAGGGCCACGTTGAAGGACCAGTACCTAGAAGCTGATTCAAGATAACGCTTCTAATATGGTAATTGCAATTGAGTAAGATGGAAGAAATAACTAATCTGTGGTACTCAACAATTAGGATGGTAAGGTCATGTCTGAGAGGCTTTAGTCGTTTGCTGGGACATTCCCGCTTGTGTTTTCTGTAATCTCTTTCTGGTGCTGTCCGATGGAAAGCTTTTATCTCCTGTAATGTGTTTTTGATGAGATGTAAACAGACAGACACTTTATAGATACATTAGTTCCCAACCCCTACTTCCCTTTGTGTTCTCTGTTGTCATGGCTCCGCCCCTACAATTTCGTTCAAACCCGCCTCCTTTGTTCGCCAAGACTTGTCCCTCCTAGTTGTCTATGTTCTTCCCCAATCTTCCCCTTCGCTGTTGTTACACCTCCCCCTAATCGCCTTCCTAACCCCTTCTTCCCTTGTGTTCTCCCTGTCGTGACATTGCCCCTAGCTACTGCACTCAAAGCCGCCTCCTTCTATTCGCCAAACCTCATCCCTCCTAGTCCCTTGATCTATCTCCTTCAATCTCCTAAGAACAGTACCTTTTTGCTTTGAGGAGATCTTGCTCTCCTCCTCTTGCTTGGTATCTCGGTACCGCCCCATTTTAGTTGCATACCCTCCAACGAAGATCTCCTTTCTGGCCACCTACAGGATTCTTCGCTTTTTGCTTGCTTACGTTACCGACGAGATTTTGAGGTGCTAGTTTGAGGCTGTTCGATTGCTGGAGCCCCTTATCCTGGGGTCGTAGAGTTTTAAACCTAACTCATGGTCTGGGAATCCTCCGCACATCTCTATAAGGTGTGTGTCTTCCAAACCATGGTTTGGCGTGGTGGATCGAATCGGTCCGATTCGGCCGAATCGGATCGAATCAGGAGAAATTCGATTCTTCCGATTCTCATCGAATCGGACCGATTCTCATCCGATTCCCATGCGAATCGGCTCGATTCAGACGAATCGTGACGGATCAGGAAAAATTCATTTTGTCCCGATTCCCCGATGCGACGAACCTTGTTCCAAACTAGTTTCATCGGTTTGCTACACAATGGGGATGTAGTCCTCCAGCATCAACACTCACCTTGGCGTCTCTTCGACATTGTTGGGTCTTTGCTTGAAGGTGTTTGATCTTGTACTTTGGTTTGGGAATGTATGCTCTATTTGTAGGGGTTATATATTTATCTCTCCTCAGGTGGGTTCTTGTGTGTTCTGTTATATCCTCTCTATTTTTTGTTTTTTTTTGATAACGAGGAAATCTCGTCCTGTATGATTTTGTGGGCTCAGGAATTGATGTTCGTAAACTCCAAAGTCAGGATTTGACAGTTTCTACTTTCCGTATATCCGTATTGTCCTTACCCCACTTGACTGAAAAATTTTCGGATTTACATCTTGAAAATTACATGTAAATCAGGTAAACCCCTCCCCAAGAATAGAACTCAGAGATTGATATTTACCTATCTGCTGCGTATATACACAGCGTCGTCGTCATTCCTACTTTGTATATATACACGATTGCCATGTTAACCCGACGATTGTTCTCTCCGATCGGGAATCGCATACCTATATATCCTCTCTATTTTGTTGTGTGGATCGCGAGTCTATGTAATGGTTTTTGTAATCAATTTTATTTAATGAATGGAACTTTAAACTCCCTTTACCTGCTAAAAAAAGATAGGGTAATGATCAGTGGCAACAATTATTGACAACGAGTGATTGTGGACGATGGGTGGAGGCCGTGGAAAATAACAGATCACCATATTACCTCACATTCATGTTAATGTAACATAAACAAATTAGCGTCGATCCATTTATGTCATAATTACTACAAGATCTAAAACTAAGCGAAAAACAAATAACATCGAAGGGAAAATTTATAAGAAAGTACAATATCTAATTTCTCAAATATAATAAATATTTTCAAAAAAATATACTTTATTATACAGAGAATTAAAAATAAGTCTCATAAAAAGTAAGGACTATGTGGTGCTGATAAATTTAACAGGGACTGAAAAATAATATCAGTCCTCTACTAATGAGTAATTATTAATTCTCCCTTTATTATATCAACAACCATAGAAGCGCTAACTTCTCCTTCTTTTTTGACAATTTGTTACATCGAATGTAGCATTCTTACACTTAAGTGTAATATGACTAGACATTAAATTCATATGGCACCTAATAATTAGGTTGTCATTTTATCACTTCTCATGTGAAGGTGTCACATAGATTTAATATCTAGTCATATTGTACTTAAGTATAATAAAAAAATGTATTAATTTTTTTTTCAAAAAAAAAAAAGTCCATTTGACTCTGGCAGATCTGGTGGACGTAGGTCTGGGATTTTTTAAGTTGACCATAGCTGTTAAGATGATGATGGCAGTGGCTCTCCGTTTTATTGCTTTAAGAACCAAACAATCTTTCTCTTATCTTATACAGCTTGCTTGGGCAGCACCGCCTGGGCTACGCCTTAGCAACAATGAGGTCGACATCCCACTCAGCGGGCTTCGTCTTCGAGCTGGGCGAGTTCCCTCGAGCGGTCGCGCCGGAGCTGCCCCCCCACCGTCAGGTGCTGGCCCCGGCCCCTCGCCGTGGGTGCTACAACAAAAGACTGCTACGCCCCTCCCAACCAACACCACCACCCCTATTCTTTAGGGCAGACTCTGCGCACCGGTGAGTCCTCTTTGTTCCACCACGGGGCCTTGCCGCTGCCACCCACCGCCCCACAGTAGAATCCCCACCTCTGGTTACTCTTGGGTAACTCTCTGAGGCCTGCAATTGGCCACGCCATGGCAGAGCCTATCCCCCCGCACATCGTTCCCACCCACGTCCCGTGGCCTTAAAACCCAACGCCTCTCTATCGCCAAATGGCAACCCCCTCTCTGCCATCCCCACAAACCCGGGCAAGGATCCTCCTCAGCCGGTGGCGGGGACAAACTGTGCTCTCCACCCACTCCTCCTTCCTACGTTGCCCACACCTTCCAGACCCATCCTTTGGGTTCCGCTCCTCTGCAGTGGCAATGGCCTCCATCTCCCTTCCCAAGCATGCTCTCCCGTTGTTCCCCTCTCCCTGCCCCAAGGCCCCATCTTTCTCTAAGACCCACCTCCCCATCTTATCAAAGTCCTCTCATTTCTTCGGGCTGAGGGTCCCCAGCTCCTTCGCATTGCCCTCCACGTCGCCGTCGTCGTCTTCTCGTCCTGCAACTCTGAGGTCCCCCGTCTGTGCTAAGGTATGGCCGGCTGCATCCGGCGATGGCTTCTTTTTTTTTCCCCCCTCTATATCGGGTTTAAGCACCAATGCAACACGCAGTGAGTTCATCATGTGTGGGATTTGCTCCGCCCTGCCGCGCGAAGAAGATTGAGTGAAATTTTGTTTTGTTTGGCTCTGGACCATCATCTCCTTGCAGGTTTCGAAAGGGGACGTCCCGCCGTCGTTCATCCTCAAGAACCAAGACGGAAAGAGTGTGTCGTTCTCCAGTTACAAGGGGAAGCCGACAGTCGTCTACTTCTACCCCCTGCCGACGAGACGCCGGGATGCACCAAAGAGGTATCCTTTTGGCTTCCATTGATGCTGTATCATGAATATGGAATCTGAGCTGCATGTCTCTTCTTATAGTTTCCGTAATAATGCTAGTGTTTAATGCATTATTAATGATAATAATCCACTTTTTTTCTTGTTTAATGACCGAGAGAAGTTGGAAGGAATCATCTCGAAGTGAGGATTATGGCCATGAGCTGCATTCCATTTGTTTTTCTTCTTTTTTTGCCATATCCTACCCTTACATGTCTGTAGATTCTCAAAACCTGCAAAATTGGCTGATGGGTTGCGTTTCTGTTGAAAGTTGGATCATTTGATGATGTCAGAATGTCCTACAAGCTTTGGTCTCTGCTTTTCTTAACATTATGGTTGTTATAATCTTCACACCATTCCACAGCTAACATATTCTTGGGCATGCCTCTAGGCCTGTGCTTTCAGGGATTCATATGAGAAGTTTAAGAAGGCTGGAGCCGAAGTCATAGGAATCAGTGGAGATGATCCTTCTTCTCACAAGGTATGTTCCTAGTGGAAATCTGAAACTTGGACATGTTATTTTTATTCAGTTACACTTCGTGTTCTCATGAGCCTTTTTGTGTTTGAGCACTCCCATTGTCTCTATCTTTGAGACGTTTCATTATGAGGAAACAGTTAAGTTAAAGTGAGTAGATACCTTTTAAATCTATTGTCAATGACATTATAGGGAAGAGAAAGGCTTATTGCACTTGTATATTGCACTTTAAGTGCAATATGACTAGGCAATAGCCCATGTGGCACCCCTCACATGAGGAGTGATAAAGTGGCAATCCAATTGTTGGATGCCACATGGGCTTGTTGCCTAGTCATATTGCACTTTAAATGCAATATGAAAGTGCAATAAGCCTTTCTCTATAGGAAATTAGTCCCATTGTCAGCATCCTTCCAACTAAAATGGTTATTATGTACTTATTCCCATCCTCTGGAATATGCAAGACTTAAATAGGCTTCATGAAGCCTATAGCTTAATCTGGAGATTCTGGACATATGAACATTTGAAGTGCAATCCCAACTCCTATGCACATGGATCTGTCTCAGCAAAAGTAGCAAATCCATACTTTATTTTTCTCTTTCTGTAATATATATGCATCATAAATTTCTTCAAATGCACTAGGAAAAGAAGATGATATCTACATTTTTATTCACTTGCACATAGCCAGAAAATTCACAGCAGTGTCGATGAGTCCAAGCTCTTGGAACTACAACACGATATCAAATGTCTGCTTATTCTTTGACCAGTTTGTAACAACATCAAATGCGGATGTCCAAAAATCAAATCATGTGGTGCTTGTATAGAATGATGTGCTCATTGCTGACTCTAATGCCTTTTTGCTCTCTAAACCTTAAGAATTATGAAACCACAAAGACAGCAACTCCTTTAGTCAATTAGTGTTTCTGACTAAACACAGTTTTGGAGAATGAAGTACATGACCAGAAAGCTACTCCATGTGGATGGATTCAAACATGGAAGTTGACCCCGAGTACTGACTAATGGCCCAGGTTCAACAGACAATTTCAGTAATAAGTTCAGATGGTAACTCATTACTCATTGGCAATCAGTCCCAATTATCCTCATGGCTAAGAGAAAAGTAGGTCTTTCATAGCGTGTTAACTCTGTTTGTTTGTGCTTAAGAGTTGTAAGCCTTTGAATTGGATCAAACACCTTCTGAAGTCAATATTCTAGGCATTAAACAACATCTTGAGTACTCAGTTTTTAAATTCCTCAATTAACTAACATGAACTAACCAGAATTTTGGATCCGAACCAGTTCCTTGAACCCAATGCTCCCTGTCAGCAATTAATCTGTTCTGTCTACTGCATTTTCCTCTCTTTTGTCTTTAATATCTTGCAACTCTGTCTTTAAGGTCTTACATGCATCTCATTGTTTCAGGATGCTTATTCAACAAACTTCTCTGCATTTTTTTTCTGACTTTTTGTCTGCAAACAAATGAATACTAGGCATTCGCCAAGAAATATAGGCTACCCTTCACCTTACTAAGTGACGAGGGAAACAAGGTGAGGAAAGAATGGGGAGTGCCCTCTGATCTGTTCGGAACACTGCCCGGCAGACAGACGTACGTCATCGACAGGAAAGGGGTGGTTCAGCTGGTCTACAACAATCAATTCCAACCAGAGAAGCATGTGGATGAAACATTGAAGCTGCTTCAATCCCTTTGAATACCTCTCTTCTCACTCTGTTCTGTCTTCTTCTTCCCTCTTCTGAGACCACCCCCCCCCCCCCCCCCCCCCGCCCTCTCAGTTTCTTACAAGGTGAATGCTCCCATTTAGTTTTATGTTGCCTTCTTTGTGATGAGGATCGAGAGTTATAAGTTATCTGCCTCCATTGTAGTCTTGTGATCGGTTGGCTTCTCGCTGGAGACTAATGTTCTGTATATCCTATCTGTTGATACCTAAATGATGAAAAGTTTCACTCACTTTTCCTGTTTATCATGGGATGCAATTGAACTGTTCTTCTGTTGTTGCAAGGCTGGGTGTCACACTGTCACGCCCCCAAAATTCATACATCATAATTGCAGCGGAAATACAAAATCTGAAATAATCTGATTAATCTAACATCAAGATACACCTGAACCGACACCTCAAGACAGCGGGGCGCGACATACAATTCAAATGAACACATGGAATAGAAAGCCAAGGGGCCAAGCCTTAACCACACAATTAGGGTCCAAAAATTTCTCCTATTACTCAAATGACAACCACTCCTTAAGAAAGGTTCATTCTCATGCAATCATAAAAGCTCCTCCTTCACATGCTTCACACTTAGAGAAATCAGTAATTTATTTCTTTTAATAATTGAATGGTTTGTACAGTCACTAATTTTAAAAGAAAAACATTCTTCTCAGAACCATCCCAAAAGGGTTACAAGAATATCATGATTCGCTCATACATTAGAAATCAGAAATTTAATTCCTCCAGGTGCTCCAAGCTCATCACACAAGGGGTCGGCTGCATGCTAATCATGTTCCAATTTACCTGAAATGTTAATAGGTTTATGAGCAAACTAGCACATTATATCTCATGGTGCGGAAAAATATAAGTATTTAACATTTTTGCAAGTGGAGTTTCAAGAATGACAAGTATGAAATCAAGGTAAGCAGGAAGTATGATCATAACAGGCAGAGTTATATATTGCAAGAATTCAAGGCGGATCATGCTTTTTAACATATCCAGAGAACGCTACACAAGTCAAGCTATAATCCAAATCAAACATGTAACAGATGAACATGAAATTGGCCATTTCAAACGAATCATACTTATCAAGTCAAATGAACAAATTAAACATATCATATCAAATAGCACATCGTACTTCATTCATATCATATAACAAAAAGGCACTTTCCAATCTTGCATATATATGGATGTCAATGCCAAGCACTGCTCAAATTTGGTTGACCTATACTAGTACGCCGGGGTGCTCCTCCCCAAGACCAGATCATGCCCCTATTGTACAGGCATTTGATCAGGGATATCATCCCAACAGTAGTGCCGAATTCAAATCATTATGGCCATTTAGAGTCAAAAAGGACAGACTTGTAAGATATCATAGAGGCCATTGACATAAGTTTAGATTAAGGAACTTCAAGAGTACAAAATGCCAAGAAGTCAAACATGCATGTTGGATCAAGCAATGCCAGCAAGCTCGAGGGGGTTTCCTATACATTTCTTTTGTTTTTAGATTCAAGACGAACAAACTCAAAGATGGACTTTTAGTTGAATCACAGAGGAGACAGAAATCAAGAGTTTAGGAATTATTAGAATAATCTTCACATTCTTACCGCTTTTAACAGGTACAAGGTATTTAGGTTACTATAATGCTAGTTGCTCTTCTATAGGACAGATCATAGTGGTCGAAAGGGCCAATCAAATTGACAGTCGAAATGTACATGAAGGAATAGTCGAGGTGGTCAGAAGGGCCAATCGGAGTTGCCATAAAAGGGCCAGTCATAATTGCCTTAAGGCCAGTCAAAGAGAATAGTCGAAGTGGCCAGAAGGGCCACTCGAAGCTTAATCAAGAAGAACATTCGATGTTTTCAAGAGACTTAGACAAGGATTCCAACAAGGAGGTTGATGGAACCAACATATGATCAATCTTGAAGTGTGCATTTCTAGTCTAATGGTTCTAGAAATGCATGGTGACATGGACAAATCAGATGGGTTCCTATCTGGGAAGGTCAAGGAAAAACTGACCATATTTCCTAAGAACAAGAGTCAAGTTCCTCAGGATCAGGCTGAAACAAGGAGAGTCTTGCAAAGGTGAAAGGGTCAGGAAAAATTCTAACATTCTACTGATAAGACATTTAGGCAAATCAGAGGTGTTCCACTAGGTTCTTAACTTAAATATATCCAAGGATGCTGTGAACAAGAACAAGCAGTTTAATTTGTGCCCGAGAAAACCTACCTTTTTGGGTTGCTCTTTCAAATCCACTCTTATTGTTTAATGCAAGGCTTAGAGGAAGAAGAACTCCTTGAAGTCCAGCTCCAACAGGTTGAGGCAGTGGTCCAAGGATGAAGAACTTCCAAGTCCTCCAAACTTCAAGCTCCAAGCTACAGGATCATCCCTCCAGCTCCGGAGTTCTCTATTGTGTCAGACTTCCAAGCTTCTTTAGCAGATGCTTTTAAGAAAGGGCAGAAGGGGCTCTCAAGCTCTCAAGCTCCAGAAGGGTCGTGTGACTTATTTAAGGGGTCTTTGGTCTCATTAAGGATTCTTTCTTTATTCCTTCAAAAGGGACAAAAGAGGAAAGAAAGTCCAAGCTGGCCATACACAGGCCAAGCCCAAACCATATCCTACCATACCTAACATTAAATGAGTTTGCAAGAAGGACAGACAGTCAAAATTTGTCATACTTCAAGCCATACCCTTGTCATACTTATCCTTGTCTTGATCTAGAAAATGATAGACCCACCATGGCTGGGCCATGCCTTTATATCAACTCCTCAGGTGGTGTGCCTAAGGGTCAGTTCTAAGCACAAACTATTTAAATCTTTCCCATATTTAAGTCTTCAGGTAGTCCTGTTACGATGGGAGGACAATGCCTCCATCGTTTTGTGTTCAAGAGCTCTATCGATTGCTATATAACAAGGTGATCGATGGTTGAATACCTAGACAATCGATTATCTTGAAGAAAATATTAATTATATAGAAATAATCGATGCTAAAAGAAACATCGATTATATAAACATCGATTACATAGAAATAATCGATGTTGAAGGAACATCGATTATATAAAAATAATCGATGCTGAAGGAAACATTGATTTCTTACTTAAACATCGATTGCCCTTAAACATCGATTATGGATCAACATTGATTACAGACCAACATCGATTGTCCTTAAACATCGATTATGGACCAACATCGATTACTATTTAAACATCGATTATGGACCAACATCGATTATGGAACAACATTGATTTCTTACTTAAACATCGAGTACGGACCAACATCGATTGTCCTTAAATATCGATTATGGACCAACATCGATTGCTCACTTGGAACATCGATTACTGAAGGAAAAACATCGATTGTTCCACTCGAACATGGATTGCTGAAAAAAGAACATCGATTGCTTACTTGGAACATCGATTACTGAAGGAAAAATATCGATTGTTCCACTTGAACATCGATTACTGAAGACAGAACATAGATTGTTCACTTGGAATATTGATTACTAAGGAAACATCGATTATTCTACTAATTATGTTTTGTTCTATTTTATATGAATTTCCATTTCGTCATCCACTTCATCATATACAAGTTCCTGCTTCAACTGACGTCATCATACTTTGATCAGTCGAAGGATTGGAGAGTTGCAACTAGTTGAGGGGGTACTAGTCTCCCCATTTCATGAATTTCTCACGCATCCCAAGACTTCTTTTATTGACTTCTTTAATTTAATTATCTTGATTGAGATCTTACTCAATTTTATCCACTAATTTATCCTTATTTATTTAAAATTTAAAAATCAGGATCGTTACACTGAGATTGTGAGATGTGTACCAAATGTGGGTATGAAGTGATCTTGGAGCTGTCCCATGCGGATAATTTCATGTCTTCATGACATGATGGGTTTCTGCAGAGGACATCAAATGACAGAGTTAAACAGTGGAACAATCCAATTACTTAAACCTTCCCTCACAGATCCCACGTTCTGTGATGAACTGCCACAAACCCACAGGATTAATCTCTCTTTCTTGGTTCTATTTCCTAGCTTCTAGTTAGAATTTTGTAAATGAGTAGTACCTAGCGTAAACATATTGTGTGACAAGGCTAGTATGGTTTGCACTTGCTCAACCTATATGTGATTGGTTGACAAGACATCTCATGAGACAAATTTTTATAGAGAGAAAGGTTTATTGTATTTGTATATTGTACTTTAAGTGCAATATGACTAGACAATAAATTCATGTGACATCTAACAATTGAATTGTTACTTTATCACTCTTCATGTGAGAGGTGCCACATAAACTATTATCTAGTTATATTGTACTTAAAATATAATATAAAAATGTAATAAACCTTTCTCTTTTATAGGATAAGGTGTTTGGTGTCTCGTCTCCACATTTTGTCACCCCTATATAAGCCAATCACATATCAGTTAGTAAATCACATCAGTTAAAAAAAGAGTGAGAAACTGTGAAATGGCTCTTTCTATTGTTGTTTCCTTCCTCTACACTCAAGACAAACTGGCTCGCACGAGCGGATTGATACTAACGCTGTAAATGGAATCCGAAAATTTTAGATTTTTGATCCCTAATAAGAATTATAAGACTCGGAATTGAAAAACAATACAAATAATTTATTGGAATTGGTATCAATTATTTCGATAAATTATCAAAATCAAAGTATCCTCATTTATTTCGAAACCAATTTACGATTCCAATAAGCTGCCATCAAACTTTCACTATTTGCGGGTTTAGTTTTTTAATACCCATCGAACTTTCATATTGTTGTTGCTCACTTTCTTTTGTACTTTGTATTTTTTTTGTTCTAAATCTAATGTGTTTTGTAATTGAATGAACATTGGTTGTGTGGTGTGTTTAATTCATCTCAAAAAAGCTGTTTAGTTCATATTTTTTTATCAAAATCCAATCGAAATCAAATTTTGATAATCAGAATCGAAATTGGATTTCGGTAATTAGAATCAGAATCGGAATCAGAAAAAAAAAAAACTTAAATTTTGAAAAGAAAAATGGTGCCAATTTTGATTTTGGTTCCGACAATGTAATTCGAATTGGATTGAAATTAGAAATGACTATTCTGATTATATCAAAATCAGAATCAAAAGTTTTATATAGTTATTGGAATCGGTATCAAAAACTCATGTTTCCAGTACCGAACCCGACCGATTATAGCCCTAATCGGTACTTTGTTTGAACTCATCAAGTTCAATTATCAGAGGGAATAGGAATGAATGCAAAAGTTCCTAGAACATCCCATGTGCAATCTTAAAGAGATTGATGAACCCACAAGATAATTTAGCTAGAAAATCTTAGGGCAATCGCAGTCCACTTTGAAAATCGGTTACGTTACCCCAGATTTTTTTTAACCAGGATAACTTAACTAAAAAAAGTGGTCATTCGGCCCTCTTTGGGGAGGGTATAAGAAATCTCTGGTTATTTTTACTGAGGGTTGCTTTACACGTATTGTTCGTAACAGGGGTCGACTTAAGCCGAGGTGACCAAAGTAAGGTGTCCACACCAAGATGACCAAGCCGAGGTGACCAGGCCGAGGTCTGCTTAGCCAATGTAAGACGCATGCTCTGAGCTCCCGACCTTGATGACTGAGGACTTGTAAAGTTCATTGAGGGGTCTCGGTGGGAAGACACTTTGACGCTCAAGTCAGTTTCTAGCCGAGAAGAATAGCCTAGCGCAAAGAGCAGAACATCGTACTTGTGCATGTAGAGTGTCTGCCTCTTATATAGGGTAGGTTACCTATGACAACTGTTTGGTCACGTTAGGTCTCCTTAATCATCGCCACAACATAGCTGTAACCGCCACGTCAGATCATGTAGATCATGGCTGTAATGGCTGCCGTTATCGAGTGCACACCTAACGGCCATTACCTCAGCGGTTAATGCCTTGTTCGTTACACGAGCCACGTTCCCAGGAATCCCTTGGACACGTTCTGCTCTCGGTCGTTTATGACCGAGCTGGGTAAGCCCCATCCTTGGCCGAGCTGATGTTGTCGGCCCAAAAGGTGTAAAGAGGTCGGTCTAGTTGACCTAAGTCGTCGACCTAGACGACGCTAAGATCTCTAGTCCAAGCTACGTCAGGACGTCGGCTTGGGTACTCTAGGAGGTCGGCCGAGCCGAGGCTCCAGCCGACCTGTGGGAGCTCCCCGTATCATTGTCCGCCCACGTTTACGTCAGACTGTGCCAGTGGGCCGAGGTGAAGTTGATGTCCAGAGCTCCTTGGTTAACGACACGTGGCTTTCCACATGGCTCTTCCAGCCCACATGGTCTACCACATGTCCCATCGCCATATTGTCTGCGTCGATGTCATGAAAGGACGTCTTATTGCCTGAGGCAATAAGTGTGCGTCGAGCGCCTCTGAGTGCCCATTTCGAATTGGGGTCTTATAAGCGATTTCGATAACCGAGCGAAAAGTTATGCCTGTTTGAGCGAGGCGATGTCCGTATGCGATCGCATCGACAGCCTGCGACCGCGCTCCCGGAGAGGAATTTGGGCGCCAGACCGGAAATCACCGAATGCGACCATTTACCGACCGGGTCGAAGTGCCGACTCTGAATTGGGGCCTCGAGGGCGGTTCCGACCCCCGGGCGAATAAATATCAGCGTCCGACTGGAGGGTACGACAGTCGATGTACTAGTACACACGCTCCGGGGGGGGGGGGGGGGATTTTGGCCCTGGAACGGAATTCTGCGAAACCAGCGACTTGTTGACCGTCTCGTAGTGCCGATTCCGAATTGTGGTCACATAAGCGATTCCGATGCCCGTGCGGAACGTTATGCCCAATTCTTTCGCTGAAGGGGTGGGAATAAACCAGAGGGGGTGACTATATCGGCGATGTTCGGGCACCCATATCCACGACCTGGGGAGGAGATCTCGCGTCGAGTTGAACACGACTTCCGATCGCCGTGACTAGGCGGCTCCGCGTGTGGCTCCGCCAGCGATTCGCGTAATCGAGGGAGTCGCTACTGCCAAAAAACCTTGGAATAAGGGAGATCATCGACTAGAATCGCAATTTCGGAGTGCGAAACGAAGGTTTTTAGACCCCGAAACGACGTCTTATCGCCTGAGGCAATAAGTGTGAGTCGAGCGCCTCTGAGTGCCGATTCCGAATTGGGGTCTTATAAGCGATTCCGATAACCGAGCGAAAAGTTATGCCTGTTTGAGTGAGGCGGTGTCCGTATGCGATCGCATCGGCAGCCTGCGACCGCGCTCCCGGAGAGGAATTTGGGCGCCGGACCGGAAATCTCCGAATGTGACTATTTACCGACCGGGTCGAAGTGTCGACTCTGAATTGGGGACTCGCGGGCGGTTCCGACCCCCGGACGAATAAATATCTGCGTCCGACCGGAGGGTACGACAGTCGGTGTACTAGTACACACGCTCCAGGGGGATTTTGGCCCTGGAACGAAATTCCGCAAAACTAGCGCCTTGTCGATCGTCTCAGAGTGTCGATTCCGAATTGTGGTCACATAAGCAATTCTGATGCCCGTGCGGAAAGTTATGCCCAATTCTTTCGCTGAAGGGGTGGGAATAAACCGGAGGGGGTGACTATATCGGCGATGTTCGGGCACCCATATCCACGACCTGGGGAGGAGATCTCACGTCGAGTTGAACACGACTTCCGATCGCCGTGACTGGGTGGCTCCGTGTGTGGGCTCCGCCAGCGATTCGCGTAATCGAGGGAGTCGCTACTGCCAAAAAACCTTGGAATAGGGGAGATCGTCTGCTAGAATCGTAATTTCGGAGTGCGAAACGAAGGTTTTTAGAGCCCGAAACGACATCTTATCGCCTGAAGCAACAAGTGGGCGTCGAACGCCTCTGAGTGCCCATTCCGAATTGGGGTCTTATAAGCGATTCTAATAACCGAGCGAAAAGTTATGCCTTTTTGTGCGAGGCGGTGTCTGTATGCGATCGCATCGGCAGTGTAACACCCCGGAAATTTAGCAATTTAAAAATTTCAGAAATATAGAGGGATAAAAATAAATAATCGTATTGAAGACTTCCAACACCATGTAATTATGAACCATCAACAAGAATGGGCCTATAGAACACATTTGGCCCAAGGATATGAATGAACTGGACAGGGAATTACCCAAAAATTCGTGTAGGTAATTATGCCATAATTAGAACGGGCAATTTAGAGTTAAAAGATGGTTGATTAGTCATGAAAGGTAAGCCAAAACCGAACTCAATCCCAATTGGTGGTTTCCTAAACCTTTGCTACCTCTTTTGGGTAAGAGAATCCAGATTTCTTGGAAACTAGGAAACAGAGCTCGTAGCCCCTTTCCTAGTATCGTTAGGACTCTTAACAACATCCTAAAACTATAAGAACTCGTCCCTAAACTCTTGGGGAAGGTTTAACAACAAAGTTTGGGTCGTTGGAGGCAAGCAAGAACTTCTGAGGAGCAGGAGAAAGGCTGGGAGTCCGTAGCTTCATCCCCTGCATCTTCTGTTGCATCCAGAACATCAACGGGTTTTAGATCTTCCTAAAGGTAGGTGTTCTCGGGCCAAGATTAAAGAAAACCAATGCCAACATGTAGTTTCTTGAGTCTAGGATCATTTGCACTTGATTTGCCCAATTTTCATGGAGTATTCATCGTGTATTGGTGATTTTCCCGAAGTCTTGCACAGTTAGGGCTTTTCTCGTTCGTCATATTGTGCACATGATTGAAGACCGAATTTGACTAAACTTTATTCATGAAAGATCTTCCAATTGAAGTCAAGATCATCTTCTATGTTGGACGTTTTGTCCAAAAATCCTTCGTTAGAGAGTTAGGAGCATGATAAGAGAGTCTCTGCATGATACTGCGATTTCGGGCTACTATTGACTTTTTGTTCTTCATATGTTTTCTCAGGATTCGAGACCGAATTAAATCAAACCCTCAACATCAAAGTTCTTCTACTAGTTGTCCTCTTCATCTTTTGTGTTGAACGTTTTGTCCAAATGTCATTCCTTAGAGAGTTATAAGAGTTAGAAGTGAATCGCTGCATGAGACATGTTTTCTGGTTACACCTGACCATATGTTTTGTTCTGGAAGGGCCACTAGTGACGACACTGCCTGTGCTAGTGTCGACCTGCTGTCCCAAAACAGCCCAGAAAGTGTTCTGGGAAGCCCTCTAGTGTCGACACCACCCCATCTAGTGTCGACACACTCCCCCAGTTTGACCCAGAAAGTCCTGGGAAGCTGATCTAGTGTCGACACCACCTGTGCTAGTGTCGACACACTGTCCCATATTGGCCAGAAGGTTTTCTGGAAGCTGTCTCTAGTGTCGACACTACTTGAACTAGTGTCGACACTACTTGACCTTTTTGCCTTGTATTTTATGCACTGTGTCGACACTACCTGAACTAGTGTCGACACTACCTGACCAGTTTTGCCTGATTTTGTCTTGTGTTTGGAGCATGGTGTCGACACCACTTGATCTAGTGTCGACACCACCTTACCAGAAATTTGCATAATTTTGGTCTAATCATCTCATGATGTCTACTAGCTTGTGCATGATGTCATATAGTATGCATGGACCTAAAATAAATCAATACATTGAAGAAAATGGTAATGATACGAATATGATTCTAATGTGTAATTTTGATTATCCTTATGTTCATTGGATTATCTTGTGGTCTTGCTTATTGTCAATTGATAAGATAAGGATATGATATGAATGTGGAATAAATACATGTTAGTATGGACATGTTAGTGGCGTTAATGTCATGATTTGCATATGAGTTCCAATAGTTACATGTTTTCCGGTGTTCAATTAATTATTTGTCATACGCATACATGCTAGGAAAGATCCGTGATTCATCACTTACACTTTTGCACGAATAGGCACACCCTTCTTGGGAAATTGAAAGCACATGTTCTACATACGATCCATCTTTGAAACACCCTCATGTCAAGACATTAAAGAATTATGAAACATAAGACGTCATTATCCTGCCTTGTTCTTTTGAGTTGTTGTCATTCCTTGACTCTATGAATGATCATGTTTCTTTTACTATGAGCTTGTCATTGAAACTCTGTGGCCATAATATGAATCTGTTTGTTCGGCACAACGTGGGACTCTGGTCCAAAACTTGATACAATGCCTGTGCAATAGGGCCCTGTCCGGTCCTGGGGAGGAGCGCCCCAACGTACTTGTTAACCGCGGGAGTATGGACTCTTGGTGCTTGGCATAGCACACTGACATGCAAGATTGTGAAAATGTGCCTTCTGTTTGACATGATAAGTTTGACTTGACATGATATGATACGTTTGTTCTTGTGAACACATGAGTTCTGCTTGAATATGGCCAATCTCTTCTGACATGATTCTATTCTTGAAACATCTGTTCATTGTATATGCAATTCGACATTTTGATCTGATACGATATCCGTTCTATTCTGCTATTCAATCTGTTAGTATTACATACATTGTCATCATATTCATATGCATATCTACCTACTTAAAATGTTAATCATGTATACTAGTGCCCGCACGTTACTGAGATGTAAATCCTACTGAGCTAGTTCGCTCACCCCTATCATCCTGCCCTTTTCAGGTAGTGATGAAGAACGGTGGAGTCGGATGGGACTGGACAAGAGTGACGAGCACCCGTCCTAGAATAGATGACAGTTTAGAAATAGAAATTGAGTAGTCTATGTAATAGTGAACCTTTTCTAGAAGTTATTTGAATAATGGACCCTTTGGTTAATTCTTTCTTGTAAGGTTGTATCTAGTTGAATGAAATGAAATAAAGAGTAACTTTGAGGATATTATTATGATTTGAAAAGTGTTACTATATTCAATTGTGACTCTGCGCTATTCAACTGTGATACGTTTGTTTGTATCGTTCGCGTCCCCCGGTATTTATTCCGCTGCTAAATATCGGGGCTTGACAGTTGGTATCAGAGCCTGAACTTTAGGGTCCAAGGGATAAGAACATAGAATGAAACTAGATTACACGAGTCAAATCTGTCGTACCTAATGTGAGCTTGGGTAGAGCCATGGGAATAGAAGTCACATGTGATATATTTAGATGACTAACTCACATTATTATCTTGAAGGTACTTATTACCTCCATGGCCGCTGAACGTGCCCAGGCTAGGGACATGCAACGAACTATACAAAACTTGACTCAGGCTATCTTACAAGCCACCCAAGGTGGAGGTAACCGCGGAGCCGGTGATCTCCATCGAAATTTCTGAAATATGGATCCGCCCAGATTCGAAGGGAGTACTGACCCAGATGTTGCTGAACACTGGGTTAAGGAAATTGAAAGGATATTCAGGGTCATGCAATGCACGGACCAGAACAAAGTATTACTGGCGACTTTCCAATTGGAAAAGGATGCCAGGGCATGGTGGGAGTCGGTAGAAGCAACATTAAATGGCCAGCAACTAACATGGGCTCAGTTCATTGAGCGTTTCAACGCCAAGTACTTTTCTGAGAGGGTCCAAGAACGGAAAGCAGCTGAATTTGCGGCTTTGAAGCAGAGAGGACTCGATGTGGCTGAATATGAGGCCCAATTCTCTCGGCTGTCCCGATACGCTGTTCACTTAATTGGGACAGAAAGGATGAAGGCGAAACGTTTTCTGAATGGCTTGAGGCCCCAGTTCATCACCCAACTGGCGCCAATGGACATTCAAACTTATGCTGAAATGGTTAAGAAGGCTCAGCTATTAGAAGATGCCATGGAGACTGCTGAAAGGATTAAGGGAAAATCCGTGAAACGAGAACAAGTGTCTTCTGCTGGGAGGTATCAGCCGACTATTGGGAAGAAAAGGCCCAGTGGTGGGGTAAATGAACTAGCAGATAAAAAGCCGAAGGAGTTAGGTAAGCAAGTAATGGTGATAACGGGAGAAAGGTGTAAACATTGTGACAGGGTGGTCATCGGACTGAAGAATGCTGGAGAGCGCAAGGGAGATGCCTTCGCTGTGGAAGTCGTGACCATAGGATTTCGGACTGCCCAATGCTGAAAGAACAAGCCCCTCAGGACAAACGTCCGAATGGACAGAAGAGGCAAGGCCGACTGCAAGCTGTCCAGGAACCAGAAACTGCTGAAGAAGGAGGTATCGTGGAAGGTACACTTACTATTCTTTCCCGACCCGCATATGTTCTCTTTGATACGGGAGCTACGCATTCCTTCATATCTCAAACATTTGTTGATACCCTACCTGTGAAACCCATCCCAATGGAATCCGGAATAGTTGTGTCAACTCCGATTGGTCCAGGCACCAATCTTACAAACCATATACCATCCAGTGAGGTGTTGATTGAAACCCAAAACCTACCAGCAAATTTAATATGTATGGACATGGCGGTGTATGATGTGATACTGGGAGCAGACTGGATGTCTGATCATGGGGCTAGTATCAATTGTAGGAGAAGTTGGGTAACTTTTAGCCAATACCCAAAACTAGTGTTCACCGGGGATAGAAACCGCAGGAGATTGTCAATTATCTCTGCATTACAAGCCAAAAGGATGATGAGGAAAGGTTGTATGGCCTTTCTTGCTGCTGTTGTCATCGCAAAGAAGGAAGTCAAAGTAGAGGACATCCATGTTGTCAGCGAATACGTTGATGTTTTTCCCGAGGACTTGCCAGGAATTCCTCCTGAGCGAGAGGTCGATTTTACCATCGAGTTGGTCCCTGGAGCAGCACCGGTATCTAGGGCACCATATAGAATGTCCCCCGCAGAACTGAAAGAATTAAAAGAGCAACTGATGGAACTGTTAGAGAAGGGTTTCATCCGACCAAGCACATCGCCATGGGGTGCACATGTCCTCTTCGTCAAGAAGAAAGATGGGTCGATGAGGCTATGCATAGATTACAGACAATTGAATCAGTTAACCATCAAGAACAAATACCCTCTGCCGAGAATTAATGAGTTGTTTGATCAACTATCTGGAGCTAGATACTTCTCTAAGATAGATCTCCGATCCGGTTATCATCAATTGAGGATCAAAGGAGAAGACATTCACAAAACTGCCTTCCGAAGCAGGTATGGGCATTATGAATTTATTGTTATGCCTTTTGGACTAACAAATGCCCCTGCAGTTTTCATGCAGTTGATGAATAGCATTTATCGCCCATATCTTGATAAGTTTGTGGTGGTATTTATCGATGACATATTGATCTATTCCAAGACAAAGGAAGAGCATGAGGAGCATTTGAGGATTGCATTGCAGATCTTAAGGGAGAACAAGCTATATGCCAAGTTAAGTAAATGTGAATTCTGGCTTGAGGAGGTATCCTATCTAGGGTATGTGGTAACCAAAGATGGTATCGCTGTTGATCCATCAAAGGTTGAGGCTGTGTTGAAATGGGAAAGACCGACAAGCGTCACGGAGATCAGGAGTTTTCTGGGATTAGCTGGGTATTATCGAAGTTTTCGGCATAACTTTTTGCACGGGCATCGGAATCGCTTATGTGACCACAATTCAGAATCGGCACTCCGAGACGGTCGACAAGGCGCTAGTTTCGCGGAATTCCGTTTCGGGTCCAAAATCCCCCCCCGGAGCGTGTGTACTAGTACACCGACTGCCGTACCATCCGGTCGGATGCGGATATTTATTCGCCCGGGGGTCGGAACCGCCCGCGAGGCCCCAATTCAGAGTCGGCACATCGACCCGATCGGTAAATGGTCGCATTTGGAGATTTCCGGTTCGGCGCCCAAATTCCTCTCCGGGAGCGCGGTCGCAGGATGCCGATGCGATCGCATACGGACACCGCCTAGCTCAAACAGGCATAACTTTTCGCTCGGTTATCGGAATCGCTTCTAAGACCCCAATTCGGAATGGGCACTGAGAGGCGCTCGACACCCACTTATTGCCTTGGGCGATAAGACGTCGTTTCGGGGTCTAAAAACCTTCGTTTCGCACTCCGAAATTGCGATTCTAGCCGACGATTTCCCCTATTCTAAGGTTTTTTAGCAGTAGCGACTCCCTCGATTACGCGAATCACTGGCGGAGCCCACACGCGGAGCCGCCCAGTCACGGAGATCGGAAGTCGTGTTCAACTCGATACGAGATCTCCTCCCCAGGTTGTGGATATGGGTGCCCGAATATCGCCGATATAGTCACCCCCTCCGGTTTATTCCCACCCCTTCAGCGAAAGAATTGGGCATAACTTTCCGCACAGGCATCGGAATCGCTTATGTGACCACCATTCGGAATTGACACTCCGAGACGGTCGACAAGGCGCTGGTTTCGCGGAATTTCGTTCCGGGGCCAAAATCCCCCCCGGTGCGTGTGTACTAGTACACCGACTGCCGTACCCTCCGGTCAGACGCGGATATTTATTCGTCTGGGGGTCGGAACCGCCCGCGAGGCCCCAATTCAAAGTCGGCACTTCGACCCGGTCGGTAAATGGTCGCATTCGGAGATTTCCGGTCCGGCGCACAAATTCCTCTCCGGGAGCGCTGTCGCAGGCTGCCGATGCGATCGCATACGGACACCGCCTCGCTCAAACAGGCATAACTTTTCGCTTGGTTATCGGAATCGCTTATAAGACCCCAATTCGGAATGGGCACTCAGAGGCGCTCAACGCCCACTTATTGCCTCAGGCGATAAGACGTCATTTCGGGGTCTAAAAACCTTCATTTTGCACTCCGAAATTGCGATTCTAGCCGACGATCTCCCCTATTCCAAGGTTTTTTGGCAGTAGCGACTCCCTCGATTACGCGAATCGCTGGCGGAGCCGACACGCAGAGCCGCTCAATCACGGAGATCGGAAGTCGTGTTCAACTCGACGCGAGATCTCCTCCCCATGTCATGAATATGGGTGCCCGAACATCACTGATATAGTCACCCCCTCTGGTTTATTCCCACCCCTTCAGCGAAAGAATTGGGCATAACGTTCCGCACGGGCATCGGAATCGCTTATGTGACCACAATTCGGAATCGGCACTCCGAGACGGTCAACAAGGCGCTAGTTTCACGGAATTCCGTTCTGGGGCCAAAATCCCCCCCGGAGCGTGTGTACTAGTACACCGACTGCCGTACCCTCCGGTCGGACGCGGATATTTATTCGCCCGGGGGTCGGAACCGCCCGCGAGGCCCTAATTCAGAGTCGGGACTTCTCGCCGGTAGGTAAATGGTCGCATTCGGAGATTTCCGGTGCGGCGCCCAAATTCCTCTCCGGGAGCGCGGTCGCAGGCTGCCGATGCGATCACATACGGACACCGCCTCGCTCAAACAGGCATAACTTTTCATTCGGTTATCGGAATCGCTTATAAGACCCCAAGTCGGAATCGGCACTCAAAGGCGCTCGACGCCGACTTATTGCCTCTGGCGATAAGCCGTCGTTTCGGGGTCTAAAAACCTTCATTTCGCACTCCAAAATTGCGATTCTAGCCGACGAACTCCCCTATTCCAAGGTTTTTTGGCAGTAGCGACTCCCTCGATTACGCGAATCGCTGCCGGAGCCCACACGCGGAGCCGCTCAGTCACGACGATCGGAAGTCGTGCTCAACTCGACGCGAGATCTCCTCCCCAGGTCGGGGATATGGGTGCCCAAACATCGCCGATATAATCACCCCCTCAAGTTTATTCCCACTCCTTCAGCGAAAGAATTGGGCATAACTTTCCGCACGGACATCGGAATCGCTTATGTGACCACAATTTAGAATCGCCACTGCAAGACGGTCGACAAGGCGCTGGTTTTGCGGAATTCCGTTTTGGGGCCAAAATCCCCCCCCAGAGCGTGTGTACTAGTACACCGACTACCGTTCACTCCGGTCGGACGCGGATATTTATTCGCCCAGAGGTCGGAACCGCCCGCGAGGCCCCAATTCAAAATCGGCACTTCGACCCGGTCGGTAAATATTCGCATTCGGAGATTTCCGGTCCGGCGTCCAAATTCCTCTCCGGGAGCACAGTCGCAGGTTGCCGATGCGATCGCATACGAACACCGCCTCGCTCAAACAGGCATAACTTTTCGCTCGGTTATCGGAATCGCTTATAAGACCCCAATTCGGAATCGGCACTCAGAGGCGCTCGACGTCCACTTATTGCCTCAGGCGATAAGACGTCGTTTCGGTGTCTAAAAACTTTCGTTTCGCACTCTGATATTGCGATTCTAGCCGACGATCTCCCCTATTCCAAGATTTTTTGGCAATAGCGACACCCTCGATTACGCGAATCGCTGGCGGAGCCCACACGCAGAGCCACCCAGTCACGGCGATCGGAAGTCATGTTCAACTCGACGCGAGATCTCCTCCCCAGGTCGTGGATATGGGTGCCCGAACATCGCCGATATAGTCACCCCCTCTGGTTTATTCCCACCCCTTCAGCGAAAGAATTGGGCATAACTTTCCACACGGGCATCGAAATCGCTTATGTGACCACAATTCGGAATCGGCACTCCGAGACGGTCGACAAGGCGCTGGTTTCGCGGAATTCCGTTTCGGGGCCAAAACCATCCCCGGAGCGTGTGTACTAGTACACCGACTGCAGTACCCTCCGGTCGGACGCGGATATTTATTCGCCCGGGGGTCGGAACCGCCCGCGAGGCCCTAATTCAGAGTCGACACTTCTACCCGGTCGGTAAATGGTCGCATTCGGAGATTTCTGGTCCGGCGCCCAAATACCTCTCCGGGAGCGCGGTCGCAGGCTGCCGATGCGATCGCATACGGACACCGCCTAGCTCAAACAGGCATAACTTTTCGTTCGGTTATCGGAATCGCTTATAAGACCGCAATTCGGAAACGACACTCAAAGGCTCTCGACGCCGACCTAATGCCTCAGGCGATAAGACGTCGTTTCGGGGTCTAAAAACATTCGTTTCGCAATCTGAAATTGCGATTCTAGCCGACGATCTCCCCTATTCCAAGGTTTTTTGGCAATAGCGACTCCCTCGATTACGCGAATCGCTGGAGGAGCCCACACGCAGAGCCACCCAGTCACGGCGATCGGAAGTCATGTTTAACTCAACGCGAGATCTCCTCCCCAGGTCATGGATATGGGTGCCCGAACATCGCCGATATAGTCATCCCCTCCGGTTTATTCCCACACCTTCAGCGAAAGAATTGGGCATAACTTTCCGCATGGGCATCGAAATCGCTTATGTGACCACAATTCAGAATCGGCACTCCGAGACGGTCGACAAGGCGCTGGTTTTGCAGAATTCCGTTCCGGGCCAAAATCCCCCCCGGAGCGTGTGTACTAGTACACCGACTGCCGTACCCTCCGGTCGGACGCAGATATTTATTCGCCCGAGGGTCGGAACTGCCCGTAAGGCCCTAATTCAGAGTCGGCACTTCTACCCAGTCGGTAAATGGTCGCATTCGGAGATTTCCGGTCCGGCGCCCAAATTCATCTCCTGGAGCGCAGTCGCAGGCTGCCGATGCGATCGCATACGGACACCGCCTCGCTCAAACAGGCATAACTTTTCGTTCGGTTATCGGAATCGCTTATAAGACCCCAATTTGGAATCGGCACTCAAAGTCGCTCGACGCCGACTAATAGCCTCACGTGATAAGACGTCGTTTCGGGGTCTAAAAACCTTCGTTTCGCACTCCAAAATTGCGATTCTAGCCGATGATTTCCCCTATTCCAAGGTTTTTTGGCAGTAGCAACTCCCTCGATTACGCGAATCGCTGGCGGAGCCCACACGCGGAGACGTCCAGTCACGGCGATCGGAAGTCGTGTTCAACTCGACGCGAGATCTCCTCCCCAGGTCGTGGATATGGGTGCCCGAACATCGCCGATATAGTCACCCCCTCTAGTTTATTCCCACTCCTTCAGCGAAAGAATTGGGCATAACATTCCGCACGGACATCAGAATCGCTTATGTGACCACAATTCAGAATCGGCACTGCGAGACGTTCGACAACGCGCTGGTTTCGCGGAATTCCGTTTCGGGGCCAAAATCCCCCCCGGAGTGTGTGTACTAGTACACCGACTGCCGTACCCTCCAGTCGGACGCGGATATTTATTCGCCCACGGGTCGGAACCTCCCGCGAGGCTCCAATTCAGAGTTGGCACTTCGACCCGGTCGGTAAACGGTCGCATTAGGAGATTTCCGGTCCGGCGCCCAAATTCCTCTCCGGGAGCGCGGTCGCAGTCTGCCGATGCGATCGCATACGGACACCGCCTCGCTCAAACAGGCATAACTTTTCGCTAGGTTATCGGAATCGCTTATAAGACCCCAATTCGGAATCGGCACTCAGAGGCGCTCGACGCCCACTTATTGCCTCAGGCGATAAGACGTCGTTTCGGGGTCTAAAAACCTTCGTTTTGCACTCCGAAATTGCGATTCTATCTGACGATTTCCCCTATTCCAAGGTTTTTTGGCAGTAGCGACTCCCTCGATTACGTGAATCACTTGCGGAGCCCACACGCGGATCCGCCCAGTCACGGCGATCGGAAGTCGTGTTCAACTCGACGCGAGATCTCCTCCCCAGGTCGTGGATATGGGTGCCCGAACATTGCCGATATAGTCACCCCTCCGGTTTATTCCCACCCCTTCAGAGAAAGAATTGGGCATAACTTTCCGCACGGACATCGGAATCGCTTATGTGACCACAATTCGGAATCGGCACTCCGAGATGGTCGACAAGGCGTTGGTTTGGCGGAATTCCGTTGCGGGGCCAAAATTCCCCGCCCCCCCGGAGCGTGTGTACTAGTACATCGACTGCCGTACCCTCCGGTCGGACGCAGATATTTATTTGCCCGGGGGTCGGAACCGCCCGCGAGGCCCCAATTCAGAGTTGGCACTTTGACCCGGTCGATAAATGGTCGCATTGGGAGATTTCCGGTTCAGCGCCCAAATTCCTCTCCGGGAGCGCGGTCGCAGGCTGCCGATGCGATCGCATACGAACACCTCCTCTCTCAAACAGGCATAACTTTTCGCTCGGTTATCGGAATCGCTTATAAGACCCCAATTCGGAATCGGCACTCAGAGGCGCTCGATGCGCACTTATTGCCTCAGGCGATAAGACGTTGTTTCGGGGTCTAAAAAACTTCGTTTCGCACTCTGAAATTGCGATTCTAGCCGACGATCTCCCATATTCCAAGATTTTTTAGCAATAGCGACTCCCTCGATTATGTGAATCGCTGGCGGAGCCCACACGCGGAGCCGCCGAGTCACGGCGATCGGAATTCATGTTCAACTCGACGCGAGATCTCCTCCCCAGGTCGTGGATATGGGTGCCCGAACATCGCCGATATAGTCACCCCCTCCGGTTTATTCCCACCCCTTCAGCGAAAGAATTGAGCATAACTTTCCGCACGGGCATCGAAATTGCTTATGTGACCACAATTCAGAATCGGCACTCCGAGACGGTCGATAGGGCGCTGGTTTCGCAGAATTCCGTTCCGGGGCCAAAATCCCCCCCCAGAGCGTGTGTACTAGTACACTGACTGCCGTACCCTCCAGTCGGACGCGGATATTTATTCGCCCGGGGGTCGGAACCGCCCGCGAGGCCCCAATTCAGAGTTGGCACTTCGACCCGGTCGGTAAATGGCCGCATTCGGAGATTTCCGGTCTGGCGCCCAAATTCCTCTCCTGGAGCGCGGTCGCAGGCTGCCGATGCGATCGCATACGGACACCCCCTCGCTCAAACAGACATAACTTTTCGCTCGGTTATCAGAATCGCTTATAAGACCCCAATTCGGAATCGAAACTCAGAGGCGCTCGACGCCCGCTTATTGCTTCAGGCGATAAGACGTCGTTTAGGGGTCTAAAAACCTTCGTTTTGCACTCCGAAAATGCTATTCTATCCGACGATCTCCCCTATTCCAAAGTTTTTTGGCTGTAGCGACTCCCTCGATTACGCGAATCACTGGCGCAGCCCACACGCGGAGCCGCCCAGTCACGGCGACCGGAAGTCGTGTTCAACTCGACGCGAGATCTCCTCCCCAGGTCATGGATATGGGTGCCCGAACATCGCCGATATAGTCACCCCCTCCGGTTCATTCCCACCCCTTCAGTGAAAGAATTGGGAATAACTTTCCGCACGGGCATCGGAATCGCTTATGTGACCACCATTCGGAATCGACACTTCGAGACGGTTGACAAGGCGTTGGTTTCGCAGAATTCCGTTCCGGGGCCAAAATCCCCCCTACAGCGTGTGTACTAGTACACCGACTGTCGTACCCTCCAGTCGGACGCGGATATTTATTCGCTCGGGGGTCGGAATCGCCCGCGAGGCCCCAATTCAGAGTCGGCACTTCGACCCGGTCGGTAAATGGTCGCATTCGGAGATTTCCGGTCCGGCGCCCAAATTCCTCTCCGGGAGCGCAGTGGCAGGCTGCCGATGCGATCGCATACGGACACCGCCTCGCTCAAACAGGCATAAGTTTTCGCTCGGTTATTGGAATCGCTTCTAAGACCCCAATTCAAAATGGGCACTCAGAGGCGCTCGACTCCCACTTATTGCCTCAAGCGATAAGACGTTGTTTCGAGGTCTAAAAACCTTCGTTTCGCACTCCGAAATTGCGATTCTAGCTGACGATCTTCCCTATTTCAAGGTTTTTTGGCAATAGCGACTCCCTCGATTACGCGAATCGCTGGCGGAGCCCACACGCGGAGCCGCCCAGTCACGGCGATCAGAAGTCGTGTTCAACTCGACGCGAGATCTCCTACCCAGGTCATGGATATGGGTGCCCGAACATCGCCGATATAGTCACCCCCTCTGGTTTATTCCCACCCCTTCAGCGAAAGAATTCAGCATAACTTTCCGCACGGGCATTAGAATCGCTTATGTGACCATAATTCAGAATCGGCACTCCGAGACGGTCGATAAGGCGCTGGTTTTGCGGAATTCCGTTTCGGGGCCAAAATCCCCCCCGGAGCGTGTGTACTAGTACACCGACTGTCGTACCCTCCGGTCGGACGCGGATATTTATTCGCCCGGGGGTCGGAACCGCCCGCGAGGCCCCAATTCAGAGTCGGCTCTTCGATCCGCTCGGTAAATGGTCGCATTCGGAGATTTCCGGTCCGGCGCCCAAATTCCTCTCCGGGAGCGCGGTCACAGGATGCCAACGCGATCGCATACGCACACCGCCTCGCTCAAACAAGCATAACTTTTCGCTCGGTTATCGGAATCGCTTTTAAGACCCCAATTCGGAATGGGCACTCAGAGGCGCTCAACGACCTGTTATTGCCTCAGGCGATAAGACGTCGTTTCGAGGTCTAAAAACCTTCGTTTCGCACTCCGAAATTACGATTCTAGTCGACGATCTCCCCTATTCCAAGGTTTTTTGGCAGTAGCGACTCCCTCGATTACGCGAATCGCTGGCGCAGCCCACACGCGGAGCCGCCCTGTCATGGCGACCGGAAGTCGTGTTCAACTTGACGCGAGATCTCCTCCCCAGGTCGTGGATATGGGTGCCGAACATCGCCAATATAGTCACCCCCTCCGGTTTATTCCCACCCCTTTAGCGAAAGAATTGGGCATAACTTTCTGCACGGGCATCGGAATCGCTTATGTGACCACCATTCGGAATCGAGACTCCGAGACGGTCGACAAGGCGTTGGTTTCGCAGAATTCCGTTCCGGGGCCAAAATCCCCCCTGGAGCGTGTGTACTAGTACACCGACTGCTGTACCCTCCGGTCGGACGCGGATATTTATTCGCTCGGGGGTCGGAACCACCCGCGAGGCCCCAATTCAGAGTCGGCACTTCGACCCGGTCGGTAAATGGTCGCATTCGGAGATTTCCGGTCCGGCGGCCAAATTCCTCTCCGGGAGCGCAGTGGCAGGCTGCCGATGCGATCGCATACGGACATGGCCTCGCTCAAACAGGCATAACTTTTTGCTCGGTTATTGGAATCGCTTCTAAGACCCCAATTCGAAATGGGCACTCAGAGGCGCTCGACGCCCACTTATTGCCTCAAGCGATAAGACGTCATTTTGGGGGTCTAAATACCTTCGTTTCGCATTCCGAAATTGCGATTCTAGCCAACGATCTCCCCTATTCCAAGGTTTTTTGGCAGTAGCGACTCCCTCGATTACGCGAATCGCTGGCGCAGCCCACACGCGGAGCCGCCCTGTCATGGCGACCGAAGTCGTGTTCAACTTGACACGAGATCTCCTCCCCAGGTCGTGGATATGGGTGCCTGAACATCGCCAATATAGTCACCCCCTCCGGTTTATTCCCACCCCTTTAGCGAAAGAATTGGGCATAACTTTCTGCACGGGCATCGGAATCGCTTATGTGACCACCATTCGGAATCGAGACTCCGAGACGGTCGACAAGGCGTTGGTTTCGCAGAATTCCGTTCCGGGGCCAAAATCCCCCCTGGAGCGTGTGTACTAGTACACCGACTGCTGTACCCTCCGGTCGGACGCGGATATTTATTCGCTCGGGGGTCGGAACCACCCGCGAGGCCCCAATTCAGAGTCGGCACTTCGACCCGGTCGGTAAATGGTCGCATTCGGAGATTTCCGGTCCGGCGCCCAAATTCCTCTCAGGGAGCGCAGTGGCAGGCTGCCGATGCGATCGCATACGGACACCGCCTCGCTCAAACAGGCATAACTTTTTGCTCGGTTATTGGAATCGCTTCTAAGACCCCAATTCGAAATGGGCACTCAGAGGCGCTCGACGCCCACTTATTGCCTCAAGCGATAAGACGTCGTTTTGGGGGTCTAAATACCTTCGTTTCGCATTCCGAAATTGCGATTCTAGCCAACGATCTCCCCTATTCCAAGGTTTTTTGGCAGTAGCGACTCCCTCGATTACGCAAATGTCTGGCGGAGCCCACACGCAGAGCCGCCCAATCACGGAGATCGGAAGTCGTGTTCAACTCGACGCGAGATCTCCTCCCCAGGTCGTGGATATGGGTGCCCGAACATCGCCGATATAGTCACCCCCTCCGGTTTATTCCCACCCCTTCAGCGAAAGAATTGGGCATAACTTTCCGCACGGGCATCGGAATCGCTTATGTGACCACAATTCGGAATCGAAACTCCGAGACGGTCGACAAGGCGCTGGTTTCGCGGAATTCCGTTCCGGGGACAAAATCCCCTCCGTATCGTGTGTACTAGTACACCGACTGCCGTACACTCCGGTCGGACGCGGATATTTATTCGCCCGGGGGTCGGAACCGCCGGCGAGGCCCCAATTCAGAGTCGGCACTTCGACCCGGTCGGTAAACGGTCTCATTCGGAGATTTCCGGTCCGGCGCCCAAATTCCTCTCCGGGAGCGCGGTCGCAGGCTGCCGATGCGATCGCATACGGACACCGCCTCGCTCAAACAGGCATAACTTTTCGCTCGGTTATCGGAATCGCTTATAAGACCCCAATTCGGAATGGGCACTTAGAGGCGCTCGATGCACATTTATTGCCTCAGGCGATAAGACGTCATTTTGGGGTATAAAAACCTTCGTTTCGCACTCCGAAATTGCGATTCTAGCCGACGATCTCCCCTATTCCAAGGTTTTTTGGCAGTAGCGACTCCCTCGATTACGCGAATCGCTGGCGGAGCCCAGAAGCGGAGCCGCCCAGTCACGGCGATCGGAAGTCGTGTTCAACTCGACGCGAGATCTCCTCCCCAGGTCGTGGATATGGGTGCCCGAACATCGCCGATATAGTCACCCCCTTCGATTTATTCCCACCCTTCAGCGAAAGAATTGGGCTTAACTTTCCGCACGGGCATCGGAATCTCTTATGTGACCACAATTCGGAATCGGCACTCCAAGACGGTCGACAAGGCGCTGGTTTCGCGGAATTCCGTTCCGGGGCCAAAATCCCCCCCGTAGCGTGTGTACTAGTACACCGACTGCCGTACCCTCCGGTCGGAAGCGGATATTTATTCACCCGGGGGTCGGAACCGCCCGCGAGGCCCCAATTCAAAGTCGGCACTTCGACCCGGTCGGTAAATGGTCGCATTCGGAGATTTCCAGTCCGCCTCTCAAATTCCTCTCCGGGAGCGCGGTCGCAGGCTGCCGATGCGATAGCATACGGAGACCGCCTCGCTCAAACAGGCATAACATTTCGCTCGGTTATCAGAATCGCTTATAAGACCCCAATTCGGAATGGGCACTTAGAGGCGCTCGAGGCCCACTTATTGCCTCAGGCGATAAGTCGTCATTTCGGGGTCTAAAAACCTTCGTTTCGCACTCCGAAATTGTGATTCTAGCCGACGATCTCCCCTATTCCAATGTTTTTTGGCAGTAGCGACTCCCTCGATTACGCGAATCGCTGGCGGAGCCCACACGCGGAGCCACCCAGTCACGGCGATCGGAAGTCGTGTTCAACTCAACGCGAGATCTCCTCCCCAGGTCGTGGATATGGGTGCCTGAACATCGCCGATATAGTCACCCCCTCCGGTTTATTCCCACCCCTTCAGCGAAAGAATTGGGCATAACTTTCCGTACGGGCATCAGAATCGCTTATGTGACCACAATTCGGAATCGGCACTCCGAGACGGTCGACAAGGCGCTGGTATTGCGGAATTGCATTCCGGTGCCAAAATCCCCCCCGGAGCATGTGTACTAGTACACCGACTGCCGTACCCTCCGGTCGGACGCGGATATTTATTCGCCCGAAGGTCGGAACCGCCCGAGAGGCCCCAATTCAAAGCCGTCACTTCGACCCGGTCGGTAAATGATCGCATTCGGAGATTTCCAGTCCGGCTCCCAAATTCCTCTCCGGGAGCACGGTCGCAGGCTGCCGATGCGATAGCATACGGACACCGCCTCGCTCAAACAGGCATAACATTTCGCTCGGTTATCGGAATCGCTTATAAGACCCCAATTCAGAATGGGCACTTAGAGGCGCTCGACGCCCACTTAATGCCTCAGGCGATAAGTCGTCGTTTCGGGGTCTAAAAACCTTCGTTTCGCACACCGAAATTACGATTCTAGCCGACGATCTCCCCTATTCCAAGGTTTTTTGGCAGTAGCGACTCCCTCGATTACGCGAATCGCTGGCGGAGCCCACACGCGGAGCCACCCAGTCACGGCGATCGGAAGTCGTGTTCAACTCGACGCGAGATCTCCTCCCCAGGTCGTGGATATGGGTGCCTGAACATCGCCAATATAGTCATCCCCTCCGGTTTATTCCCACCCCTTCAGCGAAAGAATTGAGCATAACTTTCGGCACGGGCATCAGAATCGCTTATATGACCACAATTCGGAATCGACACTCCGAGACGGTCGACAAGGTGCTGGTTTCGCGGAATTGCGTTCCGGGGCCAAAATCCCCTCTGGAGCATGTGTACTAGTACACCGACTGCCGTACCCTCCGGTCGGACGTGGATATTTATTCGCCCGGGGGTCGGAACCGCCTGCGAGGCCCCAATTCAAAGTCGGCACTTCGACCCGGTCGGTAAATGGTCGCATTTGGAGATTTCCTGTCCGGCAACCAAATTCCTCTCCGGGAGCGTCGTCGCAGGCTGCCGATGCGAATGCATACGGACACCGCCTCGCTCAAACAGGCATAAGTTTTCGCTCGGTTATCGGAATCGCTTATAAGACCCCAATTCGGAATGGGCACTCAGAGGCGCTCGACGCCCACTTATTGCCTCAAGGATGTCGTTTTGGGGTCTAAAAAGCTCCGTTTCGCACTCCGAAATTGCGATTCTAGCCGACGATCTCCCTTATTCCAAGGTTTTTTAGCAGTAACGACTCCCTCAATTACGCGAATCGCTGGGGGAGCCCACACGCGGAGCCGCCCAGTCACGGCGATCGGAAGTCATGTTCAACTCGACGCGAGATCTCCTCCCCAGGTCATGGATATGGGTGCTCGAACATCGCCAATATAGTCACCACCTCCAGTTTATTCCCACCCCTTCAGCGAAAAAATTGGGCATAACTTTCCGCACGGGCATCGGAATCGCTTATGTGACCACAATTCGGAATCGGCACTTCGAGACGGTCGACAGGGCGCTGGTTTTTCAGAATTCCGTTCCGGGGCCAAAATCCCCCCATACACCGACTGCCGTACCCTCCGGTCGGACGCGGATATTTATTCGCCCGGGGGTCGGAACCGCCCGCGAGGCCCCAACTCAGAGTCGGCACTTCGACCCAGTCGGTAAATGGTTGCATTCGGAGATTTCCGGTCCGGCGCCCAAATTCCTCTCCGGGAGCGCGGTCGCAGGCTGCCGATGCGATCGCATACGGACACCGCCTTGCTCAAATAGGCATAACATTTCGCTCGGTTATCAGAATCGCTTATAAGACCCCAATTCGGAATGGGCACTTAGAGGCGCTCGACGCCCACTTATTGCCTCAGGCGATAAGACGTCGTTTCGGGGTCTAAAAACCTTCATTTCGCACTCCGAAATTGCGATTCTAGCCGACGATCTCCCCTATTCCAAGGTTTTTTGGCAGTAGCGACTCCCTCGATTACGCGAATCGCTGGCGGAGCCCATACGCGGAGCCGCCCAGTCACGGAGATCGGAAGTCATGTTCAACTCAACGCGAGATGTCCTCCCCAGGTCGTGGATATGGGTGCCTGAAAATCGCAGATATAGTCACCCCCTGCGGTTTATTCCCACCCCTTCAGCAAAAGAATTGGGCATAACTTTCCGCACGGGCATCAGAATCGCTTATGTGACCAAAATTCGGAATCGGCACTCCGACACGGTCGACTTGGCGTTGGTTTCGCAGAATTTCGTTCTGGGGCCAAAATCCCCTCGGAGCGTGTGTACTAGTACACCGACTGCCGTACCCTCCGGTCGGACGCGGATATTTATTCGCCCGGGGGTCGCACCCGCTCGCGATGCCCAAATTCAGAGTCGGCACTTCGACCCGGTCGGTAAATTGTCACATTCGGAGATTTTCGGTCCGTCGCCCAAATTCCTCTCCGGGAGTGCGGTCGCAGGCTGCCGATGCGATCGCATACGAACACCGCCTCGCTCAAACAGGCATAACTTTTCGCTCGGTTATCGGAATCGCTTATAAGACCCCAATTCGGAATGGGAACTTAGAGGCGCTCGACGCCCAGTTATTGCCTCAGGCGATAAGACGTCGTTTCGGGGTCTAAAAACCTTCGTTTCGCACTCCGAAATTGCGATTCTAGCCGACGATCTCCCCTATTCCAAGGTTTTTTGGCTATAGCGACTCCCTCGATTACGCGAATCACTGGCGGAGCCCACAAGCGGAGCCCCTCAGTCACGGCGATCGGAAGTCGTGTTCAACTCGATGCGAGATCTCCTCCCCAGGTCGTGGATATGGGTGCCCGTACATCGCCGATATAGTCACCCCCTCCGGTTTATTCCCAGCCCTTCAGCTAAAGAATTGGACATAACTTTCCGCACGGGCATCGAAATCGCTTATGTGACCACAATTCGGAATCGGCACTCCGAGACGGTCGACAAGGCGGTGGTTTCGCGGAATTCCGTTCCGAGGCGAAAATCCCCCCCGGAGCGTGTGTACTAGTACACCGACTGCCGTACCCTTCGGTCGGACGCGTATATTTATTCGCCCGGGGGTCGGAACTGCCCGCGAGGCCCCAATTCAGAGTCGGCACTTCAACCCGGTCGGTAAATGGTCGCATTAGGAGATTTCCGGTCCGGCGCCCAAATTCCTCTGCGGGAGCGCGGTCGCAGGCTGTCGATGCGATCGCAAACGGACACCGCCTCGCTCAAACAGGCATAACTTTTCGCTCGGTTATCGGAATCGCTTATAAAACCCCAATTCGGAATGGGCACATAGAGGCGCTCGGCGCCCACTTATTGCCTCAGGTGATAAGTCGTCGTTTCGGGGTCTAAAATCCTTCGTTTCGCACTACAAAATTACAATTCTAGCCGACGATCTCCCCTATTCCAAGGTTTTTTTGGCAGTAGCGACTCCCTCGATTACGCGAATCGCAGGCGGAGCCCACACACGGAGCCACCCAGTCACGGCGATCGGAAGTCGTGTACAACTCGATGCGAGATCTCCTCTCCAGGTCGTGGATATGGGTGCCCGTACATCGCCGATATAGTCACCCCCTCCGGTTTATTCCCACCCCTTCACCGAAAGAATTGGGCATAACTTTCCGCACGGGCATCGGAATCGCATATGTGACCACAATTCGGAATCGGCACTCCGAGACGGTCGACAAGGCGCTGGTTTCGCGGAATTCCGGTCCGGTGCCAAAATCCCCCCCGGAGCGTGTGTACTAGTACACCGACTACCGTACCACCCTGTCGGACGCGGATATTTATTCGCCCGAGGGTCGGAACCCCCCGCGAGGCCCCAATTCATAGTCGGCATTTCGACCCGGTTGGTAAATGGTCGCATTCGGAGATTTCCGGTCCGACGCCCAAATTCCTCTCCGGGAGTGCGGTCGCAGGCTGCCGATGCGATCGCATACGGACACCGCCTCGCTCAAACAGGCATAACTTTTCGCTCGGTTATCGGAATCGCTTATAAGACCCCAATTCGGAATGGGCACTTAGAGGCGCTCGACGCCCAGTTATTGCCTCAGGCGATAAGACGTCGTTTCGGGGTCTAAAACCCTTCGTTTCGCACTCCGAAATTGCGATTCTAGCCGACGATCTCCCCTATTCCAAGGTTTTTTGGCTATAGCGACTCCCTCGATTACGCGAATCACTGGCGGAGCCCACAAGCGGAGCCGCTCAGTCACGGCGATCGGAAGTCGTGTTCAACTCGACGCGAGATCTCCTCCCCAGGTCGAGCATATGGGTGCCCGAACATCGCCGATATAGTCACCCCCTCCGGTTTATTCCCACCCCTTCAGCGAAAGAATTATGCATAACTTTCGGCACGGGCATCGGAATCGCTTATGTGACCACAATTCGGAATCGGCACTTCGAGACGGTCGACAATGCGCTGGTTTTACGGAATTCCGTTCCGAGGCCAAAATCCCCCCCGGTGCGTGTGTACTAGTACACCGACTGCCGTACCCTCCGGTCGGACGCAGATATTTATTCGCCCGGGGGTTGGAACTGCTCGCGAGGTCCCAATTCAGAGTCGGCACTTCGACCTGGTCGGTAAATGGTCGCATTCGGATATTCCCGATCCGGCGCCCAAATTCCTCTCCAGGAGCGCGGTCGAAGGCTGCCGATGTGATCGCATACAGACACCGCCTCGCTCAAACATGCATAAATTTTCGCTCGGTTATTAGAATCGCTTACATGACCCCAATTCGGAATGGGCACTCAGAGGCGCTCGACGCCCACTAATTGCTTTAGGCGATAAGATGTCGTTTTGGGGTCTAACAACCTTCGTTTCGCACTCCGAAATTGCGATTCTAGCCGACGATCTCCCCTATTCCAAGGTTTTTTGGCAGTAGCGACTCCCTCGATTACGCGAATCGCTGGCGGAGCCCAGAAGCGGAGCCGCCCAGTCACGGCGATCGGAAGTCGTGTTCAACTCGACGCGAGATCTCCTCCCCAGGTCGTGGATATGGGTGCCCGAACATCGCCGATATAGTCACCCCATCCGGTTTATTCCCACCCCTTCAGCGAAAGAATTGGGCATAACTTTCCGCACGGGAATCGGAATCGCTTATGTGACCACAATTCGGAATCGGCACTCCGAGACGGTCGACTAGGCGCTGGTTTCGAGGAATTCCGTTCCGGGGCCAAAATCCCCCCCGGAGCATGTGTACTAGTACACCGACTACCGTACCCTCCGGTCGGACGCGGATATTTATTCGCCCGGGGGTCGGAACCTCCCGCGAGGCCCCAATTCAGAGTCGGCACTTCGACCCGGTCGGTAAATGGTCCCATTCGGATATTTCCGATCCGGCGCCATAATTCCTCTCCAGGAGCGCGGTCGCAGGCTGCCGATATGATCGCATACGGACTCGGAATCGCTTATATGACCCCAATTCGGAATGGGCACGCAGAGGCGCTCGGCGCCCATTTATTGCCTCAGGCGATAAGACATCGTTTTGGGGTCTAAAAACCTTCATTTCGCACTCCGAAATTGCGATTCTAGCCGACGATCTCCCCTACTACAAGGTTTTTTGGCAGTAGCGACTCCCTCGATTACGCGAATCGCTGGCGGAGACCACACGCAGAGCCGCCCAGTCACGACGATCGGATGTCGTGTTCAACTCGACGCGAGATCTCCTCCCCAGGTCATGGATATGGGTTCCCGAACATCGCCGATATAGTCACCCCCTCCGGTTTATTCCCACCCCTTCAGCGAAAGATTTGGCCATAACTTTCCACACGGGCATTTGAATCGCTTGTGTGACCACAATTCGGAATCGGCACTCCGAGATGGTCGACAAGGCGCTGGTTTTGCGGAATTCCGTTCCGGGGCCAAAATCCCTTCCGGAGCGTGTGTACTAGTACACCGACTGCCGTACACTCCGGTCGGACGCGGATATTTATTCGCCCGGGGGTCAGAACCGCCCGCGAGGCCCCAATTCAGAGTCGGAACTTCGACCTGGTCGGTAAATGGTGGCATTCGGAGATGTCCGGTCCGGCGCCCAAATTCCTCTCCGGGAGCGCGGTTGCAGGCTGCCGATGCGATCCCATACGGACACCGCCTCGCTCAAACATGCATAACTTTTCGCTCAGTTATCGGAATCGCTTATAAGACCCCAATTCGGAATGGGCACTAAGAGGCACTCGACGCCCACTTATTGCCTCAGGCGATAAGACGTCGTTTCGCGGTCTAAAAACCTTCGTTTCGCACTCTGAAATTGCGATTCTACTCGACGATCTCCCCTATTCAAAGGTTTTTTGGCAGTAGCGACTCCCTCGATTACGCGAATCGCTGGCGGAGACCACACGCGGAGCCGCGCAGTCACGACGATCGGATGTCGTGTTCAACTCGACGCGAGATCTTCTCCCCAGGTCGTGGATAAGGGTGCCCGAACATCGCCGATATAGTCACCCCCTCCGGTTTATTCCCACCCCTTCAGCGAAAGAATTGGGCATAACTTTCCGCACGGGCATCGGAATCGCTTATGTGACCACAATTCGGAATCGGCACTCCGAGACGGTCGACAAGGCGCTGGTTTCGCGGAATTCCATTCCGGGGCAAAATCTCTCCGGATCTTGTGTACTAGTACACCGACTACCGTACCCTCCGGTCGGACGGGGATATTTATTCGCCCGAGGGTCGGAACCGCCAGCGAGGCCGCAATTCAGAGTCGGCACTTTGACCCGGTCGGTAAATGGTCGCATTCGGAGATTTCCGGTCCGGCGCACAAATTCCTCTCCGGGAGCGCGGTCGTAGGCTGCCGATGAGATCCTATACGGACACCGCCTCGCTCAAACAAGCATAACTTTTCGCTCGGTTATCGGAATCGCTTATAAGACCCCAATTCGGAATGGGCACTCAGAGGTGCTCGAAGCCCACTTATTGCCTCAGACGATAAGACATCGTTTCGGGGTCTAAAATCCTTCATTTCGTACTCCAAAATTGCGATTCAAGTCGACGATCTCCCCTATTCCAAGGTTTTTTGGCAGTAGCGACTCCGTCGATTATGCGAATCGCTGGCAGAGCCCAAACGCGGAGCCGCCCAGTCACGGAGATCGGAAGTCGTGTTCAACTCGACGCGAGATCTCCTCTCCTGGTCGTGGATATGGGTGCCCGAACATCACAGATATAGTCACCCCCTCCGGTTTATTCCCACCCCTTCATCGAAAGAATTGGGCATAACTTTTCACACGGGCATCGGAATCGCTTATGTGACCACAATTCGGAATCGGCACTCCGAGACGGTCGACAAGGCGCTGGTTTCGTAGAATTCCATTATGGGGCCAAAATCCACCCCGGAGCGTGTATACTAGTAAACCGACTACCGTACCCTCCGGTCAGACGCATATATTTATTCGCCCGGGGGTCGGAACTGCCCGCGAGGCCCCAATTCAGAGTCGGCACTTCGACCCGGTCGGTAAATGGTCGCATTCGGAGATGTCCAGTCCGGCGCCCAAATTCCTTTCCGGGAGCGCGGTCGTAGGCTGTCGATGCGATCCCATACGGACACCGCCTCGCTCAAACAGGCATAACCTTTCGCTCGGTTATCGGAATCGCTTCTAAGACCCAAATTCGGAATGGGCACTCAGAGGCGCTCGACGCCCATTTATTGCCTCAGGCGATAAGACATCGTTTTGGGGTCTAAAAACGTTCATTTCGCACTCCGAAATTGCGATTCCAGCCGACGATCTCCCCTATTCCAAGGTTTTTTAGCAGTAGCGACTCCCTCGATTACGCGAATCGCTGGCGGAGCCCACACGCGGAGCCGCCCAGTCACGGTGATCGGATGTCGTGTTCAAATCGATGCGAGATCTCCTCCCCAGGTCGTGGATATGGGTGCCCGAATATCGCCGATATAGTCACCCCCTCCGGTTTATTCCCACTCCTTCAGCGAAAGAATTGGGCATAACTTTTCGCACGGGCATCAGAATCGTTTATGTGACCACAATTTGGAATCGAAACTCCGAGACGGTCGACATGGAGCTGGTTTCGTGGAATTCCGTTCCGGGGCCAAAATCCCCCCGAAGCGTGTGTACTAGTAGACCGACTGCCGTACCCTCCGATCGGACGCGGATATTTATTCGCCCGGGGGTCGGAACTGCCCGCGAGGCCCCAATTCAGAGTCAGCACTTCGACCCGGTCGGTAAATGGTCGCATTCGGAGATGTCCGGTCTGGCACCCATATTCCTCTCCGGGAGCGCGGTCGCCGGCTGCTGATGCGATCCCATACGGACACCGCCTCGCTCAAACAGGCATTACCTTACGCTCGGTTATTGGAATCGCTTATAAGACCCAAATTCGGAATGGGCACTCAGAGGCGCTCGACACCCACTTATTGCCTCAGGCGATAAGACGACGTTTCGTGGTCTAAAAACCTTCGTTTCACACTCCGAAATTGCGATTCTAGCCGACGATCTCCCCTATTCCAAGGTTTTTTGGCAGTAGCGACTCCCTCGATTACGCGAATCGTTGGCGGAGCCCACACGCGGAGCCGCCCAGTCACGGCGATCGGATGTCGTGTTCAACTCGACGCGAGATCTCCTCCCCAGGTCGTGGATATGGGTGCCCGAACATCGCCGATATAATCACCCCATCCGGTTTATTCCCACCCCTTCAGCGAAAGAATTGGGCATAACTTTCCGCACGGGAATCGGAATCGCTTATGTGACCACAATTCGGAATCGACACTCCGAGACGGTCGACAATGCGCTGGTTTCGTGGAATTCCATTGCGGGGCCAAAATCCCCCCCGGAGCGTGTGTACTAGAACACCGACTGTCGTACCCTCCGGTCGGACGGGGATATTTATTCGCCCGGGGGTCGGAACCGCCCGCGAGGCCCCAATTCAGAGTCGGCACTTCGACCCTGTCGGTAAATGGTCGCATTCGGAGATTTCCGGTCCGGCGCACAAATTCCTCTCCGGGAGCGCTGTCGCAGGCTGCCGATGCGATCGCATACGGACACCGCCTTGCTCAAACAGGCAAAACTTTTCGCTCGGTTATCAGAATCGCTTATAAGACCCGAATTCGGAATGGGCACTCAGAGGCGCTCAACGCCCACTTATTGCCTCAGGCGATAAGACGTCATTTCGGGGTCTAAAAACCTTCGTTTTGCACTCCGAAATTGCGATTCTAGCCGACGATCTCCCCTATTCCAAGGTTTTTTGGCAGTAGCGACTCCCTCGATTACGCGAATCGTTGGCGGAGCCCACACGCGGAGCCGCCCAGTCACGACGATCGGATGTCGTGTTCAACTCGACGCGAGATCTCCTCCCCAGGTCGTGGATATGGATGCCCGAACATCGCCGATATAGTCACCCCATCCGGTTTATTCCCACCCCTTCAGCGAAAGAATTGGGCATAACTTTCCGCACGGGGATCGGAATCGCTTATGTGACCACAATTCGGAATCGACACTCCGAGACGGTCGACAATGCGCTGGTTTCGTGGAATTCCGTTCCGGGGCCAAAATCCCCCCCGGAGCGTGTGTACTAGAACACCGACTGCCGTACCCTCCGGTCGGACGGGGATATTTATTCGCCCGGGGGTCGGAACCGCCCGCGAGGCCCCAATTCAGAGTCGGCACTTCGACCCTGTCGGTAAATGGTCGGATTCGGAGATTTCCGGTCCGGCGCACAAATTCCTCTCCCGGAGCGCTGTCGCAGGCTGCCGATGCGATCGCATACGGACCCGCCTCGCTCAAACAGGCATAACTTTTCGCTCGGTTATCGGAATCGCTTATAAGACCCCAATTCGGAATGGGCACTCAGAGGCGCTCAACGCCCACTTATTTCCTCAGGCGATAAGACGTCATTTCGGGGTCTAAAAACCTTCGTTTTGCACTCCGAAATTGCGATTCTAGCCGACGATCTCCCCTATTCCAAGGTTTTTTGGCAGTAGCGATTCCCTCGATTACGCGAATCGATGGCAGAGCCGACACGCAGAGCCGCTCAATCACGGAGATCGGAAGTCGTGTTCAACTCGACGCGAGATCTCCTCCCCATGTCATGAATATGGGTGCCCGAACATCACCGATATAGTCACCCCCTCTGGTTTATTCCCACCCCTTCAGCGAAAGAATTGGGCATAACGTTCCGCACGGGCATCAGAATCGCTTATGTGACCACAATTCGGAATCGGCACTCCGAGACGGTCACAAGGCGCTAGTTTTACGGAATTCCGTTCTGGGGCCAAAATCCCCCCCAGAGCGTGTGTACTAGTACACCGACTGCCGTACCCTCCGTCGGACGCGGGTATTTATTCGCCCGGGGTCGGAACCGCCCGCGAGGCCCTAATTCAGAGTCGGGACTTCTCGCCGGTAGGTAAATGGTCGCATTCGGAGATTTCCGGTCCGGCGCCCAAATCCTCTCCGGGAGCGCGGTCGCAGGCTGCCGATGCGATCGCATACGGACACCGCCTCGCTCAAACAGGCATAACTTTTCATTCGGTTATCGGAATCGCTTATAAGACCCCAAGTCGGAATCGGCACTCAAAGGCGCTCGACGCCGACTTATTGCCTCAGGCGATAAGCTGTCATTTCGGGGTCTAAAAACCTTCATTTCGCACTCCAAAATTGCGATTCTAGCCGACGAACTCCCCTATTCCAAGGTTTTTTGGCAGTAGCGACTCCCTCGATTACGCGAATCACTGCCGGAGCCCACACGCGAAGCCGCTCAGTCACGACGATCGGAAGTCGTGCTCAACTCGACGCGAGATCTCCTCCCCAGGTCGGGGATATGGGTGCCCAAACATCGCCGATATATCACCCCCTCAAGTTTATTCCCACTCCTTCAGCGAAAGAATTGGGCATAACTTTCCGCACGGACATCGAATCGCTTATGTGACCACAATTCAGAATCACCCTGCAAGACGGTCGACAAGGCGCTGGTTTTGCGGAATTCTGTTTTGGGGCCAAAATCCCCCCCCCCCCCCCCAGAGCGTGTGTACTAGTCACCGACTGCCGTACACTCCGGTCGGACGTGAATATTTATTCGCCCAGAGGTCGGAACCGCCCGCGAGGCCCCAATTCAGAGTCGGCACTTCGACTCGGTCGATAAATATTTGCATTCAGAGATTTCTGGTCCGGCGCCCAAATTCCTCTCCGGGAGCACGGTCGCAGGCTGCCGATGCGATCGCATACGACACCCGCCTCGCTCAAACAGGCATAACTTTTCGCTCGGTTATCGGAATCGCTTATAAGACCCCAATTCGGAATCGGCACTCAGAGGCGCTCGACGTCCACTTATTGCCTCAGGCGATAAGACGTCGTTTCGGTGTCTAAAACCTTCGTTTCGCACTCTGATATTGCGATTCTAGCCGACGATCTCCCCTATTCCAAGATTTTTTGCAATAGCGACACCCTCGATTACGCGAATCGCTGGCGGAGCCCACACGCAGAGCCACCTAGTCACGCGATCGGAAGTCATGTTCAACTCGACGCGAGATCTCCTCCCCAGGTCGTGGATATGGGTGCCCGAACATCGCCGATATAGTCACCCCCTCCGGTTTATTCCCACCCCTTCAGCGAAAGAATTGGGCATAACTTTCCACACGGGCATCGAAATCGCTTATGTGACCACAATTCGGAATCGGCACTCCGAGACGGTCGACAAGGCGCTGATTTCGCGGAATTTCGTTTCGGGGCCAAAATCATCCCCGGAGCGTGTGTACTAGTACACCGACTGCAATACCCTCCGTCGGACGCGGATATTTATTAGCCCGGGTCGGAACCGGCCCGCGAGGCCCTAATTCAGAGTCGACACTTCTACCCGGTCGGTAAATGGTCGCATTCGGAGATTTCCGGTCCGGCGCCCAATACCTCTCCGGGAGCGCGGTCGCAGGCTGCTGATGCGATCGCATACGGACACCGCCTAGCTCAAACAGGCATAACTTTTCGTTCGGTTATCGGAATCGCTTATAACCCAATTCGGAAACGGCACTCAAAGGCTCTCGACGCCGACCTAATGCCTCAGGCGATAAGACGTCGTTTCGGGGTCTAAAAACCTTCGTTTCGCAATCTGAAATTGCGATTCTAGCCGACGATCTCCCCTATTCCAAGGTTTTTTGGCAATAGTGACTCCCTCGATTACGCGAATCACTGGCGGAGCCCACACGCAGAGCCACCCAGTCACGGCGATCGGAAGTCATGTTCAACTCAACGCGAGATCTCCTCCCCAGGTCATGGATATGGGTGCCCGAACATCGCCGATATAGTCATCCCCTCCGGTTTATTCCCACACCTTCAGCGAAAGAATTGGGCATAACTTTCCGAATGGGCATCGAAATCGCTTATGTGACCACAATTCAGAATCGGCACTCCGAGACGGTCGACAAGGCGCTGGTTTCGCAGAATTCCATTCCGGGGCCAAAATCCCCCCGGAGCGTGTGTACTAGTACACCGACTGCCGTACCCTCCGGTCGGACGCAGATATTTATTCGCCCGAGGTTCGGAACTGCCTGTAAGGCCCTAATTCAGAGTCGGCACTTCTACCCGGTCGGTAAATGGTCGCATTCGGAGATGTCCGGTCCGGCACCCAAATTCCTCTCCGGGAGCGCGGTCGCCGGCTGCTGATGCGATCCCATACAGACACCGCCTCGCTCAAACAGGCATTACCTTACGCTCGGTTATCGAATCGCTTATAAGACCCAAATTCGGAATGGGCACTCAGAGGCGCTCGACACCCACTTATTGCCTCAGGCGATAAGACGACGTTTCGTGGTCTAAAAACCTTCGTTTCACACTCCGAAATTGCGATTCTAGCCGACGATCTCCCCTATTCCAAGGTTTTTTGGCAGTAGCGACTCCCTCGATTACGCGAATCGTTGGCGGAGCCCACACGCGGAGCCGCCCAGTCACGGTGATCGGATGTCGTGTTCAACTCGACGCGAGATCTCCTCCCCAGGTCGTGGATATGGGTGCCCGAACATCGCCGATATAGTCACCCCATCCGGTTTATTCCCACCCCTTCAGCGAAAGAATGGGCATAACTTTCCGCACGGGGATCGGAATCGCTTATGTGACCACAATTCGGAATCGGCACTCCGAGACGGTCGAAAATGCGCTGGTTTCGTGGAATTTCGTTTCGGGGCCAAAATCCCTCCCGGAGCGTGTGTACTAGAACACCGACTGCCGTACCCTCCGGTCGGACGGGGATATTTATTCGCCCGGGGGTCGGAAACGCCCGCGAGGCCCCAATTCAAAGTCGGCACTTCGACCCGGTCGGTAAATAGTCGCATTCGGAGATGTCCGGTCCGGCGCCCAAATTCCTCTCCGGGAGCGCGGTCGCAGGCTGCCGATGCGATCCCATACGGACACCGCCTCGCTCAAACAGGCATAACCTTTCACTCGGTTATCGGAATCGCTTATAAGACCCAAATTCGGAATGGGCACTCAGAGGCGCTCGACACCCACTTATTGCCTCAGGCGATAAGACGTCGTTTCGGGGTCTAAAAACCTTCATTTTGCACTCCGAAATTGTGATTCTAGCCGATGATCTGTCCTATTCCAAGGTTTTTTGGCAGTAGCGACTCCCTCGATTACGCGAATCGCTGGCAGAGCCCACACGCGGAGCCGCCCAGTCACGACGATCGGATGTCTTGTTCAACTCGACGCGAGATCTCCTCCCCAGGTCATGGATATAGGTGCCCGAACATCTCCGATATAGTCACCCCTCCGGTTTATTCTCACCCCTTCAGCAAAAGAATTGGGTATAACTTTCTGCACGGGCATCGGAATCGCTTATGTGACCAAAATTCGGAATCGGCACTCCGAGACGGTCGACAAGGCGCTGGTTTAGCGGAATTCCGTTTCGGGGCAAAAATCCCCCCCGGAGCGTGTGTACTAGTACACCGACTGCCGTACCCTCCGGTCGGACGCGTATATTTATTCGGCCGGGGGTCGGAACCGCCCGCGAGGCCCCAATTCAGAGTCGGCACTTCAACCCGGTCGGTAAATGGTCGCATTAGGAGATTTCCGGTCCGGCGCCCAAATTCCTCTGCGGGAGCGCGGTCGCAGGCTACCGATGCGATCGCATACGGACACCGCCTCGCTCAAACAGGCATAACTTTTCGATCGGTTATCGGAATCGCTTATAAAACCCCAATTCGGACTAGGCACATAGAGGCGCTCGGTGCCCACTTATTGCCTCAGGTGATAAGTCGTCGTTTCGGGGGTCTAAAATCCTTCGTTTCGCACTCCGAAATTACGATTCTAGCCGACGATCTCCCCTATTCTAAGGTTTTTTGCCAGTAGCGACTCCCTCGATTACGCGAATCCCAGGCGGAGCCCACACGCGGAGCCGCCCAGTCACGGCGATCGGAAGTCGTGTACAACTCGACGCGAGATCTCCTCCCCAAGTCGTGGATATGGGTGCCCGTACATCGCCGATATAGTCACCCCCTCCGGTTTATTCCCACCCCTTCACCGAAAGAATTGGGCATAACTTTCCGCACGGGCATCGGAATCGCATATGTGACCACAATTCGGAATCGGCACTCCGAGACGGTCGACAAGGCGCTGGTTTCGCGGAATTTCAGTCTGGGGCCAAAATCCCCCCCGGAGCGTGTCTACTAGTACACCGACTACCGTACCCTCCGGTCGGACACGGATATTTATTCGCCCGGGGGTCGGAACCCCCCGCGAGGCCCCAATTCAGAGTCGGCACTTCAACCCGGTCGGTAAATGGTCGCATTCGGAGATTTCATGTACGGCACCCAAATTCCTCTCCGGGAGCACGGTCGCAAGATGCCGATGCGATCGCATACGGACACCGCCTCGCTTAAACAAACATAACTTTTCGCTCGGTTATCGGAATCGCTTATAAGACCCCAATTCGGAATGGGCACTCAGAGGCGCTCGACGGCCACTTATTGCCTTAGGCGATAAGACGTCGTTTCAGTGTCTAAAAACATTCGTTTCGCACTCCGAAATTACGATTCTAGCCGACGATCTCCGCTATTCCAAGGTTTTTTTGCAGTAGCGACTCCCTCGATTACGCGAATCGCTGGCGGAGCCCACACGCGGAGCCGCCCAGTCACGGTGATCGGATGTCGTGTTCAACTCGACGCGAGATCTCTTCCCCAGGTCGTGGATATGGGTGCCCGAACATCGCCGATATAGTAACCCCCTCCGGTTTATTCCCATCCCTTCCGCGAAAGAATTGGGTATAACTTTCCGCACGGGCATCGGATTCGCTTATGTGACCACAATTCGGAATCAGCACTTCGAGACGGTCGAGAAGGCGCTGGTTTTGCGGAATTTATTTCCGGGGCCAAAATCCCCCCCGGAGCATGTGTACTAGTACACCGACTGCCGTACCCTCCGGTCGAACGCGGATATTTATTCGCCCGGGGTTCGGAACCGCCCGCGTGGTCCCAATTCAGAGTCGGCACTTCGACCCGGTCGGTAAATAATCGAATTCGGAGATTTCCGGTCCGGCGCCCAAATTCCTCTCCGGCAGCGCGGTCGTAGGCTGCCGATGCGATCGCATACGGACACCGCCTCGCTCAAACAGGCATAACTTTTCTCTCGGTTATCGGAATCGCTTATAAGACCCAAATTCGGAATGGGCACTCAGAGGCGCTCGATGCGCACTTTTGCCTCAGGCGATAAGACGTCGTTTCGGTGTCTAAAAACCTTCGTTTCGCACTCCGAAATTGCGATTCTAGCCGACGATCTACCCTATTCCAAGGTTTTTTGGCAGTAGCGACTCCCTCGATTACGCGAATCGCTGGCGGAGCCCACACGCAGAGCCGCCCAGTCACGGAGATCGGATGTCGTGTTCAACTCGACGTGAGATCTCTTCCCCAGGTCGTGGATATGGGTGCCCGAACATTGCTGATATAGTCACCCCCTTCGATATATTCCCACCCCTTCAGCGAAAGAATTGGGCATAACTTTCCGCACGGGCATCAGAATCGCCTATGTGACCACAATTCGGAATCGGCACTCTGAGACGGTCGAAAAGGCGCTGGTTTCACGGAATTCCGTTCCAGAGCCAAAATCCCCCCGTAGCGTGTGTACTAGTACACCGACTGCCGTACCCTCCGGTCGGACGTGGATATTTATTCGCCCGGAGGTCGGAACTGCCCGCGAGGCCCCAATTCAGAGTCGGCACTTCGATCCGGTCGGTAAATGGTCGCATTCAGAGATTTCATGTACGGCACCCAAATTCCTCTCCGGAGCACGGTCGCAGGATGCCGATGCGATCGCATACGGACACCGCCTCGCTCGAACAAGCATAACTTTTCGCTCGGTTATCGGAATCGCTTATAAGACCCCAATTTGGAATGGGCACTCAGAGGCGCTCGACTCCCACTTATTGCCTCACACGATAAGACGTTGTTTCGATGTCTAAAAACATTCGTTTCGCACTCCGAAATTCCGATTCTAGCCTACGATCTCCCCTATTCCAATGTTTTTTGGCAGTAGCGACTCCCTCGATTACGCGAATCGCTGGCGGAGCCCACACGCGGAGCCGCCCAGTCACGGTGATCGGATGTTGTGTTTATCTCGAGGCGAGATCTCCTCCCCAGGTCGTGGATATGGGTGCCCGAACATCGCTGATATAGTCACCCCCTCTGGTTTATTCTCATCCCTTCACCGAAAGAATTGGGTATAACTTTCCGCACGGGCATCGGATTCGCTTATGTGACCACAATTCGGAATCGGCACTCCGAGACGGTCGAGAAGGCGCTGGTTTTGCGGAATTTATTTCCGGGGCAAAAATCCCCCCCGGAGCATGTGTACTAGTACACCGACTGCCGTACCCTTCGGTCGAACGCGGATATTTATTCGCCCGAGGGTCAGAACCGCCCGCGAGGCCCCAATTCAGAGTCGGCACTTCGACCCGGTCGGTAAATAATCAAATTCGGAGATTTCCGGTCCGGCGCCCAAATTCCTCTCCGAGAGCGCGGTCGCAGGCTGCCGATGCGATCGCATACGGACACCGCCTCGCTCAAACAGGCATAACTTTTCGCTCGGTTATCGGAATCGCTTATAAGACCCCAATTCGGAATGGTCACTCAGAGGCGCTCGACGCCCACTTATTGCCTCAGGCGATAAGACGTCATTTCGGGGTCTAAAAACCTTCGTTTCGCACTCCGAAATTGCGATTCTAGCCGACGATCTCCCCTATTCCAAGGTTTTTTGGCAGTAGCGACTCCCTCGATTACGCGAATCGCTGGCGGAGCCCACACGCGGAGCCGCCCAGTCACGACGTTCGGATGTCGTGTTCGACTCGACGCGAGATCTCCTCCCCAGGTCGTTGGGTGCCCGAACATCGCCGATATAGTCACCCCTTCGGTTTATTCCCACCCCTTCAGCGAAAGAATTGGGAATAACTTTCCGCACGGGCATCGGATTCGCTTATGTGACCACAATTCGGAATCGGAACTCCGAGACGGTCGACAAGGCGTTGGTTTCACGAAATTCTGTTCTAGGGCCAAAATCACCCCCGGAGCGAGTGTACTAGTACACCGACTGCCGTACCCTCCGGTCAGACGCGGATATTTATTCACCCGTGTTGGGTTCATATTCTGGAAACTAAGTGAATTCACATTCTAAATGATAAATGATAATCAAACAATGTTTTTAATGATGAATGAGTTGGATTGAGGTTTCATACATGACAATTAACATGATACAATATTTGGTTATCTATGTCTTCATTATACCTAACTATACATGTTTTATCATGTAGGTACAAGTGCATATAACCAAACCTTCTCAAATCGTGAGAAAATGATCACAAGTACAGTGTAACATGTACCTATCGACAGACCCAAAGGCCTATGTCGACAGATGCCACAGTTGTGATCAGACAGAAAAGTACTGAGAGCACCTGTCGACAGATGCTCAGAGACCTATCGACAGATGTCACAGACAGAAATGCCAGAGTTCTGTCTTTGGCAAAACTGACTCTACCTGTCGACAGATAGGTGTCTCCTGTCGACAGATGCCACAGGCCAGAGCCACCTGAAGTCTGTCTATTGCAAATCTGTTGCAATCTGTCGACAGACACTCAGAACCTGTCGACAGACGCAGAGGATCTTCAAATACGGAAACCTTCCTTCTTATCCAAGATTGTGTTTTCAAGTCCCACGACTCTCCACATGAAAACACAACTATATAAGCATCCTTTTAAAGAGAATCTCAAGAAGAAGCAGCCACAACCAAAACCCTAAAGCCAAGTCCAAGAGAAAAGAGTTGCTGCTGCTCTGCTTCAAGTCTGCAGTGCAGAGACCGAAAGATCTGTTGATCCTGCAGTATTGAAGATAGATCGTCGTGGATTCAACCTTCTCCATCAATCCAAAGTATTCAAGTCGAAGTTTGAACTCCATCCAGACGTTCTCAGAATAGTTCCACATCAGGATTTATTCCTATACTTTGAACTCTTCCTGTTTCATAATTCTCATCAACAGTGTGTGTGTTTGCGTGATTCAAGCGTCTCTTGTGCTTGAGATCACGTGTGTGTGTTGTTCTGATCGTGGGTACACATCAGAAAGCACGTGTGTGTGTGAGTTGTAGTCACCGAACTCGCTCATAAGCAGTTTATTCTGTGTGTGTGTGTGTGCCGTGGACGTAGGATACACTGTTGTGTACTCCGAACCACGTAAATCTGCGTGTCTCGTGGTTTGATCGTTTCTACGATAGATGTTTGATAGACACGTTGCATATTCACACGCTAGATAGGTCTCTACATCGTCTACACATAGTTTAGATCTTGATACTGTCTTGTTAATCTGTGCTTTAGGAAAAAGAACGTGATAATAGTTTTTAAGAGACAGTAATCTATTCAACCCCCCTTCTAGATTACCATATTGGGAATTCCGCAACCCTTCAATTGGTATCAGAGCCGTGGTTTCTCCGATTTAATGCTTTATCTATTTGATCTTACGATCAGGAGATTCACGGTCAAATGGAATCTACCAAGGGGTATATGGCCGAGGGACACTCTGTGACCATGCCACCCTTCTTTGATGGCACTGACTATCCCTATTGGAAAAACCGCATGCAGGTGTTTCTACTAGCATAAAACTTTGAATTGTGGAAGATAGTCAGAACAGGACCATATGGATTGCCTCAAGACGAAGATACATGGACCAAGGACCAGATTGCCAAAGGGACACTCAACTGGAGCGCCCTCAACATGATGCAGTGCGCGGTCCACCCAAAGGAGTACTCGAGAGTCTCCACATGCACCTCAGCTAAGGAGATGTGGGACAAGCTCGAGTTGATATATGAAGGTACGTCTGAGGTGAGAGAATCCAAGGTAAGCATGTTAGTCTCAGAATATGAAATGTTTAAGATGAACCGTGATGAGACAATTTCTGACATGTTTGCTAGATTCATGGTACTTATAAATGGATTGAAAGGTCTTAAGAAGGAATACTCAGAGAGTGATTTGGTGAGGAAGATACTTCGGTCTCTTCCATCCTCTTGGAACACCAAAGTCATTGTCATCGAGGATTCCAAGAATCTTTCAACAATGAAAGTGGATGAATTGATTGGATCTCTCATGACTTATGAACTAAATGTAAAAAGAAAAGAAACTGAAGAGAATCCAAGGAAGTCAATTGCCTTGAAGGCTTCCAACAGAGTATCTTCAGATTCCAAAAAAAGTGCCCAACGGGAAGGTTCTGAGTCTGAAACCTCTACTGATAGTGAGAATGACGAAATGGCCATGCTCACTAGACAGTTCAAGAAGTTCCTAAAATTCAAGAGAAGAGGTTCAGGAAACTCCAAACCTTTCCAAAAAGGCACCAACAGGTTTGACACGTCCAATAAAAAATCTGATGTTGTGTGTTATGAGTGCAAGAAGCAGGGACACATGAGAGGAGAGTGCCCCGAGCTCAAGAAGAAACTGAAAAAGGACAAGTTCGTCTTCAAGAAAGCCAAAGCAATGCTGGCTACATGGAGTGATGAAGACGATGACGAAAAAGTCAAGCTACCTCAGGAGATGACGAGATTCACTGTCTTATGGCAAGGAGTGATGACTCCTCTGAGGTAAATTCTTCCTTTGAATCATTTTCTACTACTGAATGGGAAGAAGCTTACACTGTCCTTTTTGAAAAATTCTGTCAATTCAAATCAGAAAATAAAGCACTCAAGAAGAAAGTTAACTCCCTTGTTCATGAAACTGATAATAATGATGAAATTGAATCTCTGAATAAGGTATTGACATGATGAAAATAGATGAACAAACACACAGTGAGAGATGGATAGCATGAAAATTAAGCTTCAAGAAGTTCAAAAAGAGAAAATTGATCTAATGAACTCTCTTGAAACTCTAAACAGTGATCATGCTGATCTAAAAGAGAAATTGGAAAAAGCTGAAAAGGAATTGAAAGGCATCAAAGGATCTATCTAGTTTTGTCAAGAGCAAACAGAATCTAGATGCAATCTTAGGATCCAATGTGTTTGTTGCTAGACATGGGATTGGGTTTCAAAATCATAAGCCATAGGAAACAGGAAAAATCTGCTGACTGATTTCATTGATCCTATCCCAAGTTTTAGCAATCAAAATCCCTCAAGGAAAAGGAAAAATCAAACCAAGGGTAAAAACCAGGAACCTAAGGCTACCAAATTTGTTCCAACTAAGCTTAAGGAGTTTGCTACTAACCCCAAATAGGGATGTCCCAAGGAAAAACAGCAAGTTCCTAAGGCTAATTTCACTAGGCAACAAAAGGGTAAGATGCCTATGCATACTCCGAGACGGTCGACAAGGCGCTGGTTTCGCGGAATTCTGTTCCGGGGCCAAAATCCCCCCCGGAGCGTGTGTACTAGTACACCGACTGTCGTACCCTCCGGTCGGACGCGGATATTTATTCGCCCGGGGGTCGGAACTGCCCGCGAGGCCCCAATTCAGAGTCGGCACTTCGACCCGGTCGGTAAATGGTCGAATTCGGAGATTTCCGGTCCGGCGCCCAAATTCCTCTCCGGGAGCGCGGTCGCAGGCTGCCGATGCGATCGAATACGGACACCGCCTCGCTCAAACAGGCATAACTTTTCGCTCGGTTATCGGAATCGCTTATAAGACCCCAATTCGGAATGGGCACTCAGAGGCGCTCGACGCCCACGTATTGCCTCAGGCGATAAGACGTCATTTCAGGGTCTTAAAACCTTCGTTTCGCACTCCAAAATTGTGATTCTAGCCGACGACCTCCCCTATTCCAAGGTTTTTTGGCAGTAGCGACTCCCTCGAATACGCGAATCGCTGGCGGAGCCCTCACGCGGAACCGCCCAGTCACGGCGATCGGATGTCGTGTTTAACTCGACGCGAGATCTCCTCCCCAGGTCGTGGATATGGGTGCCCGAACATCGCTGATATAGTTACCCCCTCTGGTTTATTCCCACCCCTTCAGCGAAAGAATTGGGCATAACTTTCCGCACGGGCATTAGAATCGCTTACGTGACCACAATTCAGAATCGACACTCCGAGACGGTCGACATGGCGGTGGTTTCGCGGAATTCCGTTCCAGGGCCAAAATCCCCCTCGGAGCGTGTGTACTAGTACACCGACTGCCGTACGCTCCGGTCGGACGCGGATATTTATTCGCCCGCGGGTCGGAACCGCCCGCGAGGCCCCAATTCAGAGTCGGCACTTCGACCCGGTCGGTAAATGGTCACATTCAGAGATTTCATGTCCGGCGCCCAAATTTCTCTCCGGGTGCGCAGTCGCAGGCTGCCGATGAGATGGGATACGGACACCGCCTCGCTCAAACATGCATAACTTTTCGCTCGGTTATCGGAATCGCTTATAAGACCCCAATTCGGAATGGGCACTCAGAGGCGCTCGACGCCAACTACTGCCTCAGGCGATAAGACGTCATTTCGGGGTCTAAAACCCTTCGTTTCGCACTCCAAAATTGCGATTCTAGCCGATGATCTCCCCTATTCCAAGGTTTTTTGGCAGTAGCGACTCCCTCGATTACGCGAATCGCTGGCGGAGCCCACATGGGGAGCCGCCCAGTCACGGTGATCGGATGTCGTGTTCGACTCGACGCGAGATCTCCTCCCCAGGTCGTGGATATGGGTTCCCGAACATCGCCAATATAGTCACCCCCCTCCGGTTTATTCCCACCCCTTCAGCGAAAGAATTGGGTATACCTTTCCGCACGGGCATCGGAATCGCTTATGTGACCACAATTCGGAATCGGCACTCCGAGACGGTAGACAAGTCACTGGTTTCGCAAAATTCTGTTCCGGGGCCAAAATCCCCCCCAGAGCGTGTGTACTAGTACACCGACTGTCGTACACTCCGGTCGGACGCGGATATTTATTCGCCCCGGGGGTCGGAACCGCCCGCGAGGCCCCAATTTAGAGTCGGCACTTCGACCCGGTCGGTAAATGGTCGCATTCGGAGATTTCATGTCCGGCGCCCAAATTCCTCTCCGGGAGCGCGGTCGCAGGATGCCGATGCGATCGCATACGGACACCGCCTCGCTCAAACAGGCATAACTTTTCGATCGGTTATCAGAATCGCTTATAAGACCCCAATTCAGAATGGGCACTCAGAGGCGCTCGACGCCCACTTATTGTCTCAGGCGATAAGATGTCATTTCGGGGTCTAAAAACCTTTGTTTCGCACTCCGAAATTGTGATTCTAGCCGACAATCTCCCCTATTCTATGGTTTTTTGGCAGTAGCGACTCCGTCGATTACGCGAATCGCTGGCGGAGCCCACACGCGTAGCCGCCCAGTCACGACGATCGGATGTCGTGTTCGACTCGACGTGAGATCTCCTCCCCAGGTCGTGGATATGGGCTCCCGAACATCGCCGATATAGTCACCCCCTTCGGTTTATTCCCACCCCTTCAGCAAAAGAATTGGGTATAACTTTCCGCACGGGAATCGGAATCGCTTATGTGACCACAATTCGGAATCGGAACTCCGAGACGGTCGACAAGGCGCTGGTTTCGCGGAATTTTGTTCCGTGGCCAAAATCCCCGCCGGAGCGTGTGTACTAGTACACCGACTGCCGTACCCTCCGGTCGGACGCGGATATTTATTCGCCCGGGGGTCGGAACCGCCCGCGAGACCCCAATTCAGAGTCGGCACTTTGACCCGGTCGGTAAATGGTCGAATTCGGAGATTTCCGATCCGGCGCCCAAATTCCTCTCCGGGAGCAGGGTCGCAGGATGTCGATGCGATCGCATACGGACACCGCCTCGCTCAAACATGCATAAATTTTCGCTCGGTTATCGGAATCGCTTATAAGACCCCAATTCGAAATGGGCACTCACAGGCGCTCGACGCGCACTTATTGCCTAAGGCGATAAGACGTCGTTTCGGAGTCTAAAAATATTCGTTTCGCACTCCGAAATTGCGATTCTAGCCGGCGATCTCCCCTATTCCAAGGTTTTTTGGCAGCAGCGACTCCCTCGATTACGCGAATCGCTGGCGGAGCCCACACTTGGAGCCGCCCAGTCACGGAGATCGGATGTCGTGTTCAACTCGACGCGATATCTCCTCCCCAGGTCGTTTATATGGGTTCCCGAACATCGCCGATATAGTCACCCCCTCCGGTTTATTCCCACCCCTTCAACGAAAGAATTGGATATAACTTTCCGTACGGGCATCAGAATCGCTTATGTGACCACAATTCGGAATCGGCACTCCGTGACGGTCGACAAGGCGCTGGTTTCGCGGAATTCTGTTCCGGGGCCAAAATCCCCCCCGGAGCGTGTGTACTAGTACACCGACTGCCGTACCCTCCGGTCGGACGCGGATATTTATTCGCCCGGGGGTCGGAACCGCCCGCAAGGCCCCAATTCAGAGTCGGCACTTCGACCCGGTCGGTAAATGGTCGGATTCGGAGATTTCCGGTCCGGCACCCAAATTCCTCTCCGGGAGCGCGGTCGCAGGCTGCCGATGCAATTGAATACGGACACCGCCTCGCTCAAACAGGCATAACTTTTCGCTCGGTTATCGGAATCGCTTATAAGACCCCAATTCGGAATGGGCACTCAGAGGCGCTCGACGCCCACTTAATGCCTCAGGCGATAAGACGTCATTTCGGGGTCTTAAAACCTTTGTTTCGCACTCCGAAATTGCGATTCTAGCCGACGATCTCCCCTATTCCAAGGTTTTTTGGCAGTAGCGACTCCCTCGATTATGCGAATCGCTGGCGGAGCCCACACGCGGAGCCGCCCAGTCACGGCGATCGGATGTCGTGTTCGACTCGACGCGAGATCTCCTCCCCAGGTCGTGGATATGGGTGCCCGAACATCGCCGATATAGTCACCCCCTCCGGTTTATTCCCACCCCTTCAGCGAAAGAATTGGGTATAACTTTCGGCACGGGCATCGGAATCGCTTATGTGACAACAATTCGGAATCGGCACTCTGAGACGGTCGACAAGTAGCTGATTTCGCGAAATTCCGTTCCAGGGCCAAAATCCCCCCCGGAGCGTGTGTACTAGTACACCGACTATCGTACGCTCCGTCGGACGTGGATATTTATTCGCCTGGGGGTCGGAACCGCCCGCGAGGCCCCAATTTAGAGTCGGCACTTTGACCCGGTCGGTAAATGGTCGAATTCGGAGATTTCCGGTCCGGCGCCCAATTTCCTCTCCGGGAGCGCGGTCGCAGGCTGCCGATGCGATCGCATACGGACACCGCCGCGCTCAAATAGTCATAACTTTTCGCTCGATTATCGGAATCGCTTATAAGACCCCAATTCGGAATGGGCACTCAGAGGCGCTCGACGCCCACTTATTGCCTCAGGCGATAAGACGTCGTTTCGGGGTCTAAAAACCTTCGTTTCGCACTCCGAAATTGAGATTCTAGCCGACGATCTCCCCTATTCCAAGGTTTTTTGGCAGTAGCGACTCCCTCGATTATGCGAATCACTGGCGGAGCCAACACGCGGAGCCGACCAGTCACGGCGATCAGATGTCGTGTTCGACTCGAAGCGAGATCTCCTCCCCAGGTCGTGGATATGGGTGCCCGAACATTGCCGATATAGTCACCCTCTCCGGTTTATTCCCACCCCTTCAGCGAAAGAATTGGGTATAACTTTCCGCACGGGCATCGGAATCGCTTATGTGACCACAATTCGGAATCGGCACTCCGAGACGGTCGACAAGTCGCTGGTTTCGTGGAATTCCGTTCCGGGGACAAAATCCCCCCCGGAGCATGTGTACTAGTACACCGACTGCCGTACCCTCCGGTCGAACGCGGATATTTATTCACCCGAGGGTCGGAACCGCCCGCGAGGCCCCAATTCAGAGTCGACACTTCGACCCGGTCGGTAAATGGTCGCATTCGGAGATTTCATGTCCGGCGCCCAAATTCCTCTCCGGGAGCGCGGTCGCAGGATGCCGATGCGATCGCATACGGACACCGCCTTGCTCAAACAGGCATAACTTTTCGCTCGGTTATCGGAATCGCTTATAAGACCCCAATTCGGAATGGGCACTCAGAGGCGCTCGACGCCCACTTATTGCCTTAAGTGATAAGACGTCGTTTCGGGGTCTAAAAACCTTTGTTTCGCACTCTAAAATTGCGATTCTAGACGACGATCTCCCCTATTCCAAGGTTTTTTCGTAGTAGCGACTCCCTTGATTACGCGAATCGCTGGCGGAGCCCACACGCGGAGCCGCCCAGTCACGGCGATCGGAAGTCGTGTTCAACTCGACGCGAGATCTCCTCCCCAGGTCATGGATATGGGTGCCCGAACATCGCCGATATAGTCACATGCTCACGGACATCTACTACATCGGGGACACAAACACGGTGCTGAAATCTAATCACACCGTCCTCATCACGAGCAATGCCCACCTTATCCACTAACTCTAACAATCTAGGATCAGCTTTCTGCTGCTCAATCACCTCATCCAAGACTGAGGATCTAAGGGATAGCTGAGCTACAAAAGCCTGACACAATGATGGCTCTAACTCGGTCATAGAGCACGCTGCATCCTCCAACATCTTCCAATCTTGCTGGAGCGAATACCTCTTCCTACTAAGAGCATCCGCTACGACGTTCGCCTTTCCAGGATGATACTGAAGGTCGAAGTCATAGTCCTTCAAGAACTCAATCCATCTCCTCTGCCTCAGGTTTAATTCCTTTTGGGAGAAAAGGTACTTCAAGCTCTTGTGGTCGGTAAACACCTCAAATCTGACACCATAAAGATAGTACCTCCAGATCTTTAGTGCATGAACCACTGCTGCGAGCTCTAAATCATGAGTCGGATAGTTCTTCTCATGCTCCTTCAACTGACGAGAAGCATAAGCCACTACCCTCTCTTGCTGCATGAGCACACAGCCTAAACCAATCTGAGATGCATCCGTATAAATGGCAAAACCTTCTAGACCACTGGGCAATACCAATACCGGAGCAGAAGTAAGCTTGGCCTTCAATAGCTGAAAGCTACGCTCACATGCCTCAGACCATACGAACTTCTCACCTTTCCGGGTCAGCTTTGTCAAAGGGGCGGCGATGGATGAGAAACCCTCAATGAATCGCCGATAATAACCAGCTAACCCAATAAAACTACGAATCTCCGAAGGGGTCCTGGGAATCTCCCAATCCATAACTGCCTGGACTTTTGCTGGATCAACTGCAACACCAGCGCCGGAGATAACATGCCCGAGAAAATGAACCTCGCGCAACCAGAACTCGCACTTGCTGAACTTCGCATACAGCTTGTGCTCCCGGAGAACCTCTAACACTAACCTCAAATGCTGACGATGTGTGGCCTCATCCGGAGAATAGACCAACACGTCATCAATAAACACAACAACAAAGCTATCTAGATACGGACTAAACACCCGGTTCATGAGATCCATGAACGCTGTAGGGGCGTTGGTCAATCCGAAAGGAAGAACCAAAAACTCATAATGTCCATAACGAGTTCTAAATGCCGTCTTGGACACATCCTCACTCCTAATCCTCAACTGATGATAACCAGATCGCAAGTCAATCTTGGAAAAGACTGATGCCTCTCGCAACTGGTCAAACAGATCATCAATCCGAGGTAAGGGATACCTGTTCTTCACAGTCATCTGGTTTAGCTTCCTATAATCAATGCACAACCGAAGTGACCCGTCTTTCTTCTTGACGAATAATACAGGTGCGCCCCAAGGGGAAACGCTAGGGCGAATAAATCCCTTATCGAGCAATTCTTGTAATTGCTTCCTCAACTCGGCTAACTCTGCAGGGGCCATCCGATATGGGGCCTTCGAGATAGGAGAGGTGCCTGGAAGCAACTCTATAGTGAACTCTATCTCCCTATCCGGTGGCAATCCAGACAAGTCATCGGGAAAGACATCTGGAAAGTCCTGCACCACATCAATCTCTGCAAGAGTCAGTGACGAACCAGCATCGGGTACTAGCATAACGCTGGCAAGAAATGCGTCACAGCCCTTGTTCACCATGCGCATCGCCTTCATGGCAGAGATAACTAACTTTCCCGCTAAGTTCTTTGGCAAGGGATGAGAGAACTCATCCTCACCAGAATGCGGAAAACAATCTTCTTCCTACGACAATCCACTAACGCATAGTGCTCCTCTAGCCAATCCAGACCAAGGACAATCATAATCCTTCATCTTTAGCAAGAAGAAACACCCATCTAGGAATCTATCCTCAATGCACACAGGTACGACGGAATGCACTTCCTAGTCGATACCGTACCCGCAGGGGTGTGCACAGACAAAGGGACCTCTAACTCCTCAGACTCTATGCCTGACTCTAGGGCTAACTGCCTAGCGAACCGCTCGGAAATGAACGAGTGAGTAGCACCCGTATCAAACAAAACCCGAGCGTGCACACTGAAAAGTAAAACTGTACCTTCGGTGACATGCTCCGCCTGCTCGGTGTCCTCACGAGCTAACGCAAACACTCGAGCTGGGGCTCGAGGCCTTCCTGGTCGTCCTGTAGCTGGCGCGGCTGCCGCTACTGCTGGTACTGGCGCTCCTCGCTGAGCTTCCTGCTGAAGTCTTGGGCAGTCCTTGATCTTGTGGTCGCTGCTCCCACACTTTAAGCATCTACCCGCTACTAACCAGCACTCGGAACCTCCATGGGTCTTCCCACAATGGGGGCACTCTCTCTTCGCACCGGGGGAACGTACAGAAGGTACCTGAGAGTTGCTGACTGTCATTTGTTTCTGCGGTGTCTGGTACACCGTCTTCCTCTTATCTTGCCGCTGGAAAGTCGCTGACGGCATCTTCTGCGAAGCCTTCTTCTCCTCCAGATACTGCTCCATTTCTCCCTCCTGTCTGCAGGCTGCGCTGAGGGCCTCGTCTAGCGTGCGGTGGTCGAACGCCACGAGCCTCGTCCTCAGTGATGGTTTGAGACCCATCACAAACTTCTTGGTCTTCCTGCGCTCATCCTCTACTATATGCGGTGCATATTTAGAAAGTTCAAAAAACCTTGCCTCGTATTCCAGGACGGTCATTGATCCTTGCGTCAGGGAAAGGAATTCTTGCTCCATCTTGTCCTGGATATGCTCTGGGACGAACTTGGCTCGGAAGAGCCTCACGAACGCGTCCCATGCCACATCTACTGCTCCGTCCTCAAAGCGCGTACGCAGTAGGGAGGACCACCATACATCAGCTCTCTCCTGCAATACACCTTCATAAGCACCAACTAACAATTCTAACTTTAACAAACAACATACAAGCATAAACCAAAGCATACCTGTAGCATGTAGGTGGCTAAGGTCACCTTGTCCTCGTCAGGACACCTGATAGCTCGGAAGATTTTCTCCGTCTCCCTCATCCAGCTTTCTGCTAATAGCGGATCACTCTCCCCCTTAAAAGAGGGTGGGGCCATCCTCTTGAATCGCTCCATGATGGAAGGTCCACCATGGTCCTGAGCTGGGGCCTGAGCCTGCTACATTAACAATAACAATATACAATAAACACAATATCATGCAATTTAAATAGCAAACTACTAGGTTGTTTTATTATTCTACCTGGGCCTCCAACTGGGCCTAGAGTGCTGCCTGGGTGTGGGCCTGCGTCTGCATGGCTTGCACCAGACCTTGCATGAATACTCCATAGTCCACTGGCGGTGGTGGGGGAAGCACAGGACCCTGTGGGGCCGGGGCCTGCTGCTCCGCCCGCTCCTCACGCCTCTGCTCGTCGTCGCGAGCTGGCGCACCTCCACGTCGTCCACGGGAAGCCATGGCTGTAATAAAATTTCAGCCACCATTAGAGCTAGGTTACTAAATTTTCTAACCATTTCTTATCTATCTTTCACTTCCTATTAATGTTTTCTACACATGTGGACATACTTAGCATGCAATGGGGATGATGACTTAAGTATATTCATGTGCAATCTCAACCGGTCGCTCTGATACCAATCTCTGTGACGGCCCTCAATATACCGGTACGGTTATACCAACCCATGTCGGTATAACAAGTGCTGCCACAGTGGGACATTTACCCAAACGATACATACAGCTGAGATACACGCGAATATACAACAGAGTAGCGGAAGTAAAAGAGAACTATCTCCATTCATTCATCATCCACATTAACCATACATGAATTTTTACAATTTACAATGAGGAACTAAGAGCTCACATAAATTAAATTGCTGAAATAGAATTACAAAATGTCCACATAATACATTCCTTTCATGATAATTCTAATACAATGTTCCAAATACATACTATGAAGTACACAAATCACAAAGAAGCTCCAACAACTAGCTAGTCTCCGCGCTCGGAGTCCGTCTCTGCTGCCTCCTCCAAAGGTACTGTGTCACCAACTATACCTGTACGCCGAAGCAAGGAGTGAGTCCAAGGACTCAGCAAGCAACGCTACTCATGATGTACACTTATAAGTCCTAATGATTTCTACATGCACATTACAATTAGCAACACATAGCATGCTAGTCAACTCAAGTTTTCAACCTATCATGAAAGTTCTACAATTTTATACATAACTCATGATTTCAGATTTTTAAAATGAAATTCACTTATCACATGGTCTCTATGCAATTTACTCATGAACTTTAACCTTTTAAAGAATCAAACATAAGAGCTATCAACATGAACAATTTACATGCATGAAAGGTAACGCAACTAGCATGGGTTTTACACATTTTTAAACACATACATGAACCTTTTTACATGCTTTAGGTTGCTGATTTCACATGATTCAATGGCTAAAAATCTACACATGAGAACTACAACGTTGCTTAAAACATATCACATGAACAATCTATCATGCTATTTTCACACATATCATTAGTTGTCCCTAACATGAACTCTAACATTTTTTTTGCACACATAACATAAGAATAATAACATGCATTTTCTGAATTCACATGGTTTCAGATTTAGTCTCACATGGTTTTCACTAACACATTTTCACATCTTAGGTTCACATTTTCATTCACACAAGTTTTCTCTTTCACATGGTTCACTTTACACATACACATTCACATGTCACTTACACATTTACACATGGTCACATACACATTTCACATTACACTTTACACATTTTTAGGTGCCGTGACACATAGTCCAAACCACCAAAGAAGGACATATACACATCACATTACACATAGACGCCATCTAGGCATTCCAATGGCGACTCTTGGACTGCGCAGACCGGGAGAATAAGTCTCCACCCTAACCAGTGGTACTTGTCCACCTCCAGGATTCCCCCTAATGCCCTTAGGGTCACTTAACACAATGAACTTTCTCAGGGGGACTTTTCCTGATACGGCTCCACTGCCTTCTCGGAAGCAGTATCACATTGGCACAATTACACTTTACACATTTACCGTTTTACACATGGTTCTTACACTTTACACTTTTCATCACATTCACTTTCTCACTCACATAAATCCTCTATTTTTCCTAACATGGTACTACAGAATTTCAAGGTTTAACACACAGTAAACACACTAATCATGCTGGGTTTAAACAAAATCTAATCACATTTCGATCATATGTACGAATTATTCACATTTCACATGAAAACACATAACTTTTTATTTACAGGTCCAAATGACTGGAAATTTTTACCACATGCGGTTTTCGGGTTCATAATCATACTCCCAAATTTTTCGATTTTTCTAAGCTACATAGAATTTACAGAAAATAAAACGCCTAATTAGCATGCTATTAACAACTTAAGTTAACATGGGTCCAACACATCTTGTAATTAGCCACTTGCTGTTTTGTACAGAGACTACTAATATATGTATGATTTTAGAATACCACATTACCCTAATTCATACATCTATCGATCAATGTCACAAACCATTTTTGCATGTTTTCATTTTTTTTTTCGAACCGAGCTTATTCCCAAATTCCACAAGCATGGATAAATTACTAAAATTTCAAACACATATGCTGACCCACTATTCTTCATGATCAAACTGAAACTAAGGCATTCACACTAATCTAAATCATGAATCATGGATTTTGCAAAATTATCTACAAGTCATGCTCACAAGTTTACAAGATATCATTATCCCACATTCACCATCACATCCCACATTCATTCACACACCACAACTAACCATATACATAGAGTATAAGCTTTACCATATATCCTCATCGCATAAAACATACCGAAATTACTGCATAAGTGGGACAGAACAGCCCACTGTTCTGTCCAGAAGAACTAGGCGGCGGTCTCTGGCCGCTGACTCAGGGTCAGCGGCATGGTCGATGGACGCCAAGCAGGAACTGGGCGTCCAGGGACCTTGCCGTCGAATCAGGTCTGTTCAGAAACACAGACCCGAGCTTTAAATCTTGGGTGAAATAGAGGGTCTAGGACTCGAGGAAAATTCCATAAAAATGACAAAAACCACCTAGACTCATACGGGGACACCATAGATAGGTCACTTGCCTTTAGAAATTTCCTCCAAGGGATTTATGGCTCGAAGAAGACCTCCTTGGGCAGTCCCAAGAAGTTGCAGAAGCGCCCTCTAGATCGCCTTCCTTCGGGCTCCTGGGTGATCTCCACGCCGAGGGGATGATGGGGAAGTCTTCTCCTTTGCTCCAGCTTCCTCCTAGTCGCAGTAGATCTCCAGACCAAGCTCCAAGGGGTCGGATTTAGGGGTGCCAAGATGGGGTTTTTCTCACAGACTCTCTAGGGTTTTTCTCTCTCACTTCTCTCCTCTTGCAAGAGTGAAGGGAAGAATGGGAGAGTCCAATTCGGGTTCAGGGTTTAGGAGAGCCCCTCACCCACTCACCATGCCGATTTGACAGCCTTAGAGCCGTTGGGGGACATCCCCCAATGGTTGCCATGCCTTGTTTCAGAAGCTTGCAGCTCTGCTGCGCATGCAGGCCAGAGAAGTTGGCGTCCAGATCGCTGGACGCCGGAGCTAGTGCTGGCGTCCATGTCTGGACGCTGACACTGGCTCAACGGCCTGGGATTGACGCCAAGGTGGCCTTCGGCCAGAACCCTAATTTATGCAGAAAACCATGCATATCAAGCATATATACATGCAATATGTATATGGTATTATATCCACACTATCATCATGCAATATATACATTATTTATACTTAATATAAACATATGTACACGTAATTATAATAATTTAATACGTACGTAAGTATGTACATACATACACAAGCACAAATATTCACACATAAATACAAATAATACGACGGAAATTAGAGGGCCTTACAACGGCGCCCAAATTCCTCTCCGAGAGCGCGGTCGCAGGATGCCGATGCGATCGCATACGGACACCGCCTCGCTCAAACAGGCATAACTTTTCGCTCGGTCATCGGAATCGCTTATAAGACCCCAATTCGGAATGGGCACTCAGACGCGCTCGACGCCCATCTATTGCCTCAAGCAATAAGATGTCATTTCGGGGTCTAAAAACCTTCATTTCGCACTCCGAAATTGCGATTCTAGCCGACGATCTCCCCTATTGCAAGGTTTTTTGGCAGTAGCGACTCCCTCGATTACGCGAATCGCTGGCGGAGCCCACATGTGGAGCCGCCCAGTCACGGCGATCAGATGTCGTGTTTAACTCGACACGAGATCTCCTCCTCAGGTTGTGAGTATGGGTGCCCGAACATCGCTGATATAGTCACCCCCTCTGGTTTATTCCCACCCCTTCAGCGAAAGAATTGGACATAACTTTTCGCACGGGCATCAGAATCGCTTATGTGACCACAATTCGGAATCGGCACTCCGAGACGGTCGACAAGGCGCTGGTTTCGCAGAATTCCGTTCTAGGGCCAAAGTCTCCCCCGGAGCATGTCTACTAGTACACCGACTTCCGTACCCTCCGGTCGGACGCGGATATTTATTCGCCCGGGGGTCGGAACCGCCCGCGAGGCCCCAATTCAGAGTCGGCACTTCGACCCGATCGGTAAATGGTCGCATTCGTAGATTTCATGTCCGGCGCCCAAATTCCTCTCTGGGAGCACGGTCGCAGGATGCCGAAGCGATCGCATACGGACACCGCCTCGCTTAAACAGGCATAACTTTTCGCTCGGTTATCGGAATCGCTTATAAGACCCCAATTCGGAATGGGCACTCAGAGGCGCTCGCGCCTACTTAATGCCTCAGGCGATAAGACGTCATTTCGGGGTCTAAAAACCTTCGTTCCGCACTCTGAAATTGCGATTCTAGCCGATGATCTCCCCTATTCCAAGGTTTTTTGGCAGTAGCGACTCTCTCGATTACGCGAATCGCTGGCGGAGCCCACATGCGGAGCCGCCCAGTCACGGCGATCGGATGTCGTGTTCAACTCGACGCGAGATCTCCTCCCCAGGTCGTGGATATGGGTGCCCGAACATCGCCAATATAGTCACCCCCTCCGGTTTATTCCACCCCTTCAGCGAAAGAATTGGGTATAACTTTCCGCACGGGCATCGGAATCGCTTATGTGACCACAATTCGGAATCGGCACTCCGATACGGTCGACAAGGCGCGGGTTTTGCGGAATTCTATTTCGGGGCCAAAATCCCCCCCGGAGCGTGTGTACTAGTACACCGACTGCCGTACCCTCCGGTCGGACGCGGATATTTATTCGCCCGGGGGTCGGAACCGCCCGCGAGGCCCCAATTCAGAGTCGGCACTTCGACCCGGTCGGAAAATGGTCGCATTCGGAGATTTCATGTCCGGCGCCCAAATTCCTCTCCGGGAGCGCGGTCGCAAGAAGCCGACGCGATCGCATACGGAAACCGCCTCGCTCAAACAGGCATAACTTTTGGCTCGGTTATTGGAATCGCTTATAAGACCCAAATTCGGAATGGGCACTCAGAGGCGCTCGACGCCCACTTATGCCTCAGGCGATAAGACGTCGTTTCGGGGTCTAAAAACCTTCGTTTCGCACTCCGAAATTGCGATTCTAGCCAACGATCTACCCTATTCCAAGGTTTTTTGGCAGTAGCAACTCCCTCGATTACGAGAATCGCTGGCGGAGCCCACACGCGGAGCCGCCCAGTCACGACGATCGAATGTCGTGTTCGACTCGACGTGAGATCTCCTCCCCAGGTCCTGGATATGGGTGCCCGAACATCGCCGATATAGTCACCCCCTTCGGTTTATTCCCACCCTTCAGCGAAAGAATTGGGTGTAACTTTCCGCACGGGCATCGAAATCGCTTATGTGACCACAATTCGGAATCGGCACTCTGAGACAGTAGACAAGGCGCTGGTTTCACGGAATTCTGTTCCGAGGCCAAAATCCCCCCCGGAGCGTGTGTACTAGTACGCCGACTGCCGTACCCTCCGGTCGAACGCGGATATTTATTCGCCCGGGGTCAAAACCGCCCGCGAGGCCCCAATTCAGAGTCGGCACTTCGACCCGGTCGGTAAATAGTCGAATTTGGAGATTTCCGGTCCGGCGCCTAAATTCCTCTCCGGGAGCGCGGTCGCAGGCTGCCGATGCGATCGCATACGGACACCGCCTCGCTCAAACAGGCATAACTTTTCGATCGGTTATCGGAATCGCTTATAAGACCCCAATTCGGAATGGGCACTCAGAGGCACTCGACGCCCACTTATTGCCTCAGGCGATAAGATGTCATTTCGGGGTCTAAAAACCTTCGTTTCGCACTCGACGCGATGGGATGTCGTGTTCAACTCGACGCGAGATCTCCTCCCCAGGTCGTGGATATGGGTGCCCGAACATCGCCAATATAGTCACCCCCTCCGGTTTATTCCCACCCCTTCAGCGAAAGAATTAGCTATAACTTTCCGCACGGGCATCGGAATCGCTTATGAGACCACAATTCGGAATCGGCACTCCGAGACGGTCGACAAGGCGTTGGTTTCACGGAATTCTGTTTCGGGGCTAAAATCCCCCCAGGAGCGTGAGTACTAGTACACCGACTGCCGTACCCTCCGGTCGGATGCGGATATTTATTCGCCCGGGGGTCGGAACCTCCCGCGAGGCCCCAATTCAGTGTCGGCATTTTGACCTGGTCGGTAAATGGTCGCATTCAGAGATTTCCGGTCCAGCGCCCAAATTCCTCTCCGGGAGCACGGTCGCAGGCTGCCGATGCGATCGCATACGGACACCGCCTTGCTCAAACAGGCATAACTTTTCGCTCGGTTATCGGAATCACTTATAAGACCCCAATTCGGAATCGGCACTCAGAGGCGCTCGACGTCCACTTATTGCCTCAGGCGATAAGACGTCGTTTTGGTGTCTAAAAACATTCGTTTCGCACTCTGATATTGCGATTCTAGCCGACGATCTCCCCTATTCCAAGATTTTTTGGCAATAGCGACTCCCTCGATTACGTGAATCGCTGGCGGAGCCCACATGCGGAGCCGCCCAGTCACGGCGATCGGAAGTCGTGTTCAACGCGACGCGAGATCTCCTCCCCAGGTCGTGGATATGGGTGTCCGAACATCGCCGATATAGTCACCCCCTCCGGTTTATTCCCACCCCTTCAGCGAAAGAATTGGGCATAACTTTCCGCACGGGCATCAGAATCGCTTATGTGACCACAATTCGGAATCGGCACTCCGAGGCGGTCGACAAGGCGCCGGCTTCACGAAATTCCGTTCTAGGGCCAAAATCCAACCCGCAGCGTGTGTACTAGTACACCGACTGCCGTACCCTCCGGTCGAACGCGGATATTTATTTGCCCAAGGGTCGGAACCGCCCGCGAGGCCCCAATTCAGAGTCGGCACTTTGACCCGGTCGGTAAATGGTCACATTCGGAGATTTCATGTCCTCTCCGGGAGCGCGGTCGCAGGATGCCGATGAGATCGCATACGGACACCGCCTCGCTCAAACAGTCATAACTTTTCACTCGGTTATCGGAATCGCTTATAAGACCCCAATTCAGAATGGGCACTCAGAGCCGCTCGACGACCAGTTTTGCCTCAGGCGATAAGACGTTGTTTCGGGGTCCAAAAACCTTCGTTTCACACTCCGAAATTGCGATTCTAGCCGAAGATCTCCCCTATTCCATGGTTTTTTGGCAGTAGCAACTCCCTCGATTACGCGAATCGCTGGCGGAGCCCACACGCAGAGCCGCCCAGTCACGGCGATCGGATGTTGTGTTCAACTCGACGCGAGATCTCCTCCCCAGGTCGTGGATATGGGTGCCCGAACATCGCCAATATAGTCACCCCCTCCGGTTTATTCCCACCCCTTCAGCGAAAGAATTTGGTATAACTTTCCGCACGGGCATCGGAATCGCTTATGTGACCACAATTCGGAATCGGCACTCCGAGATGGTCGACAAGGCGCTGGTTTCGCGGAATTCTATTCCGGGGCAAAAATCCCCCCCGGAGCGTGTGTACTAGTACACCGACTGTCGTACCCTCCGGTCAGACGCGGATATTTATTCGCCCGGGGGTCGGAACCGCCCGCGAGGCCCCAATTCAGAGTCGGCATTTTGACCCGTTCGGTAAATGGTCAAATTCAGAGATTTCCGGTCCGGCGCCCAAGTTCCTCTCCGGGAGCACGGTCGCAGGCTGCCGATGCGATCGCATACGGACACCGCCTCGCTCAAATAGGCATAACTTTTCGCTCGGTTATCAGAATCGCTTATAAGTCCCCAATTCGGAATTGGCACTCAGAGGCGCTCGACGCCCACTTATTGCCTCAGGCGATAAGACGTTGTTTCGTGGTCTAGAAACCTTCGTTTCGCACTCTGAAATTGTGATTCTAGTCGACGATCTCCCCTATTCCAAGGTTTTTTGTCAGTAGTGACTCCCTCGCTTACGTGAATCGCTAGCGGAGCCCACATGCGGAGCCGCCCAGTCACGGCGATCGGAAGTCGTGTTCAACGCGACGCGAGATCTCCTCCCCAGGTCGTGGATATGGGTGTCCGAACATCGCCGATATAGTCACCCCCTCCGGTTTATTCCCACCCCTTCAGCGAAACAATTGGGCATAACTTTCCGCACGGGCATCAGAATCGCTTATGTGACCACAATTCGGAATCGGCACTCCGAGGCGGTCGACAAGGCGCTGGTTTCACGAAATTCCGTTCTAGGGACAAAATCCAACCCGGAGCGTGTGTACTAGTACACCGACTGCCGTACCCTCCGGTCGGACGCGGATATTTATTTGCCCAGGGGTCGGAACCGCTCGCGAGGCCCCAATTCAGAGTCGGCACTTTGACCCGGTCGGTAAATGGTCGCATTCGGAGATTTCATGTCCTCTCCGGGAGCGCGGTCGCAGGATGCCGATGCGATCCCATACGGACACCGCCTCGCTCAAACATGCATAACTTTTCGCTTGGTTATCGGAATCGCTTATAAGACCCCAATTCGGAATGGGCACTCAGAGGCGCTCGACACCCACTTATTGCCTCAGGCGATAAGACGTCATTTCGGGGTCTAAAAACCTTCATTTCGCACTCTAAAATTGCGATTCTAGACGACGATCTCCCCTTTTCCAATGTTTTTTGGCAGTAGCGACTCCCTCGATTACGCGAATCGCTGGCGGAGCCCACACGCAGAGCCGCCCACTCACGGCGATCGGATGTTGTGTTCAACTCGACGCGAGATCTCTTCCCCAGGTCATGGATATGGGTGCTCAAACATCGCCAATATAGTCACCCCCTCCGGTTTATTCCCACCCCTTCAGCGAAAGAATTGGGCATAACTTTCCGCACGTGCATCAGAATCGCTTATGTGACCACAATTCGGAATCGGCACTCCGAGGCGGTCGACAAGGCGTTGGTTTCACGAAATTCCGTTCTAGGGCCAAAATCCAACCCGGAGCGTGTGTACTAGTACACCGACTGCCATACCCTCCAGTCGGACGCGGATATTTATTTGCCCAGGGGTCGGAACCGCCCGCGAGGCCCCAATTCAGAGTCGGCACTTTGACCAGGTCGGTAAATGGTCGCATTCGGAGATTTCATGTCCTCTCCGGGGGGGCGGTCGCAGGATGCCGATGCGATCGCATACGGACACCGCCTCGCTCAAACAGTCATAACTTTTCGCTCGGTTATCGGAATCGCTTATAAGACCCCAATTCGGAATGGGCACTCAGACCCGCTCGACGCTCAATTATGCCTCAGGCGATAAGACGTTGTTTCGGGGTCCAAAAACCTTCGTTTCACACTCCAAAATTGCGATTCTAGCCGAAGATCTCCCCTATTCCAAGGTTTTTTGGCAGTAGCGACTCCCTCGATTACCCGAATCGCTGGCGGAGCCCACACGCAGAGCCGCCCAGTCACGGCGATCGGATGTTGTGTTCAACTCGACACGAGATCTCCTCCCCAGGTCGTGGATATGCGTGCCCGAACATCGCCAATATAGTCACCCCCTCCGGTTTATTCCCACCCCTTCAGTGAAAGAATTGGGTATAACTTTCCGCACGGGCATCGGAAACGCTTATGTGACCACAATTCGGAATCGGCACTCCGAGACGGTCGACAAGGCGCTGGTTTCGCGGAATTCTGTTCCGGGGCAAAAATCCCCCTCGGAGCGTGTGTACTAGTACACCGACTGTCGTACCCTCCGTTCGGACGTGGATATTTATTCGCCCGGGGGTCGGAACCGCCCGCGAGGCCCCAATTCAGAGTCGGCATTTTGACCCGGTCGGTAAATGGTCGAATTCAGAGATTTCCGGTCCGGCGCCCAAGTTCCTCTCCGGGAGCACGGTCGCAGGCTGCCGATGCGATCGCATACGGACACCGCCTCTCTCAAACAGGCATAACTTTTCGCTCGGTTATCGGAATCGCTTATAAGTCCCCAATTCGGAATTGGCACTCAGAGGCGCTCGACGCCCACTTATTGCCTCAGGCGATAAGACGTCGTTTCGTGGTCTAGAAACCTTCGTTTCGCACTCTGAAATTGTGATTCTAGTCAACGATCTCCCCTATTCCAAGGTTTTTTGTCAGTAGTGACTCCCTCGATTACGTGAATCGCTGGCGGAGCCCACATGCGGAGCCGCCCAGTCACGGCGATCGGAAGTCGTGTTCAACTCGACGCGAGATCTCCTCCCCAGGTCGTGGATATGGGTGTCCGAACATCGCCGATATAGTCACCCCCTCCGGTTTATTCCCACCCCTTCAGCGAAAGATTTGGGCATAACTTTCCGCACGGGCATAAAAATCGTTTATGTGACCACAATTCGGAATCGGCAATCCGAGGCGGTCGACAAGGAGCTAGTTTCGCGGAATTCCGTACCGGGGCCAAAATCCCCCCCGGAGCGCCGACTGCCATACCCTCCGGTCGGACGCGGATATTTATTCGCCCGGGGGTCGGAACCGCCCGCGAGGCCCCAATTCAGAGTCGGCACTTCGACCCGGTCTGTAAATGGTCGCATTCGGAGATTTCCTGTCCGGCGCCCAAATTCCTCTCCGGGAGCGCGGTCGCAAGCTGCCGATGCGATCGCATATGGACACCGCCTCGCTCAAGCTGACATTACTTTTCGCTCGGTTATCAAAATCGCTTATAAGACCCCAATTCGGAATGGGCACTCAGAGGCGCTCGATGGTTATTTATTGCCCCAGGCGATAAGATGTCATTTCGGGGCCTAAAAACCTTCATTTCGCACTCCGAAATTGCGATTCTAGCCGACGATCTCTCCTATTCCAAGGTTTTTTGGCAGTAGCGACTCCCTCGATTACGAGAATTGCTAGCGGAGCCCACATGCGGAGCCGCCCAATCACGGCGATCGAAAGTCGTGTTCAACTCGACGCGAGATCTCCTCCCCAGGTTGTGGATATGGGTGCCCGAACATCGCCGATATAGTCACCCCCTCCGGTTTATTCCCACCCCTTCAGCGAAAGAATTGGGCATAACTTTCCGCACGGGCATCGGAATCGCTTATGTGACCACAATTCGGAATCGGCACTCCGAGACGATCAACAAGGCACTGGTTTCACGGAATTCCGTTCCAGGGCCAAAATCCCCTCCGGAGCGTGTGTACTAGTACACCGACTGCCATACCCTCTGGTCGGACGCGGATATTTATTCGCCCGGGGGTCGGAACCGCCCGCGAGGCCCCAATTCAGAGTCGGCACTTCGACCCGGTCGGTAAATGGTCGCATTCAGAGATTTCATGTCCGGCGCCCAAATACCTTTCCGGGAGCGCGGTCGCAGGCTGCCGATGCGATTGCATACGGACGCTGCCTCGCTCAAAAAGGTATAACTTTTCGCTCGGTTATCGGAATCGCTTATAAGACCCCAATTCGGAATGGGCACTCAGAGACGCTCGACGCCCAGTTATTGCCTCAGGCGATAAGACGTCGTTTCAGGGTTTAAAAACCTTCATTTCGCACTCCGAAATTGCGATTCTAGTCGACGATCTCCCCTATTCTAAGGTTTTTTGGCAGTAGCGACTCCCTCGATGTTGCACCCTTGATTTTTAAAATCAAGAAAAATAAAAATTTATTAATTAATAAATGAGATAAATCGATGTAATTATAATAAAGGGAGAATACATGGAATAAAAGAGAATTAATGCAATACCCATTAAGCTAAATTATTAGTGGGTTACTCTAATAACCCAAACCCAATAGAATGGGCCCAAATAAGGATAGCCCATTATGGGATAAGAGATAATTAGGTGAAACTCGTACCTAATTAATTAAATAAATGAAAATGGGTTAAGATAAATATTAACTAACCATAATTATCCAAAATAAGAGTCCTAACCCATCCTAACCCCATTGGCCATGAAATTAGGCCTCTCCCTACCTTATTAGATGGATAATAGCAAGAAAAATATGTGATAATTATGAAAATTCGTGATTAAAGGAGGAGGAAAGAGTTTTAGGTGGTTTAGAACTCTATAGGCTATCAAAACACCCAAAATCCCTTCCCTACCACCCATAGTTCGTGGCTGGAGTCCTAGGAGATGAAGAGGAGAAGTGCTAGACGAAGAGCAAGGAAGAGGAGGCTTGAACAAGCTTGGATATTCTTCCCGTTTTCGTCATCAAACCCTAGTTTTTCTTGTCAACACCAAAAGGTAGGCAATCTCTCAAGCAAAAATCGTGAAATAATTACCATTGGTAGCCTTCATGTACCTCTTCAAAAGCCCTATGGTTTCGTTGTATTTCATTCATCCATTTGGGCGAATTTAATTCGTGAAGTCTTACTGTTCTCATGAACTGAGATCTTATGTTTTCTCTAATTCCCGATGTGTACTTGCTCTCATGCCATGATAAAATTTCCAGATATACTGCATCTTATTATCTTTCATACGCCCCTGGTCTTGGTCGATTTTGATCTCCCATGAGGGAGAATTAAATCCTTGAATCCCTATCTATTGCATGTACCTGACTCTTCATGATAACCTTTAAACTTCGTGCATACTTGTTGTACTGTCATGATAAAATTCTCTAACATACTACTTCGTGTTAGCTTTCAAACTCCACTAGTTTAATAATTTTTCATGAAGTATACATCTCTAATTAATTCGTTGAACCCTAACTGCGTCGGTTTAGGTCACCGAAAAGTAACCTGATCAATGCATGTCTAAACCTTGTCTATTTTTAAATTAATCGTGCATGTTGATAGATGTACATGTCTACTTTCGTTTAAAACTAATTTCATACTTTTTGGATCACCATACTATTTTATATGTAAATTAGAACATCCATGTATCACAGAGGGCTCGCCCTGGAAAAAAGGAAAAAGAGCAAACCCACCTGTTATCGCGACGGCGCGACCCGCCGCGATAACAGTGGGGTCGCGCCGGCCGATGGCGTCGCGTCAAGAACGTGGCGGCGCGGGCCGCCGCGATTCACCCCGGACCGGGCCAGACCGGCCAGGCCCCGTGTCGCGCCCGACCGCCTTGTCGCGACTCGAAACACGACGGGTAGGTCCGCCGCGTTTTCAAGAAATCTGCCAAAATTAAAAATTTTGCATATGCCCTGTTGTTTAAGCTATATACATTTTAATTAGCCATGATTAACTCATGTTATAGTTAATTCGACTTGGTAAATTAATAAATGGCATTAATGATATACATTTAATTATTTTAAAAATGACATTTGCACGACTTGTCATATCCTCAAGATTTCTTTACACTTACACACACACAACATTATTAAATGCCATTTGACCCCGATAAATTATGCAATAATATATTCGGTAAATTATCGAAATAAATGACTAAATTACCCTATTCTTATTAAATACAATTGTTTCCGTTTTTACTCGCGCATTTTATCTACCGTTATCGTTTTCCCTCGGCCTTCGAGCACTCGAGGCACGACGGAGCCGTTTTTACACACTTTCCCTTGACTTGGACCACCTCTCCATCGGGAATACTCTCGATTGGACCAGGGACTCCTTGTCAAAACCTCCGTAAGTCTTCTTGGCTTTGGCGCACGTCCTTAGTCAACGAGCTGGTTGTACCTCAAAACCCGTTACACCTTAGGGATCAGTACGATCCATACCTTAGTATATTCCTTCTCGTCTTGAGTTCATACCGGACCACCTGACCCGTGTACACAGCACAGCTAAGGGGCGGTTGTGATTTCTACCAGACTGCCGGTACCCGACCTGGTGCTGTGCAACCGTTACTATCGTGTTTATTGTCGTTTTATGATTGTACCCCTCTCATCTACAGTCTCTTTACTCTCATCTGTTCACGTTCTCTCTACACTCTCATCTATCTCGTCTAGTACTCTCTTATCTCTTCTTGGTACTCTATTGGCCATTCGTGTGATTGTCTAAGATAAAAGAAATGACTAATGCCAGCGCAATAGGGCCCGATCAAGTCCTGGGAGGAGCGCCCCGAAAAGTGCCAGTGCCCATGGGAGTTAAAATGATCATAGAATGTGTTACGGCATGCATCCAGCGCCATTTTACTATCTAGATTAATCTATGACAATCAAAGTGCTATCTCTTCAAGTGCAAGCGTGATCGTTACTAGTGCACCGTTGTGCAATTTACATGTTATATCGTTACATGGCCATTCTATTATCGTGCTCGTTGTACTATTTTCCCTGTGCCAGTTGCAATTGTTCTCTCGCTATCTTGACATGCCCTACATGACTTTACTCTCTAGTTAACCTGCCATTAAGATATTAACTATTTAAAGCATGCTTGTGTTCATGAGATATTAAGTCCTACTGGGCGTTATTCGCTCATCCTGCGTATTTATTTAATCTGTTCAGGTGAGTCGGATGGAGACGACCACACATACGAGGACGGGACTGAGGGAGATACTCAGGAGTGACCATTTCAGCCACCAGTGCTATCTAGTAGTAGTTAGTATAGTTAAGAGTTAGTGAGTCAGTTAGTCATTATGTAATAGTTTGATTTTCAATAAAATACTCTGGGCCCGAGTTTTGGCTCTGATACGTTGATGTATTAGTCAGTTTATGAAGATGATGAGTTATTAGTGAATGTAATGGAGATTGTTGAATTATTAATGGAATTGGAGTTTATTTGGTATTATCCAATTGTGCAATGGTTTGCTTTATTTTCTCGCTCTGTACTATTTAATAACTGTAATCCCGCTCTGATATTCCGCGTCGGAGGGTTACACTCGATTACGCGAATCGCTGGCGGAGACCACACGCGGAGCCGCCCAGTTACGGCAATCGGAAGTCGTGTTCAACTCGACGCGAGATCTCCTCCCCAGGTCGTGGATATGAGTGCCCGAACATCGCCAATATAGTCACCCCCTCCGGTTTATTCCCACCCCTTCAGCGAAAGAATTGGGCATAACTTTCCGCACGGGCATCGGAATCGCTTATGTGACCACAATTCGGAATCGGAACTCCGAGACGGTCGACAAGGTGCTGGTTTCGGGGAATTCCGTTCCAGGGGAAAAATCCCCCCCCCCCCCCCCGGAGCGTGTGTACTAGTACACCGACTGCCGTACCCTCCGGTCGGACGCGGATATTTATTCGCCCAGGGGTCGGAACCGCCCGCGATGCCCCAATTCAGAGTTGGAACCTCGACCCGGTCGATAAATGGTCGCATTTGGAGATGTCCGGTCCGGCGCCCGAATTCCTCTCCGGGAGCGCGGTCGCAGGCTGCCGATGCGATCCCATACAGACAGCGCCTCGCTCAAACAGGCATAACCTTTCGCTTGGTTATCGGAATCGCTTATAAGACCCAAATTCGGAATGGGCACACAGAGGCGCTCGACGCCCACTTATTGCCTCAGGTGATAAGTCGACGTTTCGGGGTCTAAAAACCTTTGTTTCACACTCCGAAATTGCGATTCTAGCCGACGATCTCCACTATTACAAGGTTTTTTGGCAGTAGCGCCTCCCTCGATTACGCGAATTGATGGCGGAGCCCACACGCGGAGCCGTCCAATCACGGCGATCGGATGTCGTGTTCAACTCAACGCGAGATCTCCTCCCCAAGTCATGGATATGGGTGTCTGAACATCGCCGATATAGTCACCCCCTTCGGTTTATTCCCACCCCTTCAGCGAAAGAATTGGGCATAACTTTCCGCACGGGCATCAGAATCGCTTATGTGACCACAATTCGGAATCGGCACTCCGAGACGGTCGACAAGGCGCTGGTTTTGCGGAATTCCGTTCTAGGGCCAAAATCCCCCCCGGAGCGTGTGTACTAGTACACCGACTGCCGTACCCTCCGGTCGGACGCGGATATTGATTCGCCCGGGGGTCGGAACCACCCGCGAGGCCCAATTCAGAGTCGGCACTTCAACTCGGTCGGTAAATGGTCACATTCGGAGATTTCCGGACCGGCGCCCAAATTCCTCTCCAAGAGAGTGGTCGCTGGCTGCCGATGCGATCGCATACGGACACCGCCTCGCTCAAACAGGCATAACCTTTCGCTTGGTTATCGGAATCGCTTATAAGACCCCAATTCGGAATGGGCACTCAGAGGCGCTCGACGCCCACTTATTGCCTCAGGCGATAAGACGTCATTTCGGGGTCTAAAAACCTTCGTTTCGCACTCTGAAATTGCGATTCTAGACGACGATCTCTCCTATTCCAAGGTTTTTTGGCAGTAGCGACTCCCTCGATTACGCGAATCGCTGGCGGAGCCCACACACGGAGCCGCCCAGTCACGGCGATCGGAAGTGGTGTTCAACTCGACGCGAGATCTCCTCCCCAAGTCGTGGGCATGGGTGCCAGAACATCGTCGATATAGTCACCCCTCCGGTTTATTCCCACCCCTTCAGCGAAAGAATTTGGCATAACTTTCCGCACGGGCATCAGAATCGCTTATGTGACCACAATTCGGAATCGGCACTCCGAGACGGTTGACAAAGCGCTGGTTTTGCGGAATTCCGTTCCAGGGCCAAAATCCCCCCCGGAGCGTGTATACTAGTACACCGACTGCCGTACCCTCCGGTCGGACGCGGATATTTATTCGCCCGGGGGTCGGAACCACCCGCGAGGCCCAATTCAGAGTCGGCACTTCAACCCGGTCGGTAAATGGTCACATTCGGAGATTTCCGGACCGGCGCCCAAATTCCTCTCCAAGAGAGCGGTCGCTGGCTGCCGATGCGATCGCATACGGACACCGCCTCGCTCAAACAGGCATAACTTTTCGCTCGGTTATTGGAATCGCTTATAAGACCCCAATTCGGAATGGGCACTCAGAGGCGCTCGACGCCCACTTATTGCCTCAGGCGATAAGACGTCATTTCGGGGTCTAAAAACCTTCGTTTCGCACTCTGAAGTTGCGATTCTAGACGACGATCTCCCCTATTCCATGGTTTTTTGGCAGTAGCGACTCCCTCGATTACGCGAATCGCTGGCGGAGCCCACACAAGGAGCTGCCCAGTCACGGTGATCGGAAGTGGTGTTCAACTTGACGCGAGATCTCCTCCCCAGGTCGTGGACATGGGTGCCAGAACATCGCCGATATAGTCCCCCCTCCGGTTTATTCCCACCCCTTCAGCGAAGGAATTGGTCATAACTTTCCGCACGGGCATTAGAATCGCTTATGTGACCACAATTCGAAATCGGCACTCCGAGAAGGTCGAAAAGGCGCTGGTTTCACAGAATTCCGTTCCAGGGCCAAAATCCCCCCCGGAGCGTGTGTACTAGTACACCGACTGCCGTACCCTCCGGTCGGACGTGGATATTTATTCGTTTGGGGGTTGGAACCGCCCGCGAGTCCCCAATTCAGAGTCGGCACTTCGACCCAGTCGGTAAATGGTCGCATTCGGAGATTTCCGGTCCGGCGCCCAAATTCCTCTCCGGGCGCGCGGTCGTAGGCTGCCGATGCGATCGCATACGGACACCGCCTCGCTCAAATAGGCATAACTTTTCGCTCGATTATCGGAATCTATTATAAGACGCCAATTCGGAATCGGCACTCAGAGGCGCTCGACGACCACTTATTGCCTCAGGGGATAAGATGTTGTTTCGGGGTCTAAAAACCTTCATTTCGCACTCTAAAATTGTGATTCTAGCCTACGATCTCCCCTATTCCATGGTTTTTTGGCAGTAACGACTCCCTTGATTACGAGAATCGCTGGCGGAGCCCACACGCGGAGCCACCCAGTCACGGCGATCGGAAGTCGGGTTCAACTCGACGCGAGATCTCCTCCCCAGGTCGTGGATATGGGTGCCCGAACATCGCCGATATAGTCACCCCCTACGGTTTATTCCCACCCCTTCAGCGAAAGAATTGGGCATAACTTTCCGCACGGGCATCAGAATGGCTTATGTGACCACAATTCGGAATCGGCACTCCGAGACGATCGACAAGGCACTGGTTTCGCGGAATTCTTTTCCGGGGCCAAAATCCTCCCCGGAGCGTCTGTACTAGTACACCGACTGCCGTACCCTCTGGTCAGACGCGGATATTTATTCGCCCGGGGGTCGGAACCGCCGGCGAGGCCCCAATTCAGAGTCGGCACTTCGACCCGGTCGGTAAATGGTCGCATTCGGAGATTTAATATCCGACGTCCAAATTCCTCTCCGGGAGCGCGGTCGCAGGCTACCGATGCGATCGCATACGGACACCGCCTCACTCAAACAGGCATAACTTTTTGCTCGGTTATCAGAATCGCTTATAAGACCCCAATTCGGAATGCGCACTCAAAGGCGCTCGATGCCCACTTATTGCCTCAGGCGATAAGACATCATTTTGGGGTCTAAAAACCTTCATTTCGCACTCTGAAATTGCGATTCTAGCCGAAGATCTCCCATATTCCAAGGTTTTTTGGCAATAGCGACTCCCTCGATTACGCGAATCGCTAGCGGAGCCCATACGCGGAGCCGCCAAGTCAGGGCGATCGGAAGATGTGTTCAACTCGACGCGAGATCTCCTCCCCAGGTCGTGGATATGGGTTCCCGAACATCGCCGATATAGTCACCCCCTCCAGTTTATTCCCACCCCTTCATCGAAAGAATTGGGCATAACTTTCCGCACGGGTATCAGAATCGCTTTTGTGACCACAATTCGGAATCGACACTCCGAGACGGTTGACAAGGCGCTGGTATCACGGAATTCTGTTCCGGTGCACTTCGACCCGGTCGGTAAATGGTCGCATTCGGAGATTTCCGGTCCGGCGCCCAAATTCCTCTCCGGGAGCGCAGTCGCAGGCTGTCGATGCGATCGCATACGGACACCGCCTCGCTCAAACAGGCATAACTTTTCGCTCGGTTATCAGAATCGCTTATAAGACCCCAATTCGGAATCGGCACTCAGTGGCGCTCGACTACCAATTATTGCCTCAGGCGATAATATGTCGTTTCGGGGTCTAAAAACCTTCCTTTCGCACTCCAAATTTGCGATTCTAGCCGACGATCTCCCCTATTCCATGGTTTTTTGGCAGTAGCGACTCCTTCGATTACGCGAATCGCTGGCGAAGCCCACACGCGGAACCGCCCAGTCAGGGCGATCGGAAGTCGTGTTCAACTCGACGCGAGATCTCCTCCCCAGGTCGTGCATATGGGTGGCCGAACATCGTCGATATAGTCACCCCCTCCGGTTTATTCCCACCCCTTCAGCGAAAGAATTGGGCATAACTTTCCGCACGGGCATCAGAATGCCTTATGTGACCACAATTCGGAATCGGCACTCCGAGACGGTCGACAAGGCGCTGGTTTCGAAGAATTCCGTTCCAGGGCCAAAATCCCCCCCGGAGCGTGTTTACTAGTACACCGACTGCCGTACCCTCCGGTCGGACGCGGATATTTATTCGCCCAGGGGTCGGAAACGCCCGCTAGGCCCCAATTCAGAGTCGGCACTTCGACCCGGTCGGTAAATGGTCGCATTCGGAGATTTCCGGTCCGGCGCCCAAATTCCTCTCCGGGAGCGCGGTCGCAGGCTGCCGATGCGATCGCATACGGTCACCGTTTCGCTCAAACAGGCATAACTTTTCGCTCGGTTATCGGAATCACTTATAAGACCCCAATTCGTAATGGGCACTCAGAGGCGCTCGACGCCTAATTATTGCGTCTAGCGATAAGACGTCGTTTCGGGCTTTAAAAGCCTTCGTTTCGCAGTCCGAAATTGCGATTCTAGCCGACGATCTCCCCTATTTCAGGATTTTTTGGCAGTAGCGACTCCCTAGATTACGCGAATCGCTGGCGAAGCCCACACGCGGAGCAGCCAAGTCACAGTGATCGAAAGTCGTGTTCAACTCGATGCGAGATCTCCTCCCCAGGTCATGGATATGGGTGCCCGAACATCGCCGATATAGTCGACAAGGTCTTCAACTCCGAAAGAATTGGGCATAACTTTCCGCACAGGCATCAGAATCGCTTATGTGACCACAATTCAGAATCGGCACTCCGAGACGGTCGACAAGGCGCTGGCTTCGCGGAATTCCATTCCGGGGCCGAAATCCCCCCCGGAGCGTGTGTACTACTAGTACACCGACTGTCGTACCCTCCGGTCGGATGCGGATATTTATTCGCCCGGGGTTCGGAACCGCCCGCGAGGCCCCAATTCAGAGTCGGCACTTCGACCCGGTCGGTAAATGGTCGCATTCGGAGATTTCCGGTCCGTCGCCCAAATTCCTCTCCAGGAGCGCGGTCGCAGGCTGCCGATGCCATCGCATACGGACACCGCCTCGCTCAAACATGCATAACTTTTCGTTCGGTTATTGAAATCGCTTATAAGACGCCAATTCGGAATGGGCACTCAGAGGCGCTCGAGGCACACTTATTGCCTCTTCCGATAAGACGTCATTGGTCTAAAACCCTTCGTTTCGCTCTCCGAAATTGTGATTCTAGCAGACGATCTCCCCTATTCTAAGGTTTTTTGGCAGTAGCGACTCCCTCGATTACGCGAATCGCTGGCGGTGCCCACACGCGTAGCCGCCCAGTCACGGCGATCGGAGATCGTATTCAACTCGACGCGAGATCTCCTCCCCAGGTCGTGGATATGGGTGCCCGAACATGGCCGATATAGTCACCCCCTCCGGTTTATTCCCACCCCTTCAGCGAAAGAATTAGGCATAACTTTCCGCACGGGAATCAGAATCGCTTATGTGACCACAATTCGGAATCGGCACTCCGAGACGGTCGACAAGGCGCTGGTTTCACAGAATTCTGTTCTGGGGCCAAAATCCCCGCCGGAGCGTGTGTACTAGTACACCGACTGCCGTACCCTCCGGTCGGACGCGGATATTTATTCGCCCGGGGGTCGGAACCGCCCGCGAGGCCCCAATTCTGAGTCGGCACTTCGACCCGGTCGGTAAATGGTCGACTTCGAAGATTTCAGGTCCGGCGCCCAAATTCCTCTCCGGGAGCGCGGTCGCAGGCTGCCGATCCGATCGCATACGGACACCGCCTCGCTCAAACAGGCATAACTTTTCGCTCGGTTATCGGAATCGCTTATAAGACCCCATTTCGGAATCGGCAATCAGAGGCGCTCGACACCCACTTATTGTCTCAGGCGATAAGACGTCCTTTCAGGGCCTAAAAACCTTCGTTTCGCACTCCGAAATTGCGATTTTAGCCGACGATCTCCCCTATTTCAAGGTTTTTTGGCAGTAGCGACTCCCTCGATTACGCGAATCGCTGGCGGAGCCCACACGCGGAGCAGCCAAGTCACGGCAATCGAAAGTCGTGTTCAACTCGATGCGAGATCTCCTCCCCAGGTCATGGATATGGGTGCCCGAACATCGCCGATATAGTCACCCCCTCCGGTTTATTCCCACTGCTTCAGCGAAAGAATTGGGCATAACTTTCAGCACGACCATCGGAATCGCTTATGTGACCACAATTCAGAATCGGCACTCCGAGACGGACGAGACGACAAGGCGCTGGTTTCGCGGAATTATGTTCCGGGGACAAAATCCCCCCCGGAGCGTTTGTACTAGTACACCGACTGCCGTACCCTCCGGTCGGACGCGGATATTTATTCACCCGGGGGTCGGAACCGCCCGCGAGGCCCCAATTTAGAGTCGGCACTTCGACCCAGTCGGTAAATGGTCGCATTCGAAGATTTCAGGTCCGGCGCCCAAATTCCTCTCCGGGAGCGCGGTCGCAGGCTGCCGATCCGATCGCATACGGACACCGCCTCGCTCAAACAGGCATGACTTTTCGCTCGGTTATCGGAATCGCTTAGAATACCCCAATTTGGAATCGGCAATCAGAGGCGCTCGACACCCACTTATTGTCTCAGGAAATAAGACGTCCTTTCAGGGTCTAAAAACCTACGTTTCGCACTCCGAAATTGCGATTTTAGCCGACGATCTCCCCTATTTCAAGGTTTTTTGGCAGTAGCGACTCCCTAGATTACGCGAATCGCTGGCGGAGCCCACATGCGGAGCTACCCAGTCACGGCGATCGGAAGTCGTTTTCAACTCGACACGAGATCTCCTCCCCAGGTCGTGGATATGGGTGCCCGAACATCGCCGATATAGTCACCCCCTCCGGTTTATTCCCACCCCTTCAGCATAAGAATTGGGCATAACTTTCCGCACGGGCATCGGTATCACTTATGTGACCACAATTCGGAATCGGAACTCCGAGACGGTAGACAAGGCGCTGGTTTCTCGGAATTTCGTTCCGGGGCCAAAATCCCCCCCGGAGCGTGTGTACTAGTACACCGACTGTCGTACGCTCCGGTCAGACGCAGATATTTATTCGCCCGGGGGTCGGAACCGCCCGCGAGGCCCCAATTCAGAGTCGGCACTTCGACCCGGTCTGTAAATGGTCGCATTCGTAGTTTTCCGGTCCGGCGCCCAAATTCCTCTCCGGGAGCGCGGTCGCAGGCGGCCGATGCGATCGCCTACCGACAGCGCCTCGCTCAAACAGACATAACTTTTCGCTCGATTATCGGAATCGCTTATAAGACCCCAATTCGGAATGGGCACTCAGAGGCGCTCAACACCCACTCATTGACGTCGTTTTGAGGTCTAAAAACCTTCATTTCGTACTCCGAAATTGCGATTCTAGCCGAAGATCTCCCCTATTCCAAGGTTTTTTTGTAGTAGCGACTCCCTCGATTACGCAAAACGCTGGAGTAGCCCACACACGGAGCCTCCCAGTCACGGCAGTAGTGTTCAACTCGACGCGAGATCTCCTCCCTAGGTCGTTGATATGGGTGCCTGAACATCGCCGATATAGTCACCCCCTCTGGTTTATTCCCACCCCTTCAGCGAAAGAATTGGGCATAACTTTCCGCACGGGCATCGGAATCGCTTATGTGACCACAATTTGGAATCGACACTACGAGACGGTTGACGAGGCACTGGTTTTGCGGAATTCCGTTCCGGGGCCAAAATCTCCCCCGTAGCGTGTGTACTAGTACACCGAGTGCCGTACCCTCCGGTCGGACGCGGATATTTGTTCACCCGGGGGTCGGAACAGCCCGCGAGGCCCCAATTCAGAGTCGGCACTTTGGCCCTGTCGGTAAATGGTCGCATTCAGAGATTTTCGGTCCGGCGCCCAAATTCCTCTCCGGGAGCGCGGTCGCAGGCTGCCGATGCGATCGCATACGGACACCGCCTCGCTCAAACAGGCAAAACTTTTCGCTCGGTTATCAGAATCTCTTATAAGACCCCAATTCGGAATGGCACTCAGAGGCGCTCGACCCCAGTCATTGCCTCAGGCGATAAGACGTCGTTTTGGGGTCTAAAAACCTTCATTTCTCACTCCGAAATTGCGATTCTAGCCGACGCTCTCCCCTATTCCAGGTTTTTTGGCAGTACCGACTCCCTCGATTACGCGAATCGCTGGCGGAGCCCACACGTGGAGCCGCCCAGTCATGGCGATCGGAAGTCGTGTTCAACTCGACGCGAGATCTCCTCCCCAGATCGTGGATATGGGTGCCCGAACATCGCCGATATAGTCACCCCCTCAGGTTTATCCCCACCCCTTCAGCGAAAGAATTGGGCATAACGTTCTGCATGGGCATCGTTGTCATTATGTGACCACAATTCGGAATCGGCACTCCAAGACGTTCCGTTCCGGGTCAAAAATTCCACCCGCAACGTGTGTACTAGTACACCGACTGTCGTACCCTCCGGTCGGACGCGGATATTTATTCGTCCCGGGGTCGAAACTGCCCGCGAGGCCCCAATTCAGAGTTGGCAGTTCGACCCGGTCGGTAAATGGTCGCATTCAGAGATTTTCGGTCCGGCGCCCAAATTCCTCTCCGGGAGCGCGGTCGCAGGCTGCCGATGCGATCGCATACGGACACCGCCTCACTCAAACAGGCATAACTTTTCGCTCGGTTATCGGAATCGCTTATAAGACCCCAATTCTGAATCGGCACTCAGAGGCGCTCGACGCCCACTTATTGCCTCAGGCGATAAGACGTCGTTTCGGGGTCTAAAAACCTTCGTCTCGCACTCCGAAATTGCGATTCTAGCCGACGATCTCCCCTATTCCAGGTTTTTTTTGCAGTAGCGACTCCCTCGATTACGCAAAACGCTGGAGTAGCCCACACACGGAGCCTCCTAGTCACGGCAGTCGTGTTCAACTCGACGCGAGATCTCCTCCCAAGATCGTTGATATGGGTGCCTGAACATCGCCGATATAGTCACCCCCTCCGTTTATTCCCACCCCTTCAGCGAAAGAATTGGGCATAACTTTCCGCACGGGCATTGGAATCGCTTATGTGACCACAATTTGCAATCGACACTACGAGACGGTCGACAGGGCGCTGGTTTTGCGGAATTCCGTTCGGGGCCAAAATCTCCCCCGTAGCGTGTGTACTAGTACACCGAGTGCCGTACCCTCCGGTCGGACGCGGATATTTGTTCACCCGGGGGTCGGAACAGCCCGCGAGGCCCCAATTCAGAGTCGGCACTTTGGCCCTGTCGGTAAATGGTCGGATTCAGAGATTTCCGGTCCGGCGCCCAAATTCCTCTCCGGGAGCGCGGTCGCAGGCTGCCGATGCGATCGCATACGGACACCGCCTCGCTCAAACAGGCAAAACTTTTCGCTCGGTTATCAGAATCTCTTATAAGACCCCAATTCGGAATGGGCACTCAGAGGCGCTCGACCCCAGTCATTGCCTCAGGCGATAAGACGTCGTTTTGGGGTCTAAAAACCTTCATTTCTCACTCCGAAATTGCGATTCTAGCCGACGCTCTCCCCTATTCCAAGGTTTTTTGGCAGTACCGACTCCCTCGATTACGCGAATCGCTGGCGGAGCCCACACGTGGAGCCGCCCAGTCATGGCGATCGGAAGTCGTGTTCAACTCGACGCGAGATCTCCTCCCCAGATCGTGGATATGGGTGCCCGAACATCGCCGATATAGTCACCCCCTCAGGTTTATCCCCACCCCTTCAGCGAAAGAATTGGGCATAACGTTCTGCATGGGCATCGTTGTCACTTATGTGACCACAATTCGGAATCGGCACTCCAAGACGTTCCGTTCCGGGTCAAAAATTCCCCCGCAACGTGTGTACTAGTACACCGACTGTCGTACCCTCCGGTCGGACGCGGATATTTATTCGTCCCGGGGTCGAAACTGCCCGCGAGGCCCCAATTCAGAGTTGGCAGTTCGACCCGGTCGGTAAATGGTCGCATTCAGAGATTTTCGGTCCGGCGCCCAAATTCCTCTCGGGGAGCGCAGTCGCAGACTGCCGATGCGATCGCATACGGACACCGCCTCACTCAAACAGGCATAACTTTTCGCTCGGTTATCGGAATCGCTTATAAGACCCCAATTCTGAATCGGCACTCAGAGGCGCTCGACGCCCACTTATTGCCTCAGGCGATAAGACGTCGTTTCGGGGTCTAAAAACCTTCGTCTCGCACTCCGAAATTGCGATTCTAGCCGACGATCTCCCCTATTCCAAGGTTTTTTTTGCAGTAGCGACTCCCTCGATTACGCAAAACGCTGGAGTAGCCCACACACGGAGCCTCCTAGTCACGGCAGTCGTGTTCAACTCGACGCGAGATCTCCTCCCAAGATCGTTGATATGGGTGCCTGAACATCGCCGATATAGTCACCCCCTCCGGTTTATTCCCACCCCTTCAGCGAAAGAATTGGGCATAACTTTCCGCACGGGCATTGGAATCGCTTATGTGACCACAATTTGCAATCGACACTACGAGACGGTCGACAGGGCGCTGGTTTTGCGGAATTCCGTTCCGGGGCCAAAATCTCCCCCGTAGCGTGTGTACTAGTACACGAGTGCCGTACCCTCCGGTCGGACGCGGATATTTGTTCACCCGGGGGTCGGAACAGCCCGCGAGGCCCCAATTCAGAGTCGGCACTTTGGCCCTGTCGGTAAATGGTCGGATTCAGAGATTTCCGGTCCGGCGCCCAAATTCCTCTCCGGGAGCGCGGTCGCAGGCTGCCGATGCGATCGCATACGGACACCGCCTCGCTCAAACAGGCAAAACTTTTCGCTCGGTTATCAGAATCGCTTATAAGACCCCAATTCGGAATGGGCACTCAGAGGCGCTCGACCCCCAATTATTGCCTCAGGCGATAAGACGTCGTTTTGGGGTCTAAAAACCTTCATTTCTCACTCCGAAATTGCGATTGTAGCCGACGCTCTCCCCTATTCCAAGGTTTTTTTGCAGTAGCGACTCCCTCGATTACGCGAATCGCTGGCGTAGCCCACACGCGGAGCCGCCCAGTCACGGTGATCGGAAGTCATTTTCAACTCGACGCGAGATCTCCTCTGCAGTTAGTGGATATCGGTGCCCGAACATTGCTGATATAGTCACCCCTCCGGTTTATTCCAACCCCTTCAGCGAAAGAATTGGGCATAACTTTCCGCACGGGCATCGAAATCGCTTATGTGACCACAATTCGGAATCGGCACTGGGAGACGGTTGACAAGGCGTTGGTTTCGCGGAATTTCATTCCGGAGCCAAAATCCCCCCCCGGAGCGTGTGTACTAGTACACCGACTGCCGTACCCTCCGGTCGGACGCGGATATTTGTTCACCCGGGGGGAGGAACTGCCCGCGAGGCCCCAATTCAGAGACGGCACTTCGACCAGGTCGGTAAATGGTCAAATTCGGAGAATTCCGGTCCGGCGCCCAAATTCCTCTCGGGGAGCGCAGTCGCAGACTGCCGATGCGATCGCCTACGGACACCGCCTCGCTCAAACAGGCATAACTTTTCGCTCGGTTATCAGAATCGCTTATAAGACCCCAATTTGGAATGGGCACTCAAAGACGCTCGACGCCCAATTATTGCCTCAGGCAATAAGACGTCCATTCAGGGTTTCAAAACCTTCATTTCGCACTCCGAAATTGCGATTCTAATCGATGATCTCCCCTATTCCAAGGTTTTTTGGCAGTACCGACTCCCTCGATTACGCGAATCGCTAGCGGAGCCCACACGCGGAGCCGCCCAGTCATGGCGATCGGAAGTCGTGTTCAACTCGACGTGAGATCTCCTCCCCAGGTCGTGGATATGGGTGCCCGAACATCGCCGATATAGTCACCCCCTCAGGTTTATTCCCACCCCTTCAGCGAAAGAATTGGACATAACTTTCTGCACGGGCATCGTTGCCACTTATGTGACCACAATTCGGAATCGGCACTCCAAGACGTTCCGTTCCGGGTCCAAAATTCCCCCCGCAGCGTGTGTACTAGTACACCGACTGCCGTACCCTCGGTCGGACGCGGATATTTATTCGTCCCAGGGTCGAAACTGCCGGCGAGGCCCCAATTCAGAGTCGGCAGTTCGACCCGGTCGGTAAATGGTCGCATTCAGAGATTTCCGGTCCGGCGCCCAAATTCCTCTCCGGGAGCGCGGTCGAAGGCTGCTGATGCGATCGCATACGGACACCGCCTCACTCAAACAGGCATAACTTTTCGCTCGGTTATCGGAATCACTTATAAGACCCCAATTCTGAATCGGCACTCAGAGCGCTCGACGCCCACTTATTGCCTCAGGCGATAAGATGTCGTTTCGGGGTCTAAAAACCTTCGTTTCGCACTCCGAAATTGCGATTCTAGCCAACGATCTCCCCTATTCCAAGGTTTATTGGCAGTAGCGACTCCCTCGATTACGCGAATTGCTGGCGGAGCCCACACGCGGAGCCGCCCAGTCACGGAGATCGGAAGTCATGTTCACCTCGATGCGATATCTCCTCCCCAGGTCGTGGATATGGGTGCCCGAACATCGCCGATATAGTCACCCCCTCCGGTTTATTCCCACCCCTTCAGCGAAAGAATTGGGCATAACTTTCCGCACGGGCATCGGAATCGCTTATGTGACTACAATTCCGAATCGGCACTCCTAGACGGTCGACAAGGCGCTGGTTTCGCGGAATTCCGTTCCGGGGCCAAAATCTCTCCCGGAGCGTGTTGTACTAGTACACCGACTGCCGTACCTCCGGTCGGATGCGGATATTTGTCACCCGGGGGTCGGAACTGCCTGTGAGGACCCAATTCAGAGTCGGCACTTCGACCCTGTCTGTCAATGGTCGCATTCGCAGATTTCCGGTCCGGCGACCAAATTCCTCTCCGGGAGCGCGGTCGCAGGCGCCGCTGCGATGCGAAGCAACGACAAGCCTCGCTCAAACAGGCATAACTTTTCGCTCGGTTATCAGAATCGCTTATAAGACCCCAATTCGGAATGGGCACTCAGAGGCGCTCGACCCCCACTTATTGCCTCAGGCGATAAGATGTCGTTTGGGGTCTAAAAAACTTCATTTCGCACTCCAAAATTGCAATTCTAGTCGACGATCTCCCCTATTCCAAGGTTTTTTGGCAGTAGCGACTCCCTCGATTACGCGAATCGCTAGCGGAGCCCACACGAGGAGCCGCCCAGTCACGGCGATCGGAAGTCGTGTTCAACTCGACCCGAGATCTCTTCCCCAGGTCGTGGATATGGGTGCCCGAACATCGCCGATATAGTCAACCCCCTCCGGTTTATTCCCACCCCTTCAGCATAAGAATTGGGCATAACCGTCCGCACGGGCATCGGAATCGCTTATGTGACCACAATTCGGAATCAGCACTCCGAGACGGTAGACAAGGCGCTGGTTTCTCGGAATTCTATTCCAGGGGCAAAATCCCCCCCGGAGCGTCTGTACTAGTACACCGACTGTCGTACCCTCCGGTCGGACGCAGATATTTATTCGCCCAGCGGTCGGAACCGCCCGCGAGGCCCCAATTCAGAGTCGGCACTTCGACCCGGTCGGTAAATGGTCGCATTCATAGATTTCCGGTCCGGCGCCCAAATTCCTCTCCGGGAGCGCGGTCGCAGGCTGCCGATGCGATCGCATACGGACACCGCCTCGCTCAAACAGGCATAACTTTTCGCTCGGTTATCGGAATCGCTTATAAGACCCCAATTCGGAATGGGCACTCAGAGGTGCTCGACACCTACTCATTGCCAAAGGCAATGAGACGTGGTTTCGAGGTCTAAAAACCTTCATTTCGCACTCCGAAATTGCGATTCTAGCCGAAGATCTCCCCTATTCTATGGTTTTTTTGCAGTAGTGACTCCCTCGATTACGCGAACCGCTGGCAGAGCCCACACGCGGAGCCTCCCAGTCACGGTGATCGGAAGTCGTGTTCAACTCGACGCTATATCTCCTCCCCAGGTCGTTGATATGGGTGCCCGAACATCGCCGATATAATCACCCCCTCCGGTTTATTCCCACCCCTTCAGCGAAAGAATTGGGCATAACTTTCCGCACGGGCATCGGAATCGCTTATGTGACCACAATTCGGAATCGACACTCCGAGACGGTCGACAAGGCACTGGTTTTGCGGAATTATGTTCCAGGGCCAAAATCTCCACCGGAGCGTGTGTACTAGTACACCGAATGTCGTACCCTCCGGTCGGACGCGGATATTTGTTCACCCGGGGGTCGGAACAGCCCGCGAGTCCCCAATTCAGAGTCGGCACTTTGACCCTGTTGGTAAATGGTCGCATTCGGAGATTTCCGGTCCGGCGCCCAAATTCCACTCCGGGAGCGCGGTCGCAGGCTGCCGATGCGATCGCATACGGACACCGCCTCACTCAAACAGGCATAACTTTTCGCTCGATTATCAGAATCGCTTATAAGACCCCAATTCGAAATGGGCACTCAGAGGCGCTCGACCCCCACTTATTGCCTCAGGTGATAAGACGTCGTTTCGGGGTCAAAAAACCTTTATTTCTCACTCCGAAATTGCGATTCTAGCCGACGATCTCCCCTATTCCAAGGTTTTTTGGCAGTATCGACTCCCTCGATTACGCGAATCGCTGGCGGAGCCCACACGCGTAGCCGCCCAGTCACGGAGATCGGAAGTCATGTTCAACTCGACGCGAGATCTCCTCCACAGGTAGTGGATATGGGTGCCCGAACATCGCTGATATAGTCACCCCCTCCGGTTTATTCTCACCCCTTCAGCGAAAGAATTGGGTATAACTTTCTGCACGGGCATCGAAATCGCTTATGTGACCACAATTCGGAATTGGCACACCGAGACGGTCGACAAGGCGCTGGTTTCGCGGAATTTCATTGCGGGGCCAAAATCCCCCCCGGAGCGTGTGTACTAGTACACCGACTGCCGTACGCTCCGGTCGGACGCGGATATTTGTTCACCCGGGGGTAGGAACTGCACGCGAAGCCCGAATTCAGAGTCGGCACTTCGACCAGGTCGGTAAATGGTCGCATTCGGAGAATTCCGGTCCGGCGCCCAAATTCCTCTCGGGGAGCGCGGTCGTAGGCTGCCGATGCGATCGCCTACGGACACCGCCTCGCTCAAATAGGCATAACTTTTCGCTCGGTTATCAGAATCGCTTATAAGACACCAATTCGGAATGGGCACTCAAAGGCGCTCGATGACCAATTATTGCCTCAAGCAATAAGACGTCGTTTCAGGGTCTAAAAACCTTCATTTTGCACTCCGAAATTGCGATTCTAGTCGATGATCTCCCATATTCCAAGGTTTTTTGGCAGTAGCGACTCCCTCGATTACGCGAATCGCTGGCGGAGCCCACACGCGGAGCCGCCCAGTCATGGTGATCGAAAGTCGTGTTCAACTCGACGCGAGATCTTCTCCCCAGGTCGTGGATATGGGTGCCCGAACATCGCCGATATAGTCACCCCCTCCGGTTTATTCCCACCCCTTCAGCGAAATAATTGGGCATAACTTTCCGCACGGGCATCGGAGTCACTTATGTGACAACAATTCGGAATCGGCACTCCGAGAAGTTACGTTCCGGGGCGAAAATCCCCCCCGCAGCATGTATACTAGTACACTAACTGTCGTACCCTCCGGTCAGACGCAGACATTTATTCGTCCGGGGGTCGGAACTGCCTGCGAGGCCCCAATTCAGAGTCGGCACTTCGACCCGGTCGGTAAATGGTCGCATTCAGAGATTTCCAGTCCGGCGCCCAAATTCCTCTCCGGGAGCGCGGTCGCAGGCTACCGATGCGATCGCATACGGACACCGCCTCACTCAAACAGGCATAACTTTTCGCTCGGATATCGGAATCGCTTATAAGACCCCAATTCAGAACCGGCACTCAGAGGCGCTCGACGCCCACTTATCGCCTCAGGCGATAAGACGTCGTTTCGGGGTCTAAAAACCTTCGTTTCGCACTCCGAAATTGCGATTCTAGACGACGATCTCTTATATTCCAAGGTTTTTTGGCAGTAGCGACTCCCTCGATTATGCGATCGCTGGCGGAGCCCACATGCAGAGCCGCCCAGTCACGGAGATCGGAAGTTGTGTTCAACTCGACGCGAGATCTCCTCCCCAGGTCATGGATATGGGTGCCCGAACATCGCCGATATAGTCACCCCCTCCGGTTTATTCCCACCCCTTCAGCGAAAGAATTGGGCATAAGTTTCCGCACGGGCATCGGAATCGCTTATGTGACCACAATTCCGAATCGGCACTCCTAGACGGTCGACAAGGCGCTGGTTTCGCGGAATTCCGTTCCGGGGCCAAAATCTCCCGCGGAGCGTGTGGACTAGTACACCGACTGCTGTACCCTCCGGTCGGACGCGGATATTTGTTCACCCGGGGGTCGGAACTGCCAGCGAGGCCCCAATTCAGAGTCGGCACTTCGACCCTGTCGGTCAATGGTCGCATTCGCAGATTTCCGGTCCGGCGCCAAAATTTCTCTCCGGGAGCACGGTCGCAGGCTGTCGATGCGATCGCATACGGACACAGCCTCGCTCAAACAGGCATAACTTTTCGCTCGGTTATCGGAATCGCTTATACAACCCCATTTTGGAATGGGCACTCAGAGGCGGTCGACGCCTAGTTATTGCCTCAGGCGATAAGACGTCGTTTTGGGGTCTAAAAACCTTCATTTCGCACTCCGAAATTGGGATTCTAGTCGACGATCTCCCCTATTCCAAGGTTTTTTGGCAGTAGCGACTCCCTCGATTACGCGAATCGCTGGCGGAGCCTACACGCGGAGCCGCCCAGTCATGGTGATCGAAAGTCGTGTTCAACTCGACGCGAGATCTTCTCCCAGGTCGTGAATATGGGTGCCCGAACATCGCTGATATAGTCACCCCTCCGGTTTATTCCCCCCCCCCCTTCAGCGAAATAATTGGGCATAACTTTCCGTACGGGCATCGGAGTCACTTATGTGACAACAATTCGGAATCGGCACTCCCAAAAGTTCCGTTCCGGGGCGAAAATCCCCCCCGCAGCATGTGTACTAGTACACTGACTGTCGTACCCTCCGGTCGGACGCAGATATTTATTCGTCCGGGGGTCGGAACTGCCCGCGACGCCCCAATTCATAGTCGGCACTTCGACCCGGTCGGTAAATGGTCGCATTGAGAGATTTCCGGTCCGGCGCCCAAATTCCTCTCCGGGAGCGCGATCGCAGGCTGCCGATGCGATCGCATACGGACACCGCCTCACTCAAACAGCCATAACTTTTCGCTCGGATATCGGAATCGCTTATAAGACCCCAATTCAGAATCGGCACTCAGAGGCGCTCGACGCCCACTTATCGCCTCAGGCGATAAGACGTCGTTTCGGGGTCTAAAAACCTTCGTTTCGCACTCCGAAATTGCGATTCTAGCCGACGATCTCCTCTATTCCAAGGTTTTTTGGCAGTAGCGACTCCCTCGATTACGCGAATCGCTGGCGGAGCACACACGCAGAGCCGCCCAGTCACGGAGATCGGAAGTTGTGTTCAACTCGATGAGAGATCTCCTCCCCAGGTCATGGATATGGGTGCTTGAACATCGCCGATATAGTCACCCCCTCTGGTTTATTCCCACCCCTTCTGCGAAAGAATTAGGCATAACTTTCCGCACGGGCATCGGAATCTCTTATGTGACCACAATTCGGAATCGACACTCCGAGACGGTCGACAAGGCGCTGGTTTTGGGGAATTCCGTTCCGGGGCCAAAATCTCCCCCGGAACTTGTGTACTCGTACACCGACTGCCGTACCCTCCTGTCGAATGCGGATATTTGTTCACCCGGAGGTAGGAACTGCCCATGAGGCCCCAATTCAGAGTCAGCACTTCGACCCGGTCGGTAAATGGTCGCATTCGGAGAATTCCGGTCCGGCGCCCAAATTCCTCTCCGGGAGCGCGGTCGCAGGCTGCCCATGCGATCGCAGACGGACACCGCCTCGCTCAAGCAGGCATAACTTTTCGCTCGGTTATCAGAATAGCTTATAAGACCCCAATTCGGAATGCGCACTCAGAGGCGCTCAACGCCTAATTATTGCCTCAGGCGATAAGCCATCATTTTGGGGTCTAAAAACCATCATTTCGAACTCCGAAATTGCGATTCTATCCGACGATCTCCCCCTATTCCAAGGTTTTTTGGCAGTAGCGACTTCCTCGATTACGCGAATCGCTGGCGAAGCCCACACGCGGAGCTGCCCAATCACGGCAATCGGAAGTCGTGTTCAACTCGACACGAGATCTCCTCCCCAGGTCGTGGATATGGGTGCCCGAACAACGCCGATATAGTCACCCCCTCCGGTTTATTCCCACCCCTTCATCGAAAGAATTGGGCATAACTTTCCGCACGGGCATCGGAATCGCTTATGTGACCACAATTCGGAATCGGCACTCTGAGACGGTCGACAAGGCGCTGGTTTCGCGGAACTCTATTCTGGGGCCTATATCCCCCCCAAAGCGTGTGTACTAGTACACCGACTGCCGTACCCGCCGGTCGGACGCGGATATTTATTCGCCTGGGGGTCGGAACCGCCCGCGAGGCACCAATTCAGAGTCGGCACTTCGATCCGGTCGGTAAATGGTCGCATTCGGAGATTTCCGGTCCAGCGCCCAAATTCCTCTCCGGGAGCGCGGTCGCACGCTGCCGATGCGATCGCATACGGACACCGCCTCGCTCATACAGGCATAACTTTTGGCTCGGTTATTGGAATCGCTTATAAGACACCTATTCGGAATCGGCACTCAGAGGCGCTCGACGCCCACATATTGCCTCAGGCGATAAGACGTCGTTTCTGGGGCTAAATACCTTTTTATCGCACTCCAAAATTGAGATTCTAGCCGACGATCTCCCCTATTCCAAGGTTTTTTGGCAGTAGCGACTCCCTCGATTACGCGAATCGCTGGCAGAGCCAACACGCGGAGCCGCCCAGTCACGGCGATCGGAAGTCGTGTTCAACTCGACGCGAGATCTCCTCCACAGGTCGTGGATATGGGTGCCCGAACATCGCCGATATAGTCACCCCCTTTGGTTTATTCCCACCCCTCCAGCGAAAGAATTGGGCATAACTTTCCGCACGGGCATCGGAATCGCTTATGTGACCACAACTCGGAATCGGAACTCCGAGAAGGTCGAGAAGGCGCTGGTTTCGCGGAATTCCGTTCCAGGGACAAAATCCCCCCCGGAGCGTGTGTACTAGTACACCGACTAACGTACCCTCCGGTCGGACGCGGATATTTATACGCCCGGGGGTCGGAACAGCCCGCGAGGCCCCAATTCAGAGTCGGCACTTCGTCCCGGTCGGTAAATGGTCGCATTCGGAGATTTCCGGTCCGTCGCCCAAATTCCTCTCCGGGAGAGCGGTCGCAGGCTGCCAATGCGATCTCATACGGACACCTCTTCGCTCAAACAGGCATAACATTTCGCTCGGTTATCGGAATCGCTTATAACACCACAATTCAGAATTGGCACTCAGAGGCGCTCGATGCCTACTTATTGCCTCAGGCGATAAGACGTCGTTTCGCGGTCTAAAAACCTTCGTTTCGCACTCCGAAATTGAGATTCTAGCCGACGATCTCCCCTATTCCAAGGTTTTTTGGCAGTAGCGACTCCCTCGATTACGAGAATCGCTGACGGAGCCCACACGCGGAGCCGCCCAGTCACGGCGATCGGAAGTCGTGTTCAACTCGACGCGAGATCTCCTCCCCAGGTCGTGGATATGGGTTCCTGAACATCGCCGATATAGTCACCTCCTCCGGTTTATTCCCACCCCTTCAGCGAAAGAATTGGGCATAACTTTCCGCACGGGCATCGGAATCGCTTTTGTGACCACAATTTGGAATCGGCACTCCGAGACGGTCTACAAGGCGCTGGTTTTGTGGAATTCCATTCCGGACCCAAAATCCCCCCGGAGCGTGTGTACTAGTACACCGACTGCCGTACCCTCCGGTCGGACGTGGATATTTATTCGCCCGGGGGTCGGAACCGCCCGTGAGGCCCCAATTGAGAGTCGGCACTTTGACCCGGTCGGTAAGTGGTCGCATTCGGAGATTTCCGGTCCGGCGCCCTAATTCCTCTCCGGGAGCGCGGTCGCAGGCTGCCGATGCGATCGCATACGGACACCGCCTCGCTCAAACAGGCATAACTTTTCGCTCGGTTATCGGAATCGCTTATAAGACACCTATTCGGAATCGGCACTCAGAGGCGCTCGACGCCCACTTATAGCCTCAGGCGATAAGACATCGTTTTGGGGTCTAAAAACCTTCGTTTAGCACTCTGAAATTGCGATTCTAGCCGACGATCTCTCCTATTCCAATGTTTTTTGGCAGTAGCGACTTCCTCGATTACTCGAATCACTGGTGAAGCCCACACGTGGAGCCACCCAGTCACGGCGATCGGAAGTCGTGTTCAACTCGACACGAGATCTCCTCCCAATGTCGTGGATATGGGTGCCCGAACATTACCGATATAGTCACCCCCTCCGGTTCATTATCACCCATTCAGCGAAAGCATTGGGCATAACTTTCCGCACGGGCATCGGAATCGCTTATGTGACCACAATTCGGAATCGGCACTCCGAGACGGTCGACAACACGCTGGTTTCGCTGAATTCCGTTTCGGGGCCAAAATCCCCCCACGGAGCGTGTGTACTAGTACACCGACTGCCGTACCCTCCGGTCGGACGCGGATATTTATTCGCTCGGGGGTCGGAACCGCCCGCGAGGCACCAATTCAGAGTAGGCACTTCGACCCGGTCGGTAAGTTGTCGCATTCGGAGATTTCCGGTCCGGCGCCCAAATTCCTCTCCGGGAGCGCGGTCGCAGGCTGCCGATGCGATCGCATACGGACACCGCCTCGCTCAAACAGGCATAACTTTTCGCTCGGTTATTGGAATCGCTTATAACACACCTATTCAGAATCGGCACTCAGAGGCGCTCGACGCCCACATATTGCCTCAGGCGATAAGACGTCGTTTCTGGGTCTAAATACCTTCTTTTCGCACTCCAAAATTGAGATTCTAGCCAACGATCTCCCCTATTCCAAGGTTTTTTGGCAGTAGCGACTCCCTCGATTACGCGAATCGCTGGCGGAGCCAACATGCGGAGCCGCCCAGTCACGGCGATCGGAAGTCGTGTTCAACTCGACACGAGATCTCCTCCCAATGTCGTGGATATGGGTGCCCGAATATTACCGATATAGTCACCCCCTCCGGTTTATTCCCACCCCTTCAGCGAAAGAATTGGGCATAACTTTGCGCATGGGCATCGGAATCGCTTATGTGACCACAATTCGGAATCGACACTCCGAGACGGTCGACAAGGCGCTGGTTTTGCGGAATTCCGTTCTGGAGCAAAAATCCCCCCCGGAGCATGTGTACTAGTACACCGACTGTCGTATCCTCCGGTCGGACGCGGATTTTTATTCGCCCGTGGGTCGAAACCACCCGCGAGGCCCCAATTCAGAGTCGGCACTTTGACCCGGTCGGTAAATGGTCGCATTCGGAGATTTCAGGTCCGGAGCCCAAATTCCTCTCCGGAAGCGCGGTCGCAGGCTGCCGATGCGATCGCATACGGACACCGCCTCGCTCAAACGGACATAACTTTTCGCTCGGTTATCGGAATCTCTTATATGACCCCAATTCTGAATCGGCTCTCAGAGGCGTTCGACGCCCACATGTTGCCTCAGGCAATAAGATGTCGTTTCGGATCTAAAAACCTTCGTTTCGCACTCCAAAATTGCCATTCTAGCCGACGATCTCCTCTATTCTAAGGTTTTTTGGCAGTAGCAACTCCCTCGATTACGCGAATCGCTAGCGGAGCCCACACGCGGAGCCGCCCAGTCACGGCGATCGGAAGTCGTGTTCAACTCGACGTGAGATCTCCTCCCCAGGTCGTGGATATGGGTGCCCGAACATCCCCGATATAGTCACCCCCTCCGGTTTATTCTCACCCCTTCAGCGAAAGAATTGGGCATAACATTCCGCACGGGCATCGGAATCGCTTATGTGACCACAATTTGGAATCGGCACTCCGAGACGGTCAACAAGGCGCTGGTTTCGCGGAATTCCATTCCGGACTCAAAATTCACCCCGGAGCGTGTGTTGTACACCGACTACCGTACCCTCCGGTCGGACGCGGATATTTATTCGCCCGGGGGTTGGAACCGCCCGCGTGGCCCCAATTAAGAGTCGGCACTTCGACCCGGTCGGTAAATGGTCGCATTCGGAGATTTCCAGTTCGGCGCCCAAATTCCTCTCCGGGAGCGCGGTCGCAGTCTGCCGATGCGATCGCATACGGACACCGCCTCGCTCACACAGGCATAACTTTTTGCTCGGTTATCAGAATCGCTTATAAGACCCCAATTCCGAATGGGCACTCAGAGGCGCTCGACACACAATTTTTGCCTCAGGCGATAAGACGTCGTTTTGGGGTCTAAAAACCTTCGTTTCAAACTCTGAAATTGCGATTATAGCCGACGATCTCCCCTATTCCAAGGTATTTTGGCAGTAGCGACTCCCTCGATTACGCGAATCACTGGCGGATCCCACACGTGGAGCCGCCCAGCCACAGCGATCGGAAGTCGTGTTCAACTCGACGCGAGATCTCCTCTCCAGGTCGTGTATATGGGTGCCCGAACATCCCCGATATAGTCACCCCCTCCGGTTTATTCCCACCCCTTCAGCGAAAGAATTGGGCATAACTTTCCGCACGGGCATCAGAATCGCTTATGTGACCACAATTCGGAATCGGCACTCCGAGACGGTCTACAAGGCGCTGGTTTCGCGGAATTCCATTCCGGGCCCAAAATTCACCCCGGAGCGTGTGTACTAGTACACCGACTGCCGTACCCTCCGGTCGGACGCAGATATTTATTCGCCCGGGGGTTGGAACCGCCCGCGTGGCCCCAATTAAGAGTCGGCACTTCGACCCGGTAGGTAAATGGTCGCATTCAGAGATTTCCGGTCCGGCGCCCAAATTCCTCTCCGGGAGCGTGGTCGCAGACTGTCGATGCGATCGCATACGGACACCGCCTCGCTCAAACAGGCAGAACTTTTCGCTCGGTTATCGGAATCGCTTATAAGACCCCAATTCGGAATCGGTAGTCAGAGGCGCTCGACACCCAGTTATTACCTCAGGCGATAAGACGTCATTTCGGGGTCCAAAAACCTTCGTTTCGCACTCCAAAATTGCGATTCTAGCCGACGATCTCTCCTATTCCAATGTTTTTTGGCAGTAGCGACTCCCTCGATTACGCGAATCGCTGGCGAAGCCCACACGCGGAGCCGCCCTGTCACGGCGATCGGAAGTCTTGTTCAACTCGTCGCGAGATCTCCTCCCCAGGTCGTGTATATGGGTGCCCGAACATCGCCGATATAGTCACCCCTTCAACGAAAGAATTGGGCATAACTTTCCGCACGGACATCGGAATCGCTTATGTGACCACAATTCGGAATCGGCACTCCAAGACGCTCGACAAGGCGCTGGTTTCGCGGAATTCCGTTCCGGGACGAAAATCCCCCCCCGGAGCGTGTGTACTAGTACACCGACTGCCGTACCCTCCTGTTGGACGCGGATAATTATTCGTCCGTGGGTCAGAACCGCCCGCGAGGCCCCAATTCAGAGTCGGCACTTCGACCCGGTCGGTAAATGGTCGCATTCGGAGATTTCCGGTCCGGCGCCCAAATTCCTCTCCGGGAGCGTGGTCGCAGGCTGCCGATGCGATCGCATACGGACACCGCCTCGCTCAAACAGGCATAACTTTTCGCTCGGTTATCGGAATCGCTTATAAGACCCCAATTCGGAATCGGCAAACAGAGGCGCTCGACGCCCAGTTATTGCCTCAGGCGATAAGACGTCCTTTCACGGTCTAAAAACCTTCGTTTCGCACTCCGAAATTGTGATTCTAGCTGACGATCTCCCCTATTCCAAGGTTTTTTGGCATTAGCGACTCCCTCGATTACGCAAATCACTGGCGGATCCCACACGTGGAGCCGCCCAGTCACAGCGATCGGAAGTCGTGTTCAACTCGACGCGAGATCTCCTCCCCAGGTCATGGATATGGGTGCCCGAACATCGCAGATATAGTCACCCCCTCTGTTTATTCCCACCCCTTCAGCGAAAGAATTGGGCATAACTTTCCGTACGGGCATCGGAATCGCTTATGTGACCACAATTCGGAATCGGCACTCCGAGACGGTCGCCCAGGCGTTGGTTTTGCGGAATTCTGTTCCGGGGCGAAAATCCCCCCCCGGAGCGTGTGTACTAGTACACCGACTGTCGTACCCTCCGGTCGGACGCGGATATTTATTCGCCCGGGGGTTGGAACCGCCTGCGTGGCGCCAATTAAGAGTCGTCACTTCGACCCGGTCGGTAAATGGTCTCATTCGGAGATTTCCAGTTCGGCGCCCAAATTCCTCTCCGGGAGCGCGGTCGCAGGCTGCCGATACGTTCGCATACGGACACCGCCTCGCTCACACAGGCATAACTTTTTGCTCGGTGATCAGAATCGCTTATAAGACCCCAATTCCGAATGGGCACTCAGAGGCGCTCGACACACAATTATTGCCTCAGGCGATAAGATGTCATTTCGGGTTCTAAAAACCTTCGTTTCAAACTCCGAAATTACGATTATAGCCGACGATCTCCCCTATTCCAAGGTTTTTTGGCAGTAGCGACTCCCTCTATTACGTGAATCACTGGCGGAGCCCACACGCGGAGCCGCCCAGTCACAACGATCGGAAGTCGTGTTTAACTCGACGCAAGATCACCTCCCCAGGTCATGCATATGGGTGCCCGAACATCGCCGATATAGTCACCCCTCCGGTTTATTCTCACCCCTTCAGCGAAAGAATTGGGCATAACTTTCCGCACGGGCATCAGAATAGCTTATGTGACCACAATTCGGAATCGGCACTACGAGACGGTTGACAATGCGCTGGTTTCGTGGAATTCCGTTCCGGGGCAAAAATCCCCCGCAGAGCGTGTGTACTAGTACACCGACTGTCGTACCCTCCGGTCGGACGCGGATATTTATTCGCCCGGGGGTTGAAACCGCCCGCGAGGCCCCAATTCAGAGTTGGCACTTCAACCCGGTCGGTAAATGGTCACATTCGGAGATTTCCGGTCGGGCCCCCAAATTCCTCTGCGGGAGCGCGGTCGCAGGCTGCCGATGCGATCGCATACGGACACCGCCTCGCTCAAACATGCATAACTTTTCGCTCGGTTATCGGAATCGCTTATAAGACCCCTATTCAGAATCGGCACTCAGAGGCGCTCGATGCCTACTTATTGCCTCAGGCGATAAGACGTCGTTTCTTGGTCAAAAAACCTTCGTTTTGCACTCCGAAATTGCGATTCTAGCCTACGATCTCCCCTATTCCAAGGTTTTTTGGCAGTAGCGACTCCCTCGATTACGCGAATCGCTGGCGGAGCCCACACGCAGAGCCGCCCTGTCACGGCGATCGGAAGTCATGTTCAACTCGACACGAGATCTCCTCCCCAGGTCGTGGATATGGGTGTCCGAACATAGTCTATATAGTCTCCCCTCCGGTTTATTCTCACCCCTTCAGCGAAAGAATTGGGCATAACTTTCCGCACGGGCATCGGAATCCCTTATGTGACCACAATTTGGAATCGACACTCGAGACGTTCCGTTCCGGGGCCAAAATCCCCCCCGGAGCGTGTGTACTAGTACACCAACTGCCGTACCCTCCGGTCGGACGCGGATATTTATTCGCCCGGGGGTCGGAACTGCCCGCGAGGCCCCAATTCAGAGTCAGCACTTCGACCCGGTCGGTAAATGGTCGCATTCGGAGATTTCCAGTCTGGCGCCCAAATTCCTCTCCGGGAGCGCGGTCGCAGGTTGCCGATGCGATCGCATACGGGCACCGCCTCGCTCACACAGGCATAACATTTCGCTCGGTTATCGGAATCTCTTATAAGACCCCAATTCGGAATGGGCACTCAGAGGTGCTCGACGCCCACTTATCGCCTCAGGCGATAAGACGTCGTTACGGGGTCTAAAAACCTTCATTTCGCACTCTGAAATTGCGATTCTAGCCGACAATCTCCCCTATTCCAAGGTTTTTTGGTAGTAGCGACTCCCTCGATTACGCGAATCGCTGGCGGAGCCCACACGCGGAGCCGCCCAGTCACGGCGATCGGAAGTCGTGTTTAACTCGACGCAAGATCTCCTCCCCAGGTCATGCATATGGGTGCTCGAACATCGCCGATATAGTCACCCCTCCGGTTTATTCCCACCCCTACAGCGAAAGAATTGCGCATAACTTTCCGCACGGGCATCGGAATCGCTTATAAGACCCCAATTCGGAATAGGCACTCAAAGGCGCTCGACGCACAATTATTGCCTCAGGGGATAAGACGTCGTTTCAGGGTCTAAAAACTTTCGTTTCGCACTCCGAAATTACGATTCTAGCGGAATATCTCCCCTATTCCTAGGTTTTTTTGGCAGTAGCTACTCCCTCGATTACGCGAATCGCTGGCGGACCCCACACGTGGAGCCGCCCAGTGACAGCGATCGGAAGTCGTGTTCAACTCGACGCGAGATCTCCTCCCCAGGTCGTGGATATGGGTGCCCGAACATCGCTGATATAGTCACCCCCTCCGGTTAATTCCCACCCCTTCAGCGAAAGAATTGGGCATAACATTCCGCACGGGCATCGGAATCGCTTATGTGACCACAATTCAGAATCGGCACTCCGAGACGGTCGACAAGGCGCTGGTTTCACGGAATTCTGTTCCGCGGCCAAAATCCCCCCCGGAGCGTGTGTACTAGTACACCGACTGCCGTACCCTCCGGTCGGACGCGGATATTTCTTCGCCCGGGGGTCGGAACCGCCCGCGAGGCCCCAATTCAGAGTTGGCACTTCGACCCGGTCGGTAAATGGTCGCATTCGGAGATTTCCTGTCCGGCGCCCAAATTCCTCTCCGGGAGCGCGGTCGCAGGCTGCCGATGCGATCGCATACGGACACCGCCTCGCTCAAACAGGCATAACTTTTCGCTCGGTTATCGGAATCACTTATAAGAACCCAATTCGGAATCGGCACTCAGAGGCGCTCGACATCCAATTATTGCCTTAAGTGATAAGTCGTCGTTTCTGGTTCTAAAAACCTTCATTTCGCACTCTAAAATTGCGATTCTAGCAGACGATCTCCCCTATTCCAAAGTTTTTTGGCAGTAGCGACTCCCTCGATTACGAGAATCACTGGAGGAGCCCACACGCGGAGCCGCCCAGTCACGGCGATCGGAAGTCGTGTTCAACTTGACGCGAGATCTCCTCCCCAGGTCATGGATATGGTTGCCCGAACATCGCCGATATAGTCACCCCTCCGGTTTATTCCCACCCCTTCAGCGAAAGAATTGGGCATAACTATTCGCACGGGCATCGGAATCGCTTATGTGACCACAATTCGAAATCGGCACTCCTAGACGGTTGACAATGCGCTGGTTTCGCAGAATTCTGTTCCGGGGCCAAAATCCCCACCGGAGTGTGTGTACTAGTACACCGACAGTCGTACCCTCCGGTCGGACGTGGATATTTATTCGCCCGGGGGTTGGAACCGCCCGCGAGGCCCCAATTCAGAGTCAGCACTTCGACCCGATCGGTAAATGGTCGCATTCGGAGATTTCCTATCCGGCACCCAAATTCCTCTTCGGGAGTGCAGTCGCAGGCTGCCGATGCGATTGCATACGGACACCGCCTCGCTCACACAGGCATAACTTTTTGCTCGGTTTTCAGAATCGCTTATAAGACCCCAATTCGGAATCAGAAATCAAAGGCGCTCGACGCCCAATTATCACGTCAGGCGATAAGACGTCATTTCGGGGTCTAAAAACCTTCGTTTCGCACTCCGAAATTGTGATTCTAGCTGACGATCTCCCCTATTCCAAGGTTTTTTGGCAGTAGCGACTCCCTCGATTACCCGAATCGCGGGCGGAGCCCACACATGGAGCCACCAGTCACAGCGATCGGAAGTCGTGTTCAACTAGACGCGAGATCTCCTCCCCAGGTCGTGGATATGGGTGCCCGAACATCGCCGATATAGTCACCCCCTCCGGTTTATTCCCACCCCTCCAGCGAAAGAATTGGGCATAACTTTCCGCACGGGCATCGGAAACGCTTATGTGACCACAATTCGGAATCAGCACTCCGAGACGGTCGACAAGGCGCTGGTTTCGCGGAATTCTGTTCCGGGGCCAAAATCCCCCCCGGAGCGTGTGTACTAGTACACCGACTGCCGTACCCTCCGGTCGGATGCGGATATTTATTCGCCCGGGGGTCGGAACCGCCCGCGAGGCCCCAATTCAGAGTCGGCACTTCGACCCGGTCAGTAAATGGTCGCATTCGGAGATTTCTTGTCCGGCGCCCAAATTCCTCTCCGAGAGCGCGGTCGCAGGCTGCCGATGCGATCGCATACGGACACCGCCTCGCTCAAACAGGCATAACTTTTCGCTCGGTTATCGGAATCGATTATAAGACCCCAATTTGGAATGGGCACTCCGAGGCGCTCGACGCACAATTATTGCCTTAAATGATAAGACGTAGTTTCGGGGTCTAAAAACCTTCGTTTCGCACTCCGAAATTGCGATTCTAGCAGACGATCTCCCCTATTCCAAGGTTTTTTGGCAGTAGCGACTCCCTCGATTACCCGAATCGCGGGCGGAGCCCACACATGGAGCCACCCAGTCACAGCGATCGGAAGTCGTGTTCAACTTGACGCGAGATCTCCTCCCCAGGTCATGGATATGGTTGCCCGAACATCGCCGATATAGTCACCCCTCCGGTTTATTCCCACCCCTTCATTGAAAGAATTGGGCATAACATTCCGCACGGGCATAGGAATCGCATATGTGACCACAATTCGGAATCGGCACTCCGAGACGGTCGACAATGCGCTGGTTTCGCAGAATTTCGTTCCGGGGCTAAAATCCCCACCGTAGCGTGTGTACTAGTACACCGACTGCCGTACCCTCTGGTCGGACGTGGATATTTATTCGCCCGGGGGTTGGAACCGCCCGCGAGGCCCCAATTCAGAGTCGGCACTTCGACCCGGTCGGTAAATAGTCGCATACGGAGATTTCCGGTCCGGCTCCCAAATTCCTCTCCGGGAGCGCGGTCGCAGGCTGCCGATGCGATCGCATACGGACACCGCCTCGCTCAAACATGCATAACTTTTCGCTCGGTTATCGGAATCGCTTATAAGACCCAAATTCGGATTCGGCATTCAGAGGCGCTCGACGCCCAATAGTTGCCTCAGGCGATAAGACGTCGTTTCGGGGTCTAAAAACCTTCGTTTCGCACTCCAAAATTCCGATTCTAGCCGACGACCTCCCCTATTCCAAGGTTTTTTGGCAGTAGCGACTCCCTCGATTACGCGAATCGCTGGCGGAGCCCACACACGGAGCCGCCCAGTCACGGCGATCGGAAGTCGTGTTCAACTCGACGTGAGATCTCCTCCCCAGGTCGTGGATATGGGTGCCCGAACATCGCCGATATAGTCACCTCCTCCGGTTTATTCCCACCTCTGCAGCGAAAGAATTGGGCATAACTTTCCGCACGGGCATCGGAATCACTTATGTGACCACAATTTGGAATCGGCACTAGAGACGTTCCGTTCCGGGGCCATAATCCCCCCGGAGCGTGTGTACTAGTACACCGACTGCCGTACCCTCCGGTCGGACGCGGATATTTATTCGCCCGGGGGTTGGAACTACCCACGAGGCCCCAATTCATAGTCGGCACTTCGACCCGGTCGGTAAATGGTCGCATTCGAAGATTTCCGGTCCGACGCCCAAAATCCTCTCCGGGAGTGCGGTCGAAGGCTACTGTTGCGATCGCATACGGAGACCGCCTCGCTCAAACAGGCATAACTTTTCGCTCGGTTATCGGAATCGCTTATAAGACCCCAATTCGGAATCGGCACTCAGAGGCGCCCGACGCCCACTTATTGCCTCAGGCGATAAGACGTCATTTCGGGGTTTTAAAAACTTCTTTTCGCACTCCGAAATTGCGATTCTAGCCGACGATCTCCCCTATTCCAAGGTTTTTGGCAATAGCGACTCCCTCGATTACGCGAATTGCTGGCGGAGCCCACACGCGGAGCCGCCCATTCACGACAATCGGAAGTCATGTTCAACTCGATGCGAGATCTCCTCCCCAGGTCGTGGATATGGGTGCCCGAACATCGCCCGATATAGTCATCCCCTCCTGTTTATTCCCACCCCTTCACGAAAGAATTGGGCATAACTTTCCGCACGGTCATCGGAATCGCTTATGTGACCACAATTTGGAATCGGCACTCCGAGACGGTCGACAAGGTGCTGGTTTCGTGGAATTCCATTCTGTGGCCAAAAACCCCCCCCAGAGCGTGTGTACTCGTACACCGACTGCCGTACCCTCCGGTCGGACGCGGATATTTATTCCCCCGGGGGTCGGAACCGCCCGCGAGGCCCCAATTCAGAGTCGGCACTTCGGTGATAGGACGTCGTTTCGGGGTCTAAAAACCTTCGTTTCGTACTCCGAAATTGCGATTCAAGCCAATGATCTCCCCTATTCCAAGGTTTTTTGGCGATAGCGACTCCCTCGATTACGTGAATCGCTGGCGGAGCAGACACGCGGAGCCGCCCAGTCACAGCGATCGGAAGTCGTGTTCAACTCGACGCGAGATCTCCTCCCCAGGTCGTGGATATGGGTGCCCGAACATCGCCGATATAGTCACCACTCCAGTTTATTCCCACCCCATCAGCGAAAGAATTGGCCATAACTTTCCGCACGGGCATTGGAATCGCTTATGTGACCACAATTCGGAATCGGCACTCCGAGACGGTCGACAAGGCGCTGGTTTCGCGGAATTCCGTTCCGGGGCATAAATCCCCCCCGGAGCGTATGTACTAGTACACCGACTGCCGTACCCTCCGGTCGGACGTGGATATTTATTCGCCCGGGGGTCAGAACCGCCCGCGAGGCCCCAATTCAGAGTCGGCACTTCGACCAGGTCCGTAAATGGTCGCATTCGGAGATTTCCGGTTCGGTGCCTAAATTCCTCTACGGGAGCGCGGTCGCTGGCTGCCGATGCGATCGCATACGGACACCGCCTCGATCACATAGGCATAACTTTTCGCTCGATTATCGGAATAACTTATAAGACCCCAATTCGGAATCGGCACTCAGAGGCGATCGATGCCCACTTATTGCCTTTGTCGATAAGACATCGTTTCGGGGTCTAAAAACCTTCGTTTCGCACTCCGAAATTGCTATTCTAGCTGACGATCTCCTCTATTCCAAGGTTTTTTGTCAGTAGTGGCTCCCTCGATTACGCGAATCGCTGGCGGAGCCCACACGCGGAGCCGCCCAGTCACAGCGATCGGAAGTCATGTTCAACTCGACGCGAGATCTCCTCCCCAGGTCGTGGATATGGGTGCCCGAACATCGCCGATATAGTCACCCCCTCCGGTTTATTCCTACCCCATCAGCGAAAGAATTGGGCATAACTTTCCGCACGGGCATCGGAATCGCTTATGTGACCACAATTCAGAATCGGCACTCTGAGACGGTTGACAAGGCGCTGGTTTCGCGGAATTCCGTTCCGGGGCATAAATCCCCCCCCGGAGCGTGTGTACTAGTATACCGACTGCCGTACCCTCCGGTCGGACGCGGATATTTATTCGCCCAGGGGTCCGAACTGCCCGCGAGGCCCCAATTCAGAGTCGAAACTTCGACCCGGTCGGTAAATGGTCGCATTCGGAGATTTCCGGTTGGGCGCCCAAATTCCTCTCCGGGAGCGCGGTCGCAGGCTGCCGATGCGATCGCAAACGGACAGCGCCTCACTTGATGACCAAACTGTCCCCATAATAAATATTTCCATTTATTTATATATTAATTTTGATGATTAACAAAATAACACTAATGGATTTCTTGAGCCTTGAGAACAGGAAGCAAAAGAAAAATGAAAGATCAAGACAATCTGGTAAGTCCCATCATTTCTATCCAAGTCCCTGTAACGACTTCTTTGATAAGCAGAACGACTTCCTCTTTGACCGGAACACTCAAATCGTTACCGTAACGATTTCTTTAGACCTCGTAACGATTTCTTTAGAACTCGCAACGACTCTCTAGCCGTAACGACTTCTTTAGACCTCGTAACGATTCTTTAGAACTCGCAACGACTCTATAGTCATAACGATTCTTTAGACCTCGTAACGATTTCTTTAGACCTCGTAACGATTTCTTTAGAACTCGCAACGACTCTCTAGCCGTAACGATTTCTTTAGACCTCGTAACGATTTCTTTAGAACTCGCAACGACTCTATAGTCATAACGATTTCTTTAGAATTCATAACGATTTCGGTAACGATTCTTTACAACTTGATAGTCATAACGATTTCTTTACAACTCGATAGTCAAAACGATTTCGTGTAACGATTTCTTTACAACTTGATAGTCATAACGATTTCTTTACAACTCGATAGTCATAACGATTTCGTGTAACGATTTCTTTACAACTGATAGTCATAACGATTTCTTTACAACTCGATAGTCATAACGATTTCGCGTAACGATTCTTTATTAGTCATAACGATTTCTTGCAACGATTTCTTTAGAACTCGCACGACTTGCCTGTTGTAACGGCTTCATAAGTTATCACAACGATTTCTTTACAGTTCATAACGACTTGCTATAATTCATAACGATTTCATAAGTTATGAAGTCAGCAAGATTCTTTTTATCGAATTTCTTGATGCATCAGTATAATGCTTTTTAATAGCGTTGAAAAGTCAAAGTCATATCTTGTCCGTTGACTGCTATGCATTAAATGCTCTCCGATCGTATCTCCCATGCATGCAGACAATATCTTCCATTTCTATGCTACTCTGTCTACGTACTTTTTGGGACAGAAAGGAGCTTTGCTATATACTGCAATATCTGTTCCCTCTCAACTAACAATAGACAGCAGTCCTAGCTGTCTTCTATTTATTGATGATATGCTTACAGATATCTGACAAGACTCATCTGGACAACGTTGGACACAAGATACAAAGTTCTATGTCATCTCTTTGGCGTGTACACCAGGATAAAAGACTGACGATCAGAAGCTTCCTCAGTGACCAGTCTAACGTACACAAGGATAAGAGACAACGGACACATCAACGTTCGAATTTGAATCAGCAGTTTAAATAGAAGACTCAAGACGAAAAGAACAATATATAGAGCAACATCGCTTGATTTTAGAAGCAGAAAGAAATCCATCTCTCACAATCTTTAGAACCTTGAAGAAGAGCGAAGCCTCCACTCCAAACCTAGTTCTAAGCTCTTAGCTCTCTGTGCTCAAAAGGAATCTTCTCTTTTGTAAGAGCCTGTGTGGTCCTTGGAGAGAAAAACCTTGTTAAATCTCTCTCTCTCGGGGGCTTAGGAGCTTCAGTGTGTAGCTGGTCAAGCTAGAGTCTGAAGCCTGTTTCCACTCTCTTTTCTTTAGATTGTGTTCCCTTCTGGACGAAGGAAGACCTGGTGGTATCCAGGGTGGTTGTTGTACCCTTCTGGACGAAGGAAGACCTGGTGGTATCCAGGGTGGTTGTTGTACCCTTCAGGCTGAAGGAAGACCAGTTGAGGCTGGGTGTAAGGATCCTTAAGGGGGATTGTACCCTTGGTAGTAAAATCCTGAGGTATTGCTCAGGGACTGGACGTAGGTCTCCTGTGGAGAGGAGTTCCGAACCAGGATAAAAATCCTTGTGTCTTGTGGTTGTGTTTTGTGTGATTGTTGTCTTGTTTGCTCTAACTCTAACCTTGTTATTAAGTTGTGCAATCTTTTTCAGTAAACAGGTTTTAATCAAAGATCGAAGTTTTAATAACCCATTCACCCCCCCCTCTGGGCTAGCTAGCTGGGCAACAAGTGGTATCAGAGCCCGTCTCTTCGACAAAGAAGAAGATCCAACGATCTGAAGAGCAAAGATCAATGGCAGCCCAAAGTCACTTCGAAGGTCAGTCTGTCAACAGACCTCCTTTGTTCGATGGTGAAGATTATACGTATTGGAAGACCAGGATGGAATACTTTCTACAAGGCCACGATTATCAAATCTGGTCAATAGTGGAAGAAGGTGATCTGGTCGTCACAAATGAGAAAGCACAATGGACAGATGAAGATAGAAAGAAAATCTCCTTGAACTGTAAAGCTAAGAGCATTCTATGTTGTGCTCTAAGCAAGAAAGAGTTCAACAGAGTTTCAGCATGCAAATCCTCCATGGAAATGTGGGAAAAGTTAAAGATCACATATGAAGGTACAGACAAAGTAAAGGAGACAAGAATCGACATTCTTGTCACTCAGTATGAAAGATTTCAAATGCAAACAGGTGAGTCTATTACCCAAATGTTTAGTAGATTTACTGACATTACTAATGGCCTAGCAAGTCTAGGAAAGTCATATGAAAATGCAGATATGGTAAGGAAGATTCTCAGATCCCTGCCATCTTCATGGACGGCAAAGGTCACAGCTATCGAAGAAGCTAATGATCTTAAGAGAATGTCAGTAGAAAAACTCATTGGGTCTCTCATGGCCCATGAAATAAACATGGAAAGACTAGGAGAATCCTCCAGTAGAAAGAAGCAGTCAAATGCGCTTAAAGCTAATGGGGACTCATCAGAAGAATCCTTAGATAACAGTGAAGATAGCAAAGATAGTGATGATGAAGAAGCCATGCTCTCAAGAAGATTGCAGAGAATCTTGGCAAAGAAGAAGAAGTTCCAGTCTGGTAGGAGGTACTTCAAGAAAAACAAAGATCTCAAGAGACCAGATGGAAAAGATCAGAAGAGGAATGAGCCACTTTGCTATGAATGCAAGAAACCTGGACATATCAAGGCAGACTGTCCAATGTTAAAGAAAAATGATCACAAGAAGAAGGACAGCTCCAAGAAGTTCAGAAGATTCAAAAAGAAAGCCATGGCAGCTGCATGGGACAACAGCAGCGACTCAGATAGTGAGTCAAGCTCGAGCAGTGAAGGTGAAGAAGCCAACTTGGCTCTCATGGCGAATACCGAGGATAAGGTAACATCTGATTCTTCTTTCGATTCCTGTAATGACTCAGATTCGGATAATTTGGAAAGTGCATTTAATGAACTCTACGATAAGTATAAAGAAGTGTGTAAACTACTTAAGCTAAGCAAGAAAAATATCACATGTCTCGAAAATACCAACTCAGATTTAAAATCTGAAAACGAAGAACTAGAAAAACAAATAGTTGAGCTTAAGAGAAGAAATGAACTATTATGTGAAAACTAAAAGACAAGAACAGAAAAATCACTGACCTAGAAAAACAGGAAAACTCAGATGATTTAAGAAAAACTGTAAATGAATTAAATGAAGAAAACAATACACTAGCAAGCACCCTAGAAAAATTTACCAATGGTAAAAACTCTTTAATATTAAAAGGTGCTAGGAGATCGGGTAAAAAGAAAAATGGATTAGGATATACACCCCCAGATAATGAAGAAACCATAATATACCCTAAAACATATCCAACACCAAAATTTGTACCCGAACAAGATGTAGCATACAAAGCTGATTTCAAATACATAGAAAAGTAACTAAGTTATCCTGCTGCAGTCACTGCAACAGTTAGGACATATTAAAATGACATGCCCAACAAGACATAAAAAATGGATATTAAAAGGTAAAATTGATGATACTAACCAATCAGGACCCAAAAGAATTTGGGTACCTAAAGCTTGATGTTCTCATTTCAGGTTAACCCTCGAGCATCCAAATGGTATTTGGATAGTGGGTGCTCAAGGCATATGTCAGGCAACAAGAAGATATTTGTTGATCTCCAAGCTGAAGAAGGTACAGTCACCTATGGAGATAATGGAAAAGGGACTGTGATAGGAAGCGGGTCTGTGAACATCAAAGGAAAATCAGTCATAAAGGATGTAATGCTGGTCAAAGGGTTAAAGCACAATCTCATCAGCATCAGCCAGTTGTGTGACAAAGGCCATCAAATTCAGTTTCAAGAATCAAAATGCAGTATCTTAAAGGATGGTGCAGTCATATTTGAAGCCTACAGAGAAAGAAATTTGTATGTTCTATATCTCGATGAACTCAAGGATCAAGATGTGTGTTTGGCAGCTAGCAAAGATAAATCAACTGAGTTGTGGCACAGAAGATTGGGCCACTGCAGCTTGGATGGGCTGAACAAGCTCAGAAAGAGAAAACTAGTTGAAGGACTGCCAAAGGTAAATTTCAGATTGGATAGCATTTGCAGACCTTGTGCAAGAGGAAAGCACACCAAGAGCTCCTTCAAATCAAAGACTGTAGTAACCACCTCAAAGCCTTAGAACTACTTCACATGGATTTATTTGGGCCAATGAGGACTACCAGTTTGGGAGGAAAGAATTTTGGATTTGTAATAGTTGATGATTATTCAAGATTCACTTGGGTATCCTTTTTAGAGCACAAAGATGACACATTTGAAAATTTTGTCAGCTTCAGTAAGAAAGTTCAGAAAGATCAGAAATTCTCAATTGTCTCTATTCGATCAGATCATGGTGGTGAGTTTCAGAATGAAAAGTTTACGAAGTTCTGTGATGATCAAGGAATTGAGCACAACTTCTCAGCTCCAAGGACACCTCAACAGAATGGAATTGCTGAGAGGAAAAACAGAACTCTTTTGGATATGGCAAGATCAATGTTATCAGAATATGATCTGCCAAGATATTTCTGGGCCGAAGCTATCAACACTGCATGTTATATCATAAATAGAGTGATGATCAGGCCAATTCTGAAAAAGACTGCTTATGAACTCTACAAAGAAAAGAAGCCAAAGATTAGCCATTCAGAGTATTTGGATGTCCTTGCTTCATCCATAACAATGGAAAAAGGGACATTGGTAAGTTGGATGCCAAATCAGATGAAGGCATTTTCATGGGGTATTCCTCTAAACCTAAAGGTTATAGAGTTTTCAATAAACGTTCCTTATTAATTGAACAATCAGTACATGTTATTTTTGATGAATCTAACCCTTCCTTGAAAAAGGAAGAAATTAGTGACATTGATGATGCAGATGTCTTGTCCGAAAAATTAAAGAAAACTTCAATTAAGGACAAAGAGGATCCAACTCTGGAAGAACTGCAGCAAACAGAAATCCAACATAAAGATCTTCCAAAGGAATGGAGACATCAGAAAGATCACCCTCCTGAAAACATCATTGGTGATCCATCTGTAGGGGTAAGAACTAGAGGTAATGTAATTCCATGCGACTATTTAGCATTTGTCTCTCAAGTAGAACCTAAGACAGTCAATGAAGCTTTATCTGATGAATCTTGGATACTAGCCATGCAAGATGAACTAAATCAGTTCAAGAGAAACCAAGTATGGTCACTTGTTCCTAGACCATCCAATCATTCAGTTATTGGCACCAAATGGGTGTTCAGAAATAAACTGGATGAGTCTGGAATAATCTTAAGGAACAAAGCCAGATTGGTGGCTCAAGGCTACTCCCAAGAGGAAGGCATAGATTTCGATGAAACTTATGCACCTGTAGCTAGACTTGAGGCCATTAGGATTTTACTTGCTTATGCATCTGCACTTGATTTAAAACTTTTTCAAATGGATGTCAAATCAGCCTTTTTAAATGGTTTCATCAAGGAGGAAGTTTATGTTGAACAACCTCCAGGTTTTGACGACTCTGAATTTCCAAATCATGTATTTAAACTACATAAGGCTTTATATGGTCTAAAGCAAGCTCCTAGAGCCTGGTATGAAAGGCTCAGTAATTTCTTATTAAATCATGGTTTCACTAGAGGTAAAGTAGATAGTACATTATTTATAAAATCTAAGGTTAAACATATACTTCTTGTACAAATCTATGTGGATGATATTATTTTTGGATCTACTGATGAATCTCTTTGCAAGTACTTTGAAAAGCTTATGCAGGGAGAATTCGAAATGAGCTTGATGGGGGAGTTAAGCTACTTCCTTGGATTGCAAATCAAGCAAGGGAAGGATGGCACTCATATCTGTCAAGCAAAGTACACCAAAGAGCTGTTGAAGAAATTTGGATTTGAAGATGCAAAGCCATTATCAACTCCAATGAGCACATCAACCAGAATGGACAGTGATCAAAAAGGTAAAAGGGTAGATCAAAAGAATTATCGAGGTATGATAGGATCATTACTTTACTTAACTGCCAGTAGACCAGACATTTTGTTCAGTGTATGCATGTGTGCTAGATATCAGGCAGACCCTAGAGAGTCTCACTTAATCTCTGTAAAAAGAATATTTAGATATTTAGCTAGAACTCATGATTTAGGTCTCTGGTATCCTAGATCTTGTGAGATAAATCTAATAGGATATTCAGATGCTGATTATGCTGGTTGCAAAGTAGATAGAAAGAGCACCAGTGGATGTTGTCAGTTTCTTGCAGGATGCTTAATATCATGGACATCCAAGAAACAAAATTCAGTAGCTCTATCAACAGCTGAGGCGGAATATGTTGCTGCTGGAAGTTGCTGTACACAACTTCTTTGGATAAAGCAACAACTTGAAGATTTCGGCATTCACATCAAATCAATTCCTCTATTGTGTGATAATACTAGTGCCATCAACCTCACCAAAAATCCAGTTCAACACTCAAGGACGAAACACATTGAGGTAAGATATCATTTTATTCGAGACCATGTAGCTAGTGGTAATTTAGAAATTTCGTTTATAGATACAAATGGTCAATTGGCAGATATCTTCACAAAAGCCCTACCTGAAGAGAGATTTACATCTCTTAGAAGGGAACTAGGGATGTGCAATTTGTGAAAGAATTTCTGTGATTTTATGACATATAAATTTTTCAGATTAAATGAAAAGTTCTCTCTCCGTTAAAGTTAAACAAAACTCAGTTATCTATATGCTTTGACCGCTTCTGTGTAGAAAGTTGTTTGACTTGTCAAACCTTTTTGTCGCTTTCTACCTTTGCCGCCTTTTGGCGCTCCTCCTGTCATTAAAGTAATATTATTTTATCCAAATCGCTTTGAGATCGATTCGTCTTCTACCTTTACCCTTTTTATTCTCTATCTGTTCACCCAAAGCTGATGCCCTAACGATTTTGGGATCGACTCTCTGCAACTTTCGAAGCCTTCTTCTCTTCCCGCGAAGAACTCCTTCGAGAACTTCCGTCCCTTCCATCATCCTCCCTTCCAGAATCTTTTCTTCTCTGCACCCATGGCCGCTCCGTTGATCTCCGGAAGTGTTGGGGGCTACAGTGCTGAGTATTTATCCCCAAGGGAGCAAGAAAGATTTACTTTGTGAAGACAAAGATTTGCGGAAATAAGGCAGTGGATGTTCAGAATCTTGAGAAGAGTGGCATGGCCAGGCTAGTTGATACTCTAAGAAGATCGCAGTGGATGGATGTGGTCACCTTCAGTGAGGTAAGCTACCCGGACTTGGTAAAAGCCTTCTACGTCTGTCTGAAGTCAGAAGCAGATGGATCCCTTGTTTCCTCTGTCAAGGGTATCCAAATCAGAATAACCCATGAGCTTTTGCGTGATCTGTTTGGAGTAAAGACCTCTGGATTTAGTGGCATTCACTCTGTGAATGATGAAGTCAAAGGTCTCGGGATTATCGGTCCAGGATTTAAGTTGAAGGATGGGAAGCTTGATATTAATCAGATGTCCGCGTTCAACCGATTGCTTCACTTTATAGTCTGCCAAATCTTAGTTCCCCGTAGTGCTACCTTTTCCTCATGCACTAGGGCAGATTCGGACATAATGTTCTGGGCAATCCAGAACAAAGAGATAAACCTGGCCGCAGTGATATTGAGCGAATGATGTTTGCACATGCTCAGTTATGGGAAACAAAGAGCAAGTTGAATGTTCCCTTCCGTATGCCCATCTTCTGACCAAGATTTTCAAGCACTTTGGAGTAGATCTGTCAGGTGCGGTAGCTGAAAAGATGGGCCAGTCTATAAGGTCCAGAAACCTGAAGAAAAGTGGTTTTTCAGTGCAAGAAGGAGTTTGGTCGAAATCCTCTGTGGCTGAAGGAGAAGCAGTTATTGCAGATATTCCAGAAGCAGTAGAAGTAGAGCAAGCAGATCCAGCAGAGCAAGCAGCAGCAAGTCAAGCAGAGGAAGAACCAGTTGAGTCAGCTGTGGGATGCCAATCCGAAGCTCAATTGGAAGAGGGTGGACTGATGAAGAAGTTATGGCAGCAGGCATACTGAAGAATTAGTTGCAGATGTTGAGGTACAAGCAGGTACTCAACAAGATGTTGTCTTGGAAGAAGCTCCTGCTCAGGGGGAGCAAGAAAGTATTGAAGTCCCTGCTCCCATTCAGGGGGAGCATGCTGAGAGTGAAAAGCCAGAGAATGAAGCCTTTTCTGAGAAAGCTGCACCTACTCAGGAAACTCCAGCTCCAGCCATGGTTGATGTTAGTGAAGGCCCAAGTGCAACTATAAATCTTGAGGAGCCTGTCTCTCAGCCAGGTAAGCAGAAAAGAGTTGTTCACAGGAGGTCAAGGAAGGGCCATAGAAAAGTAAAGTTGAAGCATGTTATGGCCTTGTTAAAAGCCCAAGGAGAAATCTTGGCATCAGTTCAGTCTGGCATACAAGGAATTGTTTCAAATCAAGTTTCAACCTCCTCAGACGTATCCTCAATAAGAAATGCAATGAGGTATTTCAATAAAGAAATGTCTGATATGAAGAATTTGCTGGCTAATCTTTCAAAGTCTAGTGGTGTCCCTCCTGCACCTACTCAGAGCAGTCCAGCTGAAGTTCCTAGGCCACCAGGGCCTCCAGCTGAAGTTCCTAGGCCACCAGGGCCTCCAGCAGAAGTCTCTCGGCCAACAGGGCCGCCAGTTCAAGGGTCAGGGCCATCAGGGCCATCAATTGTAAGGTCACCCGGACCAGTGGCAGCCTCAGGGTCTTCAGGACCCTCTCCTGCAGTCAGAGAAAGTCAGGCCAAAGGAAAAGAGCCAATGTCAGTCTCCAAGGCCCCTGAAACTTCATCTCTTGCCACTCCAACCCTCTCCACACCTTCATCTCCTCCTACTGCACCTCCTGCTCCACCAACCATAAAACATCCCATGCCTCGCACCCAACCTTCCTCATCCTCTACTTCATCTCAACCCTCCTTCTCACCTACTCCAGCTCACATCTCAGCTTCATCCTCATTAACTCCTCAACCTTCACCTATTAAAATTCAAACATCTCATCTTCAACCAACCTCTTCCTTTAATCCTAAACATTTTTTCTATCCTCCTACTCCTCCTAATTCTGTTATCTTTCCTCCAGTGAAACCTCTGCCTCTTGGTATCTTTGACACCAATGTTCCAGACCATTTTGAAAGGAACACTCTCCTCACCATTCTTTCCACAGCCTCTCACATTCACAGGACTGACCCTCCTAGTCCTGTCTTGAAAAAGAGAAAAACCTCTTCCTCTCTAAGCACTCCTTCTGCTTCTCTCTACCCTCCTTTATGGTACTCTCTTACCCTTGATCCTAAGAGAAGACCTATCTACAAAGAATACCTCCAGAAATGCATTCTTTCTACCATTTATGGTATTCCTTTTCTCAACCTCTCCGAACACCTGGACATTGTTCTTCCTTTTACTCAGATATCTCAAGCTTTCAAATCCAAAATCTTTGAGGGCACTGAGTTCAAGACTGAAGATCAGTGGGCAGCTATCAAAGGAAATAAGGCTCAGTACTCAAAATACCTGACTGCAAGGGCCGAATCTCTCTCTCTCAGAGCTCACCCACTCACCTTCTCTGAGTGGTTTATCTTCCAGCACAAGAACTCTTGGGGATCCTTCATTTTGAAGGAAATTCGCATTGCCAGAGCCTTTCAGCTGTACAGTGACTTCTGCTACTTGAACAAAATTCCAGAAGTTCAGTTTTGCCAGTTCACTTCGCAGATTACTGTGCTGCAATCAGAAACCCCTCTCAACCTTCCTCTCAAAGTCGACTTTGTCTCCTTCAAGGTTGATTTTCCAGTTCTTCTGCCGAAGCTGCACTCTTTAGTGTTTGATTCAGATGCTGGGTCTCATGCTTTAGATATGTTTGCAAGACAGTTGGGCCGGATGTCCGCCAAGCAGGGCCGATCTCCTTCTTTTTTGCGGTTCATCTTCAGAGAATATCACTCTGGCCGCATGTCTTCTCAGACCTTAGCTCCACTCATTTCTGAGTGTGAAAGACTCACCTCATCAGAATGGGAGCTTCTCTATCGGGCATCTTATCAGCAATTGGAAGCTATCAATCAAGATCTAGTCAGTCAGAGGAAGCCTGCTCTTTCTGCCGAAGCCTTTATGGATCTAAATTCCATCGCACCCATACCAGAGCTCTATGCTGTATGGGCATCTAGATATTCTGCTTTCTATGCCTTAAAGCAGGATCTGTTAAATCAAAAGATTCACTATCCAATTTCCTTGGACAGATTTCTCCATAGGGCCAGTTTTGGCAAGAGTACTTACTACAGATTCATTTTGGACAAAACCAGTATGGAGATTCTTAGAGCAGCAAAGGCAACTCTACATTCAGAGGAACATCCCTTCCATGGGACCCTCCTTCTCAGTTGCTTCTGGCGTTTTTCTACAACTTTTTGAGGATCTTGAGATCAAGGCATGGGCTGTTATCTCACAGCATGCCTCCTTGTTATCTCCTCTGTATTATCTTTCTCCATCTTAATAAAATCTTTCTCTCTTCTTTGTCTCACAGCTTATCTTTTTGCCTAATGACAAAATGGGGGAGACAACTAACGTAAATCTGAAAAACATATTTCATTTTTGTATGATGTTTAGTATATTTTGTCATCATCAAAAAGGGGGAGATTGATGACCAAACTGTCCCCATAATAAATATTTCCATTTATTATATATTAATTTTGATGATTAACAAAATAACACTAATGGATTTCTTGAGCCTTGAGAACAGGAAGCAAAAGAAAAATGAAAGATCAAGACAATCTGGTAAGTCCCATCATTTCTATCCAAGTCCCTGTAACGACTTCTTTGATAAGCAGAACGACTTCCTCTTTGACCGGAACACTCAAATCGTTACCGTAACGATTTCTTTAGACCTCGTAACGATTTCTTTAGAACTCGCAACGACTCTCTAGCCGTAACGACTTCTTTAGACCTCGTAACGATTTCTTTAGAACTCGCAACGACTCTCTAGCCGTAACGACTTCTTTAGACCTCGTAACGATTTCTTTAGAACTCGCAACGACTCTCTAGCCGTAACGATTCTTTAGACCTCGTAACGATTTCTTTAGAACTCGCAACGACTCTATAGTCATAACGATTTCTTTAGAATTCATAACGATTTCGTGTAACGATTTCTTTACAACTTGATAGTCATAACGATTTCTTTACAACTCGATAGTCAAAACGATTTCGTGTAACGATTTCTTTACAACTTGATAGTCATAACGATTTCTTACAACTCGATAGTCATAACGATTTCGTGTAACGATTTCTTTACAACTTGATAGTCATAACGATTTCTTTACAACTCGATAGTCATAACGATTTCGCGTAACGATTTCTTTATTAGTCATAACGATTTCTTGCAACGATTTCTTTAGAACTCGCAACGACTTGCCTGTTGTAACGGCTTCATAAGTTATCACAACGATTTCTTTACAGTTCATAACGACTTGCTATAATTCATAACGATTTCATAAGTTATGAAGTCAGCAAGATTCTTTTTATCGAATTTCTTGATGCATCAGTATAATGCTTTTTAATAGCGTTGAAAAGTCAAAGTCATATCTTGTCCGTTGACTGCTATGCATAAATGCTCTCCGATCGTATCTCCCATGCATGCAGACAATATCTTCCATTTCTATGCTACTCTGTCTACGTACTTTTTGGGACAGAAAGGAGCTTTGCTATATACTGCAATATCTGTTCCCTCTCAACTAACAATAGACAGCAGTCCTAGCTGTCTTCTATTTATTGATGATATGCTTACAGATATCTGACAAGACTCATCTGGACAACGTTGGACACAAGATACAAAGTTCTATGTCATCTCTTTGGCGTGTACACCAGGATAAAAGACTGACGATCAGAAGCTTCCTCAGTGACCAGTCTAACGTACACAAGGATAAGAGACAACGGACACATCAACGTTCGAATTTGAATCAGCAGTTTAAATAGAAGACTCAAGACGAAAAGAACAATATATAGAGCAACATCGCTTGATTTTAGAAGCAGAAAGAAATCCATCTCTCACAATCTTTAGAACCTTGAAGAAGAGCGAAGCCTCCACTCCAAACCTAGTTCTAAGCTCTTAGCTCTCTGTGCTCAAAAGGAATCTTCTCTTTTGTAAGAGCCTGTGTGGTCCTTGGAGAGAAAAACCTTGTTAAATCTCTCTCTCTCGGGGGCTTAGAAGCTTCAGTGTGTAGCTGGTCAAGCTAGAGTCTGAAGCCTGTTTCCACTCTCTTTTCTTATTAGATTGTGTTCCCTTCTGGACGAAGGAAGACCTGGTGGTATCCAGGGTGGTTGTTGTACCCTTCTGGACGAAGGAAGACCTGGTGGTATCCAGGGTGGTTGTTGTACCCTTCAGGCTGAAGGAAGACCAGTTGAGGCTGGGTGTAAGGATCCTTAAGGGGGATTGTACCCTGGTAGTAAAATCCTGAGGTATTGCTCAGGGACTGGACGTAGGTCTCCTGTGGAGAGGAGTTCCGAACCAGGATAAAAATCCTTGTGTCTTGTGGTTGTGTTTTGTGTGATTGTTGTCTTGTTTGCTCTAACTCTGACCTTGTTATTAAGTTGTGCAATCTTTTTCAGTAAACAGGTTTTAATCAAAGATCGAAGTTTTTAATAACCCATTCACCCCCCCCTCTGGGCTAGCTAGCTGGGCAACATCACTCACATAGGCATAACTTTTCGCTCAATTATCGGAATCGCTTATAAGACCCCAATTCGGAATTGGCACTCAGACGCGCTCGACGCCCACTTATCGCCTCTGGCGATAAGACATCGTTTCGGGGTCTAAGAATCTTCGTTTTGCACTCCGAAATTGAGATTCTAGCTAACGATCTCCCCTATTCCAAGGTTTTTTGGCAGTAGCGACTCCCTCGATTACGCAAATCGCTGGCGGAGCCCACACGCGGAGCCGCCCAGTCACAGCGATCGGAAGTCGTGTTCAACTAGACGCGAGATCTCCTCCCCAGGTCGTGGATATGGGTGCCCGAACATCGCTGATATAGTCACCCCCTCCGGTTTATTCCCACCCCTTCAGTGAAAGAATTGGGCATAACTTTCCGCATGGGCATCGGAATCGCTTATGTGACCACAATTCGGAATCGGCACTCCGAGACGGTCGACAAGGCGCTGGTTTCGCGGAATTCTGTTCCAGGGCCAAAATCCCCCCCGGAGCATGTGTACTAGTACACCGACTGCCGTACCCTCCGGTCGGACGCGGATATTTATTCGCCCGGGGGTCGGAACCGCCCGCGAGGCCCCAATTCAGAGTTGGCACTTCGACCCGGTCGGTAAATGGTCGCATTCGGAGATTTCCGGTCCGACGCCCATATTCCTCTCCGGGAGCGCGGTCGCAGGCTGCCGATGCGATCGCATACGGACACCGCCTCGCTCAAACATGCATGACTTTTCGCTGAGTTATCGGAATCGCTTATAAGACTCCAATTCGGAATCGGCACTCAGAGGCACTCGACACCCACTTATCGCCTCAGGCGATAAGACGTCGTTTCGGGGTCTAAAAACCTTCGTTTCGCACTCTGAAATTGCGATTCTAGCCGACGATCTCCCCTATTGCAAGGTTTTTTGGCAGTAGCGACTCCCTCGATTACGCGAATCGCTGGCGGAGCCCACACGCGGAGCCGCCCAGTCACGGCGATCGGAAGTTGTGTTCAACTCGACGCGAGATCTCCTCCCCATGTCGTGGATATGGGTTCCCGAACATCGCCGATATAGTCACCCCCTCCAGTTTATTCTCACCCCTTCAGCGAAGAATTGGGCATAACTTTCCGCACGGGCATCGGAATCGCTTATGTGACCACTATTCGGAATCGACACTCCGAGACGGTTGACAAGGCGCTGGTTTCGCGGAATTCCGTTCTGGGGACAAAATCCCCCCGGAGCGTGTGTACTAGTACACCGACTGCCGTACCCTCCGGTCTTACGCGGATATTTATTCTCCCGGGGGTCGGAACCGCCCGCGGGGCCCCAATTCAGATTCGGCACTTCGACTCGGTCGGTAAATGGTCGCATACGGAGATTTTCGGTCCGGTGCCCAAATTCCTCTCCGGGAGCGCGGTCGAAGGCTGCCGATGCGATCGCATACGAACACCGCCTCGCTCAAACAGGCATAACTTTTCGCTCGGTTATTGGCATCGCTTATAAGACCCCTATTCGGAATGGGCACTCAGAGGCGCTCGACGCACACTTATTGCCTTAGGCGATAAGACATCGTTTCGGGGTCTAAAAATCTTCGTTTCGCACTCTGAAATTGCGATTCTAGCCGACGATCTCCCATATTCTAAGATTTTTTGGCAGTAGCGACTCCCTCGATTACGCGAATCGCTGGCGGAGCGCACACGCGGAGCCGCCCAGTCACGGCGATCGGAAGTCGTGTTCAACTCGACGCGAGATCTCCTCCCCAGGTCGTGGATATGGGTGCCCGAACATCGCCGATATAGTCACCCCCTTCGGTTTATTCCCACCCCTTCAGCGAAAGAATTGGGCATAACTTTCCGCACGGGCATCGGAATCGCTTATGTGACCAGAATTCGGAATCGACACTCCGATACGATTAACAAGGCGCTGGTTTCGCGAAATTCCGTTCCGGGGCCAAAATCCCCCCCGAAGCGTGTGTACTAGTACACCAACTGTCGTACCCTCCGGTTGGACTCGGATATTTATTCCCCCGGGGGTCGGAACCGCCCGCGAGGCCCCAATTCAGAGTCGGCACTTCGACCCGGTCGGTAAATGTTCGCATTCGGAGATTTCCGGTCCGGCGCCCAAATTCCTCTCCGGGAGCGCGGTCGCAGGCTGCCGATGCGATCGCATACGGACACCGCCTCGCTCAAACAGGCATAACTTTTCGCTCGGTTATCGGAATCGCTTATAAGACCCCAATTAGGAATGGGCACTCAGAGGCGCTCGATGCACACTTATTGCCTTAGGCGATAAGACTTCGTTTCGGGGTCTAAAAACCTTCGTTTCGCACTCCGAAATTGCGATTCTAGCCGACGATCTCCCCTATTCCAAAGTTTTTTGGCAGTAGCGACTCCCTCGATTACGCGAATCTTTGGCGGAGCCCACATGTGGAGCCGCCCAGTCACGGCGATCAGAAGTCGTGTTCAACTCGACACGAGATCTCCTCCCCAGGTCGTGGATATGGGTGCCCGAACATCGCCGATATAGTCACCCCCTCCGGTTTATTCCCACCCCTTCAGCGAAAGAATTGGGCATAACTTTCCGCACGGGCATCAGAATCGCTTACGTGACCACAATTCGAAATCGGCACTCCAAGACGGTCGACAAGGCGCTGGTTTCGCGAAATTCCGTTCTGGGGCCAAAATCCCTCCGGAGCGTGTGTACTAGTACACCGACTGCCGTACCCTCCGGTCGGACGCGGATATTTATTCGCCCGGGGGTTGGAACCGCCCGCGAGACCCCAATTCAGAGTCGGCACTTCGACCCGGTCGGTAAATGGTCGCATTCGGAGATTTCCGGTCCGGCACCCAAATTCCTCTCCGGGAGCGCGGTCGCAGGCTGTCGATGCATTCGCATACGGACACCGCCTCGCTCAAACAGGTATAACTTTTCGCTCGGTTATCGGAATCGCTTATAAGACCGCAATTCGGAATGGGCACTCAGAGGCGCTCGACGCACACTTATTGCCTCAGGCGATAAGATGTCGTTTCGGGGTCTAAAAACCTTCGTTTCGCACTCCGAAATTGCGATTCTACCTGACGATCTCCCCTATTCCAAGGTTTTTTAGTAGTAGCGACTCCCTCGATTACGCGAATCGCTGGCGGAGCCGACACGCAGAGCCACCCAGTCACGACGATCGGAAGTCGTGTTCAACTCGACGCGAGATCTCCTCCCAGGTCGTGGATATGGGTGCCCGAACATCGCCGATATAGTCACCCCCTCTGATTTATTCCCACCCCTTCAGGGAAAGAATTGGGCATAACTTTCCGCACGGGCATCGGAATCGCTTATGTGACCATAATTCGGAATCGGCACTCCGAGACGGTCGACAAGACGCTAGTTACGCGGAATTCTGTTCCGGGGCCAAAATCCCCTCGGAGCGTGTGTACTAGTACACCGACTGCCATACCCTCCGGTCGGATGCGGATATTTATTCGCCCAGGGGTCGGAACCGCCTGCGAGGCCCCAATTCAAAGTCGGCACTTCGACCCGGTCGGTAAATGGTCACATTCGGAGATTTTCAGTCCGGCGCCCAAATTCCTCTCCGGGAGCACAGTCACAGGCTGCCGATGCGATCGCATACGGACACCGCCTCGCTCAAGCAGGCATAACTTTTCGCTCGGTTATCGGAATCGCTTATAAGACCCCAATTCGAAATCGGCACTCAGAGGCGCTCGACGCCCACTTATTGCCTCAGGCGATAAACTGTCGTTTCGGGGTCTAAAAACCTTTGTTTCGCACTCTGGAATTGCGATTCTAGCCGACGATCTCCCCTATTCCAAGGTTTTTTGGCAGTAGCGACTCCCTCGATTACGCGAATCGCTGGCGGAGCCCACACGCGGAGCCACCCAGTCACGGCGATCGGAAGTCGTGTTCAACTCGACGTGAGATCTCCTCCCCAGGTCGTGGATATGGGTGCCCAAACATCGCCGATATATTCACCCCCTCCGGTTTATTCCCACCCCTTCAGCGAAAGAATTGGGCATAACTTTCCGCATGGGCATCAGAATCGCTTATATGACCACAATTCGGAATCGGCACTCCATTCCTCGGCTATCGCACGTGACGTCAACCATCGCGTCGCTGCCTTGACTCCCACACGCCACCACATATGAGCCTCACATTGGCTCCGAGACTTGATAAACCACGATCCGAAGGGCTCAGACGTTACACCTATTCTCTTGGTGTTGATGCCAAAAAGAAAGCCCAAGAAGCAAAGGACAGCTCCCAGGTTAACTTAGAACACGCAACGGCAAGATGTTAGCTCGATCTACCTCATGCTTACCTCGACAAGAGATTAGCCTGGCGCATGGTTTGCTGGTGCGTCGATTCGGGGCGAATCGGATTCGCCCTGATGCGATCCGATTCGCCCTGAATCGTGGCGAATCGGGTCGATTCGCCTGGAACCTGCTGGGCAGTGTTGGTTCTGCCCCAGTTTGGCCAGATTCGCATGGTTTTGATGTTTCTTTGGCTGATTCTATGTTTACAACCTCTTGTGAAGAACATCATGTATACTGATGATATTTATGCCATGTAATACTACACAAACATCCATTTTCATTCAATTGTATTGGAAATTGAGTACAAACTTCAAAGTATAAACATGAAACGTGAAACATGAAACTCAATTCCAATTGAAAAATACAAGGAGACTCATATCAACTAAAAAGTACAAACCTGAAATTCAAATCCAAATACAATGTACAATGAGTCTAGTATCCCCAATATCCCTGCTGATATGGATCATATGTACCCCACTGGGGCTGGACAGACTCATCCGACTCTGAGGGCAGCTCCCCAATAAGATGATAACTTTTGGTTCGAGACACAAATGAACGGAACTTATCCCAAGTCATCATGGTGTTGTATCTTCTCCGAAACTCCCTCACAAAGTGGTCCCACACCTCGCATCCAGAACGGACTATCCTCAAACTCGCCATTTGCACATCCTCTGCAGAAGCATGAATCTACTGAACAGGAACAGGAACAGGAACATGAACATCAATAAACGGAGGTGGATCAAAATGGTGCAGGGTAGCCTGTGGTGGCGTAGTCACTATAGCCACTGGAGTAGCCTGTGTCGGACTCTGGCTGATAACTATGTCCCCCATAGCCATAGGATCCCACAGACTCATGTGTGCTCATTCTCTCAAAATCAGATAACATAGTGTTATAGCTATCACTATCCACTGCTGAACCTTCTGCACGACCACCTTCCCTAAACTTCCGCCTTCTATTATAATGCACTGGGCCGCCATGATCGATATCTTGGGTGCAATGGCCACCATAATGCTGCTCCACTGTGAATTCTTTCCCACCACCCCCGCCCCCTCCCCCATCTCCATCACCTCCCCCTACAGACCCACCCGGTGAACCAGTTGTCATGGAGTCATGGGAGCGGCTGCTGGGTAATCGTGGCGATTCCTCTGGAGGTGTTTCTTCTTCATTTGGATCCAATGTTTCTAAATCTGCAATATCAAGTGGATTTAAATTAGGGGCAGCCATTTTTTTCTTTCCTTGGATCCCCAGGATAACCAACTCTTCTTCTTTTGTGCTGGGGCGGTTGGCTCTCTAATGACAATGCCTTTGGCTGGGCCACCTGCTTGACCTATGTCCTTCCCCTTCCCTTTCGTTGGTTGGGATGTCGCCACCCCCTTTCCTTTCGTTGGTTGGGATGGAGCAGCAGCTTGCGTATGCGACCCCTTCCTTCTTGGTTGTGCGGAAGCAATTGCACGTGCTTCTCTCATAAACTGTGAGTGGGCTGAAGGGCCTAAATTCATCAATCTTTCAAACTCTGCATCATCATCAACAATTGCACCACCTGCAATAGTCCCCAACATCACAAATTATGCAACAGACAATGACAAAACAATGAATGAACATGTTTAACAAATTATAACTACTGTCTCACCTCCCGCACTTATTGATAAGTCGCCAAGAAGATCTACTCCTCTTCTGGATCGCCCCGAAATTGACAAGAATGTGGTTGTCTCCCTCCTCCCACATCTCCATCACCTCCCTCCTCCTCTTCTACAGCTTCGACAACTCTAGCTAAAAATGTGATTGGACGAGGTGGATCTTCTGGATCATCTGCCTCCTCATCTAACTCGTACTCTCCCCGCTCTGTGGTCGCTCGTGCAACCCATGCAACCATTGGGTCTTCATCATCTCTTAAGAACCCAATGTCAACTGGATCATACTCCACCTCCCCCCTCTTTGGATCATCTGTTAAATGCTTCACCCTCAACCTCATATTGTAATGCACATACACCAAATTGTCCAACCGCCTATGTGACAACCTGTTCCGGACTTTGGTGTGTATCAATGTAAATGTGCTTCAGTTTCTCTCACACCCACTGGAGGAGGAGGTCTGCGACAGGATCTTCACTGCAATTTTTCTTAATATGGGTGTCGAGTGCCCAAAGTTGAACCACCAATCAGCTGTAAAAAAAAATAGTTTTCCTCGATTAGTCAATGGTTGAGTTTACTAATATCTAATTATGTAAGGGAAAGCACATTACCGCCATCAATGCGGTCCCGACCAGCAACAGCGGATGGCTCCGCAAAACTCCCAACCCCTTCTCGAAAGCTCTTCATCTGCCGCAATGAAGTCCATTAGATAAAACTTTTTGTGAATAATTGCATAAACATAATGTAGGTAGATTAATGCTCGCCTGATCAATAGCATCTGCTGCATCCAATGGACTCCTTGACAGTCTTTCAACAACCCGTGTAAAGGCGGCAATCAACTGATCCTCGTACGATAGCTCGAACGCATAATGGTACGCAGGATGGAGATAGTAAGCTGCAATGAGGGTATAAAATGAATTAGTTTAATTGTACTAAAAATGAAAGTTATAAACCAAGTTGAAGTAAAATTTTCTCACCCCCATATGTAGATCCCGACTCATTTGCGACTCGGCACGAACACCCTTCAAGTGTTCAATCATGAGCCGCTTCACTTCAACAGGCACCGATTTACAACCTTGGACATCATGGTACCCTGCAAGCCGCCCACCTGCAAGGTGCTTCTTGAGGCGGGAGACGCCCCCTCCTTGCCCCGTATGGCCGTAGTAGTTGCACTTGTAATTGTGCCTGTTGCCCATTATAGTCCCGTGTTGCCACCCAATGCCCTCACTAGCAGCTTTCTTCGGTGCCATCTACATAAAATAATTAATCATTAAATTTCATCTAAAAAAATATTTTCTATTTTTTAATAAATAATTTCAAAAAATTACACAGATGAACATGGCCAAATCTATGTGTAAGAAATATAGATTCAAAGGAGAAATGGTGGAAAGTAAACATTAAACACTTGCAACATCATGTTTGAATTATTTCTGATTTTTTTTAAAAAAAAATCAAAATTCAAAATTAAAAGAAAATGGGAAAATCTATGTGGAAAAATTGAACATTCAAGGGAGAAGTGGTTGCAAGTGAACACTAAACACTTGCAACATCATGGTTCTAAAATTTGATTTTAAAAAAATAATATTGTTGTAATTTCTATTTTTTTAAATAATGTCAAAAAATAAAAAAAATGGAAGAACATGGTCAAATCTATGTGTAAGAAATGTAGATTCAAAGGTGAAATGGTGGAAAGTGAACATTAAACACTTGCAATATCATGTTTGAATTATTTTGATTTTTTTAAAAAATATTTTTAGAAATTCAAAATTAGAAGAAAATGGGCAAATCTATGTGAAAAAATGGAAGATTCAAGGGAGAAATGGTTGCAAGTGAACACTAATCACTTGCAACATCATCTCCCAAGAGTATACTTCCCATCCCTCAACATAAAACAGAAAAAAATTGAAGATACATGGAGGGTTACCTTCAAAACAGTCAAAAGGATGAAGAGAGGATGAGAGAAGCCCAAGAACACCTCCAAGCACCTTCCAATCCACGTAGGAAGCCTCCTTGGGTCTCTTAGAGTGTAGATCTGGGGTTTCCTTGAGGAGAAGGGGGAAAAATGGGGGAGAAAGGGGCTGGCGGCGAGACTCCTGCGAATCGGGACTGCACAGTCCCGATTCGCAGGGCATCGACGTATCTAAAGGGGGCGGAGCGTGGCGGATCCGCGTATCGGGGCGGATCAAAGCGGATCCTCCGATACGCGGCCGGCCGGCGGATCCTTGCGGATCACGCATCGGCCCGCCCATGATCCGCTCCGATACGGGCGGATCAGGCTGATGCGCTTCGCCACGACAAACCATGGCCTGGCGTATAATCTGACAGTCTGACTAAGTGGATTTCTCTTTTGGCCAACTTCCAAGCTAGCAGTGCCTTAGCTCTGTGGGGAAGCAGCAGACACTCCTGACCTAACTAGCCAGTCTATATATCGAAGGAAGTAAAAACTCCAAGGCCCATAATGTTCGCCTATGTTGAGCGCCTCTTTATAAGTACGCCAAAAGATCTTGGCCCACGTCATCCCGTCACCCCCTTGGAGTCAACAGCAGGGTATGACACATGTACGGTGGATGACTTAAGGGCACTCCCAATCATGACCAGCGGGTTGGTTTGCATATGGTAGCCGATGATCCGCTAAACCCTGCGTATAGAAAGCTCTATCATGAGTTAGTTAGAGGTCCATAACTGATAACCCTAACTATGTCAGAGCTCTGCCGCACGAAGACCAACTGGGATGCTCAAGAGGTATAAAACCCTTAAGGAACCCTTCGATTTGAGATAGGAAAATTCAAAGTCCAAACAGCCCTAGACCCATCAACATTATAGAGAGCGAAATCGAATCATTCACTCTCTAACTTTGTTCTTTCTGTGATTTGACTTGGGTATTAGAGAATTTTTTCTGAGACGCTACCTCTAATCTTCTACTCCTTTTTATAGGTCCCCCTTTTGTAACTCCAAAATGCTGTCTAATTTCTTAATTATCTTAGACCATCTAATGATTTGCTGTGAATCCGAGATCAAACCTCTCCAAGACTCGTCCATGTGATTATGTCATGCAAATCTCATGTGATTATGTCATGCAAATCTTGAGAATCAAACCTCAAATCCATCTATCCAAAGGCAAGTTATGGCCCTCACTTTATGTGAGAACCTTTAAAAGGGAAATTCTTTCCATCACACGGACTTCTTTAAAAAAAGAAAAAAAGAAAGAAAGAAAAAAAACTTTTCCCACTATTTTAAACATATAATATATCTTATTCTCGGATGGATAGAGACTGCGCTCAACACTTCAACTTTTGTAAGATAATGAAAAAAAATGCATTCTATATTGATATGAAACCTTGATGCTGTACGGTCACTATTCCGTATAATTCGAATAAAATATGCCTATTTTACGTTCTATGTGCATTTTGTAGTCTATTCTTGGGCTGTGGGGAGGACTTTAACTTCACTTGTCTTGCATAATGGGACATAAATAAAATTTGAGTTAAAATCTAGAAGTCAATATATATATATATATATCGATAATATTTAAGGGAAGTTTCCATGATATCTAAACTTTTTATTTAATGCCGTTTTGGTGATGGACATTTATAGTATCCAATCTATTATTTGTTTTGGATGCATATATGTATATATATTTATAAAGTGATGGCACATGATTCCATTTGTTGACCATTTCATGGGTCATTTTATATGGCAACTCTATGCATACAACTAACATAAACCTTGGCTTGATGTGCCTTTCTAGATAAAGAAAAAGTCATGGTTGTGATATCAAAGCATCGTAGGGCTTGGAAGGAGGATTCAACATACTAATCGTCCTTAATTTGTAGGGCATGGTTGTGGTGAGGGAGTGAGAGATGCAAAGAGAGGGAGGATAAGATGCAGGTAATTATTCTTGTTTGGAAGGGACATTTTAATTTGTAGTCCTCTGAGCTCTTTATAATTGGTTCTTAAAATATAAAATTTAACTATTTAGCCCTTGGCGTAATTCTTAAAAAATACGTCTCTTTTTATTACAAATAAAAATGATTGAGAAATATTAGTTATTCGGATGACTCGATAGTTAGTCGAGGTGGAACCGTCACACGTCTAACTTAATTGGTCGGGTACAAAGATCCCACGGCTTGTTTAATTGTGGGGCTCTCGCGTCCGACCAATCAAGTTATATGCGTGACAATTTCACGTCATCTGAGTTATCCGGCCACTCGGATAACTAATATTTCTCAAAATGATTTGCTTGTGAGTGAAGTTAACTTTCTTAGTTCCAAAATTAAACAATCCTATTACAAACCCTAAAAACTAATTGAAAATTTTTATATGGATGAAACATAAAATTTTCAAAATATATATGTAATTTTCCATCAAGTTCCATCAACTAGTCTTATCATCTAATCGTCCTTTTCTTTATAATGACCAGTCCAATATGTTTGGCGTTCTTCCAAATTTAAAGCGTGTAGCGCAATGCTTCAATACTGTAATGTTGTATACATCATATTTTTAAAAGGGTATAATTGCAAAAGTAAATCCCTTACATAGATTATTAGAAAAAATCCACAGTTCAATGTACATTAATTAAAATAATTTTAATTATAAAATAAATACAAAATTACCTCTGCAATTAATTATTGTCGAAGAACATAATGAGAGGCACAATCACAAGGGAGTATTGTTGCACTTGTGTGGGATGTAATAGAATTATTTTTTATGCTCCTATTCAAATAAAAGGGTTATTTTATACAAAAAATAATGTACTAAACAATTTAGTTATAATTAACTTCAAGTTAAGTTAGTTTTATTTCACTAATGATAGGTTACGATGCCTAACAAGATCAATATTTTTGTACATAAATTTATATACTGAGATTAATTATATACGTATGTGTCCGAATAAAACAAATTTGTGTATTTTACAAACAACTCCCGCATTACAAATGCTCTCAAACGTGAGCTTTCTATCAGCATCTTCTCCAATAGTTCTGACAATAAAATAAATATTATCAAAATAAAAATAAAATTTTTACAATGGAATTAAGTCTAAAAACTATACTTCATTACAGATTCAAGCCTAGATGTCCTTTGTGATTCAATGGAAGTTTGCATGTGAAAGAGACGTTAGACAAAAAAAAAACATTAGACACTTCAATAAAACAATGAACTCATTCCAATTATTTAATATTAATTTTAACTTCAAAATATTAGTTTTCTGTGTGAGGAAAATGACACATAGTATTGTTTTTTGTTGATAATGCAATGAGAGTATAAATTATTCTCATAATTTGATTGTATATGTAAGAGATTTTCAAAATGTACAGATCCTTGTGTTCAAATCTTGTCTTAAATTTCAGTGTTCAACCAACTTTGATTAGATTATACATGACATGAGGAGCTCTCATAGGTCGGCTGGAGCCTCGGCTCGACCGACCTTCCAGAGTACTAGAGTCGACATCCTAACGTGGCTTGGACTAAAGATCTTGATGTCGCAAGTCGGCTAGATAGACTTCTTTACACCCTCGGGCCGACAACAGCAGCTCGGCCAAGGATGGGGCTTACCCAGCTCGGCCGTAACCGACCTAGGGCACAACGTGTCCAAAGGATTCTCGAGAATGTGGCTCGCGTAACGACCGAAGTATTAACCGCTGAGGTAATGGCCACAGGTCGTGTGCTCGATAACGACAACCATTAAAGTCACGATCTACATGATCTGACGTGGCGATTACAACAACGTCGTGGCGATGATTAAGGAGACTTAACGCGAGATTGGCGGAGTCATCCGAACGGTTGCCATGGGTAACCTACCCCTATATAAGAGGCAGACATTCCACATGCGCATGTACATTATTCTGCTCCTTGGGCTAGGCCATTCTTCTCGGCTAGTGACTAACTTGAGCGTCAAAGTGTCTTCCCACAGAGACCCTTCGGTGGACTTTGCAGGTCATGTTATCAAGGTCGGGAGCTCGAAGCATACGTCTTACGTCAGTTGAGCGGACCTTGACCTGGTCACCTCGGCTTGGTCGTCTTGGCTTGAACATCTCGCTTTGGTCACATCGACTTGAGTCGACCCCCGTTACATAACAACAACAATACATGTAACAACCTAGATATTTAAATCCTAAATAAATAGAGATAATAGTAATAATAATAATTTATGGAGAGGTTTGATTAAAGGCACACCAAACGATAGGGCAATGGATAAAACAGTCAACAATCGTTATGAGTTGGTTAACAATCAATGTTTAAAGGAGAAATCGATGTTAGTTAGCAATCAATGTTTAAGTACAATCAATGTTGGTTAGCAATCAATGTTTAAAGGAGCAATCGATGTTGGTTAGAAATCGATGTTTAAAGGAGCAATCGATGTTAGTTAGCAATTGATGTTTAAGGGTAATTGATTTATCTATTCGACTGACCAAGATATAACGTTGTCAATCGAAGTGGATTTCGTATATGACGAAGTTAGACTTCAGATATGACGAAGTTAGCTTCAATTGATCAAGACCAAATCGTGCATGACGAAGTGGACTTCGTATATGATGAAGTAGACTTTGTATATGACGAAGTTAAGCTTCGACTGATCAAGACCAAATCATGTATGACTTCGTATATGATGAAGTTAAGCTTCGGCTGACTATGACCAAATCATGTATGACTTTGTACATGACAAAGTTACCGGTCATTGCCAAACTATAAAAATTCATGTTAATTATATACCCAATAATAAAAAAGGGGTTAGTTAAGATAAATATGGAAAGTATTGACCCTAAACCATGATTAACAAATTGTGTCCAGTAGGGAGTCCAAATATGTTTCCTAAAACCAACCAAACCGTAACTGACCTATTACGGGAACGACTCCTATGAAAGTTCTGAAACATAATAGGACTCTTACCAAGAGTTTAGTAAACTACAAATTCGGAAATTACATCGTCACAATGCTATAAAATCATCATAAGACCCCCATAGCCCATTCTAGACTTCTCTTCGCTGCTGAACGTGGGAGGAATTTCCAGAAGCAAAGAGGAAGAGCTAGTAGCAAGGTTTCGAGGATCTTTCATCCCTTAGCATTTGCTTCGACCTGTAAGAATCCTGTGTTAGAAGCAAACTAAAGGTAGGTAATCTCGGACACCAACTTAACATAGTGTATATCTTCTGAAAGTTCTTCAAGTCTAGTCTCATGTGTCCCTATTTTCTTGATTTTACCGTTCTTGTAAAGAGTATCAGGTTGTTTATGAATTTAGTGCATACTCTGAACCTTTGTTTCCTTGTATCTCATGTAACTGGATCAAACTAAAGCCATAGATCTGTTTACTTTTCGTTTCCAGCAATCTCTTTCATTTATAGTTCTGTCTCAAGAACCCTAGAGTCAGAATATGGATATAGCAAGTGAGTCTGCGTCGTTTCTTAATCTTGCCGGTATGATGATCAGCCTACGTCTGTACTTTAAAAGCCATCAACCACATGTTAAAAATGTTATTTACATGAATAAGATTCTATTGTTCTATATGGAAGTTATTGACCATACTATCCTTTGATTTTGCCTCTTCGTCCTTTATTTCCAATGCAAAGTTATAACGTTTCGATAAAAACTGTGAGAGTACATGCTAGGTTTCAACATGAGTCTACTCGTTTTCTTACCATGATTCTTATTATGTCCTGACTCCCCTTATTGGATGTGTTTTCCGATTATTGCATGTACTGCCATTTTCCTACGAATGTAATAAGAAAGTCTCCGTGCTCTATGGGTTTCCTCATAGAAACCTAACTGATTGTACCTTGGAATTCCCTAGAGTTAGAGGACTCTTTATCCCGTATACATCCTATTCTATTTTGGCCAAAGTTATCAAAGTTTATGGAACTTAAAAATAAGCCGTTATGCTGTCGAAATTCTCTCTTGACTATTGTTATCATGAAATCATGTTCACATGACTTGTTACGCTTGAAATGATTGTTGACATGACACTATTTATGATACTTCGAACTGTTGTTATTGTCTTGATAGTCTTGAACCTCCTTGACCATCTTGTTCGTGATACTTGCCCTTGAAACTCACTCTTGACATGATAATCTCGGACTGCTAGTGAACATTATTTTTGACATTATCATATTAATGATCCCGAACATCCTAACGTGACATTATTGAACTCTTGAAAGTACCCTTTGAGCTATTATGACTCCTATTGTCTTGTACTGTTCTGAACTGTCTAGCGTTATAATGGGTCTTGCGACTCTACTGAACTTGAATGCATACTGTTGAGGGTACAGAGAGTGTCCGAGGGGCTCCAATCTAGTCCTGGGGGCAGAGAGCCACTCGAAAATACCTGTAAGGGCTAATGACGGTGTCGACATTTGCACTTGTTCTAACTGTTTTGATTTACCTTGACATTTGACTATTATGCCATTACTGTTAGTCTGTTAATTCAGACATACTGCACTGTTACTGTACTGGCATTGTTCTGACTAGCACTTTGTCATCGATTTTATCGTGCCTATGATTTAGCTTGTTACTCGTGCTTGCCTAGTCCTTAAAGCATTAATCACTTAATCATTATCCGCACATCGAGATGTAAATCTTACCGAGGTAGTTTGCTCACACCTGCTTCCCAACATTTTAGGTAGTGAAGATGAGGAGTATGTTTAATAGTGGGACTTATGTGTCAAGCGTGAAGTACACTTTAGAGAGTCTTTCTTTATTCTAGTTAGTAAGAGATTGACAATCATTGTAATCTTGTCCTCCTTTGAGAGATAGATGAGACTACTAGTAAGAGATGTTCTTATTTTGATATTGGAGATTGTAACGTTTACTTATGATGAGTAAATGAGTTTTGATTATTGAATTATGTGCCATATTGATATTAGTCATTGTCTATAATGCTTACTTATTCGTCGTGCTCCCGATTAATTCCGTTGCTAAAATCAGGGTCGTGATAATACATGTAGTGGCGAGTTACCTAACTGTGTTATTATATTACTATCTTATTACTTATTATTATTTCAATACTTATCATTTCAATTTTTAAATAGATTAACCATTTATTATATTAGGATTTGCTACTTTTTTATTGAAAGAAATATGTATCTTACAAGTTAATTATGTTTGATATGATAGTTGTGAAGAGCAAAATCGTAAGGACTCAATAGGGTCCATTCCACCCCCCCCCCCCCCCCCCCAAATGGCTCACATGAGTCATGAGACGAGGTGGGTCTAGGCCTAGCCCTTCGGGATCTTTACTCCCTGAGCCTGCCATCCAAAAATGACCCCCATAATCTGCCAAGTTGAGTCCTCGACCTTCTAAGGTCACATTGTGGCCTCTCTCTACATGGCACTCCACTCCCACTGCTCTATGTGTCCCTAATACACACGACCCGACGACAACATAGCACGCACCTATGGGAGTGGCACATGCCCCTCATCATCTCAAGCAAAACAACCACCTCACGTGGCACTAACTCCCTCACTGGCCTATGGCTCGTCTATATGGCCATGAAAGGACGAAATGCATCTAGAGAACTCTAGCACAGTATTATCCCTCCCACTCCCCTACGACTCATCTACGGGGTCGAAAAAGGAGGAAATGTGCTAAAGAAACCTCTGACGGATGCTCAAAAGAGATGCACTAGTCATATCCTAAAAAAAGAAGAATGGTTTCGACCATAGAGAACACATGCCAGAACTATCTAAACCCTCATTTTTTTCTCTCATGTATTCTAGCCAATTCCCTTATTTGAATGTCAAAGGGTTTTCTCTTGTGAGCTCCTAGGGCCCCCTAAACGATTCATCAAATCTTGCAGGTATGAGTTGACGTTTATCCTCAACAAATAAATTCAAGAATTCGTACGGATTGGACGATGGAGACTTGCTAAAGATTTTCGATCGCTACGGTAATAATTTTTTTGATAGTTTTATACAATAAATAAATAATTAATGTTGCATTATCTATATTATTTACAACATAATAACTTCTATAAATTTACGCAAAGAAAATTCAATGATAAAGAAAAATATCCTCTCTAAACTATGCATCAAGCTTCCGATTTGATAATTGAGAGTTGACCGTGCACCCTTTTTAAAATCAAATAGAGCATCGGGTTTAGATAATTATACATCTAATTACTTTCATCCACACACACACATATAGATTATAATTCAGAACTATTTAGATTTTTGTAAATTTATTTTTTACAATTAATTTCTAACCTATTAACCTAATTATTTAGAGACATACTCAAAATACTTAATTTTTTAATATGAACAAATCTTATAACTTTCTATCACCATAAAATAACATTTACTTATCAAATTTTAAATGCAATGTTATAAAATTAAGAGCTATTTAGGTTTTTAGTATATTTGAATTTTAAAATTTATTTCTAACCTCTTAACTAAATTATTTATCCACAAATTAAAAGTACTTAAATTTTCTCATAAGTTAGTATGTAGATGTGAAAAAATAGTTGACGAGTTTCCACTGTCCAATCTTCACAGACTCCTGAATTTGTTTGATAGAGAGAACGCCAATGCGAACAACATGAGCAAAAAATGGGGGGCCCCAGAAGTGATCATGGAGGAGAATCTTCTGATGCTCAAGTCAAGAAAACGATCAAAATATAGGAGGGAGAGGGAGAGAGCTAGAGCTCGAGATGCTCCTCTTTACAGTGTGGGCTAGAGTCTCATGAGTTGTGTTTAGAAATATATTCTTATCTTCCTTCATCTATCCTTCCTCTTTTTAAGTGTGTCGGGGGCTCTTGCGGTGTATTGCACTTTCTCGGTTGTACAACTTGACTGTGGTGAATGATTGGACGTGTGTCTAGCAGGAGTGGTTGTTGGAGCGGGGCGGTGACTTGACATACATTGTTTTTGTTGCACGGGCCATGTCCTGAGGATGCTGTTGATCGTATGGTTGGCCGGTCGTGCTCTATTATGATAAAGACATGTTAGGCGATAAGAGTGAGTTACCCTATGTCGTAGAGAGGGGGGACCTTATGAAGGGGGGCTCGTCTCTAATGAATATTGGGTTGTCTATAGATGGTGAGCCTGAGGGCTAAGAAGATGGGGCTTTGGCAGATTAGACTCACATCCGTCATTTTTCATGGACTACTGGAGAAGAGCGGGGTGATGGCTAGACTCATCTCCATACTCTAGTGGACCGACCGAATAGGTCTTACTAGACCAAGCCAATTTTACCACACCGCAAAATCTAATAACTTTATAACATGAAAAATAGCATTTACATATTACTATTTAAATATAAAGTTTTAAGACTTTTACAAATATATAAATATATATGTAGACGTATATCTTCCATAACACTCTTGTATTAGTTGCATACACGGGTACATCAATAATTAACTAACTAAAAAAAGAGTACATCAATAATTAACTAACTAAAAAAAGAGTACATGAATAATTACATTATCGTCATGGAAAAAATTGTAATTTCCACGAGGATAGAGAAAAAGAGAGAGAGTGAGGGAGAGAGAGAGTGATGAGAGAGAAGAAGAAAAGGGGGCAGCGTCTGCGAGGTCTCCGAAGCCACAAAGCAGCGGCTAATACGGCGTCCCCACGCCCGCCTCCGCCTCCGCCTCCTCCTCCTCCTCCTCCTCTCTCTCTCTCTCTCTCTCTACACCTTCCCTTCAGCTCGCTGTCCTCTCCAGTCTCCCACCTGCCCCGTGGACTGGACTGTTACTTGTACTCTCTCCCTCTCTCTCTCTAGACATCTGCTCCCCTCCCCCCGCCCTCCGCCGAAATGGACGGGTCCGATGGAGGGGGGACGCCGTCCCCGGCAGCATCGCCGATGACAGCGGATGACGTGGAGGCCGCCGAGAAGCTGATCATGTGCTGGGACTCCGCCGCCTCCGAGGAGTCTGCCGCCCGGATGCTCTTCGACGGCGGCGACCGGGCCGAGGCCGACCGCTATCTCCGCGCCGTCGACGAGATCCGCCGCTCCCTCCGGGACCCTGCCGGAGGCACCGGCAGCCCCCGGAGGTTGACCTCGGGGGGCGCGATCCAGGCGGCCATGGCGCGGCTGGAGGACGAGTTCAGGAACATCCTGGTCTCCCGGGTCAACGCCGTCGAGATCGAGGCGCTGGCCTCCGATCTGAGCTTCGCTTCGCTGTCCTCCGCGGATTTCTCCGCGGTCGACGTGGGTGGGGGGGAGGACAGCTGCCGCGGGGATTACAAGGACGAGGCGGACGAGGATGCCGCTGATGGAAGCAGCCGTGGCGGCGGCGGCGGCAGCATCAGCAGGACCATCACTGCTAGTAGCAACCAGAGCTACCGATCGGCCAGTAGCATTCGCGAAATCGATCTGGTGCCGGCGGACGCGGTCGATGACCTCCGCAGCATCGCGGAGCGGATGGTGGCCTCGGGATATGGCAGGGAGTGCGTCCAGGTGTACGGCAGCGTCCGCAAGGCGGCAGTGGATCACAGCCTCCGGCAGCTCGGCGTTGAGAAGCTAAGCATCGGCGACGTGCAGCGCCTGGAGTGGGAGGCCCTCGAGACGAAGATCCGGCGGTGGATCCGCGCTGCCCGTACCTGCGTGCGCGTCGTCTTCGCCAGCGAGCGCCGCCTCTGCGAGCAGATCTTTGACGGCCTGCTCGGCGGCGTCGGAGTCGGCGGCGGCGGAGATGATGCGCCCTTCTTGGAGACGGTGAAGGGCGCCGCCATCCAGCTCCTTGGCTTCGCCGAGGCGATCAGCATCGGCCGCCGCTCGCCGGAGAAACTTTTCAAGATCCTGGACCTCCACGACGCACTCGCCGACCTCCTCCCCGACGTAGCGGACGTCTTCCTCCGGTACCGGCCGACGGATCCCATCCACACGCAGGCCACCGAGATCGTCTCCCGGCTGGCCGAGGCCGCCCGGGGGATCCTCTCTGAGTTCGAGAGCGCCGTGCTCCGGGACCCCTCCAAGATCCCCGTCCCCGGCGGCACCATCCACCCGCTTACTAGGTACGTCATGAACTACATCAGCCTCATCTCCGATTACAAGCCCACCCTTACCGAGCTGATCGTCGCAAAGCCGGCGGCGCCGACGAGTCCCCGGTTTGGCGCCTCGCCCGGGGACGACGACTCCGCGTTCCCCTCTCTGGAGATGGAGCTGCCGGAGTCGGAGGACCAGTCCCCCCTTGCAGCGCACCTCATCTGGATCATCGTCATACTCCAGAGCAACCTCGAGAACAAGGCCAAGCTCTACAAAGACGTCGCCTTGTCCCACCTCTTTCTCATGAACAACGTGCACTACATCGTCCACAAAGTGAAGGGGAACCCGGAGCTAAGGGAGATGATTGGGGACGACTACCTGAAGAAGATGACTGGGAAGTTCCGACAGGCGGCGACGAGCTACCAGAGGTCAGCTTGGGCGAGGGTCCTCCACTGCCTGAGGGACGAGGGTCTCCATGTGAGTGGGGGGTTCTCCTCCGGTATCTCTAAGAGCTCGCTGAGGGAAAGGTTCAGGGCCTTCAACCTCGTATTTGATGAAGTCCACCGGACGCAGTCCTTGTGGCTCGTACCCGATGGACAGCTGAGGGAGGAGCTGAGGATATCGATATCAGAGCTGCTGTTACCAGCGTATCGTTCGTTTCTGGGCCGGTTCCGTCACCACATCGAGAGCGGAAGGCATCCTGAGATGTATATCAAGTACTCGGTGGAGGATCTTGAGACGGCGCTCTCGGATTTCTTTGAAGGTGCTCCGCCTTCGCTTCCTTACAGGAGGCGGTCTCATTGAGAGGAATGAACGCTGTTGTAGTTGCAGGCAGATGAGTAAGTTAGAAAATATTCTTTCAATCTTTTAAGGGACTGGCCCAGCGGGGATAGCTCTGGCGCAAGTAAGATTCCATTTTTTGACACCTTGAATGGGTCACTTCCACGAAAAGGTAAGGTGCAAGCAGATATGGCATGTAGACTAGCTGAGGCCAGTACCTCACAGTTCGTCCCTCTGTAAGCAAATTGTTTTGTTTTGTGACATGAGCTTGCCTTTTGTTATCACGTGTTCATATAAAAGCATTTTCTCTTTAATTTCCCTTTGGGATTTTGGATATGGTTTACTTACAATTGTTACTTTAGATGTTAGTCGCTTCACTCTTGAGCGGTATAGCTTCAGCTGGCTTAGATAATGGACTATGGCCTTCAATTGATGGATTTAGCTTTTATTGAAGAAAAGGATGGGAATTTTTCTGATACTATTTGGAAGAAGACCCATGAAATCTTAAGACCTGAAGTTTGTACCACTTGATTCTTCAACTTTGTGCTCAAGAGGAAATCCTGGACTAATATATGTTAACTGCAGAATACCTTGAAGAGAAGTATCATGCTTGAAAGACTGTTTTGAGGAAAGTAGGTTGATTGCATCTTCGAAGGTTGTCAGTTGTTTGGCTGAGCATTATGGCAAGTTGTGGATGTTTCCATGTTATTACATTTGTAAGTGTGTCAATGCAAATATTAATGCAAACTTGAAAACATTGTCATCCTCCGATAGTTTTTGTAAGTGCACAATATTTATCAAATGCCAATTTCATATCAGATGCCCTGATGGTCTCTTATATATTTAATAGTGACATTGGATTACTGAGGATAGTATTCATCAACGTCATTGTATGTCATTCCAGGATCTTGCAGAGGAAAGTAAGACCTGGACAATGCACCCATGTGACCACACTTCTTCTGCATCTCCATTTGCATTACGACCTGTATTGAAGGATGTTTTGCATTATCATGTCCTTTTCGGTGTTTTAATTCTATACATTTATTTGACCATTTAATGTCAAATGCATAAATTGTTAGTTCAATATAGTATGTTATAGTGCCCTTGCTGCACAATTGGGTGGCAAAAGGTACTTTTTTTTCCCCAAAAGTGTGTTACGGATTTGTCCTAAATCTGATACTTTGGAAAGTGAAGGATAACCTTGGTCTTTGTTCAGGATGACAACTGTTACTTAATGCAATGTGCATATATATTCTTTTGGAAACTGACTTTCCCTTTCTATGTAATAAATATGACCTTAATTCAGCTTTTCAGGCCTTCCTAACAAATTGGGCACCGTGCTCCAAATTCATCCTAACACTTGGTCCATGATAGGTGGTCACCGCACTTTTCTTTCTTTCTTTCTTTCTGTATCAGATCATTTGAATATTCTCATGGCATCTGTTTCCCCTGTAATACCTTGCAAAGTTTGAAAATGCAGGTTATCCTTTCTTCCCCCTCACTGTTAAAAGGAACATGTCCACATGCCCTACCCTTTGAGATGAAGATAAAGAAAAGGTGGCTGTTGAATCAGAATGGGTCTGCCTGACAGGGGAAACCAAGAAAACATAGAAAATCTTATTATCTTAAACAAGATGTTTTATTGTTGTAGAGTGTCAGAGTAAATGTCATGAGTTCAACATTTCTGTTGGCTATTATTCAGCCAATGACACAGAAGAAGCTAAGAATAGGTGATGTTAAGTCGATACCAGAATGTCTGCTATATAATCAAAGAGATGGATATGATTACTCTCAACATTTTGGAACATGTTCAATTAGGTTTACTGTGAGGCCTGCCAATCTGGTTAAATAGTACATGAGTTTTTCAATCAAATGATGCGTCCTTGTGTTTAAAAATTCATTTTAGAATCATAGAAGAGTTAGCTACCGAAAGAAGGCACATTTGCAGTATACTGCAGATCAACAGATTAAAATGAATTTATGAAATATTACATATGCTTGTTAACTTACCAAAGAAAGCAGATTTTCCGTATACGAAAGGTCACCCACTTGTAATGAATTTACGGAAGCTGACAAAAGCTTTCTGCCACACCTGTCGGGAAGCATCAAACTCTGCAAAAAGATCATACATCTTAGTGGAAGTCCAGGACAATAGCCATGAGGATGAATTCTGATTGTCTTCCCTTTTCAAGTTATTCAGCATGCTTACACATGAACTTACATCTTATGCCAAGAAGCAAAGGTGACATATAGCTCCATATCATTTCAGTATATGATAGAGAGGATTTGCATCTGTGGCTTCTTTGTGATTTAAATACTATAAGTTTTATTGATATGTTGTCTTGTTACTTGGGGACGCAGGATTATCTGTGTACATGCTTAATCAGTGAGTTATATGGTTTGAGTCTATGTTGAACTGGCAAGAGAGTTAGATTGTGGATTGCCTATGAGAGTTTTGCGATGTATACTATATGATCATGAGCATGAACTTCTGTATACTGCATGTTTTATTGTGAGATATGGGAAACCCTAGCCAAGGAATGAGATTTCTAATCCATGAACGTTGCTGGCATGGACACTTGTTATAAAATGACTTCCAGGATTATACTATATGTCTGAAGATTTTCTTTCATTACTCTGCACAGTAATGTGTAGCTTCTCAAGCTGGGACAAATTTGCATGATTTGTATTTTATTCTTTGCTTTCCTTAGAAAAGTTGAACTTGGGTTCTCGCATCTTGCTTATGATATACTTGCCTAATTCTCGTTGTGTAAGGTGAAAATAGAACTACTTTTGTGAATTATGCGTAGTTGGGCAATGAGGATACTGATCTAGGTGGAAATTATTCAAACAGTGGCTAGTACTTTCTCAGATTTTAGTGAGACTGGAATACATGGACCAGTGATACTCTACTGAAGGTTGTATGCAGCTGTGATCAGTTCTGGACCCTGTCCCTGCCAGTTCCATTTTTAATCTCGGTTCAGACCAGGAACCTGACAGTGCTTACATAAGAGGGATGGATCCAGCAAGTCCTTGTAAAAGATTTCATAGTTTCAGCAATAAGTATTTTGTGTATGAAGATGGAAGGGAAAAAAATGCAGATGTTACAATTTGTTTTTCAAAATGGATTCAATTATATTAGAATTTTGAAAGATCCAAGGAAAAATAATATTTCTGGGAGAATTGACAAAACTGAACTTGATTGGCAGAAATGTGAAATCTAGGTGTACCAACTGTCAAATTGACTACCTACCCATTCGCCACCTCTTTCTGAACTTGGCCAGTTCTGGCATTGGAGAAATTGGGGTCTGTTCCGCCCATTCCAATATGATTATTGGCCAAAGTCAGCCTGGACCAATCAGTTTGACAAATATTGTCAAAAGATGTCGACGGATTTATAGACGGAAGAGGGCTGATTTGTTCTTATTCCATTCTTATGACCTGAGGACAGGTGTTTTGTCATCGTGTGTGGTAGTGGAAAATGGATTCTGTTCCTTCTCTCTCAGAAGTCTAGTATGACATGATTTTTTTTTTATTGCGCTTAATGATTGGATACCAGCTCAAAGGTGCATGTTCATGAGAACCCAACTCTGCTCATCAGCTTGTAGTACAGTTTATACTACTGGAACTAGATGTTAAAGCCATTGATTTTCAGATTTATTTCATTTAAGTAACGTAAAGTGATGTAATCTCCAGATTTCCCCCCCTTTATTGACATAAAACATGATGGCTTTTGGAGAGCAAATCAGAAAAGGTTCCCTGTAAAAACTTCGCATATACAGGTTTTGGATCATGTGATACTGAGCAGGGAACATGTGATATGGAAATAAAGTCACAGAACTAATTCCGTATCTGCTTGGAGTTTCCTGATTCCTCGGCTTTATCTTCCTATTTTTAAGTAATTCAAGTGTCCATTCTTCCTCATGGTTGATGAGTTTTCCTCATCCAGTTCTGTCTGTTGAACTAATTCCTAAACAGCCTTGACGACATACTCATCTTCGGATCTGGCATGCAATTCCTGCATCCAGCTTGTGAAGGATTATTACCTTATTGCACTTTTTCTCGGGTAGTTATTCAGGAATCACGCTTTCTTTAGTTTCCTGGTATCAAATCTTTCATGATGGCATTACTTCCAGTTGAAATATTATCATCAACCTGACCTCAGGCACCCTCTATTCAGGAGTAAAATGGTGTAGAAACTCTTTTATCTTTCTTTCCCTTGTACTTACACCCATAACACTGTATGCAGTTCCCTGCTTTCTACCATTTACATCAGCTTGGGCTCTCCCTTCCCTGGGATGGTACCTGGAGACGCTAAAGGTCATTAGTTCTCCGCATGGTGCTCAGCTTTGCCTATCAACTGCTGCTGGAATCTTTTAAAGCTTTGATTTCGAACCTAATGCTGAATGGTGTTTGGCCATACAAGAAAGTGGGAGTTTTTGACTTTTTGCCGCAGGTTTCAACTCTTGTATTGATTTGATCATTGTTGCTCATGACTGAATGGGGTCGTACCAGATCCCGAGTCTTGGTTTGACTGCAGATGATGTGCCAATTTGAAAAGATTTGAAGGGTTCCCATGTTGAAAGCTTCCTGGAAGATTAGAGGGAAGGTCTTCCCAGGAAGATGTGCTGATGCTAGTCAATCTTCTTTCCGGGGAGATCAATTGTTATGAAAACAGGTAAAAATCGCTTTTCGAGGAAGATGCCATGAATTTGTTCCATCCTTACTGACAAAGAATATATAAAAGTAGACAAGGTGAAGGAAAGCAAAAAAAAGAAAAACTTTTGACACTGCAACATTGGTCATGGTCCAAAGTCTAGTTAGATTGCTCAATTTCTGGGTCACAAGCTGAATTTGTTTCGCTTTGTTCTTCCTAATTCCGGTGGCTTGGAATTCTTGGAAGGTTGGGATATTTCCGGGAAGATGTGCTGATGTTGGTCAAATTTCTTTCCAGGAAGATAAACTGTCGTTGGAACAGCCAAGAGATCCATCCAGGGAGGTATTACTATGTTTCTGAATTCTGACTGATACTGCTGCTTTTGAGACAAACTCAAAATGCGTTCTTGCTGACTACAAATGTTTCTATAGAAAAAGAAATAAAAAAAGGAAAAAAAAAGTTATGTTATAAGTGGGTGGAAAGGGAAATCCCGTTTTCTTTCTTCATTTTTGTTTATGTTTGCATTTTAGACCCTAAGTAGACCCTAAATTTTATAGTTATATTATAAGTGGTTTCCTTTTAGTTTTTTATATAAATAATTCAGATTGGACCTTTTGTATGACCTAGAATAGGTGCAAGACACAGAGAAGATTTCTTCTTCTTCTTCTTCTTCTTCTCAAACATGGCCAAAAAAAGATGTGTGTCTCTTTCGTTGCCGGCTTCCTCCGCATCTCTCGTTTGACAAACCCTCGTCCCCTCCTGCGACCCCTATATTTTTATGGGTCGCACTTTTTAACCTGAAACACCTAAAATATGTGGGTTTTTTTTTTTGAACAAGTAACTTCTCTTATGGTAAAAACTAATTGTACAAATATATATCCTATATTTGTATTTACGTGTATAATCTTTTCACTCGAACTAATTGTCACAGCTGTCTCTATTGTGAGCTCCAGTTGAAATGTTTTAATTTTTTTACATCACTTCTTGACAGATTTTGACAATTTCTAATTAAAATAAGAATATGTATATATATACGACAAGTAATTCATTAATAAAGTAAATTAATGATATGTTTCATGTATTTTTTATTCAATTAGGAATATTTATGTAAATGACGTTAAAAAAATAAGAAAATTGGAGTCTATGATAATATACAAATGTTAATTGCCTTGGCGTAAGATGTCATTTTCATTTCAATTTTTTTTATTTCTCTCTCTAAAATTACAATTTTAATAGACGATTTCTATGTTTAGAAGGTTATTTGGCAAAAAAATGTGTAATAATTTTCTCAAGTATACGCTTCATTTGTGAAGTAATAATTCAAAATTAGTCTATCACGACGGTCGAAAATTGTGACCATCTTGACATGAGAATTTCTCCGCAGGACATAAAATATAAGTATACGACCATATGTGATATGTTCGCCCCTTCTGATTTATTTTCACATCTTTAGTAAAAATGGTCAAAATTTTTTGCTTGGTTATCAAAATCATTTATAGGATCACAATTTAGATTCGACATTTTGAGATAGTCGACATTGGCGGATTTTAGGAAATTTCATTTTGAGGTCCACATTCATGTCCGGAGCATGAATATAAGTGCACGATTCGATCGATTATCACACCTTTTTAGTAGAACGTAAATATTTCAGAACCACTTACGAGACTCCAATACAAAATTGACACTTCGATTGGGTCGTCACTAGGTCAGATTTGGAGATTTCTACTTTAGTGCCCAAATTTCTCTGTGAAGGCGTGATTGCAAGTACATGATTTGATCGAGTATGATATCCCTTCTATCAAATAGGTGTAACTTTCTACTTGATTATCAAAATCGTTTATAAGATCACAATTATGAATTGACACTTTGCGACGCTCGAGGCCTCTTAGTGCCTCGGCGGTAAGACGTCATTTTCATCTAAAAAATCTTTAATTTCTTTCTCTAAAATCACAATGCTAGTAGACGTCATCAATGTTTAGAAGGTTTTCTAGTAGAAAAAATATACGCAACATTTTCCTCGATTATATGAGTCACTTGTGAAGCTACAATTCAGAGTTAGACCTATCAAGATGTTCGAAAATGTGGTCATTTTGCCATGAGAATCTCTCCCAAGATCATAAATATAAGTACATAACCATCAATGATATATTCGCCCTTATGACTTATTCTCATCTCTTCAGTAAAAACAATTAGAACTTTTCGCTCGGTTATCAGAATCATTTTTAAGATTACAATTTGGAATCAACATTTCGAGATGGTCGACATGAAGCAAGATTTATAAAATTTCATTTCGAGGCCCAAATTCCTCTCTAGGTGTGAATACAAGTACACGATTCGGAATCGGTACTTAAAGGCGCTCATCGCCCCTTGTTATCTTTGGCGATAAGACTTCCTTTCTGATTCGAAAACCTTACGTTTTGCACTCCAAAATTGCGATTCCAACTGATGAAGTCCCCATTTTCAATGTTTTCTAGCAGTAATGTTTCCGTTGATTACGCGAACCACTGGTGGGGCCCCAACACAGATTCGTCCTATCACGCATCGGAAGTTGTGGTCATCTCGGGGCGAGAACTCCTCCCTAGGTCGTAAATATGAGTGCACGAACATCGATGATATATTCACCCCTTTCGGATTATTCTCACCCCTTTAGTGAAAGAACTAGACATAGATTTCCGCCCGAATATCGAAATCGCTTATGTGACCACTATTGGTAATTGGCACACCGAGACGGTCGACATGATGTTGGTTTCATAGAATTTCATTCCGAGGCTGAAATTCCACCGCAGAGGGTGTGTGCTAGTGCACTGATTGTTGTACCCCTTCGGTATGACGCAGATATATCTTCGCTCGGCAATCAGAACCGCCTGTGATGCCCCACTTCAGAATTAGCACTTCGACCCGATCAACACAAGGTCGGATTCAGACATTTTCAGTCCGGCGCCCAAATTCCTCTCCGGACGCGCAGTCGCAGGCTCCCGATGCGATCGAATACGAGTATCCCTTCGCTTAAACAGACATAACTTTTCGCTCGATTATCGGAATCGCCTATAAGACCCCAATTCGGAATCGACATTCGGAGTCGCTCATAGCCTCTTATGTATTTGACGATAAGTCATTATTTCCGAGTAAAAAATCCTTCATGTTACACTCCATAATTGTGATTCCAGTCGACGATCTCCTTGTTTCCAAGGTGTTCTAGTAGTAACGTTTCCCTCGATTACGCGAACCATTGGTGGGGCCCCAACACGGATTCAGCTTATCATGACCATCAAAAGTTGTGGTCATCTCGGCCCGAGAACTCCTCCCCAGGTAGGGGTGTAAACGAGCTGATACGTTCGACAAGTAGCTCGATATTCGGCTCGATAAAAGTTCGGTTCGGCTCGTTTATTTAATTAACGAGTCGAGTTTGAACAAAAAAAAAAACTCGGTTCATAAACGAGCCGAGTCTGAACACATGTGAGCTCGACTCGATTATACTCGTGAACAACTCATCTAATTACTCGTTAAGAACTCGATTAAATACTCGATAAGAATTCGTTTAAATACTCGTTAATAATTTGTTTAAACATTTATTGTTAAAATAAATGTTAACTTGTTATTTTTATAGAGTTATTATTACATTATATGTTTTTGAGGAATTAAATATAAAAGACTAAATATTAGAGGGTACATGTACAAATTATATAAATAAAGTATTTATAAAAAATTGATTTTAATAATATCAACTGAATAAGGGTATATGTATAAAAACAAGTTTTCCAAGGTTGACAAAGCTTCATCTTCTTCCTCACGCCGCGACAGGGTGCAGTGCAGGTGCGATTCCTCCCCTGTTGGCCGCTGCCTCCCCCCGTTGGCCGCTGCCTCCCCCCGCTCCCCCCCCCCCACCCCGTGAACCCTCCGCCAGTGCCAGATGCTCCTCCCGGCGCCGGAGGCAGTGGCGGAGGTCATTCGAGCTTCCCACGGGTAGGGCGGTTGCCGACGGCAGCGGCGGAGGTCGTTCCAGCTTTCCGGCGAACACCGTGGCCTCCCTGGATCCCGACGCTTCCCAGTTGTACCGGACGCCACCGCGGTGCTCGCGGTGGCATTCTCCGGCGTCCAGCTACGCCTCCCTGGACCTCGCCCACTCCCGGCAATGCCCAAGCCGCCCGCTCCCTGTTGGACGCCCCCCTGTTTAGTCCCATATCGGCCAGCGCAAAGTGTTGGCCGACTGGGGAGGTTATAAAATAGCCCTTCCCCCCTCTAAAGCGTGTAGTTCTCTGGCCATTTAGTAATAAAAAATTGTCTCTTTGTTATTTGGCTCCCGGTGGTTGATCTCGTTTAAAATAACATAAAATTTATTTAAATATTAAAATTTAATTTTGATTTCGAAGTTGAAAACTCAAAGTTTGAACTCGTTAAAAAAATAAGTTTTATTTAAATATTATTTTTAAGTGTGGTTTCAAGTTTGAAAACTCGAGTTCGAACTCGTTTACGAGCTCGACTGTGTAAACGAGTTGTTCATCGAGCCGAGTTCGAGTTCTAAAATTTTTAATCGAGTCGAGTTCGAACGTCAGTTGCAAAAGCTCGACGAGTTTCGAGCCGAGTTCGAGCTCGTAAAAAATAAACGAGTTCGAATTTGAGCAGACTATAACTCGACTCGATTCAGATCGTTTACACCCCTATCCCCAGGTCGTAAATATGGGTGTATGAACATCGTCGATATATTCACCCCTTCCAGATTATTCTCACCCCTTAAGTGAAAAAACTAGGCATAGCTTTCTGCTCGAATATCGGAAAAGATTGTGTGACCACTATTCGTAATCGGCACACCGAGATGGTCGACAGGACGTTGGTTTCACGGAATTCCATTCCGAGGCCGAAATTCCACTGCGGACGGTTGGTACTTGTAGACTGATTGTCGCACCCCTTCGGTAAGACACAAATATTTCTTTGCCCAGCGATCAGAACCGCCTGCGAGGCCTCAATTCAGAATCGTCACTTCAACCCTGTCGGCAAAAGGTCAGATTAAGATATTTTTGGTCCGACGCACAAATTCCTCTCTGGGAGCGCAGTCGCAGGCTCCCGATGCGATTGAATACGGACACCCCTTCGCTCAAACGAGTATAACTTTCTGTTCGTTTATCAGAATCGCTTATAAGACCCCAATTCGGAATCGACACTTAGAGGCGCTACTCACCCGTTACACCTTTATGGATTAGATGTCATTTCAGGGTCGAAATCCTTCATTTTGCACTCTAACATTGCGATTACAGCTGACAATCTCTCCTTTTTCAAGATTTTTTAGCAATAACATTTCCCTCGATTACGCGAATCACGGGTGAGGCTGCAACACAGAGTCGGACTATCACGACCATCGGAAGTTGTGGTCATCTCTGCGCAAGAAATCCTCCCTAGGTCGTAAATATGGGTGCACGAACATTGACGATGTATTCACCCCTTCCAGATTATTCTCACCCTATCAGTGAAAGAACTGGGCATAACTTTCCGCCCGGATATCAGAATCGCTTATGTGACCACAACTCTGAATCGGGACTCCGAGACGGTTGACAAAATGCTAGTTTTGCGGAATTCTGTTTCGAGGCCGAAATTCCACCGCGGAGCGTGTGTACTAGTACACCATTTGTGGCACCCCTTCGGTAGGATGCGAATATTTCTTCATCGGGTGATCGGAAATGCTCGCGAGGCCCCAATTCGAAATCAACACTTCGACCCGGTCGGCACAAGGTAGGATTTGGAGATTTCCGGTCAGGCGCCTAAATTCCTCACTGGAAGTGCGGTCACAATCTCCCGATGCGATCGAATACATACACCCCTTCGCTCAAATAGGCATAACTTTTTGTTTGGTTATCGGAATTGCTTATAAGACCGCAATTCGGAATTGGTGCTCAGAGGCGCTCATCGCCCCTTTCTGTCTTTGGTGATAAGACTTCGTTTCTGATTAAAAAATCTTTCGTTTCGCACTCTAAAATCGCGATTCCAGCTGATAAAGTCCCCGTTTTCAATGTTTTCTAGCAGTAATGTTTCCCTCGATTACGCGAACTACTGGTGGGGCCCCAACACAGATTCGGCCTATCACGACCATCAGAAGTTGTGGTCATCTCGGCGCGAGAACTCGGACACCACTTCGCTCAAACAGGCATAACTTTTCGCTCGGTTATCAGAATCGCTTATAAGACCCAAATTCGGAATCGGCACTCAGAGGCGCTCGACGCCCCATAATTGCCTCAAGCCATAAGACGTCGTTCGGGGTCGAAAAACCTTCGTTTCGCACTCTAAAATTGCGATTCTAGCCGACGATCTCCCCTATTCCAAGGTTTTTTGGAAGTAGCGACTCCCTCGATTACGCGATTCGCTGACGGAGCCCACACGTGGAGCCGCCCAGTCACATCGATCGGAAGACGTGTTCAACTCGACGTGAGATCTCCTCCCCAGGTCGTGGATATGGGTGCCCGAACATCGCCGATATAATCACCCCCTCCGGTTTATTCCCACCCCTTCAGCGAAAGAATTGGGCATAACTTTCCGCACGGGCATCGGAATCGCTTATGTGACCACAATTCGAAATCGGCACTCCGAGACGGTCGACAAGGCGCTGGTTTCGCAGAATTCCGTTTCGGGGCCAAAATTCCCCCCGGAGCGTGTGTACTAGTACACCGATTGCCGTACCCTCCGGTCGGACGCGGATATTAATTCGCCCGGGGGTCGGAACCACCCGTGAGGCCCCAATTCAGAATCGGCACTTCGACTCGGTCGGTAAATGGTCGCATTCGGAGATTTCCGGTCCGGCGCCCAAATTCCTCTCCGGAAGCGCAGTCGCAGGCTGCCGATGCGATCGCATACGGACATCGCTTCGCTCAAACAGGCATAACGTTTCGCTCGGTTATCGGAATCGCTTATAAGACCCAATTCGAAATCGGCACTCTGAGGCGCTCGACGCCCCCTTATTGCCTCAAGCCATAAGACGTCGTTTCGGGGTCGAAAAACCTTCATTTCGCACTCCGAAATTACGATTGTAGCTGACGATTTCCCTTATTACAAGGTTTTTTGGCAGTAGCGACTCCCTCGATTACGCGATTCGCTGACGGAGCCCACACGCGGAGCCGCCCAGTCACAGCGATCGGAAGTCGTGTTCAACTCGACGCGAGATCTCCTCCCCAGGTCGTGGATATGGGTTCCCGATCATCGCCGATATAGTCACACCCTCCAGTTTATTCCCACCCCTTCAACGAAAGAATTGGGCAAAACTTTCCGCACCGGCATCGGAATCGCTTATGTGACCACAATTCGGAATCGGCACTCCGAGTCGGTCGACAAGGCGCTGGTTTCGTGGAATTCCGTTATGGGGCCAAAATTCCCCCCGGAGCGTGTGTACTAGTACACCGACTGCCGTACCCTCCGGTCGGACGCGGATATTTATTCGCCCGGGGGTCGGAACCACCCGTGAGGCCCCAATTCAGAATCGGCACTTCGACTCGGTCGGTAAATGGTCGCATTCGGAGATTTCCGGTCCGGCGCCCAAATTCCTCTCCGGAAGCGCAGTCGCAGGCTGCCGATGCGATCGCATACGGACATCGCTTCGCTCAAACAGGCATAACGTTTCGCTCGGTTATCGGAATCGCTTATAAGACCCAATTCGAAATCGGCACTCTGAGGCGCTCGACGCCCCCTTATTGCCTCAAGCCATAAGACGTCGTTTCGGGGTCGAAAAACTTCATTTCGCACTCCGAAATTACGATTGTAGCTGACGATTTCCCTTATTACAAGATTTTTTGGCAGTAGCGACTCCTCGATTACGCGATTCGCTGACGGAGCCCACACGCGGAGCCGCCCAGTCACAGCGATCGGAAGTCGTGTTCAACTCGACGCGAGATCTCCTCCCCAGGTCGTGGATATGGGTTCCCGATCATCGCCGATATAGTCACACCCTCCAGTTTATTCCCACCCCTTCAACGAAAGAATTGGGCAAAACTTTCCGCACCGGCATCGGAATCGCTTATGTGACCACAATTCGGAATCGGCACTCCGAGTCGGTCGACAAGGCGCTGGTTTCGTGGAATTCCGTTCTGGGGCCAAAATTCCCCCCAGAGCGTGTGTACTAGTACACCGACTGCCGTACCTCCGGTCGGACGCAGATCTTTATTCGCCCGGGGGTCGGAACAGCCCGCGAGGCCCCAATTCAGAATCGGCACTTCGACCCGGTCGGTAAATGGTCGCATTCGGAGATTTCCGGTCTGGCCCCCAAATTCCTCTCCGGAAGCGCGGTCGCAGGCTACCGATGCGATCGCATACGGACACCGCTTCGCTCAAACTGGCATAACTTTTTGCTCGGTTATCGGAATCACTTATAAGACCCTAATTCGGAATCGAAACTCAGAGGCGCTCGACGCCTACTAATTGCGTAAGGCCATAAGACGTCGTTTCGGGGTCGAAAAACCTTCGTTTCGCACTCCGAAATTATGATTCTAGCCGACGATCTCCCCTATTCCAAGGTTTTTTGGCAGTAGCGACCCCCTCGATTACACGATTCACTGGCGGAGCCCACACGCGAAGCCGCCCAGTCACAGCAATCGAAAGTCGTGTTCAACTCGACGCGAGATCTCCTCCCCAGGTCGTGGATATGGGTGCCCGATCATCGCCGATATAGTCACACCCTCCAGTTTATTCCCACCCCTTCAGCGAAAGAATTGGGCATAAGTTTCCGCACCGGCATCGGAATCGCTTATGTGACCACAATTCAGAATCGGCACACCGAGACGGTCGACAAGGCGCATGTTTCGCGGAATTCCGTTCTGGGGCCAAAATTCCCCCCGGAGCGTGTGTACTAGTACACCCACTACCGTACCCCTCGGTCGGACGCGGATATTTATTCGCCCGGGGGTCGGAACCGCCCGCGAGATCCCAATTCAGAATCGGCACTTCGACCCGGTCAGTAAATGGTCGCATTCGGAGATTTCTGGTCCGGCGCCCAAATTCCTGTCCGGAAGTGCGGTCGCAGGCTGCCGATGCGATCGCATACGGATACCGCTTCGCTCAAACAGGCATAACGTTTCGCTCGGTTATCGAAATCGCTTATAAGACCCCAATTCGGAATCGGCACTCAGAGGTGCTCGACGTCCCCTTATTGCCTTAGGCCATAAGACGTCGTTTCGGGGTCGAAAAACCTTCGTTTTGCACTCCGAAATTATGATTCTAGCTGACGATCTCCCCTATTCCAAGGTTTTTTGGCAGTAGCGACCCCCTCGATTACGCGATTCGCTGGCGGAGCCCACACGCGGAGCCGCCCAATCACAGCGATCGGAAGTCGTGTTCAACTCGACGCGAGATCTCCTCCCCAGGTAGTGAATTTGGGTGCCCGATCATCGCCGATATAGTCACACCCTCCAGTTTATTACCACCCGTTCAGCGAAAGAATTGGGCATAACTTTCCGCTCCGGCATCGGAATCGCTTATGTGACCACAATTCGGAATCGGCACTCCGAGACCGTCGACAAGGCGCTTGTTTCGCGGAATTCCGTTCCGGAGCAAAAATTCCCCCCGGAGCGTGTGTACTAGTACACCGACTACCGTACCCTACGGTCGGACGCGGATATTTATTCGCCCGGGGGTCGGAACCGCCCGCGAGGTCCCAATTCAGAATCGGCACTTCGACCCGGTCGGTAAATGGTCGCATTCGGAGATTTCCGGTCCGGCGCCTAAATTCCTGTCCGGAAACGCGGTCGCAGGCTGCCGATGCGATCGCATACGGACACCGCTTCGCTCAAACAGGCATAACTTTTCGCTCGGTTATCGGAATTGCTTATAAGACCCCAATTCGGAATCGGCACTCAGAGGCGCTCGACGTCTCCTTATTGCCTCAAGCCATAATACGTCGTTTCAGGGTCGAAAAACCTTCGTTTCGCACTTCGAAATTGCGATTCTAGCCGACGATCTCCCCTATTCCAAGATTTTTTGGCAGTAGCGACCCCCTCGATTACGCGATTCGCTGGCAGAGCCCACACGCGGAGCCGCCTAGTGACAGCGATCGGAAGTCGTGTTCAACTCGACGCGAGATCTCCTCCCCAGGTCGTGGATATGGGTGCCCGATCAACGCTGATATAGTCACCCCCTCCAGTTTATTCCCACCCCTTCAGCGAAAAAATTGGGCATAACTTTCCGCACCGACATCGGAATCGCTTATGTGACCACAATTCGGAATCGGCACTCCGAGACGGTCGACAAGGCGCTGGTTTCGCGGAATTCCGATCCGGGGCCAAAATTCCCCCCGGAGCGTGTGTACTAGTACACTGACTATCGTTCCCTCCGATCGGACGCGGATATTTATTCGCCCGGGGTTTGGAACCGCCCGCGAGGTCCCAATTCAGAATTGGCACTTCGACCCGGTCGGTAAATTGTTGCATTCGGAGATTTCCGGTCTCGCGCCGAAATTTCTGTCCGGAAGCGCGGTCGCAGGCTGCCGATGCGATCGTATACGGACACAGATTCCCTCAAATAGGCATAACTTTTCGCTCGGTTATCGGAATCGCGTATAAGACCCCAATTCGGAATCGGCACTCAGAGGCGCTCGACGCCCCCTTATTGCCTTAGGCCATAAGACATCGTTTGAGGGTCGAAAAACTTTCGTTTTGCACTCCGAGATTGTGATTCTAGCCTACGATCTCCCATATTCCAAGGTTTTTTGGCAGTAGCGACTCCCTCGAATACGCGAATCACTGACGGAGCCCACACGCGGAGCCGCCCAGTCACAGCGATCGGAAGTCGTGTTCAACTCAACGCGAGATCTCCTCCCCAGGTTGTGGATATGGGTGCCCGAACATCGCCGATATAGTCACCCCCTCCGGTTTATTCCCACCCCTTGATCGAAAGAATTGGGCATAACTTTCCGCACGGGCATCAGAATCGCTTATGTGACCACAATTCAGAATCGGCACTCCAAGATGGTCGACAAGACGCTGGTTTCGCGGAATTCCGTTCCGGGGCCAAAATTCCCCCCGGAGCGTGTGTACTAGTACACCGACTGCCGTACCTACGGTCGGACGCGGATATTTATTCGCCCGGGGGTCGGAACCGCCCGCGAGGTCCCAATTCAGAATCGGCACTTCGACCCGGTCGGTAAATGGTCGCATTCGGAGATTTCCGGTCCGGCGCCTAAATTCCTGTCCGGAAACGCGGTCGCAGGCTGCCGATGCGATCGCATACGGACACCGCTTCGCTCAAACAGGCATAACTTTTCGCTCGGTTATCGGAATTGCTTATAAGACCCCAATTCGGAATCGGCACTCAGAGGCGCTCGACGTCTCCTTATTGCCTCAGCCATAATACGTCGTTTCAGGGTCGAAAAACCTTCGTTTCGCACTTCGAAATTGCGATTCTAGCCGACGATCTCCCCTATTCCAAGATTTTTTGGCAGTAGCGACCCCCTCGATTACGCGATTCGCTGGCAGAGCCACACGCGGAGCCGCCTAGTGACAGCGATCGGAAGTCGTGTTCAACTCGACGCGAGATCTCCTCCCCAGGTCGTGGATATGGGTGCCCGATCAACGCTGATATAGTCACCCCCTCCAGTTTATTCCCACCCCTTCAGCGAAAAAATTGGGCATAACTTTCCGCACCGACATCGGAATCGCTTATGTGACCACAATTCGGAATCGGCACTCCGAGACGGTCGACAAGGCGCTGGTTTCGCGGAATTCCGATCCGGGGCCAAAATTCCCCCCGGAGCGTGTGTACTAGTACACTGACTATCGTTCCCTCCGATCGGACGCGGATATTTATTCGCCCGGGGTTTGGAACCGCCCGCGAGGTCCCAATTCAGAATTGGCACTTCGACCCGGTCGGTAAATTGTTGCATTCGGAGATTTCCGGTCTCGCGCCGAAATTCTGTCCGGAAGCGCGGTCGCAGGCTGCCGATGCGATCGTATACGGACACAGATTCCCTCAATAGGCATAACTTTTCGCTCGGTTATCGGAATCGCGTATAAGACCCCATTCGGAATCGGCACTCAGAGGCGCTCGACGCCCCCTTATTGCCTTAGGCCATAAGACATCGTTTGAGGGTCGAAAAACTTTCGTTTTGCACTCCGAGATTGTGATTCTAGCCTACGATCTCCCATATTCCAAGGTTTTTTGGCAGTAGCGACTCCCTCGAATACGCGAATCACTGACGGAGCCCACACGCGGAGCCGCCCAGTCACAGCGATCGGAAGTCGTGTTCAACTCAACGCGAGATCTCCTCCCCAGGTTGTGGATATGGGTGCCCGAACATCGCCGATATAGTCACCCCCTCCGGTTTATTCCCCCCCTTGATCGAAAGAATTGGGCATAACTTTCCGCACGGGCATCAGAATCGCTTATGTGACCACAATTCAGAATCGGCACTCCAAGATGGTCGACAAGACGCTGGTTTCGCGGAATTCCGTTCCGGGGCCAAAATTCCCCCCGGAGCGTGTGTACTAGTACACCGACTGCCGTACCTACCGGTCGGACGCGGATATTTATTCGCCCGGGGGTCGGAACCGCCCGCGAGGCCCCAATTCAGAATCGGCACTTCGACCCGGTAGGTAAATGGTCACATTCGGAGATTTCCGGTCCGGCGCCCAAATTCCTCTTCGGAAGCGCGGTCGCAGGCTGCCGATGCGATCACATACGGACACCGCTTCGCTCAAACATGCATAACGTTTCGCTCGGTTATCGGAATTGCTTATAAGACCCAAATTCGGAATCGGCACTCAGAGGCGCTCGATGTCCCCTTATTGCCTCAAGCCATAAGACGTCGTTTCGGGGTCGAAAAACCTTCATTTCGCACTCCGAAATTGCGATTCTAGCCGACGATCCCCCCTATTCCAAGGTTTTTTGGCAGTAGCGACTCCCTCGATTACGCGATTCGCTGAAGGAGCCCACACGCGGAGCCGCCCAGTCACAGAGATCGGATGTTGTGTTCAACTCGAAGCGAGATCTCCTCCCCAGGTCGTGGATATGGGTGCCCGAACATCGCCGATATAGTCACCCCCTCGGTTTATTCCCACCCCTTAAGCGAAAGAATTGAGCATAACTTTCCGCTCGGGCATCGGAATCGCTTATGTGACCGCAATTCGGAATCGGCACTCCGAGACGGTCGACAAGGCGCTGGTTTCGCGGAATTCCGTTCCGGGGCCAAAATTCCCCCCGGGGTGTGTGTACTAGTACACCGACTGCCGTACCCTCCGGTCGGACGCAGATATTTATTCGCCCGGGGGTCGGAACCGCCCGCGAGGCCCCAATTCAGAATCGGCACTTCGACCGGTAGGTAAATGGTCACATTCGGAGATTTCCGGTCCGGCGCCCAAATTCCTCTTCGGAAGCGCGGTCGCAGGCTGCCGATGCGATCACATACGGACACCGCTTCGCTCAAACATGCATAACGTTTCGCTCGGTTATCGGATTGCTTATAAGACCCAAATTCGGAATCGGCACTCAGAGGCGCTCGATGTCCCCTTATTGCCTCAAGCCATAAGACGTCGTTTCGGGGTCGAAAAACCTTCATTTCGCACTCCGAAATTGCGATTCTAGCCGACGATCCCCCCTATTCCAAGGTTTTTTGGCAGTAGCGACTCCCTCGATTACGCGATTCGCTGAGGAGCCCACACGCGGAGCCGCCCAGTCACAGAGATCGGATGTTGTGTTCAACTCGAAGCGAGATCTCCTCCCCAGGTCGTGGATATGGGTGCCCGAACATCGCCGATATAGTCACCCCCTCCGGTTTATTCCCACCCCTTAAGCGAAAGAATTGAGCATAACTTTCCGCTCGGGCATCGGAATCGCTTATGTGACCGCAATTCGGAATCGGCACTCCGAGACGGTCGACAAGGCGCTGGTTTCGCGGAATTCCGTTCCGGGGCCAAAATTCCCCCCGGGGTGTGTGTACTAGTACACCGACTGCCGTACCCTCCGGTCGGACGCAGATATTTATTCGCCCGGGGGTCAGAACCGCCCGCGAGGCCCCAATTCAGAATCGGCACTTCGACCCGGTCGGTAAATGGTCGCATTCGGAGATTTCCGGTTCGGCGCCCAAATTCCTCTCCGGAAGCGCGGTCGTAGGCTTCCGATGCAATCGCATACGAACACCGCTTCGCTCAAACAGGCATAACTTTTCGCTCGGTTATCGGAATCGCTTATAAGACCCCAATTCAGAATCGGCACTCAGAGGCGCTCGACGCCCCTTTATTGCCTCAAGCCAAAAGACGTCGTTTCGGAGTCGAAAAATCTTTGTTTCGCACTCCGAAATTGCGATTCTAGCCGACGATCTCCCCTATTCCAAGGTTTTTTGGCAGTAGCGACTCCCTTGATTACGCGATTCGCTGACGGAGCCCACAAGCGGAGCCGCCTAGTCACAGCGATTGGAAGACGTGTTCAACTCGACGTGAGATCTCCTCCCTAGGTCGTGGATATGGGAGCCCGAACATCGCCGATATAGTCACCCCCTCCGGTTTATTACCACCCCTTCAGCGAAAGAATTGGGCATAACTTTCCGCACGGGCATCGGAATCGCTTATGTGACCACAATTCGGAATCGGCACTCCGAGAGGGTCGACAAGGCGCTGGTTTCGCGAAATTCCGTTCTGGGGCCAAAATGCCCCCCGGAGCATGTGTACTAGTACATCGACTACCGTACCCTTCGGTCGGACGCGAATATTTATTCGCCCGGGGGTCGGAACCGCCCGCGAGGTCCCAATTCAGAATCGGCACTTCGACCCGGTCGATAAATGGTCGCATTCGGAGATTTTCGGTCCGGCGCCCAAATTCCTGTCCGGAAGCGTGGTCGCAGGCTGCCGATGCGATCGCATACGGACACCGCTTCGCTCAAACATGCATAACTTTTCGCTCGGTTATCGGAATCGCTTATAAGACCCCAATTCGGAATCGGCACTCAGAGGCGCTCGATGCCCCCTTATTGCCTTAGGCCATAAGATGTCGTTTCGGGGTTGAAAAACATTTCGCACCCCGAAATTGCGATTCTAGCCGACAATCTCCCCTATTCAAAGGTTTTTTGGCAGTAGCGACTCCCTCGAATACGCGATTCGCTGACGGAGCCCACACGCGGAGCCGCCCATTTACAGCGATCGGAAGTCGTGTTCAACTCGATGCGAGATCTCCTCCCCATGTCGTGGATATGGGTGCCCGAACATCACCGATATAGTCACCCCCTCCGGTTTATTCCCACCCCTTCAGCGAAAGAATTGGGCATAACTTTCCGCACGGGCATCGGAATCGCTTATGTGACCACAATTCGGAATCGGCACTCCGAGACGGTCGACAAGGCACTGGTTTCGCGGAATTCCGTTCCGGGGCCAAAATTCTCCCCGGAGCGTGTGTACTAGTACACCGATTGCCGTACCCTCCGGTCGGACGCGGATATTTATTCGCCCGGGGCTCAGAACCGCCCGCGAGGCCCCAATTCAGAATCGGCACTTCGACTCGGTCGGTAAATGGTCGCATTCGGAGATTTCCGGTCCGGCGCCGAAATTCCTGTCCGAAAGCGCGGTCGCAGGCTGCCGATGCGATCGCATACGGACACCGCTTCGCTCAAATAGGCATAACTTTTCGCTCGGTTATCGGAATCGATTATAAGACCCAAATTCGGAATCGGCACTCAGAGGCGCTCGACATTCCATTATAGCCCCAGGCCATAAGACGTCGTTTCGGGGTCGAAAAACCTTCGTTTCGCACTCCGAAATTACGATTCTAGCCGACGATCTCCCCTATTCAAAGGTTTTTTGGCAGTAGCGACTCCCTCGAATACGCGATTCGCTGAAGGAGCCCACACGCGGAGCCGCCCAGTCAAAGCGATCGGAAGTCGTGTTCAACTCGACGCGAGATCTGCTCCCCATGTCGTGGATATGGGTGCCCGAACATCGCCGATATAGTCACCTCCTCCAGTTTATTCTCACCCTTCAGCAAAAGAATTTGGCATAACTTTCCGCCCGGGCATCGGAATCGCTTATGTGACCACAATTCGGAATCGGCACTCCGAGACGGTCGACAAGGCGCTGGTTTCGCGGAATTTCGTTCCGGAACCAAAATTCACCCCGGAGCATGTGTACTAGTACACCGACTATCGTACCCTCCGGTCGGACGTCGATATTTATTCGCCCGGGGGTCGGAACCGCCCGCGAGGTCCCAATTCAGAATCGGCACTTCGACTCGGTCGGTAAATGGTCGCATTCGGAGATTTCCGGTCCGGCGCCAAAATTCCTCTCCGTAAGCGCGGTCGCAGGCTGCCGATGCGATCGCATACGGACACCGCTTCGCTCAAATAGGCATAACTTTTCGCTCGGTTATCGGAATCACTTATAAGACCCCAATTCGGAATCGGCACTCAGAGGCGCTCGACGCCTCATAATTGCCTCAGGCCATAAGACGTCGTTTCGGGGTCGAAAGACCTTGATTTCGCATTCCGAAATTATGATTCTAGCCGACGATCTCCCCTATTCCAAGGTTGTTTGGCAGTAGCGACCCCCTCGATTACGCGATTCGCTGGCGAAGCCCACACGCGGAGCCGACCAGTCACAGCGATCGGAAGTCGTGTTCAACTCAACGCGAGATCTCCTCCCCAGGTCGTGGATATGGGTGCACGATCATCGCCGATATAGTCACCCCCTCCAGTTTATTCCCACCCCTTCAGCGAAAGAATTGGGCATAACTTTTCGCACCGGCATCGGAATCGCTTATGTGACCACAATTCGGAATCGGCACTCCGAGACGGTCGACAAGGCGCTGGTTTCGCGGAATTCCGTTCCGGGTCCAAAATCCCCCCCGGAGCGTGTGTACTAGTACACCGACTATCGTACCCTCCGGTCGGACGCGAATATTTATTCGCCCGGGGGTTGGAACCGCCCGCGAGGTTCCAATTCAGAATCGGCACTTCGACCTGGTCGGTAAATGATCGCATTCGGAGATTTCCGGTCCGGCGCCGAAATTCATGTCTAGAAGCGCGTTCGCAAGGTGCCGATGAGATCGCATACGAACACCGCTTCGCTCAAACATGCATAACTTTTCGCTCGGTTATCGGAATCGCTTATAAGACCCCAATTCGGAATCGGCACTCTGAGGCGCTCGACGTGCCCTTATTGGCTCTGGCCATAAGACATCATTTCAGGTTCGAAAAACCTTCGTTTCGCACTCCGAAATTATGATTCTAGCCGACGATCTCCCCTATTCCAAGGTTTTTTGGCAGTAGCGACTCCCTCGATTACCCGATTCGCTGACGGTGCCCACACGCGGAGCCGCCCAGTCACAGCGATCAAAAATCATGTTCAACTCGACGCGAGATCTCCTCCCCAGGTCGTGGATACGGGTGCCTGAACATCGCCGATATAGTCACCCCCTCCGGTTTATTCCCACCCCTTTAGCGAAAGAATTGGGCATAACTTTCCGCACGGGCATCGGAATCGCTTATGTGACCACAATTCAGAATCGGCACTCCGAGACGGTCGACAAGGCCCTGGTTTCACGGAATTCCGTTCCGGGGCCAAAATTCCCCCTGGAGCTTGTGTTCTAGAACACCGACTGCCGTACCCTCCGGTCGGACGCGGATAGTTATTCGCCCGGGGGTCGAAACCGCCCACGAGGCCCCAATTCAGAATCGACACTTCGACCCGGTCGGTAAATGGTCGCATTCGGAGATTTCCGGTCCGGCGCCCAAATTCCTCTCCGTTAGCGCAGTCGCAGGCTGCCGATACGACCGCATACGGACATCGCTTCACTCAAACAGGCATAACTTTTCGCTCGGTTATCGGAATCGCCTATAAGACCCCAATTTGGAATCGACACTCAGAGGCGCTCGACACCCCTTATCGCCTCAAGCCATAAGACGTCGTTTCGGGGTCAAAAAACCTTCGTTTTGCACTCCAAAATTGTGATTCTAGACGACGATCTCCCCTATTCCAAGGTTTTTTGGCAGTAGCGACTCCCTCGATTACGCGATTCGCTGATGGAGCCCACACGCGGAGCCGCCCAGTCACAGCGATTGGAAGTCGTGTTCAACTCGACGCGAGATCTCCTCTCCAGGTCATGGATATGAGTGCTCGAACATCGCCGATATAGTCACCCCCTCCGGTTTATTCCCACCCCTTCAGCGAAAGAATTGGGCATAACTTACCGCACGGGTATCGGAATTGCTTATGTGACCACAATTTGGAATCGGCACTCCGAGACGGTCAACAAGGCGCTGGTTTCACGGAATTCCGTTCCGGGGCCAAAATTCCCATCGTAGCGTGTGTAATAGTACAACGACTGCCGTACCCTCCGGTCGGACGCGGATATTTATTCACCCGGGGGTCGGAACTGGCCACGAGGCCCCAATTCAGAATCGGCACTTCGACCCGGTCGGTAAATGGTCGCATTCGGAGATTTCCGGTCCGGCGCCCAAATTCCTCTCCGGAAGCGCGGTCGCAGGCTGCCGTTGCGATCGTATATGGACGCCGCTTCGCTCAAACAGGTATAACTTTTCGCTCGGTTATCGGAATCGCTTATAAGACCCCAATTCGGAATCGGCACTTAGAGGCGCTCGATGCCCCCTTATTGCCTTAGGCCATAAGACGTCGTTTTGGGGTTGAAAAACCTTCGTTTCGCACTCTGAATTTGTGATTCTAGCCGACGATCTCCCCTATTCAAAGGTTTTTTGGCAGTAGCGACCCCCTCGATTACGCAATTCGCTAGCGGAGCCCACACGCGGATCCGCCCAGTCACAGCGATCGGAATTCGTGTTCAACTCGATGCGAGATCTCCTCCCTAGGTCGTGGATATGGGTGCCCGAACATCGTCGATATAGTCACCCCCTCCGGTTTATTCCCACCCCTTCAGCGAAAGAATTGGCATAACTTTCCACACGGGCGTCGGAATCGCTTATGTGACCACAATTCGGAATCGGCACTCCGAGACGGTCGACAAGGCGCTGGTTTCGCGGAATTCCGTTCCGGGGCCAAAGTTCCCACCGGAGCGTGTGTACTAGTACACCGAATGTCGTACCCTCCGTTCGGACGCGAATATTTATTCGTCCGGAAGTCGGAACCGCCCGCGAGGCCACAATTCAGAATCGGCACTTCGACCCGGTCGATAAATGGTCGCATTCGGAGATTTCCGGTCCGGCGCCCAAATTCATGTCTAGAAGCGCGTTCGCAAGGTGCCGATGAGATCGCATACGAACACCGCTTCGCTCAAACAGGCATAACTTTTCGCTCGGTTATCGGAATCGCTTATAAGACCGCAATTCGGAATCGGCACTCAGAGGCGCTCGAAAACCCATTATTGCCTCAGGCCATAAGACGTCATTTCGGGGTCGAAAAACTTCGTTTCACACTCTGAAAATGCGATTCTAGCCGACGATCTCCCCTATTCCAAGGTTTTTTGGCAGTAGCGACTCCCTCGATTACGCGATTCGCTGACGGTGCCCACACGCGGAGCCGCCCAGTCACAATGATCGGAAGTCATGTTCAACTCGACGCGAGATCTCCTCCCCAGGTCGTGGATATGGGTGCCCGAACATCGCCGATATAGTCACCCCCTCCAGTTTATTCCCACCCCTTCGGCGAAAGAATTGGGCATAACTTTCCGCACGGGTATCGGAATTGCTTACGTGACCACAATTCGGAATCGACACTCCGAGACGGTCGACAAGGCGCTGGTTTCGCGGAATTCCGTTTCGGGAACAAAATTCCCATCGGAGCGTGTGTACTAGTACACCGACTGCCGTACCCTCCGGTCGGACGTGGATATTTATTCGCCCGGGGGTCGGAACCGCCCACGAGGACGCAATTCAGAATCGGCACTTCGACTCGGTCGGTAAATGGTCGCATTCGGAGATTTCCGGTCCGGCGCCCAAATTCCTCTCCGGAAGCGCGGTCGCAGGCTGCCGATGCGATCGCATACGGACACCGCTTCGCTCAAACAGGCGTAACTTATCGCTCGGTTTTCGGAATCGCTTATAAGACACCAATTCGGAATCGGCACTTAGAGGCGCTCGACGCCCCCTTATTGCCTTTGGCCGTAAGACGTCGTTTCGGGGTCGAAAAACCTTCGTTTCGCATTCTGAATTTGTGATTCTAGCCGACGATCTCCCCTATTCAAAGGTTTTTTGGCAGTAGCGACCCCCTCGATTACAAGATTCGCTGTCGAAGCCCACACGCGGAGCCGCCCAGTCACAGCGATCGTAAGTTGTGTTCAACTCGACGCGAGATCTCCTCCCCAGGTCGTGGATATGGGTGCCCGAACATCGTCGATATAGTCACCCCCTCCGGTTTATTCCCACCCCTTCAGCGAAAGAATAGGGCACAAATTTACGCACGGGCATCGGAATCGCTTATGTGACCACAATTCGGAATCGGCGCTGGTTTCGCGGAATTCCTTTCCGGGGCCAAAATTCCCCCCGGAGCGTGTGTACTAGTACACCGAATGCCGTACCCTCCGTTCGGACGCGGATATTTATTTGCCTGGGGGTCGGAATCGCCCGCGAGGCCACAATTCATAATCGGCACTTCGACCTGGTCGGTAAATGGTCGCATTCGGAGATTTCCGGTCTGGCGCCCAAATTCATGTCCGTAAGCGCGGTCGCAGGATGCCGATGAGATCGCATACGGCACTCAGAGGCGCTCGAAGATCCATTATTACCTCAGGCCATCAGACGTCGTTTTGGGATCGAAAAACCTTCATTTCGCACTCCGAAATTGCGATTCTACCCGACGATTTCCCTTATTCCATGGTTTTTTGGCAGTAGCGACTCCCTCGATTACGCGATTCGCTAACGGTGCCCACACGCGGAGCCGCCCAGTCACAGCGATCGGAAGTCGTGTTCAACTTGACGCGAGATCTCCTCCCCAGGTCGTGGATATGGGTGCCCGAACATCGCCGATATAGTCACCCCCTCCGGTTTATTCCCACCCCTTCAGCGAAAGAATTGGGCATAACTTTCCGCACGGGCATCGGAATTGCTTATGTGACCACAATTCGGAATCGGCACTCCAAGACGGTCGACAAGGCGCTGGTTTCGTGGAATTCCGTTATGGGGCCGAAATTCCCCACGGAGCGTGTGTACTAGTACACCGACTGCCGTACCCTCCGGTCGGACGCGGATATTTATTCGCCCGGGGGTCGGAACCGCCCGCGAGGACCCAATTCAGAATCGGCACTTCGACCCGGTAGCTAATTGGTCGCATTCGGAGATTTTCGGTCCGGCGCCAAAATTCCTCTCTGGAAGCGAGGACGCAGGCTGCCGATGCAATCGCATACGGACACCGCTTCGCTCAAACAGGCATAACTTTTCGCTCGGTTATCGGAATCGCTTATAAGACCCCAATTCGGAATCGGCACTCAGAGGCGCCCGACAACCCCTTATTGTCTCAAGCCATAAGACGTCGTTTTGGGGTCGAAAAACCTTCATTTCGCACTCCAAAATTGCGATTCTAGCCGACGATCTCCCCTATTCCAAGGTTTTTTGGCAGTAGCGACTCCCTCGATTACGCGATTCGCTGGCGGAGCCCACACGCGGAGCCGCCCAGTCACAGCGATCGGAAGTCATGTTCAACTTGACGCGAGATCTCCTCCCCAGGTCGTAGATATGGATGCCCGAACATCGCCGATATAGTCACCACTCCGGTTTATTCCCATCCCTTCATCGAAAGAATTGGGCATAACTTTCCGCACGGGCATCGGAATCGCTTATGTGACCACAATTCGGAATCGGCACTCCGACACGGTCGACAAGGTGCTGGTTTCGCGGAATTCCGTTCCGGGGCCAAAATTTACCCCAGAGCGTGTGTACTAGTACACCGACTGTCGTACCCTCCGTTCGGACGCGAATATTTATTCGCCCGGGGGTCGGAACCGCTCGCGAGGCCCCAATTCAGAATCGGAACTTCGACCCGGTCGGTAAATGGTCGCATTTTGAGATTTCCGGTCCGGCTCCCAAATTCATGTCCGGAAGCGCGGTCGCAGGCTGCCGATGCGATCGCATACGATCACCGCTTCGCTAAAACAGGCATAAGTTTTTGCTCGGTTATCGGAATCGCTTATAAGACCCCAATTCAGAATCGGCCCTCAAAGGCGCTCGACGCCCCCTTATTGCCTTAGGCCATAAGACGTCGTTTCGGGGTCGAAAAACCTTCGTTTCGCACTCCAAAATTGCGATTCTAGCCGACGATCTCCCCTCTTCCAAGGTTTTTTGGCTGTAGCGACTCCCTCGATTACGCGATTCGCTGACGGTGCCCACACGCGGAGCCGCCCGGTCACAGCGATCGGAAGTCGTGTTCAAGACGACGCGAGATCTCCTCCCTAGGTCGTGGATATGGGTGCCCGAACTTCGCCGATATAGTCACCCCCTCAGGTTTATTCCCACCCCTTCAGCGAAAGAATTGGGCATAACTTTCCGCACGGGCATCGGAATCGCTTATGTTACCACAATTCGGAATCGGCACTCCGAGACGGTCGACAAGGCGCTGGTTTCTCGGAATTCCGTTCCGGGGTCAAAATTCCCCCCCGGAGCGTGTGTGCTAGTACACCGAATACCGTACCCTCCGTTCGGACGCGGATATTTATTCGCAGCGGGGGGAACCGCCCGCGAGACACAATTCAGAATCAGCACTTCGACCCGTTCGATAATGGTCGCATTCGAGATTTCCGGTCGGTGCCCAATTCATGTCCGGAAGCGCGGTCGCAGGCTGCGGATGCGATCGCATACGGACACCGCTTCGCTCAAACAGGCATAACTTTTCGCTCGGTTATCAGAATCGCTTATAAGACCCCAATTCGGAATCGGCACTCAGAGGCGCTCGACGCCTCCTTATTGCGTTAGGCCATAAGACGTCGTTTCGAGGTCGAAAAACCTTCGTTTCGCACTCTGAATTTGTGATTCTAGCCGACAATCTCCCCTATTTCAAGGTTTTTTGGCAGTAGCAACCCCCTCGATTACGCGATTCGCTGCCGGAGCCCACATGCGGAGCCGCCCAGTCACAGCGATCGGAAGTCGTGTTCAACTCGACGCAAGATCTCCTCCCCAGGTCGTGGATACGGGTGTCCGAACATCGTCGATATAGTCACCCCCTCCGGTTTATTCCCACCCCTTCAGCGAAAGAATAGGGCATAACTTTCCGCACGAGCATCGGAATCGCTTATGTGACCACAATTCGGAATCGGCACTCCGAGACGGTCGACAAGGCGCTGGTTTCTCGAAATTCCGTTCTGGGGTCAAAATTCCCCCAGGAGTGTGTGTACTAGTACACCGAATGCCGTACCCTCCGTTCGGACGCGGATATTTATTCGGCAGTGGGTCCGAACCGCCCGCGAGGACACAATTCAGAATCGGCACTTCGACCCGTTCGATAAATGGTCGCATTCGGAGATTTCCGGTCCGGCGCCCAAATTCATGTCCGGAAGAGCGGTCGCAGGCTGCCGACGAGATCGCATACGGACACCGCGTCGCTCAAACAGGCATAAGTTTTCGCTCGTTTATCGGAATCGCTTATAAGACCCCAATTCGGAATCGGCACTCAGAGGCGCTCGAAGACCCCTTATTGCCTCAGGCCATATGATGTCGTTTTGGGGTCGAAAAACCTTTGTTTCACACTCTGAAATTGTGATTCTAGCCGACGATCTCCCATATTTCAAGGTTTTTTGGCAGTAGCGACCCCTCGATTACGCGATTCGCTACCGGAGCCCACACGAGGAGCCGCCCAGTCACAGCGATCGGAAGTCGTGTTCAACTCGATGCGATATCTCCTCCCCAGGTCGTGGATATGGGTGCCCAAACATTGCCGATATGGTCACCCCCTCCGGTTTATTCCCACCCCTTCAGCGAAAGAATTGGGCATAACATTCCGCACGGGTATCGGAATTGCTTATGTGACCACAACTCGGAATCGGCACTCCGAGACGGTCGACAAGGCGCTGGTTTCGCGGAATTCCTTTTCGGGGACAAAATTCCCATCGGAGCGTGTGTACTAGTACACCGACTGCCGTTCCCTCCGGTCGGACACGGATATTTATTCGCCCGGGGGTCGGAACCGCCCACGAGGACACAATTCAGAATCGGCACTTCGACCCGGTCGGTAAATGGTCGCATTCGGAGATTTCATGTCCGGCGCCCAAATTCCTCTCCGGAAGCGCGGTCGCAGGCTGCCGATGCGATCGCATACGGACCCCGCTTCGCTCAAACAGGCATAACTTTTCGCTCGGTTATCGGAATCGTTATAAGACCCCAATTCGGAATCGGCACTCAGAGGCGCTCGACGCCCCCTTATTGCCTTAGGCCATAAGACGTCATTTCAGGGTCGAAAAACCTTTGTTTCGCACTCTGAATATGTGATTCTAGCCGACGATCTCCCCTATTCCAAGGATTTTTGGCAGTAGCCACCCCCTCGATTACGTGATTCACTGACGGTGCCCACACGCGGAGCCGCCCAGTCACAGCGATCGGAAGTCGTGTTCAACTCGACGCGAGATCTCTCCCCAGGTAGTGGATATGGGTGCCCGAACATCGCCGATATAGTCACCCCTCCGTTTATTCCCACCCCTTCAGCGAAAGAATGGGCATAACATTCCGCACGGGTATCGGAATTGCTTATGTGACCACAATTCGGAATCGGCACTCCGAGACGGACGACAAGGCACTGGTTTCCGCGATTTCCATACCGGGGCAAAAATCCCCCCCGGAGCGTGTGTACTAGTACACCGAATGCCGTACCCTCCGGTCGGACGCGGATATTTATTCGCCCGGGGGTCGGAACTCCCCGCGGGGATCCAATTCAGAATCGACACTTCGACCCGGTCGGTAAATGGTCGCATTCGGAGATTTCCGGTCTGGCGCCCAAATTCCTCTCCTGAAGCGCGGTCGCAGGCTGCCGATGCGATCGCATACGGACACCGCTTCGCTCAAACATGCATAAGTTTTCGCTCGATTATCGGAATCACTTATAAGACCCCAATTCGGAATCGGCACTCAGAGGCGCTCGACACCCGTTATTGCGATTCTAGCTGACGATCTCCCCTATTCCATGGTTTTTTGGCAGTAGCGACTCCCTCGATTACGCGATTCGCTGACGGTGCCCACACGCGGAGCCGCCCAGTCACAGCGATCGGAAGTCGTGTTCAACTCGACGCGAGATCTTTTCCCCAGGTCGTGGATATGGGTGCCCGAACATCACCGATATAGTCACCCCCTCCGGTTTATTCGCACCCCTTCAGCGAAAAAATTGGGCATAACTTTCCGCACGGGCATTGGAATTGCTTATGTGACCACAATTCAGAATCGGCACTCCGAGACGGTCGACAAGGCGCTGGTTTCGCAGAATTTCGTTCCGGGGCCAAAATTCCCTCGGAGCGTGTGTACTAGTACACCGACTGCCGTACCCTCCGGTCGGACGAGGATATTTATTCGCCCGGGGGTCGGAACCGCCCGCGAGGCACCAATTCAGAATCGGCACTTCGACCCGGTCGGTAAATGGTCACATTCGGAGATTTCCGGTCCGGCGCCCAAATTCCTGTCCGGAAGCGCGGTCGCAGGCTGCCGATGCAATCGCATACGGACACCGCTTCACTCAGACAGGCATAACTTTTCGCACGGTTATCGGAATCCCTTATAAAACCCCAATTCGGAATTGGCACTCAGAGGCGCCCGACGGCCCCTTATTGCGTCAGGCCATAACACGTCGTTTTGCGGTCGAAAAACCTTCATTTCGCACTCCAAAATTGCGATTCTAGCCGACGATCTCGCCTATTCCAAGGTTTTTTGGCAGTAGCGACTCCCTCGATTACGCGATTCGCTGACGGAGCCCATACGCGGAGCCGCCCTGTCACAGCGATCGGAAGTCGTGTTCAACTCGACGCGAGATCTCCTCCCTAAGTCATGGATATGGGTGCCCGAACATCCCCGATATAGTCACCCCCTCCGGTTTATTCTCACCCCTTCAGCGAAAGAATTGGGCATAACTTTCTGCACGGGCATCGGAATCACTTATGTGACCACAATTCGGAATCGGCACTCCGAGACGGTCGACAAGGCGCTGGTTTCGCGGAATTCTGTTCCGGGGCCAAAATTCCCCCGGAGCGTGTGTACTAGTACACCGACTACAGTACCCTCCGTTCGGACGCGAATATTTATTCGCCCGGGGGTTGGAACCGCCCGCGAGGCCCCAAGTCAGAATCGGCACTTCGACCCGATCGGTAAATTGTCGCATTCGGAGATTTCCGGTACGGCGCCCAAATTCAGGTCCGGAAGTGCGGTCGCAGGCCGCCGATGCGATCGCATACGGACACCGCTTCGCTAAATCTGGCATAACTTTTCGCTCGGTTATCGGAATCGCTTATAAGACCCCAATTCGGAATCGGCACTCAGAGGCGCTCGACGCCCCCTTATTGCCTTAGGCCATAAGAAGTCGTTTCGGGGTCGAAAAACCTTCGTTTCGCACTCCGACAATGCGATTCTAGCCGACGATCTCCCATATTCCAAGGTTTTTTGGCAGTAGCGACTCCCTCGATCCCACACACGGAGCCGCCCAGTCACAACGATCAGAAGACGTGTTCAACTCGACGCGAGATCTCCTCCCCAGGTCGTGGATATGGGTGCCCGAACATCGCCGATATAGTCACCCCCACCGGTTTATTCCTACCCCTTCAGCGAAAGAATTGGGCATAACTTTCCGCACGGGCATCAGAATCGCTTATGTGACCACAATTCGAAATCGGAACTCCGAGACGGTCGACATGGCGCTGGTTTCGCGGAATTCCATTCCGGGGCCAAAATTCCCCCGGAGCGTGTGTACTAGTACACCAACTGCCGTACCCTCCGGTCGGACGCGGATATTTATTCGCTCGGGGGTCGGAACCGCCCGCGAGGCCCCAATTCAGAATCGGCACTTCGACCCGGTCGGTAAATGGTCGCATTCGGAGATTTCCGGTCCGGCGCCCAAATTCATGTCCGGAAGCGCAGTCGCAGGCTGCCGATGCGATCGTATACGGACACTGCTTCGCTCAAAGAGGCATATCTTTTCGCTCGGTTATCGGAATCGCTTATAAGACCCCAATTCAGAATCGGCACTCAGAGGCGCTCGACGTCCCTTTATTGCCTCAGGCCATAAGACGTCGTTTCGCGGTCGAAAAACCTTCGTTTCGCACTCTGAAATTTCGATTCTAGCCGACGATCTCTCCTATTCCAAGATTTTTTGGCAGTAGCGACTCCCTCGATTACGCGATTCGCTGGCGGAGCCCACATGCGGAGCCGCCCAGTCTCACCGATCGGAAATCATTTTCGACTCGACGCGAGATCTCCTCCCCAGGTTGTAGATATGGGTGCCCGAACATCGCCGATATAGTCACCCCCTCTGGTTTATTCCCACCCCATCAGGGAAAGAATTGGACATAACTTTCCGCACGGGCATCGGAATCGCTTCTGTGACCACAATTCAGAATCGGCACTCCTAGACGGTCGACAAGCGCTAGTTTCGCGGAATTCCGTTTCGGGGCCAAAATTCCCCTCGGAGCATGTGTACTAGTACACCGACTGCCGTACCCTCCGGTCGGACGCGGATATTTATTCACCCGAGTGTCGGAACCGCCCGCGAGGCCCCAATTCAGAATCGGCACTTCGACCCGGTCGGTAAATGGTCGCATTCGGAGATTTCCAGGCCGGCGCCCAAATTCCTCTCCGGAAGCACGGTCGCAGGCTGCCGATGCGATCGCATACGAAACCGCTTCGCTCAAACAGGCATAACTTTTCGCTCGGTTATCAGAATCACTTATAAGAGCCCAATTCGAAATCGGCACTCAGAGGCGCTTGACGTCCCCTTATTGCCTCAGACCATAAGACGTTGTTTAGTGGTTGAAAAACCTTCGTTTCGCACTCTGAAACTGCAATTCTAGCCGACGATCTCCCCATTCCAAGGTTTTTTGGCAGTAGCGACTCCCTCGATTACGCGATTCACAGACGAGCCCACACTCGAGCCGCCCAGTCACAAGCGATCGGAGTCGTGTTCAACTCGACGCGAGATCTCCTCCCCAGGTCGTGGATATGGGTGCCCGAACAACGCCGATATAGTCACCCCCTCCGATTTATTCCCACCCCTTCAGCGAAGAATTGGCATAACTTTCCGCATGGGCATCGAAATCGCTTATGTGACCACAATTCGGAATCGGCACTCCGAGATGGTCGACAAGACACTGGTTTCGCGGAATTCCGTTCCGGGGCAAAAATTCCCACCGGAGCGTGTGTACTAGTACACTGATTAGCGTACCCTCCGGTCGGACGAGGATATTTATTCGCCCGGGGGTCGGAACCTCGCGTGAGGCCCCAATTGAGAATCGGCACTTCGACCCGGTCGGTAAATGGTCGCATTCGGAGATTTCCGGTCCGGCGCCCAAATTCCTCTCCGGGAGTGCAGTCGCAGGCTGCCGATGCGATCGCATACGGACACCGCTTCGCTCAAACAAGCATATCTTTTCGCTCGGTTATCGGAATCGCTTATAATTCGGAATCGGTGCTCAAAGGCGCTCGACGCTTCCATATTGCCACAGGCCATAAGACGTCGTTTCGGGGTCAAAAAATCTTCATTTCGCACTCCGAAATTGCTATTCTAGCAGACGATCTCCCCTATTCCAAGGTTTTTTTGCAGTAGCAACTCCCTCGATTACGCGATTCGCTGGCGGAGCCCACACACGGAGCCGCCCAGTCACAGCGATCGGAAATCGTGTTCAACTCGACGCGAGATCTCCTCCCCAGGTCGTGGATATGGGTGCCCGAACATCGCCGATATAGTCACCCATTCCGATTTATTCCCAACCCTTCAGCGAAAGAATTGGGCATAACTTTCCGCACGAGTATCGGAATCGCTTATGTGACCACAATTCGGAATCGGCACTCCGAGACGGTCGACAAGGCGCTAGGTTCGCAAAATTGTGTTTCGGGGCAAAAATTACCCCCGGAGCGTGTGTACTAGTACACGGACTGTCGTACCCTCCGGTCGGACGCGGATATTTATTCGCCCGGTGGTCGGAACCGCCCGCGAGGCCCCAATTCAGAATCGGCCCTTCGACCCGGTCGGTAAATGGTCGCATTCGGAGATTTCCGGTCCGGCGCCCAAATTCCTCTCCAGGAGCGCGGTCGCAGGCTGCCGATGCGATCGCATACGGACACCGCTTCGCTCAAACAAGCATATCTTTTCGCTCGGTTATCGGAATCGCTTATAATTCGGAATCGGCGCTCAGAGGCGCTCGACGCTCCCATATTGCCACAGGCCATAAGAGGTCGTTTCGGGGTCAAAAAATCTTCGTTTCGCACTCCGAAATTGCTATTCTAGCAGACGATCTCCCATATTCCAAGGTTTTTTTGCAGTAGCAACTCCCTCGATTAAGCGATTCGCTGGCGGAGCCCACACACGGAGCCGCCCCGTCACAGTGATCGGAAATCGTGTTCAACTCGACGCGAGATCTCCTCCCCAGGTCGTGGATATGGGTGCCCGAACATCGCCGATATAATCACCCCCTCCGGTTTAATCCCACCCCTTCAGCGAAAGAATTGGGCATAACTTTCCGCACGTACGTCGGAATCGCTTATGTGACTACAATTCGGAATCGGCACTTCGAGACGGTCGACAGGGCGCTAGTTTCACGGAATTCCGTTCCGCGGCCAAAATTCCCTCAGAGGGTGTGTACTAGTACACCGATTGCCGTACCCTCCGGTCGGATGCGGATATTTATTCGCCCGGGGGTCGGAACCGCCAGCGAGGCCCCAAATCAGAATTGGCACTTCGTCCCGGTCGATAAATGGTCGCATTCGGAGATTTCCGGTCCGGCGCCCAAATTCCTCTCCGGGAGTGCAGTCGCAGGCTGCCGATGCGATCGTATACGGACACCGCATCCCTCAAACAGGCATAAATTTTCGCTTGGTTATTGGAATCGCTTATAAGACCCCAATTCGGAATCGGCACTCAGAGGCGCTCGACGCCTCCTTATTGCCTCATGCCATAAGACGTAGTTTCGGGGTCGAAAAACCTTCGTTTCGCACTCTGAAATTGCGATTCTAGCGGACGATCTCCCCTATTCCAAGGTTTTTTGGCAGTAGCGACTCCCTCGATTACGTGATTCGCTGGCGGAGCCCACACGCGGAGCCACCCAGTCACAGCGATCAGAAATCGTGTTCAACTCGACGCGAGATCTCCTCCCCAGGTCGTGGATATGGGTGCCCGAACATTGCCGATATAGTCACCCCCTCTGCTTTATTCCAACCTTCAGCGAAAGAATTGGGCATAACTTTCTGCACGGGCATCGGAATCGCTTATGTGACCACAATTCGGAATCGGTACTCCGAGACGGTCGACAAGGCGCTGGTTTCACGGAATTCGGTTCTGGGGCCAAAATTCCCCCCAGAGCGTGTGTACTAGTACACCGACTGACGTACACTCCGGTCGGACGCGGATATTTATTTGCTCGGGTGTCGGAACCACCCGCGAGGCCCCAATTCAGAATCGGCACTTCGACCCGGTCGGTAAATGGTCGCATTCGGAGATTTCCGGTCCGACGCCCAAATTCCTCTCCGGGAGCGCAGTCGCAGGCTGTCGATGCGATCGCATACGGACATCGCTTCGCCCAAACAGGCATAACTTTTCGCTCGGTTATCAGAATCGCTTATAAGACCCCAATTTGGAATCGGCACTTAGAGCCGCTCGATGCTCCCTTATTGCCTCAAGCCATAAGACGTCATTTCGGGGTCAAAAAACCTTCGTTTCGCACTCCGAAATTGCGATTCTAGCCGACGATCTCCCCTATTCCAAGGTTGTTTAGTAGTAGCGACTCCCTCGATTATGCGATTCGCTGGCGGAGCCCACACGCAGAGCCGCCCAGTCACAGCGATCGGAAGTCGTGTTCAACTCGACGCAAGATCTCCTCCCCAGGTCGTGGATATGGGTGCCCGAACATCGCCGATATAGTCACCCCCTCCGGTTTATTTCCACCCCTTCAGCGAAAGAATTGGGCATAACTTTCCGCACGGGCATCGGAGCCGCTTATGTGACCACAATTCGGAATCGGCACTCCGAGAGGGTTGACAAGGCACTGGTTTCTTGGAATTCCGATTCGGGGCCAAAATTCCCATTCGGAGCGTGTGTACTAGTACACCGACTGCCGTACCCTCTTGTCGGACGCAGATATTTATTCGCCCGGGGGTCGGAACCGCCCGCGAGGCCCCAATTCAGAATCGGCACTTCGACCCGGTCGGTAAATGGCCGCATTCGGAGATTTCCGATCCGGAGCCCAATTTCCTCTGCGGGAGCGCAGTCGCAGGCTGCTGATGCGATCGCATACGGACACCGCATCGCTCAAACATGCATAACTTTTCGCTCGGTTATCGAAATCGCTTATAAGACCCCAATTCGGAATCGGCACTCAGAGGCGCTCGACGCTCCCTTGTTTCCTCAGGCCATAAGACGTCATTTCGGGGTCGAAAAACCTTCGTTTCGCACTCTGAAATTGTGATTCTAGCCGACGATCTCCCCTATTCCAAGGTTTTTTAGCAGTAGCGACTCCCTCGATTATGCGATTCGTTGGCAGAGCCCACACGCGGAGCCGCCCAGTCACAGCGATCAGAAGTCGTGTTCAACTCGACGCGAGATCTCCTCCCCAGGTTTTGGATATGGGTGCCCAAACATCGCCGATATAGTCACCCCTCCGGTTTATTTCCACCCCTTCAGCGAAAGATTTGGGCATAACTATGCGCACGGGCATCGGCATCGCTTATGTGACCGCAATAAAGAATCGGCACTCCGAGACGGTCGACAAGGCGTTGGTTTCGCAGAATTCCGTTCCGGGGCCATAATTCCCCCCGGAGCGTGTGTACTATTACACCGACTGCCGTAGCATCCGGTCGGACGTGGATATTTATTCGCCCAGGGGTCGGAACCGCCCGCGAGGCCCCAATTCAGAATCGACACTTCGACCCGGTCGGTAAATGGTCGCATTCGGAGATTTCCGGTCTGGCGCGCAAATTCCTCTCCGGGAGCGCGGTCGCAGGCTGCCGATGCGATCGCATACGGACACCGCTTCGCTCAAACAGGCATAACTTTTCACTCGGTTATCGGAATCGCTTATAAGGCCCCAATTCGGAATCGGAAATCAGAGGCGCTCGACGCCCCCTAATTGCCTCAGGCCATAAGACGTCGTTTCGGGGTCGAAAAACCTTCGTTTCGCACTCCAAAATTGCGATTCTAACCGACGATCTCCCTTATTCCAAAGTTTTTTAGCAGTAGCGAGTCCCTCGATTACGCGATTCGCTGGCAGAGCCCACACGCGGAGCCTCCAAGTCACAGCTATCAAAAATCGTGTTCAACTTGATGCGAGATCTCCTCCCCAGGTCGTGGATATGGGTGCCCGAACATCGCCGATATAGTCACCCCCTCCAGTTTATTTCCACCCCTTCAGCGAAAGAATTGGGCATAACTTTCTGCACTGGCATCGGAATCGCTTATGCGACCACAATTCGGAATCGGCACTCTGAGATGGTCGACGAGGCACTGGTTTCACGGAATTCCGTTCCGGGGCCAAAATTCCCACTAGAGCGGGTGTACTAGTACACCGAGTGTCGTACCCTCCGGTCGGATGCGGATATTTATTCGCCCGGGGGTCGGAACCGCCCGTGAGGCCCCAATTCAGAATCGGCACTTCGACCCGGTCGATAAATGGTCGCATTCGGAGATTTCCGGTTTGGCGCCCAAATTCCTCTCCGGGAGCACGGTTGCAGGCTGCCGATGCGATCGCATACGGACACCGCTTCGCTCAAATAGGCATAACTTTTCGCTCGGTTATCGGAATCGCTTATAAGACCCCAATTCGGAATCGCCACTCAGAGGCGCTCGACGACATATTATTGACTCAGGCCATAAGATGTCGTTTCGGTGTCGAAAAACCTTCGTTTCGCACTCTGAATTTGCGATTCTAGATGACGATCTCTCCTATTCCATGGTTTTTTAGATGTAGAGACTCCCTCGTTACGCGATTCACTGGCAGAGCCCACACACGGAGCCGCCCAGTCACAGCGATCGGAAATCGGGTTCAACGCGACGCGAGATCTCCTCCCCAGGTCATGGATGTGGGTGCCCGAACATCGCCGATATAGTCACCCCCCCCCGGTTTATTCCCACCCCTTCAGCGAAAGAATTGGGCATAACTTTCCGCACGGGAATCATAATCGTTTATGTGATCACAATTCGAAATCGGCACTCTGAGACGGTCGACAAGGCGTTGGTTTCGCAGAATTCCTTTCTGGGGCCAAAATTCTCCCCAGAGCGTGTGTACTAGTACACCGACTGCCGTACTCTCCGGTCGGATGCGAATATTTATTCGCCCGGGGGTCGGAACCGCCCGCGAGGCCCCAATTCAGAATTGGCACTTCGACCCGGTCGGTAAATGGTCGCATTCGGAGATTTCTGGTCCGGCTCCCAAATTCCTGTCCGGGAGCGCGGTCGCAGGCTGCCGATGCGATCGCATACGGACACCGCTACGCTCAAACAGGCATATCTTTTCGCTCGGTTATTGGAATCGCTTATAAGAAACCAATTCGGAATAGGCACTCAGAGGCGCTCGACGTCCCTTTATTGCCTCAGGCCATAAGACGTCGTTTCGGGGTCGAAAAACCTTCGTTTCGCACTCCGAATTTGCGATTCTAGCCGACGATCTCCCCTATTCCAAGGTGTTTTAGCAGTAGCGACTCCCTCGATTATGCGATTCGCTGGCAGAGCCCACACGCGGAGCCTCCAAGTCACAGCGATCAGAAGTCGTGTTCAACTCGACGCGAGATCTCCTCCCCAGGTCGTGGATATGGGTGCCCGAACATCGCCGATATAGTCACCCCTTCCGGTTTATTTCCACCCCTTCAGCGAAAGAAATTGGCATAACTTTCCGCACGGGCATCGGAATCGCTTATGTGACCACAATTCGGAATCGGCACTCCGAGATGGTCGACGAGGCGCTGGTTTCACGGAATTCCGTTCCGGGGCCAAAATTCCCCCCGGAGCGTGTGTACTGTACACCGACTGCCGTACCCTCCGGTCGGATGCGGATATTTATTCGCCCGAGGGTCGGAACCGCCCACGAGTCCCCAATTCAGAATCGGCACTTCGACCCGGTCGTTAAATGGCCGCATTCGGAGATTTCCGGTTCGGCGCCCAAATTCCTCTCCGGGAGCGCGGTCGCAGGCTGCCGATGCGATCGCATACGTACACCGCTACGCTCAAACAGGCATATCTTTTCGCTCGGTTATCGGAATCGGCACTCAGAGGCGCTTGACGACGCTTTACTGCCTCAGGCCATATAACGTCGTTTCGGGGTCGAAAAACCTTCGTTTCGCACTCCGAAATTGCGATTCTAGCCAACGATCTCCCCTATTACAAGGTTTTTTAGCAGTAGCGGCTCCCTCGATTATGCGATTCGCTGGCAGAGCCCACACGCAGAGCCGCCCAGTCACAGCGATCGAAAGTCGTGTTCAACTCGACGCGAGATCTCCTCCCCAGGTCGTCGATATGGGTGCCCGAACATTGCCGATATAGTCACCCCCTCCGGTTTATTTCCTTCCCTTCAGCGAAAGAATTGGACATAACTTTCCGTACGGGCATCGGAATCGCTTATGTGACCACAATTCGAAATCGGCACTCCGAGACGGTCGACAAGGCGCTGGTTTCGCAGAATTCCGTTCTGGGGCCAAAATTCCCCCCGGAGCGTGTGTACTAGTACACCGACATTCGTACCATCCGATCGGACGCGGATATTTATTCGCCCGGGGGTCGGAACCGCCCGCGAGGCCCCAATTCAGAATCGTCACTTCTACCCGGTCGGTAAATGGTCACATTCGGAGATTTCCGGCCCGCCGCCCAAATTCCTCTCCGGGAATGCGGTCGCAGGCTACCGATGCGATCGCATACGAACACCGCTTCACTCAAACAGGCATAACTTTTCGCTCGATTATCGGAATCGCTTATAAGACCCCAATTCGGAATCGGCACTCAGAGGCACTCGACACCTCCTTTTCGCCTTAGGCCATAAGACGTCATTTCGGGGTCGAAAAACCTTCGTTTTGCACTATGAAATTGCGATTCTAGCCGACGATCTCCCCTATTCCAAGGTTTTTTGGCATTAGCGACTCCCTCGATTACGCGATTCGCTGGCGGAGCCCACAAACGGAGCCGCCCAGTCACAGCGATCGGAAATCGTGTTTAACTCGACGCGAGATCTCCTCCCCAGGTCGTGTATATGGGTGTCCGAACATCGCCGATATAGTCACCCTCTCCGGTTTATTCCCACCCCTTCAGCGAAAGAATTGGGCATAACTTTCCGCACGGACATCGGAATCGCTTATGTGGCCACAATTCGAAATCGGCACTCCGAGACGGTCGACAAGTCGCTGGTTTCGCAAAATTCCGTTCTGGGGAAAAAATACCCCACGAAGCGTGTGTACTAGTACACCGACTGCCGTACCCTCCGGTCGGACTCGGATATTTATTCACCCGGGGGTCGGAACCACCCGCGAGGCCCCAATTCAGAATTGGCACTTCGACCCGGTCGGTAAATGGTCGCATTCGGAGATTTCCGGTCCGCCGCCCAAATTCCTCTCCGGGAGCACGGTCGCAGGCTGCCGATGCGATCGCATACGGACACCGCTTCGCTCAAACATGCATATCTTTTCGCTCGGTTATCGGAATTGCTTATAAGACCCCAATTCGGAATCGGCACTGAGAGGCGCTCGACGCCCCTTTAAAGCCTTAGGCCATAAGACGTCGTTTCGGGGTCGAAAAACCTTCGTTTCGCACTCTGAAATTGCGATTCTAGCCGACGATCTCCCCTATTCCAAGGTTTTTTAGCAGTAGGGACTCCCTCGATTACGCGATTCGCTGGCGGAGCCCACACGCGGAGACGCCCAGTCACAGCGATCGGAAATCGTGTTCAACTCGACGCGAGATCTCCTACCCAGGTCGTGGATATGGGTGCCCGAACATCGCCGATATAGTCACCCCCTCCGGTTTATTCCAACCCCTTCAGCGAAAGAATTGGGAATAACTTTCCACACGGGTATCGGAATCGCTTCTGTGACCACAATTCGGAATCGGCACTCCTAGACGGTCGACAAGATGCTGGTTTCGCGAAATTCCATTTCGGGGCCAAAATTCCCCCCGGAACGGCTGTACTAGTACACCGACTGTCGTACCCTCAGGTCGGACGCGGATATTTATTCGCCCGGGGGTCTGAACCGCCCGTGAGGCCCCAATTCAGAATCGGCACTTCGACCCGGTCAGTAAATGGTCGCATTTGGATATTTCCGGTCTAGCGCCCAAATTCCTCTCCGGGAGCGCAGTCGCAAGCTGCCGATGCGATCGCATACGGACACCGCTTCGCTCAAACAGGCATAACTTTTCGCTCGGTTATCGGAATCGCTTATAAGATCCCAATTCGGAATCGGCACTCAGAGGCGCTCGACATCTCCTTGTTGCCTCAGGCCATAAGACGTCGTTTCGGGGTCGAAAAACCTTCGTTTTGCACTCCGAAATTGCGATTCTAGCCGACGATCTCCCCTATTCCAAGGTTTTTGAGTAGTAGCGACTCCCTCGATTATGCGATTTGCTGGCGGAGCCCACACGCGGAGCCGCACAGTCATAGCGATCGGAAGTCGTGTTCAACTCGACGTGAGATCTCCACCCCGGTCGTGGATATGGGTGTCCGAAAATCACCGATATAGTCACCCCCTCCGGTTTATTTCCACCCCTTCAGCGAAAGAATTGGGCATAACTTTCCGCACGGGCATCAGAATCGCTTATGTGACCACAATTCGGAATCGGCACTCCGAGACGGTCCACAAGGCGCTGGTTTCGCAGAATTCCGTTTCGGGGCCAAAATTCCCCCGGTTATTTATTCGACCGGAGGTCGGAACCGCCCGCGAGGTCCCAATTCAGAATCGACACTTCGACCTAGTCGGTAAATGGTCGCATTCGGAGATTTCCGGTCCGGCGCCCAAATTCCTCTCCGGGAGCGCAGTCGCAGGCTGCCGATGCGATCGCATACGGACACCACTTCGCTCAAACAGGCATAACTTTTCACTCGGTTATCGGAATCGCTTATAAGACCCGAATTCGGAATCGGCACTAAGAGGCGCTCGACGGCCCCTTGTTGCCTCAGGCCATAAGACGTCGTTTCAGGGTCGAAAAACCTTCATTTCGCATTCCGAAATTGCGATTCTAGCCGACGATCTCCCCTATTCCAAGGTTTTTTGGCAGTAGCGACTCCCTCGATTACTCGATTCACTGGCGAAGCCCACACACGGAGATGCCCAGTCCCAGCGATCGAAAATCGTGTTCAACTCGACGCGGGATCTCCTCCCCAGGTTATGGATATGGGTGTCCGAACATCGCCGATATAGTCACTCCCTCCTGTTTATTCAAACCCCTTCAGCGAAAGAATTGAGCATAACTTTCCGCACGGGCATCGGAATCGCTTATGTGACAACAATTCGGAATCGGCACTCCGAGAAGGTCGACAAGGCGCTGGTTTCGCCAAATTCCGTTCCAGGGCCAGAATTCCCCACGTAGCGTTTGTACTAGTACACCGACTGTCGTACCCTCCGGTCAGACCGGATATTTATTCGCCCGGGGGTCGGAACCGCCCGCGAGGCCCCAATTCAGAATCGGCACTTCGACCCGGTCGGTAAATGGTCACATTCGGAGATTTTCGGTCCGGCGCCCAAATTCCTCTCTGGGAGCGCAGTCGCAGGCTGCCGATGCGATCGTATACGGACACCACTTCGCTCAAACAGGCATAAGTTTTCACTCGGTTATCGGAATCGCTTATAAGACCCCAATTCGGAATCGGCACTCAGAGGCGCTCGATGCACCTTTATTGCCTCAGGCCATAAGACGTCGTTTCAGGGTCGAAAAACCTTCGTTTCGCACTCGGAAATTGCGATTCTAGCCGACGATCTCCCATATTCCAAGGTTTTTTGGCAGCAGCGACTCCCTCGATTACGCGATTCACTGGCGGAGCCCACACATAGAGCCGCCCAGTCACAGCGATCAGAAATCGTGTTCAACTCGACGTGAGATCTCCTCCCAAGGTCGTGGATATGGGTGCCCGAACATCGCCGATAGAGTCACCCCCTCCGGTTTATTCTCACCCCTTCAGCGAAAGAATTGGGCATAACTTTCCGCACGGGTATCGGAATCGCTTATGTGACCACAATTCAGAATCGGCACTCCGAGACGGTCGACAAGGCGCTGGTTTCGGGAAATTCTGTTCCGGGGCCAAAATTCCCCCCGGAGCCTGTGTACTAGTACACGGACTGCTGTAGCCTCAGGTCGGATGCGGATATTTATTCGCCCGGGGGTCAGAACCGCCTGCGAGGCCCCAATTCAGAATCGGCACTTCGACCCGGTCGGTAAATGGTCGCGTTCGGTGATTTCCAGTTCTGCGCCCAAATTCCTCTCCGGGAGCAAGGTCGCTGGCTACCGATGCGATCGCATACGGACACCGCTTCGCTCAAGTAGACATATCTTTTCGCTCGGTTATAGGAATCGCTTATAAGACCCCAATTCGGAATCGACACTCAGAGTCGCTCGACGGCCCCTTATTGCCTCAGGCCATAAGACATCGTTTCGAGGTCGAAAAACCTTCGTTTCGCACTCCGAAATTGCGATTCTAGGCGACGATCTCCCCTATTCCAAGGTTTTTTGGCAGTAGCGACTCCCTCGATTACGCGATTCACTGGCGGAGCCCACACATGGAGCCGCCCAGTCACAGCGATCGGAAATCGTGTTCAACTCGACGTGAGATCTCCTCCCAAGGTCGTGGATATGGGTGCCCGAACATCGCCGATAGAGTCACCCCCTCCGGTTTATTCTCACCCCTTCAGCGAAAGAATTGGGCATAACTTTCCGCACGGGTATCGGAATCGCTTATGTGACCACAATTCGGAATCGGCACTCCTAGACGGTCGACAAGATGCTGGTTTCGCGAAATTCCGTTTCGGGGCCAAAATTCCCCCCGGAACAGCTGTACTAGTACACCGACTGTCGTACCCTCAGGTCGGACGCGGATATTTATTCACCCGAGGGTCTGAACCGCCCGCGAGGCCCCAATTCAGAATCGGCACTTCGACCCGGTCGGTAAATGGTCGCATTCGGAGATTTCCGGTCCGGCGCCCAAATTCCTCTCCGGGAGCGCAGTTGCAGGCTGCCGTTGCGATCGCATACGGACACCGCTTCGCTCAAACTGGCATAACTTTTCGCTCGGTTATCGGAATCGCTTATAAGATCCCAACTCGGAATCGGCACTCAGAGGCGCTCGACACCTCCTTGTTGCCTCAGGCCATAAGACGTTGTTTCGGGGTCGAAAAAGCTTCGTTTTGCACTCCGAAATTGCGATTCTAGCCGACGATCTCCCCTATTCCAAGGTTTTTTAGCAGTAGCGACTCCCTCGATTATGCGATTCGCTGGCGGAGCCCACACGCGGAGCCGCACAGTCATAGCGATCGGATGTCGTGTTCAACTCGACGTGAGATCTCCTCCCCAGGTCGTGGATATGGGTGTCCGAAAATCACCGATATAGTCACGCCCTCCGGTTTATTTCCACCCCTTCAGCGAAAGAATTGGGCATAACTTTCCGCACGGGCATCAGAATCGCTTATGTGACCACAATTCGGAATCGGCACTCCGAGACGGTCGACAAGGCACTGGTTTCGCGGAATTTCGTTTCGGGGCCAAAATTCTCCCCGGAGCGTGTGTACTAGTACACCGACTGCCGTACCCTCCGGTCGGACGCGGATATTTATTCGCCTGGGGGTCGGAACCGCCAGCGAGTCCCCAATTCAGAATCGGCACTTCGACCCGGTCGGTAAATGTTCGCATTCGGAGATTTCCGATCCGGCGCCCAAATTCCTCTCCGGGAGCGCAGTCGCAGGCTGCCGATGCGATCGCATACGGACACCACTTCGCTCAAACAGGCATAACTTTTCGCTCGGTTATCGGAATCGCTTATAAGACCCTAATTCGGAATCGGCACTCAGAGGCGCTCGACAGTCCCTTATTGCCTCAGGGCATAAGACGTCGTTTCGGGGTCGAAAAACCATCGTTTCACACTCCGAAATTGTGATTCTAGCCGACGATCTCCCATATTCCAAGGTTTTTTGGCAGTAGCGACTCCCTCGGTTACGCGATTCACTGGCGTGCCCACACACGCAGCCGCCCAGTCACAGCGATTGGAAATCGTGTTCAACTCGACGCGAGATCTCCTCCCCAGGTCGTGGATATGGGTGCCCGAACATCGCCGATATAGTCACCCTCTCCGGTTAATTCCCACCCCTTCAGCGAAAGAATTGGGCATAACTTTCCGTACGGGTATCGGAATCGCTTATGTGACCACAATTCGGAATCGGCACTACGAGACGATCGACAAGGCGTTGGTTTCGCGAAATTCCATTCCGTTGCCAAAATTCCCCCCGGATCGTGTGTACTAGTACACTGACTGCCGTACCCTCCGGTCGGACGTGGATATTTATTCGCTCGGGGGTCGGAACCGCCCGCGAGGCCCCAATTCAGAATCGGCACTTCGACCCGGTCGGTAAATGGTCGCATTCGGAGATTTCCGGTCCGGCGCCCAAATTCCTCTCAGGGAGCACGGTCGCTGGCTGCCGATGCGATCGCATACGGACACCGCTTCGCTCAAACAGACATATCTTTTCGCTCGGTTATCGGAATCGCTTATAAGACCCCAATTCGGTATCGGCACTCAAGGCGCTCGACGACCCCTTATTGCCTCAGGCCATAAGACGTCGTTTTGGGGTCGAAAAACCTTCGTTTTGCACTCTGAAATTGCTATTCTAGCCGACGATCTCCCCTATTCCAAGGTTTTTTAGCAGTAGCGACTTCCTCGATTATACGATTCGCTGGCGGAGCCCACATGCGGAGCCGCCCAATCATAGCGATCGGAAGTCGTGTTCAACTCGACGCGAGATCTCCTTTCCAGGTCGTGGATATGGGTGCCCGAACATCGCCGATATAGTCACCCCCTCTGATTTATTTCCACCCCTTCAGCGAAAGAATTGGGCATAACATTCCGCACGGACATCGGAATCACTTATGTGACCACAATTCGGAATCGACACTCCGAGACGGTCGACAAGGCAATGGTTTTGCAAAATTCCGTTTCGGGGCAAAAATTCCTTCCGAAGCGTGTGTACTAGTACACGGACTGCCGTACCCTCCGGTCGGACGCGGATATTTATTCGCTCGGGGGTCGGAACCGCCCGCGAGGCCCCAATTCAGAATCGGCACTTCGACCCGGTCGGTAAATGGTCGCATTCAGAGATTTCCGGTCCGGCGCCCAAATTCCTCTCCGGGAGCGCAGTCGCAGGCTGCCGATGCGATCGCATACGGACACTGCTTCGCTCAAATAGGTATATCTTTCCGTGTCGCACTCCGAAATTGTGATTCTAGCCGACGATCTCCCCTATTCCAAGGTTTTTCGGCAGTAGCGACTCCCTCGATTATGCGATTCGCTGGCGGAGCCCACATGCGGAGCCGCCCAGCTACAGCGATCGAAAGTCGTGTTCAACTCAACGTGAGATCTCCTCCCCAGGTCGTGGATATGGGTGTCCGAACATCGCCGATATAGTCACCCCCTCCGGTTTATTCCAACCCCTTCAGCGAAAGAATTGGGCATAACATTCCGCACGGGCATCAGAATCGCTTATGTGACCACAATTCGGAATCGGCACTCCGAGACGGTCGACAAGGCGCTAGTTTAGCGGAATTCCGTTCCGGGGCCAAAATTCCCCCCAGACCGTGTGTACTAGTACACTGACTGCCGTACCCTCCGGTCGGACGCGGATATTTATTCACTCGGGGGTCGGAACCGCCCGCGAGGCCCCAATTCAGAATCGGCACTTCGACCCGGTCGGTAAATGGTCGCATTCGGAGATTTCCGGTCCGGCGTCCAAATTCCTCTCAGGGAGCACGGTCGTTGGCTGCCGATGCGATCGCATACGGACACCGCTTCGCTCAAACAGACATAACTTTTCGCTCGGTTATCGGAATCGCTTATAAGACCCCAATTCGGAATCGGCACTCAGAGGCGCTCGACGCCCCCTTATTGCCTCAGGCCATAAGATGTCGTTTCGGGGTCAAAAAACCTTCGTTTCGCACTCCGAAATTGTGATTCTAGCCGACGATCTCCCCTATTCCAAGGTTTTTTTGGCAGTAGCGACTCCCTCGATTACGCGATTCACTGGCGTGCCCACACACGCAGCCGCCCAGTCACAGCGATCGGAAATCGTGTTCAACTCGACGCGAGATCTCCTCCCCAGGTCGTGGATATGGGTGCCTGAACATCGCCGATATAGTCACCCTCTCCGGTTTATTCCCACCCCTTCAGCGAAAGAATTGGGCATAACTTTCCGTACGGGTATCGGAATCGCTTATGTGACCACAATTCGGAATCGGCACTACGAGACGGTCGACAAGGCGCTGGTTTAGCGGAATTCCGTTCCGGGGCCAAAATTCCCCCCAGAGCGTGTGTACTAGTACACTGACTGGCGTACCCTCCGGTCGGACGCGGATATTTATTCGCTCGGGGGTCGGAACCGCCCGCGAGGCCCCAATTCAGAAACGGCACTTCGACCCGGTCGGTAAATGGTCGCATTCGGAGATTTCCGGTCCGGCGCCCAAATTCCTCTCAGGGAGCACGGTCGCTGGCTGCCGATGCGATCGCATACGGACACTGCTTCGCTCAAACAGGCATATCTTTTCGCTCGGTTATCGGAATCGCTTATAAGACCCCAATTCGGAATCCGCACTCAGAGGCGCTCGATGCCGCCTTATTGCCTTAGGCTGTAAGATGTCATTTCGTGGTCGAAAAACCTTCGTTTCGCACTCCGAAATTACGATTCTAGCCGACGATCTCCCCTATTCCAAGGTTTTTTAGCAGTAGCGACTCCCTCGATTATGAGATTCGCTGGTGGAGCCCACACGCAGAGCTGCCCAGTCATAGCGATCAGAAGTCGTGTTTAACTCGACGTGAGATCTCCTCCCCAAATCGTAGATATGGGTGTCCGAACATCGCCGATATAGTCACCCCCTCCGGTTTATTTCCACCCCTTCAGCGAAATAATTGGGCATAACTTTCCGCACGCGCATCAGAATCGCTTATGTGACCACAATTCGGAATCGGCACTCCGAGACGGTCGACAAGGCGCTGGTTTCGCGGAATTCCGTTTCAGGGCCAAAATTCCCTCTGGAGCGTGTGTACTAGTACACCGACTGCCGTACCCTCCGGTCGGACGCGGATATTTATTCGCCCGGTTGTTGGAACCGCCCGCGGGGCCCCAATTCAGAATCGGCACTTCGACCCGGTCGGTAAATGGTCGCATTCGGAGATTTCCGGTCCGGAGCCCAAATTCCTCTCCAGGAGCGCAGTCGCAGGCTGCCGATGCGATCGCATACGGACACCACTTCGCTCAAACAGGCATAACTTTTCGCTCGGTTATCGGAATCGCTTATAAGACCCCAATTCGGAATCGGCACTCAGAGGCGCTCGACGAGCCCTTATTGCCTCAGACCATAAGACGTCGTTTCGCTGGCAGAGCCCACACACGGAGCCGTCTAGTCATAGCGATCGAAAATTGTGTTCAACTCGACGCGAGATCTCCTCCCCAGGTCGTGGATATGGGTGCCCGAACATCGCCGATATAGTCATCCCCTCCGGTTTATTCCAACCCCTTCAGCGAAAGAATTGGGCATAACATTCCGCATGGGCATCAGAATCGCTTATGTGACCACAATTCGGAATCGGCACTCCGAGACGGTCGACAAGGCGCTGGTTTCACGGAATTCCGTTCCGGGGCCAAAATTCCCCCCGGAGCGTGTGTACTAGTACACCGACTGCCGTACCCTCCGGTCGGACGCGGATATGGGTGAACAATCATCGCCAATATTGTCACCCCTTCCACTTTATTCCCACCCTTTTAGCGAAAGAACTGGGCATAACATTTCGCCCGAGTATCGGAATCGTTTATACGGCCACAATTCGGAATCGGCACTTCGAGACGGTCGATGAGGCGCTGGTTTCGTAGAATTCCGTTGCGGGGCCGAAATTAAGCCGCGTAGCGTGTACACCGATTGTCATACCCCTATGGTAGGACGTGGATTTTTGTTCGCCCGGCGATCGGAACCACCCGCGAGGCCCCAATTCGGAATTGGCACTTCGACCCGATCAGCACAAGGTAACATTCGGAGATTTCCGGTCCGGCGCCCAAATTCCTCTCCGGGAGCGTGGTCGCGGGATGCCGATGCGATTGCATACGGACACCCCTTCGCTTCAACGGGCATAACTTTTCGCTCGGTTATCGGAATCACTTATAAATCCCCAATTCGGAATCGGCACTCAGAGGCGCCTGTTGCACCCTTAATGCTTTAGGCGATAAGACGTCGTTTCGGGGTTGAAAAACCTTCGTTTTGCACACTAAATTGTATTTCAAGCCGACAATCTCCCTGTTTCTAAGGTTTTCGGGCAGTAGAGTCTCCCTCGATTACGCGAATCGCTGGCGGGGCAACCACACGGAGTCGGCCTATCATGGTGATTGGAAGTTGTGTTCAACTCGGCGCGAGAATTCGTCCCCAGGTCGTAGATATGGGTAAACAATCATCGCCGATATAGTCACCCCTTCCGGTTTATTCCTACCCCTTCAGCGAAAGAACTGGGCATAACTTTTCGCCCGGTATCGGAATCTCTTATATGACCACAATTCGGAATCGGCACTCCGAGACGGTCGACAAGGCGGTGGTTTGGCAGAATTCTGTTCCAGGGCCGAAATTAAACCATGGAGCGTGTATACTAGCACACCGATTTCCGTACCCCTTGGGTAGGACGCAGATTTTTGTTCGCCCGACAATCGGAACCGCCCGCGAGACAACAATTCGAAATCAGCACTTCGACCCGGTCGGCACAAGGTCACATTCGGAGATTTTCGGTCCGGCGCTCAAATTCCTCTCCGGGAGCGTGGTTGCGGGCTGCCGATGCGATCGCATACGGATACCCTATTGCTCCAACGGGCATAACATTTCGCTCGGTTATCATAATCGCTTATAAGACCCCAATTCGGAATCAACACTCAGAGGCGCCCGTCGCCCCCTTAATGCGTTAGGCGATAAGACATCATTTAGGGGTTGAAAAACCTTCGTTTGGCACTCCAAAATTGTATTTCAAGCCGACAATCTCCCTGTTTCCAAGGTGTTCAGGCAGTAGAGTCTCCCTCGATGACGCGAATCGCTGGCGAGGCAACCACACGGAGTCGACCTGTCACAGTGATCGGAAGTTGTATTCAACTCGACGCGAGAATTCGTCCTCAGGTCATAGATATGGGTGAACAATCATCACCGATATAGTCACCCCTTCTGGTTTAATCCCACCTCTTCAGCGAAAGAACTGGACATAACTTTTCGCCCGGGTATCGGAATCGCTTATATGACCACAATTCGGAATCGACACTCCGAGACGGTCGACAAGGCGGTGGTTTGGCAGAATTCTGTTCCAGGTCCGAAATTAAACCGCGGAACGTGTGTACTAGCACACTGATTTCCGTACCCCTTGGGTAGGACGCGGATTTTTGTTCGCCCGACAATCGGAACCGCCCGCGAGACAACAATTCGGAATCAGCACTTCGACCCGGTCGGCACAAGGTCACCTTCGTAGATTTCCGGTCCGGCGCTCAAATTCCTCTCCGGGAGCGTGGTCGTGGGCTGCCGATGCGATCGCATACGGATACCCCTTCGCTCCAACGGGCATAACATTTCGCTCGATTATCATAATCGCTTATAAGACCCCAATTCGGAATCGACACTCAGAGGCGCCCGTTGCCCCCTTAATGACTTAGGCGATAAGACGTCATTTCGGGGTTGAAAAACCCTCATTTGGCACTCCAAAATTGCATTTCAAGCCGACAATCTCCCCATTTCCAAGATGTTCGGGCAGTAGAATCTCTCTCGATTATGCGAAACGCTGGCGAGGCAACCACACGGAGTCGACCGGTCACGGTGATCGGAAGTTGTGTTCTACCCAGCGCGATAATTCGTCCCCAGGTCGTAGATATGGGTGAACAATCATCGCCGATATAGTCACCCCTTCCGGTTTATTCCCACCCCTTCAGCGAAAGAACTGGGCATAACTTTTCGCCTGGGTATCGGAATCGCTTATATGACCATAATTCGGAATCAGCACTCCGAGACGGTCGACAAGGCGCTGGTTTCATGGAATTCCATTCCAGTGCCGAAATTAAGCCGCGAAGTGTGTGTACTAGTATACCGATTGTCATACCCCTTGGATAGGACGTAGATTTTTGTTCGCCTGGCGATCGGAACCGCCCGCGAGGCCCCAATTCGGAATCGGCACTTCGACCCGGTCAGCACAAGGTCACATTCGGAGATTTCCGGTCCGGCGCTCAAATTCTTCTCCGGGAGCGTGGTAGCGGACTGCCGATGCGATCGCATACGGGTGCCCCTTCGCTCCAACGGGCATAATGTTTCGCTCAGTTATCGGAATCGCTTATAAGACCCCAATTCGGAATCGGCACTCAGAGGCGCCCATCACTCCCTTATTACCTCAGGCGATAAGACGTCGTTTTGCGGTCGAAAAACTTTCGTTTCGCAATCTAAAATTGCGTTTCAAGCCAACGATCTCGCTGTTTCCAAGGTTTTTTGGTAGTAGCGTCTCCCTCGATTACGCGAATTGCTGGCAGGGTAACCACATGGAGTCGGCATGTCACGGCGATCGGAAGTTGTGTTCAACTCGGCGTGAGAATTCGTCCCTAGGTCGTAGATATGGGTGAAAAATCATCGCCAATATAGTCACCCCTTCCGGTTTATTCCCACCCCTTCAACGAAAGAACTGGGCATAACCTTTCGCCCGGGTATCGGAATCGTTTATATGACCACAATTCGGAATCGGCACTCCAAGACGGTCGACAGAGTGTTGGTTTCGTAGAATTCTGTTTTGGGGCCAAAATTCCGCCGCAGAGCGTGTGCACTAGTACACCAATTGTCGTACCCCTTGAGTAGGATGCGGATTTTTGTTCGCTTGGCGATCGGAACCGCCCATGAGGCCTAGATTCAAAATCGGTACTTTGACCCGATCGGCACAAGGTCGCATTCGGAGATTTCCGGTCCGTGCACAAATTCCTCTCCGGGAGCGTGGTCGCGAGCTGCCGATGCGATCGCATACGAACACCCCTTCGCTCAAACGGGCATAACTTTTCGCTCGGTTATCAGAATCGCTTATAAGACCCTAATTCAGAATCAGCACTCAGAGGCGCCTGTCACTCCCTTATTGCCTCAGGCGATAAGACATCATTTTGGGGTCAAAAAACCTTTGTTTCGCACTCCAAAATTACGTTTCAAGCCGACGATCTCCCTGTTTCCAAGGTTTTCTAGCAGTAGCATCTCCTTCGATTACGCGAATCGCTGGCGTGGCAACCACACGGAGTCGGCCTGTCACAGCGATCGGAAGTTATGTTCAACTCGGCGAGAGAATTCGTCCCCAGGTCGTAGATATGGGTGAACAATCATAGCCGATATAGTCACCCCTTCCGGTTTATTCCCACCCTTTTAGCGAAAGAACTGGGTATAACCTTTTGCACGGGTATCGGAATCGCTTATATGACCACAATTCAGAATTGGCACTTCGAGACGTTCGACAGGGCGTTGGTTTCACAGAATTCCATTCCGGGGCCGAAATTAAGCCGCGGAGCGCGTGTACTAGTACACCGATTGCCGTACCCCTTGGGTAGGACGTGGATTTTTGTTCGCCCGGCGATCGGAACCACCCGCGAGGCCCCAATTTAGAATCGGCACTTCGACCCGGTCAGCATAAGGACACATTCGGAGATTTCCGATCCGGCACCCAAATTCCTCTCCGGGAGCGTGGTCGCGGGCTGCCGATGCGATTGCATACGGACACCCTTTCTCTCCAACAGACATAACTTTTTGCTTGGTTATCGGAATCACTTATAAGTCTCCAATTCGGAATCGGCACTCAGAGGCGCCCGTTGCACCCTTAATGCCTCAGGCGATAAGACGTCGTTTCGGGGTCGAAAAACCCTCCTTTCGCACTCCAAAATTGCATTTCAAGCCGACGATCTCTCCGTTTCTAAGGCTTTCTGACAGTAGCGTCTCTCTCGATTACGCGAATCGCTGGCGAGGCAACCACACTGAGTCGGCCTGTCACGACGATCGGAAGTTGTGTTCAACTCAGCGCGAGAATTCGTCCCCAGGTCGTAGATAAAGAAAACCTTTTGATGCCTAAATCAGATCTCAGCAATAGCTTAGAGCAAGAGGGTGAACGATTCACGATCACTCCCTACTGTTTTGGTGGGTCTGGAATAGTTTGGCATTGTTTAGAATGACATACCTCTCATCAAAGGGTTTTCTTTGGATTTTATGCACCTTGAGCCTTCTCGCTAGTCTCATGTAAGGGTGTAAACGAAACCCGATATTCTGATATTCTGACCCGATTCCGATAAAAATTATCGGGTTCAGAATTGAAAATTGATACCGATAGCTTATCGGAATCGGTATTGGATATTTCGATAAGCTATCGGAATCAGAATTGAAAAATAATCGGAATCGGTATCGGTTATTCCGATAAATTATCCCTATACTCAAAAGATAAAACCATGGTAAACACCATAGCTTATCAGAATTTCGATTCCGGTAATGTTATCAGAATCGGAACGGAATCGGAATTAAACATTTCAATTTTATCGGAATCGAAATCGGAACTATATTTCGGTTATCGGAATCAGAATCTGTGTTTCCGATTCCGAACCCGACCCGTTTGCAGCCCTAGTCTCATGCGATGTGGCTGCAAGCATGGTCACGGCTATGAGCCTCTAACCATGATGGAGCTTTCCATACGCAAGACTTGGTGGGTCTTCATTCGCCATATGTGGACCACCTCATTGCCCATACGTGGGGACACCCTTTGGTCATTTACCTATACATGCACCATGCTCTAGCGTCGACTCTAGGGGGTGCGGGGATGGTGTGGACCATGCCCCTTTGGCGCACGCATGGAGAGGTGCTCAACATAGATGGATGTCATAGGGCTATAGAGTTCTTAAATCCCCGCTGGTATATAGACCGACTAATCAAGTAAGGAATGTCTATCACTTCCCTATTAAGCTAAGGCTCTGCCAACTTAAGAATTGGCCGAGTGAGAAATGCTCTTAGTTATGCTATTGGATTGTTTACGGGGCTAAAATCTACTAAGGTAGGCATAGGGTAGATCAAGCTAACTTCCTGCCATTGCAAATTCCGAGACATTTAACTCGGGAGTTGTCTGCGATCGCCAATGCTGTCCTTCTGGCGTCGACATCGAGAGAAGGGGCCCTCCTTTGGGGGCCAACAGATTAGGTGCTCAATGGTGCTTCCAAGGGCCCTGTTTGGTAATTAGGCTTCTTATCAGGTGGGCCATGTTGGACTTTCAGAGGGGCAGACCCCATTTGATAACGAGAAATCCCCTACTGGGCCAAGTTAGATAATTGGGCCTTATGATTTGGGCCACAAACCTAAGATTCCCCCTCTCAAATGTGGAACCTTACAAAAGACATGCAAAGTTTGAACTCCCAATCTGTATGTATTCAAACAAATTGCATCCAACATATTTTGGATCGACTTCTTCTCCAAAGTAGTTTCTATGTTTCAAAAATTCTATCTGCTCACAACCGTGGACAAATTGGTCAATAGTTGAAACATTCTACACCATGAAATATGGTTTTCCTCAACTAGTCAGAAATTAAAGATGTCTTATTACTGTTTGATACATTTAGCCCTCTTACTTTCCTTCCAAGTACTTCAAACAACAAAGAGTCAATTAAGATACAACTGGCATCCAACCCAACCAGGAACAATACTAGCACTTCCAATACAACGAACATCTCAAAATTCTGTTGTCAAAAATTCAACAAATTTCATCGTGATGATTGTCATGGTGACGATGATGACCTAATCTCTCATGAATCCACCTATCATGACTCACCATGAGTGGTGCTGACTGTAAAAACTGTAAGAAGATACAACACAATAAAGGAGGGAACTCGACTTGTGGATAGAGCATGAATATTAGTTGAGTGGCACTTCCTCGCTGGTGGAACTAAAAGTTCCGTCGCATCCATCCTTCTTTACCTGTGCAAAATATTTGACGAGATGACAGCATCCACGCTTGGGCAACAAATGTGGGTCTATTCCCTCTTATCTTCTTCAAGAGGAGTAACATCGATGGTCAGTGCAGTTTTACCATCGGGGGATGATGAGCTCCAGTTATCCTTTGACTGCAAAGGGGCAGGCTTTATCAAAGATAAAGTATCGTCTCGGTCGAACTCCTCGCTTCCATCATCTGAGTAAGCATATCTGATGAACATGAACATCCTTTTTCAGTTCCAGTAAAAGGTAGTAGATGTGAATATTGTCGTTTTAGACATCATTCCAGAAATTTTAACGTCAATGGAGCATAGGAAATGGGAAAGACTGACTGCACAATGACGAATTCTATGTCCAATTAGGAAGGGACAGGGACCTCAAGAGTATTTTTAGAATAAAAAGCATTCCAGAGTATGGGTCATATCCATAAACACTAATGCAATGTTCTATTGCCATTATGAGTATGCAGCAACCTCAAGCAGTTTTCCTTCTAAAATGCAAAAACGTGACATGTCAAATTCACCTTGTTGATCTGAACCATTGGTACCAATGTTTTGTCCAAATTTACTGTCCTAAAATTCAATAACTATTTACTACTTATCTACTCATTCAAGCTTGCCATAAATTCAAGTCTCCTTGTTTTATTTTTTTTAGGGGTCTGCCATAGTGGCAGAACCAGTTCCATTTTAAAGACAAAAAACCCTCACCACCCAGGTTCGAACCAGGATTGTGCCCTTATTAACCCCCTACCCCATGCCACTGGGCAACAGCCCATAAGCCAAGTCTCCATATTATGAGATCTTGTACATGCACCAAAATAAGACAGCCGTGTATATATAGATCACATGTTTGCAAAACAAGGTGCAAACGAAACAAACTGGTAAGCAGAAATCCATAAGGGCCTACCTCATTGAGTTCTGGGAGGGTGCCCAAAGTACACAGATGACGCAAAGAAGAGAAAATGATAACACCTGCCAGAAAGCAGGAATGATCCAAGCATTTTGCCACCGTTCATTATATACATCAGTTGACTTGCAATATAGCTGCAAGAAACACAAACAAATAAAATATGGTCAAAATTTTATTGCTGTTCAGGTGTAAAGTAATGAACCCTGGATTATAGAACTCAATCCAAGGTGAATGATGGACTTCTTGAGACAGCTGGATGTCTCCGAGGTCATATCATAGTCCTTTAGCAGTCTTACTCCCCAAAAACATTTCAATAAGCTAAAAAGTATTACCTCATAACCAATCCAACAGACAGATACAATAACAGTCACGCCCAATGCATTTGTGAATTTCCGATAAATTTCTAACTTGGCTGTTAGTCGCCTTGTCTGTTATCATTGACAAATAAACTGTCATAAATTCTTTTAAAAATATGTATTTTTGGCAATCCATAGAAAATGCACCTGACTATATTAATTAAATAGACTGCATCAACAAAATAGACAACAAAACTTGCAATGAAAGCTGTTAAATTGCTTATATTGAAGTTGAACAGTACCTGCAGTTTGTCGAGTGTTTTGGAGAGAGAGGTGAAAATCCAAAGAATAAAAAATGCATCTAAGAATGCCACTGGAAGAACCAAAAACAGTCTCGCCTTCCCTGAAAGGTCACTCACAGTGCCAACATTCTCCGCCAATTCAAGCACTTCAGATGCCAGAAAAAATGTTGTTCCAAGCATGACTACCTTTGAAGTAAGACCACCCAAAGTTGGCCTCACAACACCAAAACCCATTGAAACCACAAGGATGATCACACGAGCAACTGTCCGTTTAACAGTACCAAATGTCACTGCCCAAATTGTAATCCCGGTAGGCCGGACTCCTGTCTTGTTGAATTCTGCATATTCAAAATACCACATGGTTGTTTCAAACATGCCCAAGGCAATCACCAGGGTTATGCTATTCTGAAGTGGAAGGACCTCCCTCCAAAACCTTGCATACTGAGAAAACCAGAAGATGCCCAATATCACAAAAGCAAGGGACATGGCTCCATAGAAGTTCATGAGAGGGGACATCCTTCCAGGCAGATATCCACTAGGGTTCTTCCAAATTGTCTTCCCCTCTATGGTTAGACCATTAAGACTTGAATCACAATAAATGAAATACAGGTTGTACATCCCAGTCCTCATGATTGGTATTGTGTGGGACGGTAATGCTGCAACAAGTTCATTTCCCTTGAAAGTAACATCTAATACCTGTGGCCATTTAGGGTTCAGTGTGGAAGGCCTGTAGATAACTGTGCCTTGAGCACAGGCACCCAATTTTGCCAGGTCGGGCGTACAACATATTGCTCTTTGGCCACCATAAGCTGACCCACCAATAGTCTCTCGATCTTCCACTTCAAAAATGATAGCTTGGACAGTCTTAACATCGTCTTCTTTTCCAGATCCAGCAGCTTCCTTTGGCCTTCTGAATGTGATTTTCTCAAACCTGTTAACAAGCAAAACATAAAAGACACAAACAATATCAGTTCATTGAAGATGCAAAAAGAAACAGAAGAAGAAGACAACTGTGACAGACTCTGTATATTATTCACTAATGATGAACTAACCACAGTGTTCTAACTTATTTAGCCCCTCCTTGTACATTCTTCACTCCTAAGTCAAACTATCCTATTCTATGGTGACGGCTCATTCTCCTTGCATCGCTTGTGTACACACCAACATCCAATCTCACAATCTGCGGTGACATAAATTCACATTCACGCTAGGATCTCTCGCGCCCAGGACACGACGATGAGCACAGTCAAACTAGCATTTAGCGCGCCTTCATCAATTAATTTATCGTTATTCCAGACGTAAAGCATCGTTGTACAAGAACAACATGAGAAAATCGACGTGCAATATCGTAACCGAAGAAGAACCCACAATTTTCGTTCTCCTCTCGATCAAGCTCAACTTTCGACTAGAGTGAGTAGACCTTATCCACAGTACAACATGGTGTATAACCAATTGAAGGGAGCTCGATGTTCCATTTTATTTGTTAATTCTTGTGAAACAGCAGATGTGAGGTCAATCAGTACTGAAAATTAAGCATGCATCACAGCGCCAGTAGGACAAACAGAAGAGAAACACAAGTAGCAAGCATAAATCCTGCCCACTCCAAAGCCAGATCAGGAAATGGGACGTTGATAGGGACTTCGATCGTCACCCAGCAACGAAACCCAACTCCCATGTTGGATTTCCCACAACAACAATTCCTCTCCGTCAGACTAGAACCGTAGACTGCGAAATTCTCTTAAGCCCGGAGAGGGAACACTGGAATCGGAGGCAAGATCCGGAGATCTACAGACTAAACCAGAGAAGTAGCTACAGATCTGTGCGTTGTTCATGCGTATAAAAAGAAAATGGGATGACTATGAGCGGGGACCTTACCGGATGAACGAGTCGCCGTTGGCGGCGTCAGGGGAGGTGGTGGGGTCGGCAGGGGGGCGGGAGGAGGCGTACAGGCCCTCGCTGCCGCCGTGGAGGATGAAGGCGTTGCCCTTGGCAGCGAACTTCTCGCCGGCGTAGTCGTGGACGGAGGCGTCGACGCGGAGGAGGTAGAGAGAGGAGAGGAGGAGGAGCAGGGAGGGGCCGGGGCGGATCCGGTGGGCTGCCCTCGCCGCCATTGGAGCTGAGAAGGGAGCAGAGAATAGCAGAGTCACCGGGTATAGAGAGATAGAGAGGGGATGACTGGATCTGGAGTTTCTCCTACTATAAGAGACAGACAGAGAGAAGAGTTTTGGGGGTGGGTGGGGGGGGGGGGGGAGAGGGAGGGAAAAAGTCGGCAGGCCATCTGCATAAATTTTATAGATGGAGGGGCGAGTAGTAAACAAAATTTTAAAAGTAAGACTAGGAATTGGGGAATTTTGAGGTGTAAAACCACGTACAAAACCCGAATCGATTTGGAATGCTGGGTGCACCGGCGAGCCCTGTCACCTAATATTTCTCATAGTTTTCAAGTGTTTTTTGACTGATCTGGGTATGCGTGTGTGTGAGTGATTTTGAGGTGAAGAGAGAGATGGATGTAGAAAATTTTCTCTCTCTATTTTTAGAAAGGTTTTCGAAAAAAAATGGTACGGGCGACGAGACTTAGGCATTGTTTGGAATTGATTTTTAAAAAAAATTAAAATTAAAAATCTGTGAAAAGACCGGTGGTATTCCCAAACAGTGCGGGTCCTCCTTGGCTTCGATGCCCTGCAGAATTCGGCGCGAGGAGTGAGAAAGACTCATGCTGCGCTCCTTGGAAAAATGGGTGTAACCTAGCTTTTAAAAAAAAATTGATCGAGTGGAAAGAGATCGACTCAAGAGTGGCATTTCAAGAATTTTTTTATTTTGTTTTTTTTTAATCGTACACCTTGTTGTCCGCACCGCAAAAGGCGCAGACGACGAGATGAAATCGCTGCAATAATACACCTGCGTACGAAAATGGGTTTTTGAGGATTTTAACTTTACCAAACGCGTTACGATGTCTTAAAAGGTTGTGTTTGAATGAGGAGTTTTTTTTTTTTAATCATGCATGCCGACTTTGTCCCGCGGGCACGAGCGATGAGGCCAACATGACAAGAAATTAAGCCGCATGAGTGATGAGACACCAGGCAAAAGTCATTTTATCTCTTTCGGCTTCTTTGGCTGCGGTTCCAAAGGCATGGTTGGCCGGTGTGATGCATTTCTACTACATCATGTTTGAAACTTTATGGTACTTAAGCACAGTCGACATGACATTTCTGCCGGTCCCCGACCCATTGCTCTATGATGTGGCTGTCTTTCTGTAAGTTTTTAATGTTGCTTTGTTTGACAGCATAGTTTCCCCCTCCATCTAAAACAGTTGGTGTGGGATTGATTATTGGCAGAGGAAGCCAAAAGATGAACGCAGCGAGGGCGATGACCGCATCAACAAGAGGTGGGGTGAGACTGTGAGAGAGTAGGCCCTAGAGACGGGGGTGGGGCGACAACGATCGCTTTAAGGGCAATGAGGATTGCCACTAGAGCGAGCATGAGGGCAACAAAGTCAAGGCTTGACACCATGTTAGCCTACTAAAAGTCGGAGATTGAGCGACAAGGAAGGGAGGGGAGGGCAGAGGCAGAGGATGTAAAGAGTGTCGATGTAAGGCCTTGGGTCTTATTGGACCCTTAATGAGTTTTTCTGCAATAGTGTCTATTGACGGCAATATCGATTGTCATCAACCTTGTGTTGATGGCACTACAATGTGCCGTCTAATAGGTGTTGGCGGCATAGAATTGTGTCGTCAACAGTGTCTTGGCGGCAACAGATGTTGCCGTCTAACTGGGTTTCTAGGAGCTTCCGAGTTCTGAACTCAATGGCAATAGAGGTTGCCGTCAAGTTCTAGCCAATTCGATTGACAGCAACCGAGGTTGACGTCAACCTGGGCCGGATCTATTTTTATATGGCAACCCGAGGCCCTCCATTTCCACCATTTTCCCCTTTCCACACCACCACCTTCACTTCCCTCCTTCTCCACTACTTTCGGTGGCTGACGAGAGCGTGGGGAGGTTGTGATGCTCGTGTCAACTTTGGATCGGGCAAGAATACGGCAGAATTGGAATTTGGTCTCGCAGGGTGCACACAGTGAACAGACGCGATTTTGGGGTTTTTCTTTGAGTTTTTAACGTCTTGAGGTAGGGATCCTACCCCTAAATGCCCCTTGATCTTTCTATGAGATAGAAATGCATGTGATTTGTATGAAAATTAAGTTTTGGGGAGGGTTTTTCCATGCCGGGAATTTGAGGGTATGCGGCTCGATCAAGCATTGGATTGGTGTTTTCCAGAATCATTCTGGTGTTATCTGATGTGGAAAAATATTTGCCATCATCATATTGTGTTTCTTGGGCTTGGATAAGCCCCGGGGAGCGGCCTAGGGCTGTCTGAGCTGTTAGAGGTCGAAGAAGTTGACGGCATAATTTGTTGTTGTCGAGTTCCTTCGAGATGAACTTGATGGATTGATTTGGTTCCATCAAGACTAGGTTAGCGGCAGTCGATCTTGCCGTCTGTAGACACGCGAATTTGACTCCACCGCAGGCAAATTTCATATTGCACCGTAAATGCCAAAATGGCCCTCCTTTTTGCCTCGCAAGAGTATTTTTTTATTATTATTTATGGATCTCACACATTCTTCCCCGGTGCTTCCCCTTTATTTCAAGGTGAAAAGTGTGGAGCCAGAACCCTCAAAGGTGGTTCGATCGCAGATCGACCTTCGCGGTCAGGTCGCGGGGGTCCGGGGGCAGCGCCCCTTGCGGGGATCTCCGGGGGCAGCGCCCTCGGAAGCTAAATTTAGTTCATAAAAGGCCCATGAACAACTTCATTGATTCGCGTCCGCCACAGTGGATGCTTTTTAGGGGGACTTATCCGCGGCCGATGAAGCCGACACATTTATCTGGCACATGCTCTAATTCAAGTCGTGTCTATCATGTCGGACGAGATTTAAAAGTCAAAAAGGTCTGGCCCGACAAGACGTCGCGTGTAACGCGCATGTAATCATGAAAGATGTTGAAATCGCATCCTTGACAGATGTCGCGATTATAAAGTCAACACCTAACCCCTAAGACTGCGTCAGGCGCATTTATGAGCTGATTGCCTCGAGAAGTGTAATCGCGTCGGCCATAGCTGCCACGTTTCAAATCGCGGCGGCCATCTCTGATGCGACTACATAGAGTTCCAAGTCGCGGCGGCCTGTCCCGACGTGATGCTGAAGGAGGTTGCAGGTTATGCCATCATGCATCTATCACATCAATTTGACTTCCCTAATCGCGGTCTGCTACCCAGACGCGATTCAATCCAAGTCGCGGTGCGCTGTCCCGACGTGATTCTAATCGCGGTTTGCCGTCGAGACGCATTTCACTCTTAAGGTCGCGTCCGCCTTGCCCGACGCGATTCAAGAATCTGTTGCCTATAAATAGACCCCCGAGGGTCATTTGTAGAGGGGGGGTCCAACGATCAAGGCGAAGCCCTGCCAGATTCTCGCCACGCCATCCGAGCCATTCCCTCCGTCGTCCACGTACCCCGGAGCGAGGCGGACGACGTCTCCCTCCTCTCCTCTCCGTCTATTCTGGTAGCGCCGACGCACCATCCACGTTCGGGGAAGCACCCCTCCCCTCTCTCTTTTCATTTACCTCTTCCGGGCCCCACGCGGTCTTTCTTCTCTTTTTTTTATACACACACACATGCATGCATACACACACACCTACGTTTTTAGGGGTTTAAAACCACCATCCGGTGAGCCCTCCCCATTTTATTCATTTCATTTATTCGTTCGGGATTCGATACTACACGCCTTATTTGGCTAATCTCCTTTTTCTCTTCTTTGTCTTTTTCTTTGTCAAGGTAATCAAACGAGGAAACGCCCTCTACCACGGCCGGTCGTGCTCGTAGAGGAAGAAAGGACCCACATCCCCTGCACAAAATCACTCTTCCACTCACACCCCTCACCGTGCATCCTCCATTTGACACCCTCGCGTGCCTGGCGATCACGATCTTTTTATTCTCCGTACTTTCATGCTTTCCACTCCATATCCACACACCACACGCCTTTTATTTTTATTTTCTACCCCTTCCCCCCTCTTTGTCGGCCGTATGCTCGGAGTTTTCCCCTTATAAAAAGGGGGAAGCGAAAAGCGTTGTCTACACCGTCAACTTTGGATTGACGATAAGAGACCCCGTCGTCTACCCTGGGTTAACGGCAACCGGGATTGCCGTTAACTAGTAGTATGTGCCCCTGTTTTTCTTATGAGGCTTGGGCACACGATGTTCTCCTCCTGACACGGTGTGCCAGACGTTGAGAGTGTCTCCTTCTGTGTATGTGTTGTGTACTTTTCGTGGTTCTGTTTGTGTTGTGTTTTCCCGGGTGTTGAGCTGAGCTTCATCTGGATGACTGGCGTTGAGTTATTCCACCAGTGAGTCTCGGCATTCAGTGTGACTCCGTCCAGTGTGTGCTATTTGTGGTGGTTATGAGCCGGTTTCCGTAGGGCACCTTCTCCACTGTTTGAATTTGGCATAGGGAAAAATCGGTCAAGGATCAGGCGCGAGGGAGAGCGTTTGAGTGTGCACTCGTGCCTAGGGTTTGAAGACTCTATGGTGTCAAGGTGCCAAGTCATAGGCCCTAGCTAGTCCTACTTGTGTGTGTGTGTGTGATTGTCGTTATGTTGTGCGTTGATCTGTTGAGTCTGTGAGGTTCTAGAGTTCTGCCGCACTCCTGCGAGGAGTTGGGCGTCATGTCACCGGCACTTCGAGGTTTATTGTAGTGCAGTGTTTATTTACTAGTTAAGCTTTACTTTCCTACATTGTAGTACTGTTTACCGGTGGGGTTAGCGTCTTTATTGGGTCTCTTTTAGTGACTCACTCATTTTCCTTTCAGATGATTCATCGTCGGCTCTGGGTACTAAGGAGCCGGGTCACTCCAGTGTTGGTCTTGCTTAGCTACTGGGAGTTGTACCATTTTGTGTACGTACTTATTATACTCTTTTCTTTTGTTGGGTCTACTTTGAGTTGTACCATGTTGTTTATATATATAGTGGATTATGTTAGTGCTTCTGGTTTGTACACTTTTTTATATGTTCTCTTCATATATTCCTTTTAATCCTTCTGAGCTTCGACTCGTGGGTGACGGTTCAAAGTTCGAATTACTGGTGGGTAACTGGTAATTCAGATCTTGGATCATTATAATTGAGGTCTATGTGGAACATAACAAACTTGTTACAAGGGAGAAAGGAGGCATCCACCTTGAGAGTTGCTCCACGCGAGGTGACGGAGGAGGAGGCATGATGTGACCGCGGGCCTCGAACCAGTGTGGTACTTATCGTCTCACCAAGTTTTCGATCCGGTCAGATATCTCGGTACAGGTAACCATGTCATAAGCTTGCAACCAGCAAGCCAACAACACGTTAACTAAGTTAAATTGTTAAATATCTCACTAAAATAATATTTGTGTATATACTTTTTGGATAAATATATGTGCTTCCAAAGTTCTAAATTAAACCCATACGAATATTTCAATTGTTCACAATTGGGATGATTGCAAAAATAACTTACTTTTGTGTATAATTATGGAATTAACTTTTCTTATGTACGTATTGATTAAAAATGATTTTAATATACAAATGTAAGAACAAAAATACCCAAGGTAATTGCCGTAAAAAAATAGATGAAGGCGCATTAACCAAGATATAATTTTTTTCCACTTACGTTTATATATTAGAATAAACTTATGAAAATTTTAATTAGACGTCATTGTCAGAGAGTTAGATTTAATTTACAGTCTCTGTCAGAAGTCATATAGTCCTTTCTTTTTTGTGTTGTTTAATTTCTAATCCCTACTTTTTGTTACTCAGCATTTATGAGTTTTGGAATACGAGTCGTCCTTTTAGCATCAACTTTTTCCTATTTTGCCCTTCCTTCTTCTAGTCTTTCCCTATGTAGACTTACATTCATTACAGTTAGTGTATATATCGCTTACAGTAAGCTTTGATAACACTTACAGTAAGTCTATATATCACTCACAGTAAGTCTTCATATCACTTACATTAAGCCTTTAATACCACTTACTGTAAGCCTTTAATATCACTTATAGTAAGCCTTTGATATCACTTACAGTAAATTTACATATCATTTACAGGAAGCCTTCATATCACTTACAGTAAGTCTTTAATATCACTTATAGTAAGCATTTGATATTACTTAGAGTAAGCTTACATATCGTTTACAGGAAGACTTCATATCACTTATAGTAAGCATTTAATATCACTTACAGTAAGTCTCTAATATCACTTATAGTAAGCCTTTGATATCACTTATAGTAAGTCTATATATCGCTTACAGGAAGCCTTCATATCACTTATAGGAAGTCTTCATATCACTTATAATAAGTCTTGATATCAGTTACAGCCTACAGCTATAAGCTTTTAGAAAACAAAAAAACTTTATTTGTTTGTGAGTGATAAGATTCAAACCTAGGTTTCCACAAACTCAACACGAGATACACTTACCACTAAACTACAACTACAGTTGTGTTACAATATAACATCTAATATATTTCATTAAGTATTGATATCATTTACAGTAAATATACATGTCACTTACAGTAAGCTTTTGACATTACTTATAGTATATGTTAAACTCAATTACAATAAACGTTGTTCTCTATTGCAATATATATTTATTCTATATTATAGCCTATATTAAGCCTCATTATAGTAATTATTATTACATATTATAGTATACATTAAGTTCTGTTACAGTAAATATTATCATCTATTATAGTAAACTCAATTCTCTATTACAATATATGTTTATTTTCTATTATAACCTATGTTAAGTCTTGTTACAGCAAATAGCGTTCCCTGTTACAATATACATTAAGCTCTGTTGTAAAATAACATAGGTTAATGTATGTTATATTATACATTATAAGCTCTGTTACATTAACATACATTAACCTACATTAATAACATACTGTAATAGAATTTAATATATATTATAATAGAGCTTATAACATACATTAACCTATATTAATAATATACATTAAGCTTTGTTATAATATACATTAAGCTCTATTACAGTATACCTTAACCTACATTAATAACATACATTAAGTTTTGTTACAATATATATTAATCTATGTTATTCTGTAACAATAATATAGGTTAATATATTTTAATATATGTTATTAATGTAGGTTAATGTATATTAAGCTCTGTTACAATGTACATTAACCTACAGAATAACATACATTAACCTATATTATTCTGTAACAAAACTTAATGTATATTGTAATAGAGAATGATATTTACTGTAACAAGACTTAACATAGGTTGTAATAGAAAATAAACGTATATTCTAATAGAGAATTAAGTTTACTATAATAGATAATGTTTACTGTAACAAAACTTAATATATACTATAATAAGTAATAATATTTACTGTAATGAGGCTTAACATAGGCTATAATATAGAATAAACATATATTGTAATAGAGAATAACGTTTACTGTAATTGAGTTTAACATATACTATAAGTAATGTCAAAGGCTTACTGTAAGTGATATATATATTTGTTGTAAATGATATCAATACTTAATGAAATATATTAGATGTTATATTGTAACACAATTTTGGTTGTAACTTAGTGGTAAGTGTATCTCATGTTGAGTTTGTAGAGACCTAGGTTTGAATCCTAACACTCACAAACAAATAAAGTTTTTTTGTTTTCTAAAAGCTTTTAGTTGTAGGATGTAACTGATACCAAGACTTACTGTAAGTGATATGAAGACTTCTTGTAAGTGATATGAAGGCTTCCTGTAAGCGATATATAGATTTATTGTAAGTGATATCAAAGACTTACTATAAGTGATATTAAAGGCTTACTGTAAGTGATATTAAAGACTTACTGTAAGTGATATTAAAGGCTTACTGTAAGTGATATGAAGGCTTCATGTAAACGATATGTAAGCTTACTGTAAGTGATATCAAAGGCTTACTATAAGTGATATTAAAGACTTACTGTAAGTGATATTAAAGGCTTATTGTAAGTGATATGAAGACTTACTGTGAGTGATATATAGACTTACTGTAAGTGTTATCAAAGCTTACTGTAAGCGATATGTACACTAACTGTAATGAATGTAAGTCTACATAGGAAAAGACCAGAAGAAGGAATGGCAAAATAGGAAAAAGTTGATGCTAAAAGGACGACTCGTATTCTAAGACTCATAAATGCTGAGCAACAAAAAGTAGGGACTAGAAATTGAACAACACAAAAAAGAAAGGACTATATGACTTTTGGTCTTCTGACATGAACTATAAAATAAGTCAACCTTCTGACAAGGACCTCTAATTAATTTTTTCTAAACTTCTATATATTAGGTAATACAATTATTTACATTAGGAGTAGTTAAGTTTTTCTAATTCAAGTTAGTTTTGCTTATTTTATCTAACAATGAGTGATGCTGCCTAACTAGAGAGATATTTCCGCGCATGAGGATTGGATGTGTTAGGTGACCGGGCCAAGTCATATATCTCAAAGAGGAGTGACGAAGAGAAAATTTTATTTCTCCGTCTCTATGAACCTTGCTGCCCTAGCTCTCGTCGTCGTCTCTGCTCAGAGGGGAGTGGGTTGCGCCCCTCCCGTCTTCGTCCCCATCTCTGTCTGTGTTAGTAGGGTCCATCCTCTCTAGATTTTTTCTGTGTTCTCCTCCCATAAGAGTTTTTGTTTCCCCTCGTCTGTGTCGTCAGTGAGACGGTCCTCCGTTTGCAGGTTTGCTGCTACGGTTAGTACGTGTTGGTGTTTCCTTCGTACTTGGTGTAGGTATGATTTCTGTTGGCGCCGATGATTGTTGTCCCAAATCTGACTTCTTGGTCCGGCGGCACACTTGGTACATTTTCCCTCTTGATCTCTTCTTTGTGGAACGTAACTTGATCTTGGTGATTTTTTCTCAGTCCGGCCACGTCAAGTTCCTCTTCGGTGGTATTGATGACTGGAGGTGTACGTACCCATGTTGTGTCTCCACCATCTTTCGTCGGCGAGCAACTACGACAACCTTATGTGACGTCTGGTAGTTGATGCGTCTCTATTTTTCTGGCCCCTCTAGTAGTGCCCCTTGCATCTCCCTCTCTGGCTATGCTTCTTGAGGGCGTTTCCATCGTTCCTATTGTCCAAGGGCATTGCTCCTTCCGACGGCTCCTTTTCGGCGTCGCCGGCTTCTACTGAATTGTAGAGTTTACCTATAGTTTGGGAATTTATTTTCAATGTAAGAACCCTTGATCCATGGGTTAATTGTTCTCGGTATCCCCTGACTGCATTCGCTGCCCATTTTCTGTGAAGGGCTATGCACTCTGTTGAGCTTGTACCCTTCTCTATTTGAACGAATGAAATACCATTTTATGTATAAAAAAAAGTTGACCGGGCCGACCCAAGTTTCCTACAGTACAATATAATATCTGATGTACTATGTCATATCAATAAATCCAACTTTGAATCAATGAAATATAAAAAAAGTAAAAAATAAAAAATATAATTAATGAAAAAATATAATGTCCATGAAGATCGTGTCCATCGTGCTAGGGATGAGAAAATTTCTGGCATACGCCAACCTTGCCGCGCATACGTCAGGGTAATGATGAGAGTATATCTTTCATCAGTATGTAGGGGTGTTAATGGGCCAGGCCTGAGCCAAGCCTGAATAGGCCCAGGTCTAACCCGATCTCTATGAGATCGGCCCGGGGCCAAGGCTCGGTTTTTTGGAAGCATGCATGCCTGACCCGGGGCAATTTTTTACAACTCGGCCCTGGCCCGATCGGGCCCACAGCAGGTGCATTCGCGTCACAGCAGGTGCAGCGACGTCGCGGAAGGTGCGGCGGCGGTGGTCGCGAGGCGGCATGTGCAACAGCAGCAGGTGCAGCAGCGGCAGTAGGTGCAGAGGTAGCGGTCGCGGGGCAGCAGGTGCAGGGGTAGCGATCGCGGGGTGGCACGGCAGTAGTGCGGAAGTGGCGAGGGAGCAGGGGTGCAGCAGCAGTGCGAAAGCGGCGAGGGAGCAGCAGCAGTGCGAAAGCGACGTGGGACAGGGGAGCGGCAACAGTGCACAAGCGGCGAGGGAGCAGCAGCAGTGCGAAAGCGATGAGGGACAGGGGAGCGGCAACAGTGCAGAAGCGGAGAGGAAGCAAGGGAGCTGAAAAATCGGGCCGACATGTCGCCCGAGCCGGGCCGACTGAAGCCCGAACTTGGCCCAATCTTAGACCAGGCCGGGCCGGGCTGGGCTCAATTTAAAAGAAAAAAAGATGAAAAATTGTGGCCCAAACCCGTGTTAGACCGAGTTGGGCCACCGGGCCTTCAGGCCGGCCCGGCCGAGTTGACATCTCTATCAATATGTGTACATAAGAAGGATTTTTCAGTTGCAATTATCCCCACAAGAGGGTGATTTTTGCAATAATCCAATATCTTTATGAGCCTACCCATCACGGTCAACCGTGTGGAACCGCTAATAGGGAATTAATTAGTAGATTAAAATTAATTAAGAGCGAGCCTTTCGCGGCGGCTCACGTGCCTTGTGTTGGGAGATTAGGTCTTTGGACCTTCCCATGGCTCAGTGCATAAGTGGAGAAAGACTTTTCAATTGTGCTTAAGACGGATCGATATTATCACCACAGATATATATATAGATGAGATTAATATTAATATGATATTTAATAAATTTTATTTTTATATATTTAAGATGAATAGTATTTCTCTACCTTAATATACGTAGAAAATATATATTTATCTTAAGAGTAAGATTGTCAATGGATATCCTTAATGCAAATAGAAACAGTTGGTTTTATATTTATTTTTTTTCTATTTTTTATGATATACATAATAAACTGTAACTTTTTATTTTTTAATAATGAGAAATCCTATATTTAGTCTTTTTAAAACTTCTCTTCAACCTGTCCGCTGAATCTTAGTTCAGTCACCGCTTGCTTTTAGTCTGTTCTTTATTGTTGTCGGGGCCACGCCAACACATGCTGTCACATTGCACTGAAGCTTTGTTTTGTTATAGAAAATAAAAATAAGAGATTTTTACATATTACTCCCTAAAATCTGTCGTTGTTTCAAGCAAACCCCCCCCCCGCCGTCTATGTCTATTTTAAAAAACTCTCCCTTAACTAGGGTTAAGGTTAACCCAGAGCTCATTTTGAAAATGGGTTAAGTTATCTTTCATTTTTTAAACTAGAGATAACTGAACTCGAAAAAATGGTTATTTTAATTTGACGTCAAAAAAGTGGGTCACAAGTAGGAATCCGATTAAGCTACTTAAATCCTTTATTTTTACCGAACCCTTCAACTTAACTAAATTTTCTTCCCAAAATGTAAAAAGAGGTTAATTGTCCTCCCCCTTAACCCAACCCCTATGCACTGCCAAAGTAGAATGTGAAATATCAATTTTGCCCCCATCTCTTACCCACGCCTCCATGTGGACCCAGACACTCCACCAATTAGCGCCTGAGAACTCTCTTTTTTTTTTTTGATAATGAGAAAATTCCGTCCTGTATGATTTTGTGGGTTCAGGGATTGGTGTTCGTAAACTCCAAGGTCAGGACTTGGCAGCTCCTACTTTCCGTATACCCGTATTGTCTTTACCTCACTTGACTGAAAAAATCTCAAATTTACACACCTCGAGAATTACATGTAAATCAAATAAACCCCCCTCCCTTAGGAATCGAACTCAGAACCTCTTATTTTTAAGCAAGAGTTCTAACCGATCGACCCAACCGGAGTCCTCTAACTCCAATGTGACCAAGTGGTAATCTTTTCTCTATATGTAAAGTGTAGCATCCTCTAACTCTCGCATGGGCAAAGCATTGCGGATGTTGTAAAAGATCTCCATTTCGTGAGGCTCGCAAGCATAACTCGCTAATCCATCATCTAGCTGGTTGCCCTCCCTGAGTAAGTGTACAAAACCAAATTAAGGTTGGGATTAGAACATAAGAACAGAAAAGATCGTGCCACAGCTAGGAGACTGACCATGACAGATTATACAGCGGCCCCAAGTAACATGTCAACCAAAATTTTGCAGTCCAATTCTATGAAGTGAATGTTGATGCCCAAGTTCTTGCATAATCTTAGCCCCGTAAATAATGATAATACTTCAGCAGTGAAGCTTGTCACGTGACCGATCTCGGGGTGGCGCTAGGGCCGTCCAGTGGCGTCTGTCATTGGGTTACAATAAAAAAAAACAAAAAAAACACAAATAAGCAAATAAGAGATTCCCCAAACCATCTCTGACCGCGCCTCCTCCTCCTCCTCCCGGACGGCCAAGATTACCTTTCGAAGCTTCACCACCTCATTATTTTCATTCTTGGTTCAATGAGGTTGACATGTGTCTCTAGCTAGTAAGATTTGTCGTGTCGAGTAATTCGGCATTGTCGAGTTTGTTTTGATACTATACGGATTGAAGTGTATTGTATTGATACGATTTTGATTCGGTGAATTTTATTATAAATAATAATAATTAAAAAATAATAATATTAAAATAATATATTCATATATATCTTATCAATTGTGCTAGAGCTCATTATATCTCTGACTTAGTACGGTACAACCGTGAAATAGCGGCCACATGATCAACTATGGTATCCAAGTTAAAACAAAATAATGTAGAATCCTTTTCTCCTTCGGCCAAATTCTCTTGAACGAGCAGTCATATAGAATTGAAATGTAGGACCAATTGATAAATTTGAGAGAGAGAAAATATTACACATGAGAATTATACTGTCTCATGCACTTTAATTTTCTTGTTGACCAATATATTAGAAATGTATTGTGTCCCCCTCTAATAAAAAATTAAAAAACGTATGAGAAAATATATTTCTCAATTATTGCAGTATGTTTTTCTCTAACATTGATGCACCTTGGTAGAAAAAATGATTTATTCCCTTGCATACCACAAGGACGAGATTACGCGCACCGAGATGAGCTGCATAATAATCCTGATTCCAAACAGTGAATAATAATGTTGCCATTTAAAGATACAGAAATTGATGTTACGGCAGTCTCTATTTGACAGTGAGAAAAAATTTACTGTATTTAAAAATTGTATTTTCTTATATATTTTGATCTTTTTATTGACCAATGTATCGGAGACACATTGTGCTTATCTATTAAAAAATAAAAAAATATATAAAAAAGTGTAATTATCAAGTCCAATAAACTTTTCTCTTCGTTAACATTAAGGATGTCAATGGACCGGACCTAGACTGGGCCTTGCTAGATCCGGCTCAGGCCCAGGAGTAGGCCCTGTATGGGTGGCCCGGCTCGGCCCGGCCCGAAAAATAAGAAAAATATTATTTTTATTCATATAATATATAATTTTAATATATTTACTATAATATATCTATAAAAAATATTATATATTTTACTTATATCTATATTAACATTTAACTTATAAAAAATTATATTTTTTAGTAGATTTATGGTAGAAAAAATACATATAATTCTCATTCTGCATATAAATTTTATATTTAATATAAATTATATTTATATTTTTAAGGTCGGCGGGTCTATCGGGCCGGACCTCACAAAGTCCAAACCCGGCCCTATTCTTTTTCGGGCCGAGTTGAACCGAGCCAAAAAAATTTAATAGACTTATTTTTCCGATCCAAATCTGGTTAAAATCGGGTCAAATTTCTGGACCTCTGAGCAAATCCGACCCAATTGACACCCCTAATTAACATTGTTACAAGTAGGACAAGTGGACGCCAGGCTCACGCCACAATGCTTCAATTTATCATCTGACTGGAAGCCGCCCGCTCGCCGCTACATATGAAGGAGCAGCGTAAAGGAGCCTTATTTCTCCTCCAATTAAAGTCTAGCCAAAATTTTACCTTGCACCGTTTAAGTGTTCCCTCTTGCAACAGATCCGTCTAGCTGAAGCAGTAGTAAATTGTCCAGTCTGCGTGCATTTCCACACATATTTGTCATGAGATGTATCATCAACAATTAATAATGCATGTGAAGAATATCTGCAGTAGGAAGTTATAATGTGTTCTTGCAGTAAATTAAAAATTGTCAAAATGAAGATCGTGATTAGGAGTGTTTAAATTTTGATTCAAATCGAAAAATTGAATCGGATCAAATTGAATTAGTTGGTTCGATTCGGTTTGAATTGAAGTTCGATTGAATTTGATTTTGCACATTATAAAATCAAATCGAATCAATTATAAATTGAATAAATTAAAATATTAATATTAATATTAATATTATATTATTATTATTATATAATATATGTATTATGTGTATTAAAAATAATTATATGACTAAATTTATATATAGATATACATATTTTTAATTTTATAAGTCTTACTTTTAATATATATATATATATATATATATAATTTTAAATCATATTTAATTAAATTAAAAAATCGATTTGAACCGACGGTTCAATTTGTCATCTTATTCCGTCCGATTCGGGTTGACAAAAAAATAATCAATTTAGATCGAACCGAATTGTTGAACAACCCTAATCATGGCTTCGGAATACATCTTGCAGTGTGCAACTCTTCTGTTGAAATGATTTCCAGTCTTGAAGATCGACATAAAATTTTAGGGCCCAAGCTCAGTCCAAACTTGATCTGTTTAAGTCTCTATTTTAGGTCATCCAATAATCTATTGTAGATTTGAGATCAAATTTCTCCAAATTTTATCAACTTTACAATATTAATTTTACAAGTAATATTATGTTCAAGAAATGAAAATATGTATTATATTCGTCAGTAACACTCTCAAGTGTAATTTTAATTTTTATTAGACGGACATAATATACCCTCGATATATTGGCCAATGAAAATATTAATAATATATTAAAAATTATAATTAATAAGTGCAATAAATATTGTTGTAAGCAATTTCACTACTCCAAACAACATGTGGAGAAGGGGATTTGTTTTGGCGCATTGCGCCAGCTTAGGGAAGGCCAAGTGTCGATCATCGTGCGACCGGCCGACCGGGATTCGTGGTGCCGCATCAGCGACGTTTGGATTCTCGTGCCAGGTTTCGCAGCAAAATAAGGAGAGCGTGCCACCTCAGACTCTGGTCATGATGTGGCATGTTCTTATTCGTTCGTACGATATTCGGTGTTTAGAGGAGGTACGGCGCGTGAACCAGCCGACATGAAGCACACCAGACACGCAAACGTCTAGACACCCCGAAAAGAACTGTATTCTCTTTTCTATCCTTGTATACATACCCCTACAAATTTTCTGTATTCTACTTTATATCCTTGTATTCCTCACATCTTTATAGAAAATCTCATATGCACTGTAACATCACAGGCATTTGCCAAATATTTTGTTAAACATGTAAGATATAAAAGTTTAGAGCAAGGTTGGTCGTATCGTGTGAATCGACTGTGCCGCATTCTTCATGACACGGTACGGTACAATCCATACCGTATCGATTGGTCGACAAAAAATCTTAAGTCAATCGATCAATTTTCGTCTATTTTTAAAGACCAAATAGATCATGGGATTTGGACGTCACCCTAACAGAAATTGATCGACCGATAAAGAGAAATAGATCGATCGATTTTAGACTTTGACTTGTTGGACTTCTAGGAGTGTTCGTTAGAAAAGTCGGTTGACCGATAATGGTCATATTGTACCGACAGTGTGAGAGATCGTGAATGCTCTGACACTGTACGATACGGTTGTGCTGCTACATATGACAAACCTTGGTTTAGAGACATATATCAAACAAAAACAACTACATATATACCCTAAAATTTTTCATACTTGAATATATATCCCTAAAATCTTCATATTATATCTTATATCTCTAAATTTTGAAAAAACAAATTGGTTACATCTCTATGGTTAGTATATTGTAAGTAAAGGATAAATTTACTAAAATGCTTATTTTCAAGAGATAGAGGGAGAAAAAGTAGGGTTGTGCATGGTTTAGTCCGAACCGAATAATCGAATCGGACCGACCAGTTCAGGTCGATTCAGTTCGATTTGGGGGACCCCTTTGGTTCAATTCGATTTTGCATTGTCAAATCGATTGAACTGAATATATAATAAAAATAATATATTAGATATTATTTCACAACAAAATCATGGCATGGTTTCACCTATAAATAATTGTTTTTTTTTTCGATTCAAATTGAACCGAACCGGTTTAGTTCGGCTCGATTTGACCACCTCTTTGAGTCGACTTCGGTTCGCCCAAAAAATGAGTTGAATCGGATCGATCCGGACCATGCACAGCCTAAGAAAAAGAGTTGCAAATAGAGAGAGAACATAGAGAGAATGAAGAGAGAGAGAGCGAGATGTGGTGGTGGTGGAGAGAGAGAGAGTCTCAAGTGGGAAACCCAAGTTTCAGAAAAGGGAGAAGAAAAATAAAAGGAAAATCACACCACAAATTAGGCACACCTTCACCTACAGCCGTTGATCCAGTGGTCCTTTCTGGCCCCCCAAAATGTCTCCTTCATGACGATCTGAAAATTTTTAGGTGGATTGGCCTAAATGTGACACTCCAATTTTATTGTTGGAAGGTAGGATAGTACGCCAACGTTAAGTCTTATTTATTTGTCCTTAAACGCAGAATTGTCATTCTTTTCCTGGAACCAACAAAAAGAAGGAAAAGTTGGGACCATTTTTGTTTTATCATATTAAGGGGGAAAAAAAAACTTCTACTAGTGGGGGTTACTATCTACTCCCAAACATCATATCAATGTGAGTTCCATCCACATAAAATTGGGATGGAAAGAGAAGAATGGTAAATCTTTCTCTATCATATTTCCACTCTTCTGTTCTATCATACATCTTTTAATACGTGAATATCATATGAAAATATGAAAAATGTTGGAATACAGTGTACAACCACAATATTTTAGGGAAGAGGAGGGTGGATACGTACCGTATGGTTACCTGCCCAAGGTAATTTTTAAGTATTTCTCTTTAGAGAATATATATGTAATCATTGTAAAAAAAATAAAGATTCTTACCACAATTTTGCCAACTATGTTGATATGAGAAATACTGGTTATCCGGACGTCTGAGTAATTCAGCTGAACTGGATCGGCCACGTGACCGACTTGATTGGTCTGCTGTGCGTGGACCTCATGCCGCCCTCGTGGGGCCCACATGTGACTGACCAATCAGATCGGCCAGGCGGCCAATCCACGTAGCTAGCACTTCTCATGTTGATATACTCCAATTAAAGGCATATAATCTGATGAGAAGAAGGCATCTTCACCTTTGCCACAAGATGTGGTCAAAGTTGCTCCATGTTCCCGACTCGGGATTTATGTCTTGTCTTGGTGTTACATTGGTTTTGTTTAATCTCGGGGCAATTCTATAACTTAGCACCATCTGTGAGGAGAGATCACATTTGTCCATACTAAAGAGTCAACAAATCTACGGCGCAATCATATGAATAAGTTCAAATATCATCTTCTAGGATTATGTTAGAGAGAGGATTTTAATTTATCCCATAAATCTGTAAGATTAATTCATATGAAAGAGGTTACTCCTCATTTGATCTTTGGACTCAGAATAATCACCTATATAAGAGGGAAACTGTCTTATTAGGTGTAGTTATAATTGATATTAGTAAATCTTTCTCAAAGGAATTAGAATTCCAGATTTAAAAGAGATAGCAGACTTCCCAAGAAGCAAACAGAACAGCCCAATAGAAAGCCAGCATAGCAAGCATGGATCGCCGTGCCACAAGTGTATCGGACCGTGCTAAGAAAAGGGCGATCTTTAGCACGATCGGGTTCCCCTTCGAGTCCCTCCCCAAATCCCCGAAACCCCCCCCCCCCCCCCTCACGTGTTTCCTCCTCCCCTCCCCATCGATGCTTCTCGCTGCCCCCCAAGGCTGATCTGAAAGGGCATCAAGGAGCCTCTAGACGGTGGCACTGCATGTGGGGAGATCACACAGGGTGGCTAGACTCGCTATCCAAGGGAGGTGTAGACGGCAGTAGAGTTGCGTGGGGTGGCCGGCCTCCCTATCGTGGGGACGTGAAGGGGATCGACAGAGAGGGGAGGGCCGGAGGGGGTGCACGGGGGTGGGGGGGTGCCAGTAGAGGGGGGTGGCACGGGGAGGAGGAAGTCAAATGTGGGGCACGTTGTAGCAGGAGGGGATGGTGCTGGAAGAAGGAAGCCAAGGGTGGGGGAGAGGGGACCGGCGCGGTACAAGTCATATCGTATCGCATCAAGCAAAAGTCAGCACAATCAAGTTGAACAGGTCGGCAAACGCTAATAGCAAGCAAAAAGAAATCTGAGATTTCCTATTTGCCCCCTAAAGTGCAAAAGATTTGTCATACCCACGTCCTTTTTTTGCAAATCCTTGGCCAATGATTGTGCTCCCACTGATTTCCTTTCCTTGAGTTTCCACACACTTTTGACGGGCAAAAAGAGCCCAAGGGGCCCCAACTCTTTGTGGAACACTCACTCACCCACTTATAAAAGAAATCATCACATCTGTCTACAACACCATCATTGAATCCCACAAGCACATGATTTCCGATGAACTGAACCTACTTTGAACTTGGAACAAACTCCAAACTCAACTCCAAATTATTGGAGACAGGACTGAAAGATTAGACAATTGATTATTGAGGTCTCTTTTGGGTAGACTGAGGGAAAATAGTGTAACATAGGTAGATAATTTCCTAGCTAGACTTCTTTGCCCAGAACCTTTCAAATCCCAAGGTTGGAGACTCTTCCAAGCCAATGGATAGGTTTGTTCAAAGAAAAGGGGGATAGACAATAGTGAGAGGGGCTAATTGGTGTGACCCCCATCATGGGTGAGTACCCCAAATAGGATAAGAGCTTTACTTGTTGCTGCACTGCATGCTAGTATGACAATTAGTTATTATTATTATTATCAAAATATGTGAAGTCAGGTTCTGTCTAAGATACAAGTTCATCCAATCTGATGATTGAAACAACCAAAAAAGCATAGTGATCATACGCTCTGAATGATGGACCTAGGGAAACAACCATATTGTAGTCATATGTTCAGAGGGAGTGCCAGGGGAGACCACTCATTGGGCTCGTGGTTTCCTCTTGTTGGGCCTGAACATTCATGTAGTTTCATCTTATTGGGCTTAGAAGCCTCATTAGAAGTGCACTCTGCCCACCCACTTGGTCTTGGCGCTAAAAAATTAAGTGGGTTATTGTGATGTTGCTAAGACATCTTGCAGCTATTGTAAGTGAATTATAGAAGACTAGAGTGGCTGGCTGATGTCTTCATTTCATCAAACTGTTGCTAATGGCAGACCACAGAAAGAGGAAGGCGTGTCTCAGCACACACACCTGGGTTCTGTTGCCACTTCTTAAGTTTCTATCCTCCAACTAAAGCATGGTGCTCTCTGAAGTTGATCTATGAACCTCCAGTTCCATGTATTCTTGCACAAACAGACCATTGGCATACCCATAAATGTGATCTCTATCTGAAAGGAAAAAGACCTCATACCAAACTGACCAAGAAAGTTCTGTGTGAATGTGTGTGTGTGTGGGGGGGGGGGGGGGTTCAAGTACTGAAGCCACAAGTTGGAGGAACTTAATCCCGAAGGAGATGCTCCTTGCACTCTCTTAAGGACGTAAAACCTCTCTTAACTACACCTAAAGTCCACTTCACATCACAATCTAACTATCCAAGTACTTGATATCATGATCTCTGTCCCTTCGATGCCTTTGGAGTACACAAGAGGTGGTGGTGATGCGAGAAGCATCAAAGTGTGATTTGTTTATTGAGCATAGGCAACGTATGGCAAGATTCTGAGCTGTTCAGGACTTTCTTCTTGACACTAAGTGGTGGAAATATGCCAACTTGAAGACACTTCAAGTTAATATGTGTACCTTTTTGCTGAGGGAGCATGTGCCATCCATAATGGAGCATGAGAGCTTGCTACTTATATAATACAGCTCATACACATCGGGAACTCATACAAATGTATTGGGAGACACTAGCTTGGAAGCTTAGATCCGTGGGGACCCAATTCCTGTTTTCTCCATAATTATTTACATGGTGAGCATGCACCTACGGACCAGTTGACTCAGTGATTGCCCCCCAGACTACCATCACTTAGTTTAGTCACCTTTGGGTGTCTTCCCACAAGTGTTTGTTCTGTGGTCTCAAAGTTATTTCTTTCGGGGAACAAACCTGAGCAAGCAGCAGTTCTTGAGGTTAATCACCTGCAAATTCGTTAATCACACAGTCAGACTACTCTTGTTTCAGGTTTCTTGAGCAGGCAGAGGAGTAAGCAATTAGATGGGAACTTACCCAGTCTAGCAATGGTGTGCATTCGGGGGCTAGATCTCTAGAACGATATCTGTAACACCAATAAAGATACACATTGGTTACTAAGCTATCTGAAGGCTTCAAGTAGATGCACAAAACCACACACACATGTAGACAGTGAAATATTGCAGGTCCTTGTGGACTTACATTCGGAGTCTGTCTTGACCCATTTAAATTCTCCTCCTGGCTTTTCCTTGGTCTTGTCCTTGGCCATCATCAGTAGCTTGTCTCTGATCTTAGCTTTGTCCACTTGCTTCTCCTCCAAGTACTTCTTCACTGTTGTGGGAGTAGAATTCTGGGGGTATATTTTCTTGTGGAGTACTATCTTCAGGAACTGTGGAAAGTTTCAGAAGCCATTTTGGGATGTTAGGCTTGCAAAACATTGATGGGCTCAAAAATCCTAAATAGGTATTCTCTCTATGCTTTGTGATCTCTTTGAATGGTTTCGGTACATTATTTTGGACACAAATAAGTGAACATAAACCTCAAGGAAAACATATAAACATGTACCTTTTCCATCTTTGATTCTGAAACTGGATCTTTCAAGCTGGGGGCTGGAGCAAAATCACTTCTACACAAGAACAGCTTCCTGAAAAGGAAAGAAATCGATTTCCGTCCGATGTTGGCATTGTTTTGTTTACCCCCTAACAAGTCTTTGGCTTTGTTAAAGATGATTTTGTTTTTGGGTGACAGTTCATCATCCTCTCCTGATCTTTCCAATTCTTCACAAAATTCTAGGCAGATCGACCTATTGGCCTCCAAACTTGAATGGCAATCTGGAAATTCACTGAATGAATTATCAGAATCATGTCTCATTCCAGACTCTGATCCAGGGTCCTTCCAATTTGGCTTCAGTGACAACAGCTTTATCAGTTCCTTCTCTAATTTGTTCACTTCCTCCAGTGTAAACTCTGGTAGATTTTGCAATGGGTGTGAATTCTCAAAATCTTCATGGTTATTTGAGTGCTTCTTGAGCTCATTCCTGCCAAAGGTCCCAATAGAGAACAGTCCCTGAGGCCAGTCACTGAACTCTTCCTTGCAAGAATCCTGGGCAGCATGATCTGCAGAAATGGCAGGAAAAGTATTATATGTTTTTACCTTCACAAGGAGTCTTTCCATTAATTAAAGACCATATATCTGAATCTGCAAAGACCCCAAGAAACATGATTCATGTGAACCCAAAAGCCTATACGTGTATTCTGCTTCACAAGTTCTGAATCAGCACCTGAGGATGCACAGGAAAAGGAAGCCTGGAGTAGAATGCACACAGAGGGGCGTGGTGACCAAATTTTTGATGAGGATGCTGCAGATCATGCCCATGCTGGACGTACTGCCAATTGGCATCCTCTTGTTTGGAGGTTCCTGTGATAGGTGACAACAAACCCATTCCTTGTGGGATCCCACATGAGGATCTCCAGGGCCACATCTTCTGGCACTCAATATAAAGTTGGATAGTAATCTTCCCTCTGTTGTGAAGAGAATTTCTTCTCCCAGGCCCATGTCCCATAAAAAAAAAATCACATGGTGGGCTGCCATGGCCTAATGAGTACATGAAGAACCCCAGAGAGAGTAGTTAACATCATCTGATTGTATGATGTGTGGAGGACCCCACATCCCTGGGACACAATAGCTTTCTTCTCTTTCTTTATTAAGGCAAACCACCCTGACTTTAAAGAACTTTCTACTAACAGGATGTTCAGATAAGCTTCAAGGACATACACCTGTATACACATACACCTGTATACAGAATGTATATGTATATTTTTCTATCTGCATCGCATCAGGACCCAGGTAGGTAAACAAATTAACAAGAAAAAAGGAACAAAATTTCATGCTTGCGATCATCTATGCTATTTTCTCAATCTCATCCTTGGCTAGTTTTTTCAAGAAAGGAAAATTTCCGTCAGTGATTGTCTGGTCCCCTGGATCTTCCCACTTGCATTTCACCTTTCTGAGCTGATAAAGTTGAGCATAAAAGCACATCCACAATCTTTCTCACCTCAACTAGGATGAGAAAAGGCAAAAACAAAAAATAAAATTCCAGATTTAACGTTGTGGAAGGACCATCGCCAAGAACCACTATGAGAAACATATAAATCTCAAAAAAAAAAAAAAATCCCTCATGAAGGGCCCATGTTTGGACCAGCAACAGGAAAGGCAAAACATAGGTGTTTCTTCATGAAGGATCATCAGCAAGGACCACCAAGAAGAAGAAATAAGAACACCTCGCATCCTAACCTTGCTATATTAAGTGCACATTAAGAAGCATAAGATTATTATGCACACAGAAGGCAAGGCAGCAGAAGGCACAATGAGGATCAGGGAGGGAGCCATCCAAGAAGATCCCAGACTCGACTTACTTCTGACTGGCGCCGCCCCAGATCTCTTCTTCTTTTCCTGTTTCCTATCGATCTTTGTCTGAACCCAGCTTAGGATCTGCAGAGAACAGATATGCAGAGATCAAAGACAGCAGAATGGACAAACTCATGGGACTGGCAAGAAGAAAGGAGCATCTACAACCCACAGTATGAGTTGCCCACTTGTAACCTTAACACGATGCATCTACCCATTTATGCGTCTCTACCTATATCTATCTATTTGCCCATGTATGTGTCTGTCTATCCATGTGTGTGCAATGCATTCATATGTAATAAATACATAAAAAAGCTTATTTGCAGGATTAATATCTGGGACTGCACTAACCCTCATGTGCTGCTACCGAGAAGCGTCTAGCTGGGGAGCTGTTGTGAAGAGAAGAGATGGGTGCTTCGTGGGAGGAAGGGAAGAGGCGACCCAGAAATTAAAATGACACCAGTAGCTATCATGAATCGTTTAACCCAATGGGAGGAGAAGGGCAGGGTTTTAAATAGGAGATGAAGAAGAGATTGGTGGGGGCAAAGCCACCCCCACCCACCCAGCACAAGTGGGACGAGCTCCCCTCCCTTGCGTCATGGTGCACCGCATCTCACCATATAGAGAGAGGCCCATGTACAAGCCTTACCGTGCACTTCCTAGGCAGTTTGGAAAGAGAAAGATTTAGTGCACTATTGTAGTGCACTTTAAGTATAATATGATTAGGCAATAGTCCATGTGGCATCTAATGATTAAGTTGCTATTTTATCACTCCTCATATGAGGGGTGCCACATGAACTATTACCTAGTCATGTTGCACTTAAAGTGCAATACAAAAGTGCACTAAATCTTTCTCATTTGAAAATATTTGTCAAGTCGATTATGGCTATGCAAATCTCTAACAAAGTCAAAGCAAAATCAAACGTCTTCGATTTATTTCGACTTCCTTACTAAGAGGATTTTGTAAGAAGGAGTGAAATAGAGAGAGTTAGTGTTTTTCCTCTCTCTAGTGTTGAAAAATGGGTGAGAGTCCATTTTTGGGGATTTTAGGCACAGGCGACGGGGTCGAACTCGTCGTTGTGCCTAGGGGGAAAAAATTCTCTTTAATGCCTCCGGTGCGTAATGCATGCCTCATCGTCCGCACAAAATCAATTTTGTTGATTTCTACCTTTTAGAAAGTGTTTCCAAACGCTGCCCTAGTCTAGCACAGGTGCACTACTGTTGCAGTGGTGGTGTAAAATCTCCAAGAGAAATACTTTCTACCTAGGAGGGTCAGGTAGAAACTTTTGACCTACTCAATCATTCTACTTAATTGGTCAGACAATATACCCCACGATCTAACATCATCACTCATGAGTCTTGTTACCGTATGTGTAACATAGGTCTGCTTGGGCCGAGATGTTCATTGGTGATACGGCCGGGGTAATGGCCGAGACGATCATATCGAAAGAACCTTTCTAAAGCCCGCTGAGTCGACGTAAGACGCGTGTTCCGAGCTCCCGACCACACCTGCAAAGTCCACTGAGAGGCCTCGGCGAGAAGACACTCGGATGCTCTTGTCAGTTGCTAGCCAAGCAGAATAGTCTAGCCTATGGAGTAAATCAATGTATCTATGCATGTGGAGTGTCTGCCTCTTTTATAGGGTTAGGATACACGTGTAACAGTTGGATGACCCCACGAATCTCACAGGGGATCTCCGTGATTGTCGCCGAATCGTGGTCGTAATAGTCATGTCAAATCATCCAGATCGTGGTCTTAATGGCCGCAATTACCGAACGCACGATTCTCAGACGTTGCCATGTCAGTTATTGCTCCGGCCGTTATGTGAGCCATGCTCTGGGAATCACGTGGACACGTTGGGTTCTAGGTCGGCTATGGCTGAGCACGATAATCCTCACCCTCGGCCGAGCTAAGGCAGTCGGCCCGAGGGGAATAAGGAGGTTGTCTTTGCCGACAATACACGTTGGACTTGACGACATCAGAATCTGGTTCCATCCCGTGAGGATCCGATCTGGCCGTTCCGAGTCATCGGCCTAGATGATGACTTCGTCCAACCCAAGCCACGCAAGGTCATCGGCCTAGATGAGAATTCATCCGACCTGCCGGGAACTCCCCGTATCAAGTCTACAGACTCATAAGGATTCACACATGATCTAAAGAAATAAACAAGTAGCAAAAGAAACTATAACAAGAAATAAATTAAGTTTCACTATTAATAATATATGATGTTTCATTATTAATGGTACAATATCTCAATTACAATACATGTACAGAATTAAAGTACAATACCTTAAAAGTAGAGGATACATCTTACAAAGCCAATGACTTAGTATGTCACGTTCTTATGCGTAATATCGAAGCGTACAATTTATTAATCATGCGTGTTTATTAGAGCAAGTACTAAAAATAATAATAACAAACTATTGGGACAATATTTAAGAACAATGTCAGAGTAATCCATTCATACTTTTATTGATATAATCACTAATGTCTATTACATTTACTAATTCAAAGTCTATACATAGAGTCCATCACGATCATTACATTGACTTGTATAAAGTCTACTAACACTCTACTAAAGCCCTTAGATATCTTGGGGAGCTCATCATTCTTGCTCGTCCCCATCGTTATGTATTTTCTCATTTAACTCACTTGAAAAACACATGTATAATTGGGTGAGTGAGATACTCGGTAAGATTTATATCTCTTTATCTGATAAATTTTAAGTAATTAATATTTTAACAACCAGAATAAAATAGAGATAGGATAGCTACCTAACACAAGATTTACTAATCATTCACATGTTGGCAAGAAGGTATGAAAGAACAGGCAACTAGCAGGTAGCAATTAGTGGCAAGAATTTCTATGTATATAGATAAAAAGTCATCTTTACACGTAACCAATAAGATGTATTGAGATTAATAAAATAGATTTGACCATAACATAATAAAATATCCACATGGGTAACAAGTACAAGTCAATTAAATTGTCAAGCATGCATTACGAGATGATTGTTATAGATCAATCAAGCAAGTTAGGTACTTAGGTGTAATTCCAACACCTTGATCATTCAAATCCTTGGACACATGCACTTTTCGAATGCTCCTCTCAAGATCAAATCGGGCCCTATAAACACCAAGTATCGAGGTCGTGGATACAAGATCACATGTATCTAGACAATCGTTAATGGCCAACAAGGTCCAAAGAATAAGCTACGTAATTTAGGTATAGATGAGCAAGATTATCATGGATTTAAAGGAATAGGTTATGACTTTTCAGAGAGTACAAAAAGACTCAATAGAAAACAACACATAAAACTCATGAGAAATGACATATGCATAGTGTAACGTCTCTGGATATTTATACCCAATATGGGTCCATATCCAAGTCCGCCTCCCGCGATCGGACCGAAGTCTCGCAAAGAATATCTCTAACATGTGTTCAGTATGAATATAAAAGACAACAACTACAGTATAAGACATAGGAAAGTACAAGTGCTCATATTTGTATACAATAATGTACAACTGTCCCAATATATTATTACATGTCTAATTAAAAGAGTACAACTACCTCGGACATATCCCGAGGGAGCACAAACTCACACAACTCATCTAACTCTACTGCTGGTGGTACAAGTCTACCACGACTCCTCCGAAGCCACACCAAAGTCGGCTAACACCTGAAAACAAGCTGTAAGGGAGTGAGCCTCAACACGTCACTGGTCCAGTAGGAACCTCCCACAAGGAAACAACAACAACACTAAAGAGACCTTAACCCTACAGGGTCTCACAAGCAACATCGGTAACCAAACCACAACATGCTCACACTGGCATGTTAAACAACAATTAAACATAACCATACCGGCTAACCTCAATCCTCGGAAAGTAAAGGGAAGTAACAAGACTAGCTCAGCACCACTAGTCCACCCTTCAACAGAAACACCTCGACCACAAGCCTCACTGAAAAATCACTGCCTAAGCTATCAGTCTCACAGGCAAACCAACCACACATGGTAATAGGATTGGCATCAACCAGCCAACACCCTCATACCAAAACCATAATCATAAACTTAATCAACACGATAACAAACAACGTGTAATAGGTCATACCACGAGACCTCCACAAAGCACCAAGCCACCTCAATACCTGCTGAGGCCGGTACACAACGTACCACAACACAAGCTACCCACAAGGGTACAGGTACCTATTACCATGAGGTACCACTATGGAACCACAACTAAAACTGTGCCACCACCAGGGCACACCACAACGGTTCAAACCTCATCCGGCGAGTCACAATACACAAGCCACGATCAGTGGTAAACCATGAGTTGGAACGGAACGACGCCACCACATGGGAACGGATTACTGGTTCATGATGCTAGTATCCAACCTGGACAACACAGCACAAGAACCACCTCTCAGTCTCGTAGCCACGGACCACACAGTCCAGCTACAGCTCCACAAGCACACAAAGTAGACCAAGCAAAAGTGGAGACCAACCAACACCACATCTGCAGACCACACAGCTACAGGTCCAAGCCTGACACCTTTAGGGACTCCGGCCCGAGCTCCCTAAAGTGAGGCACTGAAAACACAAGACTAGCTGGGGACCAGTATGTCTACCGGTGTCCATCCCCCAACCACGAGCGTGCTACAAGCGACTGCACACCCACAAACACAAGCCGCTGCCCACAGTTGTCTTTCCCTCAGCCGGACATACAACTCAAACAAAGAAGTGAGGGTGTCCAGGAAGACAACCAAGACCTCAAAGGTACACACCGTACCGGGACACGCCCTGAGCACAACACATATGCCTAGCTCTCCTAATAACCTGGGGTACCCGACTGAAGAGGTATTCCAGATTAGGCGCCGGACCACCAAACTCGGTAAGCACACAAACCACGTTATACTTACTTATACAATCTTTTATTTATAAATCATAGTATACGAGTGTTAGGATTAGCTTAACATCGGTCACCATGTGACCCTCAAGCCATCCTATACGGATACTTACTTGAATCATAACAAAACAATGTAACATTGCCTGTTATTGGTCACCCCGTGACCTTCATGGCAACATACACCACTTAACACACTAATCACTATAACAAACCAGAGCTAGGTCTACATAGGACCCTCATTGCCCAACACCCAACTTTCCCTTCGGAAGATGAATCGTGTCGGACACAGGCGATGTCTCTCAAATTGCGTCGACCTATCTGGATGCCATTCCAAACCTTAACGTGACAGGGCTCAGTGACGCGACCAAGTCGCATCGGCCCGACACAATGCCTTTATACCAAACTGGTCAAGCCCACAGTCAATCTATAGTCGCGTCCGACAAAACCGACGTGTTTCCACATGAACGTGTCAGGTCAAACAGACGCGACCCCAAAACCGCCATAGCGCAACAGACAAAACAAAAGCGTGTCGACTCAAAGTGATGCATTCAAACATGAACGTGTTGGCTGTCCTGGACGCGTTTCAATGAAGACAGTGGGTTCAGCTCACAGGCCGAACCCACCTCCTCCACAGAAGAAACCACACACATGATGTTCGATCTCCAATTCAAAGCAGTAAACATGATTCCAAACCATGGCATACCACCCAAACATGAACCACCCCTCATTGCACCCCTTTAAACCATTCCAAGCAAGATATAAAGGTGGGAAGTCTCCCTACCGGTTGGAAGAAGCAGAAGAACGCCAAAACCTCCTCGTCCTCGGCACGGCCATGCTCCGGACGCCATCCTCGCGTGGTTCCCACGCCGCACGAACCTCCAAAAGCCGAAATCATTGAAAATCGCCATGAGAAATGCCACATCATCTCCCCCATTGCCATACAGAGCTTCCTGCTCTGTCTGACCGAAACGACGCTTCTTAAATCACATTCAAATTGCATCATGTACAGCTGCCATGTTTAACTCCTTTAAATGCGTCCACCCTGTCCGACGCCAACTAGAAACCACGTGACATGCGTCATAGAGTCGGTTTACTAAATCGCGTCCGACATGTTCGACGCCTTTAAATCGCGTCGCCTATGCCCGCCGCATTTCTAAACCGTGAACCAGCAGGCCATTTGGGCTAGAATGTCCGGCCCAAATGCCCACACCACGTACGGAAACCTCGACTAAGGCCCAATGACCACCTCTTGGTCATGAGTACTACTCCAAAATCGGTAAACACGGATCCGAAAAGGTCGTGCCATTACACATAGTATACACATGCTAATGGTAGTTCAGAGTACAATACAGTCAGATCAAAAATAGGTTATGTGTGCTCACTTTACCCTAGGGCCCAAAAGGTTTTATGTAGCAACTCTGGATATTTATGTCCAATAAAACTCCATATTCAAACCCGCTAACAGACCGAAGTCTCACAAGGGATATCTTACCACACGTGTAAGATATAAGGAAGTATATGTACCCATGCTCATTTACAAAAAATTACAATGTCCTAATACATTTTTACATGTCCAAGAAAAGGGTACAATTACCTGAGGCATATCTCATGAAGAAAACACTCATGCAACAACAACTAAAACTCAACTGTTAGTGGTACAAGTCCGCCATAACGCCTCCGCAAATCAAGCACGTGACTAACACCTGAAAAGAGCTATAAGGGAGTGAGCCTAAAAAAGTCACAGGCTCAGTAGGGACCTCCTAAAAAAATAAGGAAATAACAACCAAAAACTACACAAAGAAGACAGATGACTTGAAGCAAAAAAAAAAAAAAAACATCAAGGCAACAAGAAAAACTGCTGAACTGTTCTGCATTCAAGCATTCATTCTCTCCTTCTCTTTATGTGCAATATTGTAAATTTGGGAGAGAGATTGTGAGCCTAAGAGATTGAGCTTCTCATTCATTTTCTATATCTCTCGGGTTGTCATCTGTTGAACCACTCTATGGCTGTCCTTGTATTTTGGTGATAACAAAACTTATGATGATAACATAATGAATATTTTTGTTTCATCTGTGTCGCATCAATCCCATAGCAAAATGCTAAGTCTTTCATTGATGCAATATATGTCGCACTAAAATGATAAAATCGATGTTTAATCAATATACATCGATTTCTGTTTAAAGTGCCAAAGTATCAAGCGCCGCAACGATTTGCTAAGAAGTCGATGCCATAACGATTTGATAAGTGGCCATAACGATTTCTTCTTTGAGCGTATTGATTTGATAAGAAGTCGTTCCCATAACGATTCCTTAAGTGACCGAAATGATTTTCCAAGAAGTCGATGCCATAACGATTTCATAAGTGTTCGCAACGATTTCTTCTGTAAAGCGCAAGAAGTCGATGCCATAACGATTTCATAAGTGTTCGCAACGATTTGTTAAGAAGTCGATGCCATAACGATTTCCTCTTTAAGCGCATTGATTTAGTAAGAAATCGATCTCATAACGATTCTATAAGTGAGCGCAACGACTTGCTCTCACAACGATTTGTTCACATCGATTTGTTTATAAATGAGCAACGACTCTTCACATAACAATTTCATAAGTCATGCTCATAACGATTTCTTCATGGATTCTGTTCAAACACAGATTGCCTTTATATTTCAAATATGCCTGGCGCTTAAATGAAAAGTCAAATATCTTCTGACAAAAAGCTGCATGCATATTTCAGAGTCTTGTCAAAAAGATATGACCTCTATTTTCAGTATGTTAGCAGAAGCACAGTACCATGCATCGTTTATCATAAACACTCTTTTATGCTAACACTCTCTTCTATGCTCACAGACATCGAAGACCATCGGAGTCTGATTAAGACAAATGAAGAGGAGATGAGCAACGGCTAAAACTCCAACGGATCTCTTCAACGGATCTATTCTAAAGCTGCTCAATATAAAAGATGGAGCATTGCTGAAGAACATGAGAGCCTTTCTTGAATATCTTTGAAGGAGTGTACATCTGTGAGAAGCACCTTCACGCCACATACACTCAAGGAAAGAGAGAAAGAGCCCGAGCCAAGAAGAAGCAATCAAGCGTCTCAAGCATTCAAGCTTCCGAGCTTTCTGTCTTCTTTTCTCTCTTCTGTTTCTCTCCGAGCTCATTGTATATCTGGGGAGAGTTTGGGACTGTGAGCTTTACATGAGTGTTCATCTTGTAAGGTCTCTCAGTCTGATCTTTCTAAGAAAGATCTGTGTCCAGCTGTAGGACTGTATACAGTTGTTAACCCAGCTAGGGGTTGGTGTCTAGCAGAACCTAACTGGGTTTGTACCAGTTGTTAACCCAGCTAGGGGTTGGTGTCTAGCAGAACCTAACTGGGGTTTGTACCAGTTGTCAACCCATCTAGGGGTTTGTGTCTAGCAGAACCGCACTGGGGTTTGTTCCAGGAGGTTGGCTTCTTTACCTGTAAGAGAAGTGGGCTGCCTTCTTGCCCGGGAAAGAGAAGAAGACCTGGTGGGGGATCCAGGGTGTTGTAAGGTCCATAAGGGGGACTGTACCCTTGGTTAGTGAAATCCCAAGAGTTTGCTTGGGGACTGGACGTAGGACTTCCATGTGGGAAGGGCCGAACCAGGATAAATCTCCTGTGTCCTTGTGTGATTGTTTATTTGCTTCCGCACTGCTACTCTTTATCACACTAAACTAACCAAACCTTCAAGTGTTATTTTCTGTGTTTAAGATTCTATTTCAGATTTCAGAAAAACCAATTCACCCCCCCTCTAGGTTTGTTTGCTGTCGTACCAAAAGGGCCAACAAGTGGTATCAGAGCGAGTCTCTGAACTTTCAAAGAAGATCCAACGATCTTAGAGTAAAGATCCATGGCAGCTCAAGGATATGCTGAAGGACAATCAGTCACCAGACCTCCATTCTTTGATGGAGAAGATTATCAACACTGGAAGATAAGGATGGAATGCTTCATTCGAGGCACAGACTTTGATCTGTGGCAGGTAATTGAGGTAGGTGATTTTGTTTTTATCCCTGCTGAAAACACTACTACTATCACAGCAGCAGATAAGATAAAGTTATCACTAAACTTTAAAGATAAAAATTATTTATGTTGTGCTTTATCTAAAAAGGAATTTAGTAAAATATCTGCATGTATATCTGCTAAAGATATGTGGGAAAAATTGAAGCTCACATATGAAGAAATACCCACCACGGACGAAATACCTACTGATGCTCAAGTGTTTAAAGAAACAAGACAGGAAGCTATAACTCCATCATCTTCAACTGTCGCCATTCAAAAGGAGCAACAGGAAGGACCTCATGATGTCATCCTTCCACCTGAAGAAGAAGAGTTAAAGGAGGAACCTCAGAGTGAGGGGGAGCCTCATATCCTTTTCGAAAAGGACATCTCTGAGGAAATAAGCACTGAAGAAGCTTCTGACAATGAAAAAGCTGAGGATAAAGCTCATAAAATCCAAGTAACTTCTCAGGAGACATCTTCTGTAAACAACTCCTCAGGTAGCTTCAACATTAAAGAAGAAAATGCCTATCTACTCTTGATGAACAAAAGGAAAAGGCATTCAAATGGGTATGGTTAGAGGATGCTCAAAAACATCCAATTGGTGACTACCAACTCTTCACTTCATTCTAATCTGAAGAGGAAGTAGTCATCCTTTAGTTTTAGTTTTGTATTTTTAATGTACATTTATGTTTGTTATATTCAGTAAGCTACAATGCTACTAACAGTGTTTGCAAGTTTTCTGTTAAGATGTATGCAGATAAAAATCCTGAAGACTTGACAAACAACATGTCAAAGGTCAAGAGCAACAAGATCAGACTTGCCTCACATTAAGAGGGAGTCTCTCACTCAGGGGGAGCACAGACTAAGGGGGAGTTATTCATTTATGTCAATCATTGTTGAACCCCTCTATGGTAAGAAGTTCTCTCTAAGGGGGAGAGAAATGCATGGTAAGATCCTTCCTTTTTGGTTAGTGACAAAAAGGGGGAGAGTATGTATGCACTATGAATTTTCTGTATGTCTCTGCATGTTTCAAGATTTAATTCTGCATGTTTTCATGATTTAAAGCGTTTCATGATTATCCCTATCAGAAAATTCGCATAAATTTTGTCATCACCAAAAAGGGGGAGATTGTTGAACCACTCTATGGCTGTCCTTGTATTTTGGTGATAACAAAACTTATGATGATAACATAATGAATATTTTTGTTTCATCTGTGTCGCATCAATCCCATAGCAAAATGCTAAGTCTTTCATTGATGCAATATATGGCGCACTAAAATGATAAAATCGATGTTTAATCAATATACATCGATTTCTGTTTAAAGTGCCAAAGTATCAAGCGCCGCAACGATTTGCTAAGAAGTCGATGCCATAACGATTTGATAAGTGGCCATAACGATTTCTTCTTTGAGCGTATTGATTTGATAAGAAGTCGTTCCCATAACGATTCCTTAAGTGACCGAAATGATTTTCCAAGAGGTCGATGCCATAACGATTTCATAAGTGTTCGCAACGATTTCTTCTGTAAAGCGCAAGAAGTCGATGCCATAACGATTTCATAAGTGTTCGCAATGATTTGTTAAGAAGTCGATGCCATAACGATTTCCTCTTTAAGCGCATTGATTTAGTAAGAAATCGATCTCATAACGATTCTATAAGTGAGCGCAACGACTTGCTCTCACAACGATTTGTTCACATCGATTTGTTTATAAATGAGCAACGACTCTTCACATAACAATTTCATAAGTCATGCTCATAACGATTTCTTCATAGATTCTGTTCAAACACAGATTGCATTTATATTTCAAATATGCCTGGCGCTTAAATGAAAAGTCAAATATCTTCTGACAAAAAGCTGCATGCATATTTCAGAGTCTTGTCAAAAAGATATGACCTCTATTTTCAGTATGTTAGCAGAAGCACAGTACCATGCATCGTTTATCATAAACACTCTTTTATGCTAACACTCTCTTCTATGCTCACAGACATCGAAGACCATCGGAGTCTGATTAAGACAAATGAAGAGGAGATGAGCAACGGCTAAAACTCCAACGGATCTCTTCAACGGATCTATTCTAAAGCTGCTCAATATAAAAGATGGAGCATTGCTGAAGAACATGAGAGCCTTTCTTGAATATCTTTGAAGGAGTGTACATCTGTGAGAAGCACCTTCACGCCACATACACTCAAGGAAAGAGAGAAAGAGCCCGAGCCAAGAAGAAGCAATCAAGCGTCTCAAGCATTCAAGCTTCCGAGCTTTCTGTCTTCTTTTCTCTCTTCTGTTTCTCTCCGAGCTCATTGTATATCTGGGGAGAGTTTGGGACTGTGAGCTTTACATGAGTGTTCATCTTGTAAGGTCTCTCAGTCTGATCTTTCTAAGAAAGATCTGTGTCCAGCTGTAGGACTGTATACAGTTGTTAACCCAGCTAGGGGTTGGTGTCTAGCAGAACCTAACTGGGGTTTGTACAGTTGTTAACCCAGCTAGGGGTTGGTGTCTAGCAGAACCTAACTGGGGTTTGTACCAGTTGTCAACCCATCTAGGGGTTTGTGTCTAGCAGACCGCACTGGGGTTTGTTCCAGGAGGTTGGCTTCTTTACCTGTAAGAGAAGTGGGCTGCCTTCTTGCCCGGGAAAGAGAAGAAGACCTGGTGGGGGATCCAGGTGTTGTAAGGTCCATAAGGGGGACTGTACCCTTGGTTAGTGAAATCCCAAGAGTTTGCTTGGGGACTGGACGTAGGACTTCCATGTGGGAAGGGCCGAACCAGGATAAATCTCCTGTGTCCTTGTGTGATTGTTTATTTGCTTCCGCACTGCTACTCTTTATCACACTAAACTAACCAACCTTCAAGTGTTATTTTCTGTGTTTAAGATTCTATTTCAGATTTCAGAAAAACCAATTCACCCCCCCTCTAGGTTTGCTTGCTGCCGTACCAAAAGGGCCAACATCATCGAGAACAACCAGTCAAGTTCATCATTCTTGAACTTGGACTCAACTCGGTGGCCTTTCTTTTCTTAAGAAAGATAAGTTTGTTCCTCTTCATGCGAGAAGAGAAGATCAACTAGTTGCTGGGTAATTTGTCCAGCTGAGGGACTGTACTCAATGTTTTCCTTTTGTATAAGGAAAGACTAACTAGGGTGCTGGGTGTTGTGTCTGGCTGAGGGACTATATTCAGCTTTCCCCTTATGCAGAAGGGAGGACCATCGGATTGTTGGGTGTTGTATGTTTATTGCGGGGACTGTATTCCGGGTTAGTGAAATCTCAAGAGTTTACTTGGGGACTAGACATAGGACTTCTATTTGGGAAGTGCTGAACCAAGATAAATTCTTTATGTTCTTTGTGTGTGATTGTTTCCATGCCTTTAATATTTATTACACATAATTTTATTCACTAACTAAGATTTAAAGTGTTTAATTTGCATTCACATTTCTGTATCACCCTATTCACTCCCCCCCCCCCTCCCAGGTGACTCCAATTGTGTTGTTGTGGGCCAACAATGATATTTCCTTAATTGCATATGATGAGACTTAATGCACAAAACAAGAGTTTAAGATAAAACATATGATTATAGATATTCTTATTCACACATTTCACATAAATCCTATGCCATATTCTCATCATATCTTAATCATATTCCACATAATTTTATAAATCACATATTTTCATTTTTCATGGAATGGACGTTCATCTGAACCACCGTAAGAGATCTCATCACATGCACATATCACCCTTGTGTCTACGCAATGGCCCTAAATGAGTTTTGGTCGTGTGTGCCACCGAGCGATGAATCTCCACCTAATGGTATGTCTATGTCACATTAGGGCTTTTAACACCAACAGTGCCTATCTATGACAATTGTTTGAGCCCATAATTGACTTTTCCCCTAAAAGGTGTTGTTAGGGGTATGGTTCATATCACCTTCGGAATGACAATGCCCTATCCTTATATTTTCAAGCTCACAAGTAATCATTATTCAATGTAAATTATGATTAATAAGTGTCAAATAGTATCCAAATTAACGAAGCTTTAAGTACAACATGATAACATGATATATATCAGATGTTAAAACTTCTGTAAATTTGTTAGTACATGAGTGGCCCATAGAGTTGGATTCTAATATAGTATATTATACAGTGAAACAGAGGACTGTTCGATTGAAGTGCACCATTTGGTCAACCGATGAACCCTCAGGATGTCTCACAGAAATATCAAGTTATTGGAAACTCTGATTGGTCGATTGAAGACCAATATCTAGTCGACCAAGCTAAAGTTGGTCAACCAAACAGTCGACATCGGTCAGCCGACATGCTCACAAAAACATCAAGGATCGATCAGTCAAGGCTGGTTGACAAAAATAAGAAAGTGGTTGATCGAAAAAGGGATATCGGATGATCAAACAATCATCATTGGTTAATCGCCATGCTTCACAAAAACATCGAAATACTGGGAAGATGAATTGGTCGATCAAAAAAGGGATATAGGTCGACCAATGCATAGTTGGTCGACCGAAGCAAAGGAGTTGGTTGACCAAATGACATATGATAAATCATGTTTCAAAACATGTAGGAACCTCTTTAATAAAACTTGCATGGAGCTCAACTAAATCATGTTTAGATGCATCTTAAAGTTTAAAAATATATTTTTAAATATGGAAATTATATTAGAAAGGCAAATAATAGGTTTGGTTGTCATACTTGAATGCTTAAGAAAAGCCCCAAACTAGAGAAGAAGAAGAAAACCACCTCCACAACATTCATCACACCATAGAACGGCCTCCAAGTCTTCCCCATGCAGGAACCCTTCCAGCAAAAGCCCTTCATGTTGGTTCATCTTCAAGGGTTGAGAAGAGATGGAGAAAGAGATATATGGAACGTGGGAGAAGAGAATATGGCTATCCAGATTTCCTACTCCAAAAACCTTCCTTTAAATAGAGTAAGTATGGCCTCTCCTACCCCCTAAGCGCATATTTAACCATGGATTTAAGAGTATTTCAGTTGTTAATCACCCTTCCCATGGAATTTATTAAAAACATTCCTGAAATTCTATTTGCACACATGTATATACATTATTTGCCCAAAACACCCAAAAATAGGCCAAATTAGATAAAGTAGTCTTCATAAAAGTAATAGAGTACTTCAAAACTGACAAATGGAACTAAGAATGCATAAAATGAAGTTTTCTAGTTTAAGTTATGATTTTTCTAAAAGTAAACTATGAATCTATCCAAATTTTGGGTTCACACTTGTTGGGCTCCTTAGTAAAATTCCAAATGGGCTCCTCAAGACCACTAATCTTGACCCAATGACCACCAACAACTCCAATTAATCAAGTCTAAGAGTTCTTAGTCAATTAACCTATATTTCAATAACCTCTTAAATAGAAACCAAATTAAATAGCGATTAATGACAATAAATCGTGGGCATAACACTTACAGAGGTCTCAATGAAGAAGTTCCAATCTGACAGGAGAATTATCCGACGGAGGGTCCTAACTTGATCGAGATGTTCGTAGAAAACATCACGATCGAAGCATGCCCTCACCCCCGCAGTCGCAAAGGGCTTTGCTACTAGTTATGAGTGCCCCACAAACCAACTCGTATTAGTTATGATTTGTAATCTTGTACTAATCTCTTTTAGTAATGATATTAATGACATTTTTTAACACTATACTACATGCAAAGGATAATGTTTATATATTATAATATACATGGGTCTATGCAATGAGGATTATGATCAAGATGAGATCATGATAATGAGACTTATCCTCTTTAAACATAGATCATAAATATTCCTGGTCATAGATTACATGCAAAGGATAATGTTTATATATTGTAATATACATGGGTCTATTCAATGAGGATTATGATCAAGATGAGATCATGATAATGAGACTTATCCTCTTTAAACATAGATCATAAATATTCATGGTCATAGATTACTCGAGAAGGATATCGACTAAACAGACCGATATGCTATATATTTGTCCATATGATGGAGACAGCTTGTAGCAACTCTGATTTTTTATTTTGATAAATAATATTAAATTGAAATAAAATGACCATCTAATTGAATAAATGTGATTTAATTAAAACTCATTTAAGCTAAATTAGGAAATGGGTTATATTAGTGATCCATACATGAGCTAGTGGGCCTAAAAGGAAAGAGTCCAAGTGGAATGGGACATATTTAAGTCTAATTTTGCACCTTAATTAATAATAAATAGAAAATGGTTAAGATAATCATTGTTTTAACTCTTAATTATCTTAAAAAGAGTCCTAGACTTATCCTAATCCCTTAGCCACGAAATTGGGATTCTCCACAATCCAATTAGATGGTTAAATGCTAGAAAAGATGAGATAATTGTGGAAATTCAGAGTTTGAAAAGAATGAAGAGTTCTTAAGGTGTAGGACTCTTTAAACCAACAAATAGACCTCCAATTTATATCTACCTAACCCTAGATCATTTCTGGAGCATTGGAGAACGAGGAGAGGAGGCTGTGGACGAGGAGAGCAAGGAGGAGAGGCTTGGAGCAAGGGGATTTCACCATCATCACACTTCTCTGAACCCTAGGATCTTTACAGTGTGAAAATGTAGGCAATCTCTCAAGCACAAATCAATTAAGTTCGACCCTAGGGAGACCATTATCCTTTCTTGCAAATCCCCATGTTTTCCCCAATTTTCATCGTACCATGTGGGAGTATTTCATGCCCCAATCCCTGTCATAAACATGTACCCAAATCCACTTGTTTGCCTTCAATCCATGCATACACTTGTTCTCATTCCTTGCAAATTTTATCATAGGTACTGCATGATGTTAGGATTCGAATGATCCTATTTCCCCTAATTTCTATCATGTACTCCATGCAAATTAAATTAGATTCTATCACTATGCTTATTTTTAGGTTACCGAAATGTAACCTAATCAAAGCATGTTCATATCTTGTCTATTTTCTAATTACTCATCTATTGGTACCTATGCATGTATATTCTCATTTAAAACTGGTTTCATGATTTTTGGACAAGCATACGCTTTTATATTGATTTTTAAATGACCCTGTGTCAAGCCATGGAAAGATGGACCGAGACCTAAAGTGGGTTGTTTTCCCTTTTGGGCTTCGGCCAGCCTTCTGAGAACGTGACGGCCAGACCCGTCGTGATCTCAGAAGGTCGTGACAGGGCAGAGCGCCACGTTATGAACGCGACGGCCCGACTCGTCACGTTCTTCACACCCTATTCTCGATTGGCCTGAACGCAATGACCTACTGCTCGAATCATGACCGACCACCTCATCACGATTTCAGCCGCACCCAGTTCATGAGAATGCGACAGACCGGATCGTCACGATTTGAAACGCGACCAGTACCCCCGTCGCGATTACACTGTTACAACCAGAACCCTAATTTTCATGTAAACACTTGTTAATCATGCCATATGATCACTATTAAACCCTTAATTTGTGCTGTTATGAACAGTAACGACCTATTTAACAATATTGGACAATATTATCATGATTTCTCATTAAATAAAAGCTATATGCACAATTACATCTTGCTCTCATGATTACCTTACACATGCACACACTAAACATTAATATTTGCCATAGAACCTTATCAATTTACTCAATAATATATATGGTAATTAAGTGTAATTATTCACTTAATCTCCCTATTATTTTAATGAACTTGTTTTCGTTTTATTTACGCGCTTTATATACCATTATCGCGTCCATCTGCCTTCGAGTACTCGATGCATGGCAGATAACTTGGTTCATTACACACTTCTATCTTGGCTTAGACCACCTCTCCGTTGGAAATACTCTTGACAGGACTAGGGACTCCTTGTCAAGGCCTCTGTAAGTCTCTTTGGCTTTGGCAGACGTTCATTGCTGACAAGCGGGTTATACCATTAAAACCCTTTACACCCCTAAGGATCAGCATGATCCAACGACCTTAGTGTGTTTCCTTCTTACCTTGGAATCACACCGGACCTCTGGCATGTGTTCATGGCACGGCTAGTGGGCAGTTGTGACTTCTACCGGACTGCCGACACACGACCAAATGTTATGCAACTGTTACTCCCATTTGTTTATCATTATTTTACGAATACATCCCTGTTCTCATCTAATATCTCTATACTCTCATATGTTCACATTCTCTCTACACTCTCGTCTATTCGTCAATTACTCTCATCTATTCTTGGTACTTTATTTGACCATACAATTGATTGTCTAAGATAAGAAACATAATTAATGTCAGGCAATAGGGCCCGATCTGGTCCTGGGGGGTGCGCCCGAAAAGTGTTATTTTTCCATGAGAGTTCAATGATCAAGATGTCGGCATTACATCCAGTGCTATTTATACTATCAAGATTTAATCTAAGACAATCAATATAAGTGTTATCGTTACTAGTGCACTATTGTACAATGTTACATGCTATTTCATTACATGGCCAATCTATTATCATGTTGTTGTGCTATTGTACAATGTTACATGCTATTTCATTACCACACTCACGAGGAAGGGAATGAGGAGCAGGAGTGACCAGCATTTCGACAACCCATGCTTTTTAGTTAGTTAGTTAGTTAGTTATGAGTCAGTCAGTTTGTAATAGTTAGTTTTGAATGAAGTATTCGGAGCCCTAGTTTTGGTTCCGATTAGTGGATGTAATAGTGTTTTGAGAAATTATTAATGAAGTTGGATTTCATTTGGTATTATTCCCAGATTGTGCAATGGTTTGTTGTTATTTCTCACTCTATACTATTTAAATAAATGTATTATCACTCCGATATTCCGCGTCAGAGTATTACAAAGCTAGTATCATAGTTGTTTGTGTGGAGAGACTATGGATATAGTGTCGGTGCTCATTAGAGAATGAGTTCATTGAATGATCTGCTCTCGGAATGTTGTATAATTGATGATACCTAATTGTCAGATAGTGATTCTGTGGTCTCAATTGTGTATATGATCTTTTGACTTGAGACACCAAAGATACATTGTTTGAGTACTTTATTCTTTGATGCCGAACTTATAGGTCTAGTAGTTTCAAATCTAGTACAATCAATTATTGGGAATAGTAGCCAACCTTACGAAAGTAATTATGTGTCAATATAGGATCATTCACTCTTGATATCATGAGAGGAATATCCAGTGTGTTCTTACTTAGGCAAATCTCTAGCTTGGGTCAATCAGATTAAGAGAGAAGGAGTTTTCTGGGAGAATCATATGAGTGAGACTCAAATGGATTCCGTATAGGCTTTACTACACCATACCTAGTATACGATCCATGGGATATTAGATGGATAAAGGACTACAGATACACGATAACTAAAGGCAGAAAGGTCCAATAGATTAGATCCCCCTTTACCATCTGGGGACTATGGCGTAGTGGCCTAGTACGTCTATAGTCGATGAGTTAAGTGAATTATTATAGAGATAATAATTCACTATGTCAAAAAGAGTTCTGAGTTAGAAGAGGTTCTGATAGGTGCAACTCATGGCCAGCTCGGTATTAGGCCTAGAGAGTCACACATAGAAGGTGGCTAACAGGATGATAATAGAAGATTAGATAAGAGTTATCCAATATGGCTTCTCTCATCCAAATAGTCATGCAGTTGAAGCTAAGTTAACGATAGTATCGACTGTCATCAGGAATAGTTCTTGACGATGGGATCTACCACCATCAATTCAACTTTCTTTGGAGGTAGTCGAAGTGAAATTGACGACAAGATCTACTGACGTTAACTCATGTTAATGGCAAGATCAGCGGCTATTAATACTCATGCTAATGGTGAGATCGAGAACACTAACATATGTTAACATCAAGATCGATTGTCGTCAAGATGGTATTGATGACACTATATCTTGCCATCAACATAGGTATGACTGCATGTACGATTTGGTCATACACAGCATGGCTTGAAAACCTCTCTCTGTGTGAGGGAGAGTGAGAGAACCTCTATTTTGGATAGAGAGATCTTTATAAGGCTCATAAGTTGGAGCCTTTGATGGTGATCTTCCTCCTTCTCCTTCCCTTCTTCTCTCTTGTGGAAGAGAAAAGAGAGAAATGGGCTCAACCCCCTTTTCCTCCTCCTCCTCTTGCTGCTACAGCTCCAACTGCAGCTTTGTTGCTACTGCACCTTGGAGGTGCATAAGGAGGTGCGTCCTGATGTGAAGGAGGTGTCGTCACCAGTCACCGCCATGTGAATACCACTAGAGAGGACTTCGTGAGAGCTTCTTCCTTCCGACGAGTTAGGTTTGGCATGTCAGGAGATCTATGAACTCCCCTAGGTGAGAATATCTCACTCTTGAATGGATTGCATGTGGTTTTATGCCCCAACATCATCCTGGTCCGATAATAAGGTGTTTGGGAATTATTTTTGTTTTTAAATTTCCTTCTGCTACACATTTGATGCCTCCATGTCGATTCCCAACATTTGCTTCCATGGCGATGAGGAGACCCACCTCCAACTTTCAACATATAGAGCTTCTTGACCTTGCGCACAACACATTTGTGGAACTAATCGCACCCATCTCTCCTCTAAGATACACCACTTCAATCCCTTCATCTCCTATAACTTTGCCAAGATCGGCTATCACCGCCATAGTGCGGCACCAACCGCCACGATGATGGGGTTCTGTGGTGTCATCACGCAACTGTAGACACTCGTTTTCAACTCATAAGTTGAGTTCCCTTCATCTCATATAGTTAGCCTATATAAAGATGATACAAGAGAAAATATATGCTAAAAATATGGTCTCATTCTATATCTTTATCACTTAACTAATTAGGAAATACTTAAATTTCATCAAAACGGGTATTTGTCTAGTATCTGCATTCATGTGGCGGTAGGGCCCACCTCATCATAGCAAATTCCACCATCACCTGAGGACAGTTATCAAATAAACATTTACCCTTGATAAATAGTAAATTATTTTTTAAAAAATTATTTGATATTAAAATAGATCGAGAATAAATTAAAAATATTTTTAAAATTTTGAAAATATCATCACTTCATTCTCAATCTATTTTAATACCAAAGGTGACCTAACTAATTAGAGAGATCAACTCACATGACATGGGTTACGAACTGATGATGCATGTGGGTCGGCTGTCGGCCAAGTATTGCAGTTGCATCTCTCTCTCTCTCTCTTCTCTCTCTCTCTCTCTTCTCTCTCTCTCTCTCTCCTCTCTCTCTCTCTCCTCTCTCTCTCTCTCTCTCTCTCGAGGAGGGAAGACAGGTTCTCATGGTAGAGAAAGTCTTTCTATCCGTAAAAGAAATAGAAAAGTACTAGATCTATTGTTACACATCATTAGTCGTAAGATTGTAAACGAATTAATACACTCGATAAATAACTCGAATTCGATTCGAATGTTATTTAAATTCGACTCGTTTAATAAGATAATAATAAACGAATCGAGTTCAAATAAAAATTTAAATTCCTTTCAAAAACGAGTTGAGTATGAGCTAGGGCTGCCAACGGGTCGGAGTCGGAATCGGAAATGGTACTTTCCGTATCCATTTTCTATAAGGAAATCGGAAACGGGTCGGAAACGGAAACTAATCGGAAACATTTTGTACGATCAAATAGTAGATGTATATAGTATTAAAAGCAATAGTAAAAGAGATGTCTTTGATAATAATATGTACAATACATACTACGAGAGAGATAAGTTAATTATATTCTATTTACAAATTAAAGAGAAGCTAAAAACTTAGTCTAATGTTTTTTAATATTAAGAAATAAAATTTTAAGAGTATATATTTTGTAAATAAAATACAAAATATATCTTATCGGAAACGGAAACGGAAAATCGGAAAATAATCGAAAACGGAAAAACGGATACGGAAAGGTCGGAAACGGATCGGAAAGTCGGAAATCGGATATCCATTGGCAGCCCTAGTATGAGCAAATATCTACTCTGCTCATTTAAGTTCGTGAGTGAATTTGATTAATTTTTAATATAAAAATTATAAATATAGTTGTTAAATATTTTAAACATTATACTAAAATAATTAAACAAGTAACTTATGAAAGATCTTAAGGTATGACCTTGAAATAAGATAGATTAATTTGGGTCTTATAAATAATTAATTTTTTACTTGTAGATTGAATTGGACTTATATATATATATATATATATATATATATATATAATATATATATATATATATATATATATATATTCATATATATAAACATAACTCTTAAATTCAATTGGACTCGTTAAGAACTCGTTAAAGATTCGAACTCGAGAGTATTTAAACGATCCAAATTTGAACAATTATTTTCAATACTCGATAAAATTCGAGTTCGACTCAAACTCAATTAAAAATTAATAAATAAAATTTAAACAACATAATACTCGATTCGACTCGACTCATTGAGATGATCAGATCTCACACGTCAATAAAATGAGAGTTATGATATCGGACCAATAAAATGAGATGTCTTGTAAAATATTCTACCCGGCCGTCTTTTTTCTCCACAGAACATACATATACTACTAGTCCGGATCCTCTCCACCCGCGGGTGGAGGGAGCCCGGTCAGTGCAAAGCCACATGGGGTTATTTTGAGTTAACCCCCTGTGTAAGAAAGAAAAGAAAAAAAAACCAAGGGGTTAACTCAAAACAGCCCCATGTGGGCTTTGTACTGACTGGACTCCCTCCACCCGCGGGTGGAGAGGATCCGGACTCATATACTACTGGCAGATTTGCTGGTGGGTGGGAGAGGAGAGAAGACACACCAAAAGTACAAAGCTTTACCAACAATTATAGAGGAAACTTTTCTGCCCAGTAATTGTAGTACTGCGTGGTCATCATTATCTACTCCAGACAGGCATATCTGTAACTGTACGTATTTTAGACATATATATGTCGGCAAAAGCAATAACTTTGTGTCCTGTACGGACGTTAAATCCAGCTTATTCTAGCAAGATGTGCATGTAGTATTTTATCGTGGAACACTATTCTCCATGATCATGATCAGATGGGCCCTTCGATGATATGACAAATATCACTTGCTGGCAGGCAGAAGCACCCTCTCGCATCCCTGTTGCTACTCGTGTAACTCGTCCATACGTGTGTGTAAAGAGTACTGCTTCGCCGACTATACTACCGCTCCTGCTGCATGCCACTAGCTAGCTAGCTACATCTCCTCTCTGCGAAACGAATTCGCCAAGTTCTACGAACCATCGGGGGAGACAGCGCCGTAGCACAGCTCTCGATCGTTTTCGATCTTCTTCCTCGATCTTTCTTCTACTTTCTTTACCGTTTGCTGCTGCTGCTGCTTACAACAGGACGGTGATAAGGGGCCGAGAGGGTGACGCCAAGGAGCACTGGCCGTCCAGCTACGCCTCCATTCCATGCATGATCTCTCTCTCTCTCTCGTGCGTGTGTTGCCTTATCTGGACTTGATGATAAGGACAGAAAAGAGTTGGATGTTGCAAGTGTCTTGGATACAAAAAATTTTGCACAGAGATGGGGAGGTGTGTGGAATATAAAGTATATATATCAACTACAAAACAATCCTGTAGCACCTTCGGAAGATGCAATCCACTATCATTGTCCACTATATATCATGGAAGTAGGATTATATTATATTATATTATACACTGTAGTATACAAGCTATGCTGTTGCGAGGGATATGGATATAAAAGTGAGAGATAGTGTTAAAGGGAAAATTAATTGCATGTCTCTTTCAATGAGATCACTTTAACGGTAGGTCTTGGTCGGAAATATAATTTTTAGTTGTTATTTTATTGGGTTTTGCGTTGGATGATTCTCAAGTGACGTTTTCTATCTTCTGGTCGTAAGTAACTGTTATTTTAAAACTTTTCAACTTTTATTTTAACTTCTTCGAACTTATAATTTAAGTCATATCAACAGTTATTTAAGTCTCACGTATTTTAACTCATCGTCACACATATTTTAATAACTTTGAACTCTTACTATAACGGTTTAGATTTTAGACTTTAAATCATGTTAACAGTGATTTTAAGTCCCACACATTTTAACTCACGGTCACACATACTTTAATGACCTTGAACGTTTATTTTAACGTCTTCGAACTCTTATTTTAATGTCTTCAAACTTAGACTTTAAGTTATGTCAATAGTTAATTTAAGTCTCACACATGATTTTAACTAATTATTGCACATATTTTAGCAACTTCATACTCTTATTTTTAACGTCTGTGTATTTAGACTTTAATTTATGTCAATGTTTATTTTAAATCACACACACTTTAACTCATTATTGCACTTACTTTAATAACTTTGTACTCTTACTTTAACGTCTTAGAATTTAGACTTTAAATCATATTAACAGTGACTTTAAGTCTCGCACTCTTTAACTCACTGTCACATATATTGTAACAACTTCGAACTCTTACTTTAATGTTTTAAAACTTAGACTTTAAATCATATTAGTAGTGACTTTAAGTCCCACACATTTTAACTCACCGTCACACATACTTTAACAACCTCGAACTCTTACTTTAACGCATTTCAACTCTTATTTTAATACTTTCAAACTTAGACGTTAAGTCATGTCAACAGTGCATGGTTGTAAGTCTCACACATTTTTACTCACTCTCATACATACTTTAACGATTTTGAACTCTTATTTTAACACATTCGAACTTAGATTTTAAATCATGTCAGCAGTGACGTTAAGTCCCATACATTTTAACTTACCATCACACATACGATAACAACTCCAAATTCTTACATTAAAACTATACGACGGTTACATATGTGATATATTGTGTAACATAGAAAGTTAAAGTGAAATTGTAAACTGTTAAAGTAATAAACAATTCGTCTTATTGTAAGATGCATAAATGATTGAAATAACAGAGAAGACCAACTTCTCTGTTAAAGTACATGTATGAATGTGTTAAAGTAACACTATATGTGAGTTAAAGTAGAAGAAGAATACGGTTAAAGTACAAGAACAAATAATAAGAAGATAAAAGATAAGTTAAAATAGACAAGGAAACGGATTAAAGTAGACGAACAAATCAATTAAATTAAATGAGAGAATCAGTTAAAATATGAATATAATGGTCATACATATCCGATGGTAAAGAATAACAGTACATATTAATTACATGAAAAGATTAAAAAAAAGAGAAATAAAATAGAAGATGAAAATTATCTTTTCAATGACTTATTATTAAAGTCTACCAAAAGTGAGACTATTAGAGGCATTTTTTATCTGATAGAGATTAAAAAAAAAAGTCCGCATAGTGTCAAGACCCCTAATAATGCGAGTATAGAAACAAATAAAAGTAAAAGTAAAAAAAAATTTACACCCCTATTATAGTCCAATCAGATAAGGACATGGTAAGATCGTACGGCGTGATATATCCCAATATATACTCCACAACCTGCATGAGCAGTGCACTCAGGGGGCCTCACATGCATGCGATCGACGCCGGTCCGTAGTGGACCTGGAGATGGGGGCAGCTAAACAATTATTGATAAGAGTTTGCTACTGAAGAATAAAACCTAGCTCCTAACTTCTAAGCAACAGATTTTATCGAGCATTACCCTGTAATAACAAGGAATGTCCTAACTTCTAACTTCTAATTAAGCAACAGATTATTACCCTGTAATAACAGGACTATGCATAACTTTTTTTTTTGGTAAGGAGAAAACTCCGTCCCGTGTGATTTTGTGGGCTCAAAAATTGATGTTCGTGAACTCCAAGATCAGAACTTGATAACTCCTATATTTTTCCGTATACTCGTATTGCATTTATCTCACTTGATCGTAAATTAAAATTTCGAATATACACACCTCGAAGATTATATGTAAATCAGATAAAACTTTTTAAAAATCGAATTCGAGACCTCCAGATCTAGTTTCTGTGTACCCGTATTACATGTTAAAAAAATAATAATAAAAACTATGCATAACTTTTCTTAAACCTTATTTTATATATATATATATATATATGTGCATCTCTCCCTCTCTAATCTCCGTACACATGAGACACCCGACGCTCTCATTCGTAAGTGAGTAGGCAATGCGCTGTGTCCATTAATAAGGGCAGTTTTTTATTGTATGTGGATGTGTATTAAATATTTCTCAGACTCAACACCTAATATGTATGCACAGTGACGGATTTAGGTTTTGATTAGTAGGGTTACATGATTTTATTGAAATTTTAAATTTTTATTAAAAAGTTTTAAATTTTTTATTAAATTTAATTTAGTTGATTTTTATATTAAAAAAGTAATTCTATTTAATTACAAATAAAATCTACGAGTGTACTAATGATCTCAAAATAAAAATTTTAAATCCACCACTAAATATTCATTCTTACATATATTATAGTGTGACCGAGTAATTAAGATCGAAGAGTGGGCATGAAACATGGACATGAAACGATTGAGAGCATGGACATTTAGTTGTGTAATAATGTTATTTACGTAAGATCAAAGAGCGGAGAGATATGATAAAATATAATTTTTATTATGGTTCTTTCTTCACCGTAAAAAAACATAATAAGAAATGATCAGGTGACGGAAACATGGCATCAATCAATCTCACATTTGTTGTATTTTATTATTATTATTATTATTACATGCATATGATTTAGGGCGCACCAAAGTGCACGTTCGTACAGTTCTGATCTAGATAACGATTGCCGTCAGAAAATCTTCTTCCCCCCCCCCCACGTAAGGCAGCTGGGTCTGAGCGTTTACGTGGACCAATGACGGCAAACCAAGTGTCGCGAGAGGACCACCCTAATGGTCCGGGATTTGTGATGTCGGCACCAACGCGTACGTGGTGTCTGAAGAAGACGATTATTGGCGACAACATCCGTACGAACCCCAACCTTAATTATGATTCGCATTAAGCTAATCCCAGATTACCGAACCCACCCCCCCCCCCCCCCACCCCACCTCCTAACCTTCGATCCCGTTTCCGATACGACCCGGTGAGCTACACCTAACTAGCGATCTCTTGATCAGTAATATCATAATTTGTCGTGTCATATTATATCGGTGCAGTACAGTCATATTAATGTAACGTCTACCAGATTTTATGGTTCGTAAGTATGATCGGTATGGCACCCGACACCAGTGGCGGACCCTCCTTATAGTCAGTGGGGTCACGTGACCCCACTAACTTGAAAGAGGTGTCTTAAAAGAAGTAGAAATTCTTCGTGTTATTTAGGTGTGCAAATGAAATCACTACAAGAAAATGCGTTATTTTCGACGAACTGAATCCGTCGGAAATCCGACGGTATTCCGTCGGAAAAGGAGCCTTCCGACCGCTTTCCGTCCAAAGCTCGTCGGAAACTGTCCGTCGGAAATACTTGGTCAGAAATTTCCGACGGATGACAATTCCGTCGGAATTCGGTCGAAACCTCCGACAGATATAATCCGTCGGGAAAGCCGTCAGTATGTTCCGACGGAATTGCCGACAGTGTTTTGCCGTCGGTAATTTATCAGTTCCGACGGATACTTATCCGTCGGCCAACCCGTCAGTATTTTCTGACGGTATTATCGACGATCTTTTTCCGTCGGTAATGTATAAGTTCCGACGGATACTTATCCGTCGGAAAATACACATATTTTTTTAAAAATAGGCAAATAAAAATGATTTGTCAACATTGCTACAATGTCAAACCTACTACAATATTCATAAATTTAACAAATACTAACAATCAACATAAAATCATAAAATACAATAAATATAAAATCATATAGAATAATGAATACAAAAATCAACATAGATCTGCTGGATCGTCTGCTGTCCCTGCCTCGTCATCGTCTGGAGTTGGATCCTATATTAAAACAAATTAAAATGAGAAACATTAATAATAAATAAAAGACATACAGTATTTTCAAAAATGAAATTTAAAACATGTGATTATTTCTCAAGCTTAATACAATATTATTTTTAGATCCATCATTTTCTTGGGTGTTTTTAGATCCGTCCTTTGAATGCCCAACCCAATCCGGAGATCCAAATTGGATTCCGTCAGTTCCCACACGTCACTTTAACCCACCCGGTCGTGTCGGAGAAAACGGCACGTCGATCAGATCCCTATTCGGAATTTTAGACCCCCGGGTTGCGTGTTTTAACCATTTATATATGTTTGGCCGTGTTTTTAGATCCGTCCTTTGAATGTCCAACCCAATCCGGGGATCCAAATTGGATTCTGTCAGTTTCTACACGTCACTTTAACCCACCCGGTCGTGTCGGAGAAAACGACACGTCAATCGGATCCCTATTTGGGATTTTGGACCACCGGGTTGTGTGTTTTAATATTTTATATATACTTGCCCGTTTTTACATCCGTCCTTTGAATGCCCAACTCAATCCGGAGATCCAAATTGGATTCTGTCAGTTTCTACACTTCACTTTAACCCACCCGGTCGTGTCGGAGAAAACGGCACGTCAATTGGAACCCTATTTGGGATTTTGGACCCCCGGGTTGCGTGTTTTAACCATTTATATATGTTTGACCGTGTTTTTAGATCCGTCCTTTGAATGCCCAACCCAATCCGGGGATCCAAATTGGATTCCGTCAGTTTCTACACGTCACTTTAACCCACCCGGTCGTGTCGGAGAAAACGGCACGTCAATCGGATCTCTATTTGGGATTTTGGACCCCCGGGTTGTGTGTTTTAACATTTTATATATACTTGCCTGTTTTTAGATCCGTCCTTTGAATGCCCAACCCAATCCGGGGATCCAAATTGGATTCTGTCAGTTTCTACACGTCACTTTAACCCACCCGATCGTGTCGGAGAAAACGGCACGTCGATCGGATCCCTATTTGGGATTTTGGACCCCCGGGTCGTGTGTTTTAACCTTTTATATATGTTTGACCGTGTTTTTAGATCCGTCCTTTGAATGCCCAACCCAATCCGGAGAACCAAATTAGATTCTGTCAGTTTCTACACGTCACTTTAACCCACCCGGTCGTGTCGGAGAAAACGGCACGTCGATCGGATCCCTATTTGGGATTTTGGACCCCCAGGTTGTGTGTTTTAACCTTTTATATATACTTGTCCGTTTTTAGATCCGTCCTTTGAATGCCCAACCCAATCCGGAGATCCAAATTGGATTCCGTCAGTTTCTACACGTCACTTTAACCCACCCGGTCGTGTCGGAGAAAACGGCACGTCGATCGGATCCCTATTTGGGATTTTGGACCCCCGGGTTGCGTGTTTTAATCATTTATATCTATTTGACCGTGTTTTTAGATCCGTCCTTTGAATGTCCAACCCAATCTAGACACCCAAATTAGATTCCGTTAGTTTCTACACATCACTTTAACCCACCCGGTCGTGTCGGAGAAAACGGCACGTCAAATCGGATCCCTATTTGGGATTTTAGACCCCCGGGTTGTGTGTTTTGACCCTTTATATATACTTGGGTGTTTTTTAGATCCGTCATTTCAATGCCCAACCCAATCCGGAGATCCAAATTGGATTCCGTCAGTTCCCACACGTCACTTTAACACACCCGGTCATGTCGGAGAAAACGGCATGCCGATCCGATCCCTATTTGGGATTTTAGATCCCCGGGTTATGTGTTTTGACCCTTTATATATACTTGGGTATTTTTTAGATCCGTCAATTCAATGCCCAACCCAATCCGGAGATCCAAATTGGATTCCGTCAGTTCCCACACTTCACTTTAACCCACCCGGTCATGTGGGAGAAAACGGCACGCCGATCAGATCCCTATTTGGGATTTTGGACCCCCGAGTTGTGTGTTTTAACCATTTATATGTAATTTGTTGTTTTTTTGATCCGTCAATTGAACGCCCGTCCCAATCCTAAGTATATGAAATTAATACTAATACTGACCTGAGCTGCTGGCTGTGTGGGGCGTACTCCCTGCATTACTGAGATGAACTGCTGAACCATATTGCTGAACTACATCTGTAGCTGTACCCGCTGCGTCTCTATCTCTACCCGCTGCGCCTGTAGCTTACCCGCTGCGTCTGTAGCTCTACCCGCTGCGTCTGTAGCTCTGTACGTAGCTCCTCCCGAATGATGCCTCTAATGTCCTCTACACCACTGATGGGCGGCGCAGAAGATGAACTCGCGTGTGCCGGGGGAGCGATCGAACTGGCATATGAGGACAACACTCGATGAGTATCCAGGCTGTCCCCAAGCCGTACACTCGACCCTTCCTCGGCACTCCCGCTGCCTCGACCCAAGCGTCCGCATCCAAATCTGGCTGGGGAGTGCCCTCTGTGTAGTGCTCCGCCATCGTCCTGTCGTACGTCTCCTGTAAAATAATTTAAAATTAAATTATTGAAAACAAATTACTTTAATATCATAATTGAATTCATAATTTAAAGCTTGACTTACAGCAATCGTGCGGGCACTCTCGGTAACATAGTCATTCGTCCCCTTCCGTTTATGAGTCCGATCAAATAACTCGCGGAAAGTAGGGGCACGCTCCAGGTCGTGATGCTTAAAATTCAACAAAATTAGTTAGTTTCACAATAATAATCCATATGTATATATAAATCGAACAATAAAATACTTACCAATTTTTGACTGTGGGTCGCATAAGATACGGATCCACTAGTATGCACATTCTTCTCCGGTTGAGTTGCTCTGTTGCGTATTGCCGCCTGTGACGGCTGCTGCCATGGTCCAGCAGCCCAACGCTCGCAAAGGGACTCCCAATAGTCCCTCCGCAGCCAAACAGGGGCGTAATCCACCCAAGCCATAGGATCCCGGTTGCCTGTGGTCTTCATTGCCTTGTCTCGTACCTCCCACATCGACTTTCTTAAATTAGTCTGAGCCGTAATCTCCCAGACGGCTCGAGCTCGAGGGAGATCCTCGGGTCTCGTGAACGCGAACCTCCGCTGTAAAGAAATAAAATTAATCAACGTTCTGCAATAAACCCAAATTAATAATAATTGAATAAATGACTTCAACTCTTCTAAAAAATAAAAATACCGTAAACATGTCAAATAATAAATCCCGGACTGGCACCGGGAAGTCTCTCCATGCATCCACTGGTCCTGGAATATGTGCGTGGACCAGCGTCGTAATATAGCGGGAAGCAAGATTGGGAACTATCTTCCCTCTGCAATTCCACATTAATTTTCTACATGAAATGTATATCCTAAATAACAAATACAGTAACACTGAGATGATGAACTTTACCCTGAGATCCAGCATGGTTGTCGTCCTGGTAGCTGAGGCCCCTCCTCAGCTACTGGATGCTGGCTCTCCACCTCTGTTGAAAACAATTTAGTACACTTTTATTGTATAAATTGCAAGAGACCAAACATACTAATCTATTGAAACATACGTTTACCTTGTGGTGAGGAAGAAGACGAAGGTGGCACTGCTCGGATGGTCGACAGGGAGGCAAAATTTCATACACATTAGAAAATATGAATTTCAAATAAACAACAATATAGAAATTTACCTATCGCTGGGACGACGGGCGTGGACGGGGAGGCAGTCCCTGCAAAATTTCATACACATTAGAAATTATGAATTTCAAATAAACAACAATATAGAAATTTACCTGTCGTTGGGACGACGGGCGTGGACGGGGAGGCAGTCCCTGCAAAATTTCATACACATTAGAAATTATGAATTTTAAATAAAGAACAATATAGAAATTTACCTGTCGCTGGGAAGATGGGCGTGGACGGGGAGGCAGTCCCTGTAAAATTGTATGTACGTTAGTTCTCGTGAAATCAATATAAACAATAATACTCATATGGTTTTTTGTGTACATATGCATATACCTGTCGCAGACCTGGAGGCAGACGTGGACGGGGGGAGGCAGTCCTTGCTTTCTTGTATGTACGTTAGTTCTCATGCATTTAATATGAATAATAAATTCTAGAATATTGTGTTTACACATACGTATACCTGTCGTGGACGGGGTCGCGGACCTCTGCCAACGGACGTGGCAACCGTCCGACTGCGTCCTCCACGTACCATATCTCTATTGATACAAATAAAGATATAGCAAGTCATCAGCACTCAATTTGAAGTAGCAATTTATTATGAACATGTAATTAATAACAACACCAATTTCTTACAAAATATGCAGTATATTATCTATATTCATCATCAGATGCTGAAGACATGTTTAATTCAGCATCATCTTCATCATCATCCTGGAATTCATCTTCATCATCTTGGGAGTCTTTCTCCACATCAGACTCCACCTCCCGCTCAGCAACATTTGGGTCAACTTCTTCTTGTTCGTTATCCTTATGTAAGCAAATTGTTTCATTTATATCATGAACATTGTACTGCGTAGAAGCTGCCAACTCTCGTGTGTCACTCCGATCTGATTGGAAAAAGTTGTCATTAACACCTTCGAGCTCATCATCAGTCAGGAGAAGCTCATACTCAGGGAATAGTCTTGATTTCACTCTACATGCAGCCCACCAATCTCTTAATTTGAGGGATGTATAATTTGAATAATAAACTTGTTGGGCTTGTGCCGCCAGGATGAATGGCTCATATGTACTCAATTTGGACTTATGCTTCACATCGATTAATCCATATATTGTGTCATGACGAATAGATGTCGGATCAAACCAATGACACTTGAACAAAAATACATTGTTGTCTTGTCCCAAAAATTGCAGTTCAATGACTTCTTCGAGAATGCCATAATAGTCAATTTTATTTTCATTGTAGGCACTTCCCTTCACACATACGCCGCTGTTCATCGTAGACTTATTCCGTCCATAATCTCTCGTGTGAAATCTGTATCCATTCACAATGTAGCCTAGATAGACACCTACAATCTTCGAGGGGCCAAAACTAATCTGTTGTACTCTTGAATCAGGAATGAAGCCTTATTCAACCTATTATGAGATAAATAGACAAACATTGAATAAATGACTTCAACTCAGTCTGCATAAAAACATAACACTTATGTTTCAAAATAATTAGACACATACTCGAGATCTTAACCAAGTAGGAAAAGACTTCTCCCGTTCCTTTTCAACCTGCACGTCAGTTAGACTTGGATTCCGTCGCAATATGACCGAGTCAAACTCTCTGCAATGTAAATGTCACACAACCGTTAGGTTCTGCAGCAATGCACGCAAATGATGACGAATAAGCGTGGAGAGCTTACTGAATGTAAGGGTCTAGTTCTTCGTAATTCATGAATACGTAGATCTCCGCAGCTACCAACTCTCTGTCTTGGAGTGCGCGAGTAGATGAAGATCCGAATGCCCGTCCGGGACACTTGAATACAGAGAGTCGGTCTGACACCTCGGAATCTCCACCATCATCATTACGTGGAGGTTGAGTGCGTCGGGTTCGTATTTCCGTGTCAAAGTACATCGAACAGAAGTTCGATATCTCCTCAATGAGTACGCCTGAGTAATGGAGCCCTCAACTTGTGCTTTGTTACGGACTTTCATCTTAAGATCGTGCATGCACCTACGACAATAATTCAAATGCATACATAAGTAATATAAAAGATCGTCGTAATGGCAATAAATTGAGATGTAGAAATATACCTCTCAAACGGATACATCCATCGAAATTGTACTGGTCCTCCGACCCTTGCCTCATATGGTAAATGGATGATCAGGTGCTCCATTGAATCAAAGAATGCTGGAGGAAATATCTTCTCTAATTTGCAGACTGTCTGAATTATATTTTGCTCTATATTTTGCAAGTCATGAATTTTGAGTTCTGATGCAGATAAAATCCTGAAGAATTGACTCAGCTCAGTCATTGCTCCCCATATTTGTTTCGGCAACAACTCACGAAAAGCAAGAGGCATCAGTCTTTGCACGAAAACATGGCAGTCATGACTCTTCATTCCGTATATTTTTCCCTCGTTGATATTTACACAACGCGCAATATTCGAGACATATCCATCCGGAAATCTCAATTGCTTTAATCATTGCAACACTTCCTTAATCTGTCTGGCCCCAAGCACATATGCAGCTTTAGGTTGCACCACTTTTCCTTGAACATGCTGTAGCTCTAGTTCTGGACGTTTGCAAAGTACTTTCAAATCGAAACGTGCCTTGACGTTATCCTTCGTTTTGCTTTTGACGTCCATAACTGTGTTGAACACATTATCAAAAATTCTTCTTCTCTATATGCATGACGTCTAGGTTATGATGTATCAAAAGTGTTGACCAATAAGGCAATTCCCAAAAAATGCTTTGCTTCACCCAATTGTGATCCTTCCCAAAGCCAGGGATTTGTCGGGTACTACCAGCCAGTTGTGTTACAGTCGGTAAGTTCTGGACCCGCCTCGCCATGTTCCACCAGACACCCGTTCCATATCTACCTCCTCCATCACAGTTGTATTTTTCATAAAAGAATCCTTTTGCTTTCGGAAAGGATGGTCACTGGGTAGAAACCGCCGATGACAATCGAACCAACAAGATTTTCCCCTAGATTTCAACACAAATGATTTAGAATCCTCCATGCAATAAGGACATGCCAACCTCCCATGTGTGCTCCAGCCAGATAACATGCCGTAGGCTGGAAAGTCACTTATTGTCCACATTAATGCAGCCTTCAGATTGAAATTCTGTTTTCTGGATGCATCATAAGACTGCACACCATCTGACCATAACAATTTCATCTCATCAATCAACGGTCTGAGATATATGTCTATATTCTTTCCTGGACTTTTTGGACCCGGAATCAGCAATGAAAGGAACATATTGTCACGCTTCATGCACATGCCTGGCGGAAGGTTATACGGTGTTAGGAATACTGGCCAACATGAGTAAGATGCCACCGAGCCTCCGAAAGGATTGAAACCATCTGTGCATAAACCAAGCCGTACGTTGCGTGGATCCCTTAAGAAGTAAGGATGAGTATGGCTAAAATGAGCCCAAGCTTCACCATCGGCAGGATGACTCATTTCACCTTCGTCGCGACGGACTCTTTCCACATGCCAAGTCATATGTCCAGCTGTCCTCGAGGACATGAACAATCGCTGCAATCTGGGTGTGATAGGAAAGTACTGCAATGACTTATAAGGAACATCCTTCTGCTTTGACGTGTCCCCTCTCTGGGCTTGAACCTATCATGTTTACAAATACAACATGATGTCTTATCTGCATCCTCTTTGTAGTACAGCATACAGTGATTCGGACATGCATCAATTTTCATAAAACCAAGCCCCAAATCATTCACCATCTTCTTCGCACGGTAAAAGTCAGCAGGTAACCTCTCTGATTGAGGAAGCATGCTCTTGACCAGTAAGAGAAGCCGGTCAAAACAACTCTCGCTCATATGAAATTCAGATTTCAAATTCAATAGCTGCGACACTGCATACAACCGTGTATGCTTCTCACAACCATCCCATAATGGCTCATCAGCATCTCGAAGTAACTGATAAAATCTCTGAGTTGTATCATTCGGCACTTCTTCATTTGTTTGATCTTCATGAATATTGAACTTCGGACCAGCAGCATCGACAACCATGTCTACGTACGTACTTGTGGAGGCAAAGTAATTAGCTGATGCAGACGACTGAATATTCAACTCACCATGACACGACCATAACTCATAATGGCCAACAAATCCTCTCGTATACAGATGATGCTGCACATCCCATGTCGATATCCACTTTCTGTTCTTACAAGCCAAATACGGACATCGGATGTTACCCATCGGATCAACTGCTACTGATGAATTACTCAATGCAAACTCAATAAAACTGTCAACTCCGTCTTTAAACTTCTCGGTCACAACTTCATTCACTATTCCACGGTACATCCATGACTGATTCTCATAAGACATTTTTCCTACATATTAAATGTCATGTCCCGAGTTAAAATCCAACACACCCTCACATCATTCAAGTACCATACATATGATACATACGTTATATGGAGAGTCTCAGAGCTAATAGGTGAAATAAAGTGTTGACGTAAAGATAAATGAAGAGTAAACATACATGAATATCAAATAAATTTGAGCACTATATAAATACTTAATGGTATTGAACATTAAAAATAACACAAACCGTGATGTCTTCATATTAGGCCACCACCACTTGATCGGCTCTTTATTCACCAGCTTCTCAGTAGATTTCCTAGGGAGTGAACTAACCACTGATATCCCTAAATATAGTTTGTCAAATACATCTCTTCGTACATAATGGGAAGACATAACTTTGAGAATGTCAAGTTCTTTGACACAATTATTTTTCACAAATTTACACCAGTCTTTTCCAATAAACATGTACATACTACCACACCAACTGCGTCGTAAGATTACAGAATATCGCACTCCTTTTTCATCTTGAACAATAACAGATAATCCACTTTTATTTTCTAAACTTTGTCTTTCTTCTTTCCGAATAATCTTTATGATTTTCTTCATCTTCTCTTTCACCAAAAAGTAACCATCATGCAATCTTCGAATATCGAGCGGAAATATTTTACGTTCAAACAACAAGTACTTTGATACATTGGATATTTGTTCTTCTTTGAGTCTAATTTCCAATCGCGAACTCTCATCACTAATTAGAAAAAAAAATTATAACATTTTATTCATGAGTAATTTAAAATATGAAATTAAATCATAATACGGTAAATATGAAAAAATCAATCAAATGGCTACAAATAAACATACGAATGTTGAATGATTAACTTGCAGTGTGAAATTTGTGAAAGTAAACAATATGTTTAACAAAGAAAGTCATTGCATTGTTTATTTTCATGTCAAGCGTAAAAAAATAACAGCGAGCAAGATAAATAAAAAATAACCTAATTTACCAAAAGCTTTGAATATAAGCAATTAGGAGAAGGAACTTGTAGGTCCGATCTAATTTTTAGGAATTTTAACAATGCACACACACCAAACATCAAGGTGTTAGCTTATGTGCTATCCACAGTAAGAGAAGTACTCTAAACAATTTCGGACATTAGCACACTATTTCTTTTAATCTTACATATATACCACATGTTTTTTTATTTCTTACTCATGCACACATGCTTATGACATGGACATATGCTAGAAACTTTTCAGAAGTTTATGTTACTATCTAACAGTAACTAAACATTGATTAAATGAGATTTAACTAAACATGCTTATCATGATATAAAAAACTTCATAAATTCATAACTATTAAAATAGAAGTTAGAACATGCTCGATTTTTATCTTAGGCTACTTACATGTGAAATAACACATTTATAATTTTGTAGAATTTTTGAAGCATTATAACTATCTTTTGAATTTAAATCAAATTTCAAGAGGATATTATGTAAACGCTTAAAAATTCTACAAAAGGGATAAAATGGGTTAAATAGTCTATAACAAGCTTATGATACTCAAAATCCTAGATCAAAATATTCTAAACATATTTCATGGTATAACTACTTTACAAAAATTAAATTTAACATGCATATGGTTAATTCTCATATAAGCAAAATATATAAATTCTATAATATCAAGAAAATATTCGAGGCTCCATGATCCTCTCATAGTGCTCAACACACTATGACAGAACGTCAAAACTTTAAATACGCACAAATCTCACAAAATTATTAAATACATTCTATTCAGAAAATTTAGAAAAATGAGGAGGTGGCTGGGGTGAGGAATGGAGGGGGGGGTGGGGGGGAGGGGGGGGGAGGGGGAGGGGGGGTGACAGGGGAGGCGGGGTCTGGGATGAGAGGGGGAGGGGGGGCCGACAGGGGGGGTCGCCAGTTAGCGGAGGAGGGGCCGCCGGTTGGGGAAGGGAGGGGGAGGGGGGGTGACAGGGGAGGGGGGCTGGGACGGGAGGGGGAGGGGGGGCCGACTGGGGGTGGGTCGCCGGTTGGGGGAGGGGGGGGGCGGTTTCCGGAGGGAGGTAGCGGGGGTGGGGAAGAGAGGGGGAGGGGGGGCGGATACATACCCGGCTGGCGGCACCGGTGGCGGAGCACGGCGGTGCGACGGGGCCGGTCGAGGCTGCAGGCGGTGAGGGGCGTGGCGGCGAGCGGCGACGGGGCCGGTCGGGGCGGCCGGCGGTGGCGCGGCAGGCAGCGAGGGGCGCGGCGGCGAGCGTGAGAGAGAGAGAGAGAGAGAGAGAGAGAGAGAGAGAGAGAGAGAGAGAGAGAGAGAGAGAGAGAGAGAGAGAGAGAGAGAGAGAGAGAGAGAGAGAGAGAGAGAGAGAGAGAGAGAGGAGAGGGAGAGAGAGGGTGGGTTTCGTGGGGATGGCGGGAGAGGGAAAAGGCGGTTTTATCGATGGATATTCTGACGGGCATATTTCCGTCGGAATATCCGTCGGTAAGATGAGTACCGACGGATATTTCTGACGGAAATATTTCAGTCAGAAGTTCCGATGGATTTTCTGACGAAAATGTTCCGTCGTTAATTATCCGTCGGAATTTCCGACGGATAATTATCCGTCGGAAATACCCGTCGGTAATGGCGCATTTTCTTGTGGTGAATGTAACCCCACTGAATTTAAGGGTGACCCCCCTAGGTTTAAGTGACCCCACTGCACTAATTTTCAAGATCCGCCACTGCCCGACACGTCTACCCCCGCCCTATCCTCTGGCGACTCTGCCCTTGCCTTGGACTCCAAGACGGTGAAACTATCCACACGTGTGGGTCATTGGAGCCATGGATGCACGTTCTATAGCCACACTAGTGACTAATGTTGAGCTCCATCTACGTGATCTCCTATATATGGTGCATCCATTGTCATGTTGGAGGCCTTCGCAATGACGATTGTTCTCCCCCAACAAGATCTCTGACACATGGATATCGTCACAAGGTCAAAGGAGAAGCTCTTGATGTATCTTCTCCCTCAATCCTATGCATACCAATATTAGTATCTTAGCATGTGATGTTGGTGTAATAACTGGTACGTTCGGATCGTAGTTTACCGGGTTTGGAGGTCAATGTGTGGCCCATTGGTAGACCTTGTGGGTCTACATGTGTTTATACAGGTTGGCGTGGCAGGTGGGAGGCTGGAGGGTTGGAGATCTCAGCCCAAACAGACCTTTGTCGGGCTCATTAAGAACGCGACGTAACCAGATGTCACGATTCTTAGTGAAACGCGACCACCTGCCTTGTCGCGATTTTGAACCGCTTTTACATGGGCGCCGCTGCATGCGCGCCGCGTGGCGCATACAGGACGTCGGGGTTTAAACGCGTCGGCGAGGTACGTCGCGTTTCTAAACGCAACGGCCCGATACGTCGTGATTTAGCCTCTGTGTATTTTGGGCCTCTGCCCTAGCCGAACAGTGTTGTAGCAGTACTGTTCAGCTGAGGGGGAGAGTTGTGAGGGTTTTTGCTGAGGTTCTTGAGGCGATTTCGTTGTTTCGACTGTCTGTTCGGCGTGGTTCCGGCATGAGGAGGTGCTTCGGAGTGCGAGGAACACCAGAGCGGCATTGGTTTTACATTTCACCTGTTGGTAGGGGAACTTTGCCCTATTTTCTTTAACATGGACTGTATGGATTAGGGTTTATGGATTTTGGCGTGGAAATCATGTATGGATGATAGAAAGCATGCTTAGGGTGTTGTCTGGACTTCTATTTCCTGCTTTCATAGCATGTACAGCCCTTTGGTGTGTTTTCCAGATTGTGGTTTGAAGGTGAGTTTCAGCTATCTGAAAGGCGACGGAAGCGATTCAGACCTTAAGGCGACGGGTTGGTCTGTCGCGATTCGAGTCGATTGGCGACTTCTGTGTTGATCGCGGATTAGAATATTGCCACCCAAGCTCTGGGATTCTATGGCCAATCTACCCAGTTTCTGTTCTACATTGCTTGGGCAGTGTTGGCCATGCAATGTAGGAACAGTACGGATCATGTCGACTTATACCATGGTTGATAATGAGAGGTTTTGCGTGGAAATATGTGCATAGCAAGTTGGGTTATAATGCCTTCCGTGGTTACCATTCCAGTCGGTTACCCTAGCACCGGGTGCTCAAGTTTTGTCCCGGTACTGTGAGTACCGTCAAGGTTTGTGTCGTCTTTCTGGACACCCTCACTCCTAAGTTTGAGTTGTACGTCCGGTTGAGGGAAAGACGACAGGGGGCAGTGACTCATGTTTGTGGGTGTGCGGTCGCTTGTAGCGTGCTCATAGTTGGGGGACGGACACCAGTAGACGTATTGGTCCCCAGCTAGTGTTGTTTCCAGTGCCTCACTTTAGGGTTCTCGGCCGGAGTCCCTAAAGGTGTCAGGCTGGGGCCTACAGCAGTGTGGTCTGCAGGTGTGGTATTAGTTTGTTTCCACAGTTCTTGACCTTGCTAAGGTGGAGCGATAGATGGACCGTTCGTCCGTGGCTGCGAGGCTGAGAGGTAGACTAGTGTTGTTTGTCCAGGTCTATGGTTAGTGTCGCGAACCAGTTCTCGTGACTCGTGTGTGGCGTGCCCTTTTTTAACTTGTACACGCATACGTGGTTTGCCCTTTACTTACTTACAGCTGTAGCATCATACGTAGGTGGTTATATATTTAAATACTTTACAGCTTTACTTATTGTATTTGTTGTATATTGTATTTCCCGATTTTGGGGGAGTTGCTCTACTGAGCCAGTGACTTGTGAGGCTCATTCATTTCTTCTTCCAAGTGAAGGAGAGCAGGAGGGTTCCCGTCCCTCTTCTAATTTCGATCAGCACCATAGTGGAGTCGGGCCTTCGTCACCAGCAGAGTAATACTTTTACTTGTGGAACCTCGGAGGTTTGTTCCGGGCTGTTGTACTTTATTTAATGACTATAATATAGAACTGAATATGTACATTTCATGTGAATACATGTGAGAACTATCATCCCAATTTTATTATGAGATCTACCTTTTCTGCGGAATAAATTTTTCTTCCTAGTCATGAAAGAGTTTCACGTGTAATTGAGGAAACGTAACATTTGTCCTTGAGCCTATGTTCACTCGTTAAAAGGGTTATGAGAGAGAGAGAGAGAGAGAGTTTCACGTGTAATTGAGGAAACGTAACATTTGTCCTTGAGCCTATGTTCACTCGTTAAAAGGGTTATGAGAGAGAGAGAGAGAGAGAGAGAGAGAGAGAGAGGAATTTAGACAAATCTTCCAAAACAATTGAACTGTGAAGCACATGAATGCATAGTATTACCACCATGCTAGTTGGGATGCGGAAAGAAAAACCATTTGTACGTATACAAAGAACAAAAGCTACTTATACTATTATCATTATATGCAGGGCAGGCATCCCATCATCATCTGTCATACCTTCATCATCCAATAAAGAGGACGATGCTAAGGTAGATGACAAGATGCCCTCTCCTTTGTCAAAAAAAAATAAAAAATAAAAAGACTAGATGCCATCTCTCTCTCTCTCTTTCCCTCTCTCACACAAAAAAAAAGGTTGTGAAAGAGAGGAACTAAGCAACGAGGAGAGAAGGCACAGAGGAGGACATCATCGATGACAAGATTCATGTATGCAAGAAATTTCAAATCAATAGATGCAATAGACCATGAGAGCGGGGCAGGGGATTGATGTGATGTTGGGGTGGAGAAGGGGGAGCAACCAAATGACATGACGTCTAAACCAGGGGCGGCTACTACTTAGGCCTCTTTTGATAATATTTAATGAAACTCTAAAATTTAAAATATTTAATTTTAAATATTTTAAATTATTTGATAAATTATCTAAAATTATATCTTAATCAATATTATTTAAGTTAGTTATCAAACACTTCTTAACTTATATCTTATATATATTAAATTTTTTTTAAAATTTTAAATTTAAAAAATAGACGAGAAATTAAATTTAAACATTTTAAATAAATGTTATTAAATACCACTTTAAAAGATTACTTAATATTTACTCCACTCCTAACTATGCAATAAACATATTTGTAGAGGTCAGATCCTCTACAGAAATGGTCCCATAGTCCCAATCTTCGGAAGTGGCAAAAGGATTTTCATGAGTGGTTTTGAGAGAACTATATGAGATTTAAGTTAAAGAATTTGTTGAAACAAGTTCTAGACATGGACCATACAACCAACGAGTTATATTTTGACGTGGTAGGGATGGGTCAAGTCACAGGAATAAGGTGCCCTATGTATAAAGGAGATCTTAACGTGGCCTAGGGGTCAAGAACTCGACTCTATCAAATTATTATACTATTCGGAGACATTGGACCCATGGTTGAGGAGTCGGAGCTCGCATGAGTCAAGTCCATCTTCGTCTCTCTATTTGGGCCGCTGCTAAAGAGTGGGGCCTCAATTCTCAATTGGGTCCAACCCCATTCTCTTGTGCTAGTGGGCTAGACAGATAAGTCTTAAAAAATTAATTAGGCCGGTTTCCCCCTACTCAATATTAACATGACAAGTATACATTACTTTCATACAAAGAGGATGATAAGATACTAGAGAAAAAAAAATTATAAGATGTCATCTTATATAAATTAATCATATAGAATTATGTCAACCACATGTCAATATTTGATGACTCGGCACCAACATCCCAATCCTAACCCTAGGGTTATATGGTACCTACAACTGTAAGTAACTTAAATGAGTTTAAACTTCAAGAGAAACACTTATTTTCTTAGTGAAATATCCGATCGCTTATATCCGTAGGTACAAGTGGATGGGTCTCACTGTCATGTTAATAATGAAACACACTCACTTGTGCTTAAGATCAAGCGATCAAATACTTTTTTGCCCCGGTATAAAATATCCCTCAAACTTCAAATAATGAGAATACTTATTACTCAACTAACCGAACCCAATCACATCATCCACACCCCAACCGACCAATGACACGGCTGAGCACTCATCTTTTCTCTAAAAAAAAAAAAAGAAACTAGTGACTTCGAAAGCAAAGTAAGGAGCCGACCGAGTTGTCTGTCCAGGGACAAATAGTGTGAACGGGGAGTGCCTGTTTTACCCCACCATCTTATTGAATGTGAGTGGGCAGGAAGTGTGACGTGACATCACTTTTTTATATTTGCCTATATGGAAGGAAGTATTCTACTCCATTGAAATATGATGAGTGAAGAATTTGATAGGTGTGTAAATAACAATAAAATGAGCCATCCAATGGAACAATATTAGATCTTATGGATGGATGTGCAAACGTCAAATGGAACCTGTCCCATCATGATTTTTCTACTATTAATTTCAAGCATCTCGTTATATGGGCCAAAAAAAAGACAAGGCCACTGAATAGGCCCAAATTACCCTTATCGGGTCCTGTTTAGACAAACTCACTCAGCACAGGCAAGGGATCCTAAATCACACATTAAAATCCATATGCTTCTCCTACCTAAGGTTACTTTTAAAAAAGCATAAACAGTCTCAGATAAAGTGGGAGGACAAGGCCACAAGGGTCACCACTTGGGTATAATCCTCTCTCTCTCTCTCTCTCTCTCTCTCTCTCTCTCTCTCTCTCTCTCTCTCTCTCTCTCTCTCTCTGACCAAGTCCTTCCATCTGTTTGACTTGATCTTCAGAGGAATATTTTCGAGACACATAATTATAGGACCGATTATCTTCCAAGTCAAGAGAGTAACCAAAAACAAGTCAAACGCCTTTTACCCCTCATCTCAACCATCCAAAGTCCAAGCTTGGACCTTCTGTGATCGTTTCCATCGAGATCTAAAAGCAAGAATGGACCGACTATTCACAAAGTTATCTGATACCACATCCAAATAACCTCTTAAACGATTCAGCATCCAAACTTAAGATACGGAAATAGCTGTCTTAGTGTGTGATCTACTGTGCCCAAAATGACCATTCATAAAGTTATATGATGCCCCATCCAAAATGCATATCATTGCCAACATTGAACGATTTATCTTTCCTCGATTACCATCAGCATCCTAAGCTTTCATCCCACCAATCTCAAGTCTGGACAAACAAAAAGAAGAAAAATATAATAATATGATGATACAAACAAGGTGTTTTCCCCCAAGACTTTGAAGTCGTCGTTAAGTGCGTGCCCATGTCAAATCAAAAACGATGTGATTTTAGGAGACCAAGGACGATTTGATAATGCCAAAGATACTTGCTCAAAATGGAAACATCACAACTGTGTTATAGTTCAAAAATGTGCAGCTCCCCCGCTCCCCACAAAGACGGCATGTGACACTTCATCTGCCCCCCAGACAAAGTTACCATGACTGATTAGTAAATGAACCCCGCCTAGGCTTGAGCACAAGGCATCATATGCATGTACATACGAACTAGGGCAAGCAATTTACTAAGCCAAAATGGTCAGTTTAAAGCAAGCACTGTATACCAGCCCGATGTCCAAGGAAACCTTAATAGGTGACCGTGCAACCAAACGACTCAAGTAGCACCCAACTTTGGACTCTGAGTTGCTGGTGGTAGAGTTGGCGTAGGAAGATGGGTTTTTAACCAAAAGAGGCACATAATTTCAGGCATCTGAGTTCATGAGGGGAGCATAACTTTCCATGGAGAAATGTACCTGCCAGCATTCATCTGGAGTGATGGCAGAGTGGTCGCCCCTCCCGTCCTTGGCTGGGAGGGCGTGGGCTTGAGGACACATCCAGCGTCCCGCCCACTGCATGCTCGCAGTGTGTGTGGTTATTCCGGGGAGCATGCCAGGTTCATTTTGAACCCTTCCCCTCCACCTTGCCCCCTCCCTGGCCTCCCTTCCCCTGGCCACTGCCAGAAGTCCAAAAAAAAAATGAGACAGGAACATGACATCTGAGTCTCCAAGATTGGGCAGTGTTCCCCCAGGTGATGTGCTTTGGAGGTACCCAGCTAGCTGTTGCGGCTCGTTTCCAAATACCATGTCATGCTGCCTGTACCTAAAAGCATTTCTACACAATACCGATGACAGTTTTCTCTGGTATGCTTACCTGCATTCCTGACGGGCACTTCTTGCACATTCTGAGAAACTCCCTCTTGTCCAACCTACACAACTCCCCCAGTCTGCCGTCATCTAACAACGGAAGGTTTTGACAAGCATCTGAAAGAACTATATTCCAGGCTCCAGCCAGTCCACCTGCTAAGACCAGAAACAAAGTCTTCCATATGGAATCTGCAAAACAATCATTAGAACAGGTGAGGAGGAGCTTAATGGGAGTTGGATTGAAGGAGAAGCAGGGTGTCATAGAAAGTACTACGAGGGAGGTTGCTAATGCAGAAGTCATATCTGCCAAAGGAGTGAAGAGTGAATGTTCTGTTATATTCAGAGGCTGGCAGTAATCTTCTGACTCTGAAAAATCAGGAATGCAACCTGCTTTCACAGAAGGCACAACAAGCCACTAATAGAGAAATGGATTGTCAAAAGATATGATTATAGCATTGCATATGCCACATAAATTTGTTTTCTACAATGGATTGTAGCTCCACAAGCTTGAAAACAGCAAATCAGCCACTCCCAGGCTCCTTAGCAAGGGGAGACGTTGTTCCATGTTTTAACACTGACGAAAGTAAGAAGACACAACTCAAGGACATAGTGAGCTTTCTCCATGGTCATAGATCATTGCTTTGCCAGTAGGCCCAAAACAATTACATGCCACTGAAATATAATTGCCATTTTTTTCTCATTTAGCTAATCTGAAGTGGCCCACAATAGCAAGGGAAAGTTTGTTACAAAAGAATTGTGATAACTTACAAGATATTGTGGATATTTTCAAGTTCCGCTGGAAGTTTTCTGACTGTTTCTAATAATATTACATTGCATGTGTGTTGACAATCTTGTTGATTTCTCTCTATCTTTTCTTCCTTCTGCCATATACAAAAGGTACAAGAACTGACTATGTTGATTTCTTTTTTGTTTTCCACTTTGATATTACAATACAAGCATCAACATATCACAAGTCGCAGTAGTCCAGGTTGATCTTCAGAGAACTGCAACTTCTCATCCAACAAATATTGCTGAACAGCAATTGGAAGCCTCACTGGATTGTGAAAGCCCCTGGAATGAGGACCTGTACTCACACGTATCATGACCTGAAGGCGCCGTCCAGCGGACCTGGCTGTTCTCCTCAAGATGTTGAGTTCATGCTTTAATACATGTATAGCTTCATTAACATGCAGGCCATGCAAGTCGATCAGGGGATCCTGGGCCTGATTGTAGCCGTGGATCTCAGTGACTGGATTCCTAAAGGAGGAAAAACATCAGCACATCAATGTGAGCACATGATAAGCACAGGTATCATGCATGTGTGTGCACTGATAGCCTGGAACTATAACTCTGTGACTGCTTCTAGTAGGGATACCCTATGATCTCAGTTGTGTTTAATTAAACTGAGATGCTACTCTCAGTGGCCAACATTCCCATTCATCTGCTTAACAGATTGTTAGCCTGACAACTTGATAAGGTAGTGACAGGGACCTGGGCCCAGCCAACCCGAGCCCAGGCCCATGGCACGGTAGGGCCCATTAGGGACCAAGAGCAGCACTATACAGCTTGCCCAAATCCCATACCAGAAGTTGGGAGTTCACCCCACCAGGAAGAGCCTATAAAGGGAAGCCCAAAGGACACAGGTAGGAGGAGGCTGGACAGGTGTCCCCACGAGGTGCTGACAGCACTCTCTCTCTCTCGCACTCTCTCTCTCTCTCTCTCTCTCTCTCTCTCTCTCTCTCTCTGTCTCTCTCTCTCTCTCACACACACAAACATATTTAGTTCACTCTTTCCCTGCTCGGACCCATCACTGACTTGACTGTCGGAGGGTCGTCCCCGGGACCGACTTCTTATGCAGGCCAAGACAGACCGAGCCGACCGGAAGACCATCAGACTCCTTGGCCCGAGCCCGTCTCGCCAAGCCCATAAACCGGGTTGGGACTTACCACATCAGGTAGGTATCCATAAATGACTCTCCACCTTTTCCTTTTATCAATTTCAAATTACCACATCAGGCAAAAAATCCCTTGGAAGGTATGCAACAAACACCAGCTGAATCTTATCCTTTCTTTACAAATCATTGGATTACAGGAACAAAAAGGTTATGGAATAGCCATATAAATCATGCCATATAAGGGGAGAAATGAATCCATTTTGTTTAGCACATGCCACATGATGAGAACAGTGTTACTTATTTTATACAGGTTGCAGAAGGATTAGAGTACTATCATATAGATGCAGGTACCTGTATCCCTAACCTTCCCAAGAGACATGGCTTAGAGAACCACATGGAAAAGAACTTTGCAACTGTTCATCCACCCAAATGTATTCACATTGCTGTCAACTACTAAGTGTGGCAAGAAAAAGAAAAACATAAAGACATAAAATGATTAATAAATGACGAACCTCTGTATCAGCACTGATTCTCTAGCCCTTTCCTGAGCCCTTTCCTGAGCTTCTTGAATCTGAATATCATACAATTGTCCATTTACACCAAGTTCATTGGCAAAAGGCTTGTTCCCAATTACATGGGCCTTTGCCTGTTGAACAATTTTGACTTATCTATGTACAGTTCCAGTAAATACAAAGGGAATACAAGAACTGGAAAACATGAATAACATATTAAGAGGAAAACAGAGGAGGTTTGAATTAATCACAAGCATTCTCATTTGATGTAGCCAACCAAATTCTCAAAAGTACATCACAGCTCTGTACCATGGTAAGCAAAATCAATGAATAAAATCCAAAGAGTAATAATCGGTGTGCAGCCAGCGCTTAGGTGTCCTGCACATTTCTGTGTGATTGGTCCACATGGGTGAAAAAACACATGTACAAGGCAAGTTCTATTAAAAGTGTGGGCACCATATGTATTTTAATCTTTTAGTGGGGATGTCTTATCCCCATGTTGATTGGAGCAGGCGACCTATGCACTTGTTGCACCACTATGGTGTGCAGCAAGTATTACTCAAAACTTAAATTATCATCAGTTTCATCTGTTGATTCTTCTATACAAGGAAACAGGTGAAAATGCAGGTAAGGTGTTTCTACTAGGTTCTTTTTGGGGTGAGTTCTTGAAAGAGAAATATTTCAAGGACACTTCCTTCTTTACTGCTCCTCCAAACATGGAAAAAAGACAGCCTAGGGATCACCCTGGGCCAATCCTGATCCTGATCGGATCGGCTGATCTGGCCGATCCAAAGGACACTTCCTTCTTTACTGCTCCTCCAAACATAGGAAAAAATAATCTGATCGACCTAGAGATCACCCTGGGCCAATCTTGATCCAGACGGGATTCGGCCGATCTGGCCGATCCAGGATTGGTCAGATTTAAAAAATGTTTTTAAAATTGGGAAAATCAGAAGAAAAAAAAATCAGGAACAAATACGTATTCAATATTATACCTTATACATATATAAATATCTGTTTATGTATACAGTCAAATTATCATAACATATATATAATTATATATATATATATGTATTTATGAAATATGTATCACATATATAAATTTAAACATTCATATATGTATACAATATATATGTAATCATACACATACCTATGTACATATTAATGTACAGACATAATTAATATGTAATTATAGTATATATATCATATTAATGAACACTTTATATATATGTGTGCGTTAATGTACATACAATATATATTAATGTAAATATAATAATAATATGGACAAATATAGTTAATATATATTAATAGTACATTAACTGTATATGAAGTATACATTAATATATATATATAATATATATATATGTATTATATACAATCGCATGATGATATCAGTTTGGTTTCATGCCAAAAGATCTACTACAGAAACTATTTTCTTATTACAGCAGTTAATGGAGAAGTATAAAGAGATGAGAAAAGATTTACATATGGTTTTTCTTGATTTGGAGAAAGCATATGATCGAGTATCGAGAGAATTGATTTGGTAGACATTAAGAAAAAAAGGAGTCTCTCAAGGATATGTTGACTTGATTCAGGATATATATGAAGGTGCTACTACTCGTGTGAGAACTATTGCTGGAGAGACATGAATTTTCAGTCACTATAGGCTTGCATCAAGGTTCTACACTAAATCCGTATCTCTTTACCCTAGTTATAGATGAAATAACAAAACAATTGTATGATGATATCCCTTAGTGTATGTTATTTGCAAATGATATTGTCTTAATTCATGAGTATTGATGTTTTAAATGTCAAGTTAGAAAGTTGGAGGCATGCCTTGGAGTCTAAAGGTTTTACAATTAGTAAGAGCAAGTTAGAGTTTACGCATTGTAATATAGTAATGTGAAAGTGTTACAAAAAGATATGGTTCTAATGGATGCACAAAACATTCCTAAGAGTAGTAGCTTTCGGTACTTAGAGTCTATCATTCAAGAGAATGGAAAATTTATGACGATATTGCACGTAGGATTAAGACAAGCTGGTTAAAATGGAGAAGTGCAGCAGGAATCCTCTGTGATCGTTGTATACTCATAAAACTTAAAGGAAAATTTTAGAGAACGGATGTTAGGCCTGTTTTGTTATATGGTACCAAGTATTGAGAAATACGAAATGAATACATTAACAAAACGTGTGTGCCAGAGACGAGGATGTTGAGATGGTTGTGTGGTAAGATAAAATTAGGAATGAGTGCTTCCGTGGGGACTTGGGGATAGCTCTAATTGGTAGTAAAATGAGAGAAAATAAACTCAGATGGTTTGGACATATGCACCGTCGCCCTAACTCAACGCCGATTAAAAGATGTGACTAAATCTTAGTGGATGCTAGTAAAAGAGATCGGGGAAGGCCTAAAATGAGATGGCGCGATGTTATTAGGAAGGACATTGGCTTCTTGGGTTTAAACGCGAATACAGCACTTGATAGAAATCTTTGATGGAACATGATTCATATAGCCGACCCAAAATAATGGGACTAGGCTCTAATGACGATGATGATGATGATATGTTATATATATATATATACATAAATATGTAAATAATGCACACAATCATACTAGACAGACTAATCTTTGTATATACACATTGTATTAATTTATATATATGAAATGATGTTTAATGCATGTATTAATTAATGATCGGCCAATCTGGGCCAATGCCAACCAACTCGGTCCGACTCCGGCTGATTCAGCCTAAATTTATATGATCCACTACCCCCCGGAATCAGATCAGCCTAGACGGATGCGATATGGAATCGACAGATCCCAATCCAGATCGGCCGATTTTGTGAACTATGCCTCCAAAGCCTGGTGCCTCTCATTTACGGAGAAGTGTGCTCAAAATTTAGGATGATTTTTTAGTTAATACCAGGGTCATAATTAGTTGACAGCTAGTAGTAAAAATAATGTCAAATCCTTACATGAATTCGAGTTTAAACACGAATATAGCACTTGATAGAAATCCTTGGCAGAAAAAGATTCATGTAGCCGACCACAAGTAATGGGATAAGGCTCTGACGATGATGATGATAACTAGGGTCATAATTATGGATGGGTCCTCAAGAGTATTTCTTGATTACTGGTCAGGATTCAGGAAGAGGCAATCTTGCTCAGTTTCTGGATAACACAATCTGGGATTCCTTTCTTGCTCATTCAAATCAATAACTATGAGAGCCTCTTGCTAGAAATCATGACCACCTATCTTACCCCTCATTCTCTACTTTATTACCAGATGACTTAGTAACTTTGCTCCCTTCAATCAATGTGAGCACAAATCAGGATGACGCTGACAAGCTAGCTTGAATTGCTATCTGACTCTAATGGAAATTTTCCTCTTGTATCTGCTTACCTGGTTGTGGTCAATGTCAGTGATCAATTGAATTTATCTCCAAACCATCAGCTATATACACAAATCAAGTTTATTTTACTTTGAGGATCTCCTTCTATCATGTTAAGGACCTTACATCAAAGACTTCCAATTGATGAAGCTGTGCATAAGCTGAGCATTGCCCATGAACCACAAGAAGAAAGATTCCAGCATCATTTCTACATAGTGGTTGACATTCTTCTTTGGTCTCACTTTGATAATCCTTTTTAGATGCACACTCGTAGAAGTTCCTCCATCAATTGTTTGCTTTCTTGAAGCATGGTGATAATCATTATTCAAGGGTGGACCATGAAATGTTTGCTCCCCTCATTGCTATGCTGGATGATTTGGAATGAATGAAACTCTGTCAAATTCAAGGACGTGGTGGCATTCTTCAATCTGTGGAACAACCCATCTCCCTAAATCTCTTGAAAGAGGATGGACCAACTGATTTGTGACCCTTCAATGTTTAAATCTTTCTTCCTTTCCTCATCTCAGGTCCTGTCATGTTCTTGTGTGCTGGGAGCTTCGTCCACCTGGTCATTTCAAGCTTGATAACCATGTTGCTTCTAGAGGTAACCTGAGGATTGCTGGTGGAGGTGCTGTTCTTCACCATCACCACAGGGATTTGATACATGCATATTCCATTTCTCACATTGTCTGCTTTGCGTCTATGCAAGGTCCTGGACATCCATCCTTATGTTCCTGAGTTAGATTCCCTTGTTGTGCTTGCTTTTCTTTGCTGCCCATCTCAATCACCCTGGACAGTATAGCCCATTCAACATGAGTTACTTCATCTGCTCACTCTGCTGCAAGCAACTCTGACTCGTATTTATAGGGAAGGCAACCAGTTAGCTGATCAACTTACCAACTATGCTATGCAACAGTCAACATCCTTATTCAGTCAATCTGCTCTGCCTCACAAAAGCTAAAGAAACTTGCATCGCCATCTGTTAGATTTACACATTAATATGTTTGGTTTTTTTACTTATTAGTCCCTATAAATAAGCATATTTCCTTATTAGTCCCTCAAATACAACTATTAATCTTTTAGTCCCTTAAATATTCTAATTCTTGAGTAAAAGCCCATCTGGTATGCAGACGTTAAAAAAAGTGAATATGCTGGAGTATATTCCATCTGGAGGTAACAGTGGGATGGAAATGCCTAAAATACCCTAACTTATTTGGTTTCTCTTAAAAGATGGTAGAGATCCCCACCGGCTTCCATCCCCCGCCCCGCCCCCGCCCCCATCCGTCCCCTTCTTCCTAGACCGGCAGCTCCGCTCAACATCACCAGCATCTCCGACGTCACTCACCGGCACCTTGAGTCTGCGCCCTCCCCCCTGCCACAATTTGAATCCCAAAACCAACATCACTCCCAGTGTCGAAGCTGGACGAAGGAGTCGAGAACAGCAGGAGTGACCCACCATTGAGCCGGCAGCGAAGATGCAATCAGACACCGGATCACCCTCTTCCGCAATAACCCTTGTTCGATCGCCCTCTTCTCCACCACTTCCCCTATAAGAACCCTAGCTTCGATCGTGCAGTCCTCCTCCCCTCTCCTATAAGAACCCTAAACCCTTGGATCACCCTCCCCTCCCATCCTAGATCGCATGAACCCAAGCTCAAATCTAAATTATGAACAGTGCAGGACGAAGAGGGGGAAAGAGTCTAAGTCGGGGGCTCGAGTGTGACTAACCATAACAAAACTCATGATTAACTTAAATATCATGAATATATTTAATATCATATTTTCCTCGTAAATACAACATACTATGGCACTATCGTTTCATGATTTGCACTGGAAAGCTAAATCAATTGTTGTTCAATGCATATCGATTACTGACTAAGTGCCACATCAATTACTATATAAACACATCGATTACATGAACATCGACTATACTTTCACATCGATTGCACTCACATTGATTACTGTTTAATTCAACATCGATTACGCTTTCACATCGATTACGTTAAAACATCAATTGCACTTCAGTTAAACATCGATTACCTTAAAACATCGATTGTCTTAACATCGATTACGTTTCACTTGAAGATCGATTGTCCTAAACATCGATTATGTTCAAACATCGATTACATACACTGTCATCATCGATTACATACATTAGAACATTGACTGTTTCACTCAAACATCGATTGCTCTTCATTTAAACATCAACTACCTTTATGAAACATCGATTGCCTCTATATTTCTAACATTTCAACATGTTTGTGGCAGCAAATGAAAAATTCATATGTACTTCACATGTTATCTTATTATTTCTCTGTCTGACTGAAGATCTTTTTGTTGTTTATCCTTCAAGGTAGGTGAGATGTTGTCAGCAGAAAATAAGGACTCCTTCTTTCCTGCTAGACAAAAAGGGTCCTACCTAACATATCTGGATGTCAGTAGAAAACATGGAAGTAAGGCAAGGTATGGGCCTTCTATCAGAAGACCTTTTAGTCTAACTCTGTCTTCTGTGCCTATAGATATCTAGACTTCCCTCTACACCAAGAGTCTGTTAGACAGAAGAAGAAGGAAAGCATATGAAGAAGAAGATGAGCAAAGGATCCAAGAACTCCAACAGCTATAGCTCAACGGATCTATCTTTCTACCCTATAAAGGATGAAGTATTTGAAGCAGAAGAAACAGAGCCTTCCTGAAAATCATTCAAAGAGTGTACATCTAGTGAGAAGCCTCAACGCCATACACACTCAAAGCAAGAGAGAAAGAGCTCGAGCCCAAGAAGTGTGCGTGCAAGTAATCATCTGAAGTCTTCAAGCTCCAAGCATTCAAGCTTCTTTTCTCTCTTCACTCTCTCTGTGCATCATTGTAAATCTGGGGAAGAGTCTGTGAGCTGAGAGTTTGAGTTCCTTAGTGTTCATCTTGTATAGCTCTTAGTCTGTTCTTTTTTTTCTAAGAAAGACTTGTGTCCAGTTGTAGAACTGTATACAATGTTCCTCTTCTAGGGTGAAGAGAAGATCAGCCGAAGTGCTGGGTGTCTGTCCGGCTGTGGGACTGTACACAGTGTTCCCCTTGGGTTAAGGGAAGAACCTAGCTGGGGTTGGTGTCAGCAGAACCTAGCTAGGGGTTTAAGTCTAGCAGAACCGCACTGAGGTTTGTTCCAAGAGGGTGGCTTCTTGACCTGTAACAGAAGTAAGTTTCCTTCCTACTCGGAAAGGAATAGGACCAACGGGGAGCTGGGGGTTTGTATATCATTTGGGAGATTGTACCCTGGTTAGTGAAATCTCAAGATTTGCTTGGGGACTGGACGTAGGTCTTCCATTTGAGAAGTACTGAACCATGATAAAATTCTCTGTGTTCTTTTGTGTGATTGTTTGTTTGAACTGCTTCCGCATAGCTACTCTATCTACTGCATAGTTGTCAAGGCGGCAAGGCAGCTTTTGGGGGTCGCCTAAGTGGGCCGCCTAAGTGGACTGGAAAAAGGCGACGCAAGGCGACGCCAAGGCGAGAAAGGCGGCCCAAGGCGTACGCTTGGGCGCCTTGAGATGGCCTCCGGGTCTTTTAGTGGATCCGATCCACTGGATCCCCGGTTATATTCCCCCCTCCGCCCCGACTCCCCTTCGCGACCCCGTCTTCCCATTCCCACACCCGCCTTGCCCCCCGAGTCCAACCGAGGTAGGGTTCCGCGCCGGAGGAGGTCTCGCCGCCGGAGGAGGTCGCGCCGCCGCCGGAGGAGGTCGCTCCTGCCGGAGGAGGTACGCTCCCCCCATCTCCCCTTCCCTAGTTCCCTGTCACGCTCTCCCCTCCCCTTCCCTAGTTCCCAGAGGAGGCCGCTGGAGGAGGTCACTGCCCACCGGCACCCCCTCTCTCTCTCTGTTCCACCGACACCCCCTCTCTCTCTCAGTCTCTCTCTCTCTCACGGTCACTCCCCTTTTCTCTCTCTGCCTCTCTTCTCTGTCCCACCCTCTCTCTCTCTCTCTCCTCTCTCTCTCTCTCTCTCTCTCTCTCCTCTCTCTCTCTCCCACCTCTCTCTCTCCTCTCTCTCGCTCTCGGCTCTCTCTCTCTCTCTCACACACACACACACACACACACACTGTCAGTGTGTGTGACAGTGTCCCGCCCCCCCTCTCCTCTCTCTCTCTCTCACAGTCACACACATACACACACAGTCCCCCCCCCCTCTGCCTCTCTCTTTCTCTCACAGTCACACACACAACAGAGTCTCGCCCCCCTTCTCCTCTCTATCTCACACACACTGTCACAGAGTGACAGTCCACAACTCCCACCGGCCACCGGCACCCCCTCCTCCTCTCTCCTCTCACGGTCACACACACACACACAGTCCCGCCCCCCCCCCCCCCCCCTCTCCTCTCTATCTCACACACACTATCACAGAGTGACAGTCCACCGCACCCCCTCCTCCTCTCTCTCTCGCACGGTCACACACACACACACTGTCTCCCCCCCCCCCTCTCCTCTCTATCTCACACACACTGTCACTCTTGAAATAACCTAGACTAGACGTTATCTTTAGCGCCTAAGCGCCGCTTAGCAGGCGCCTAAGCGCTTAGGCACACAATGAGCCCAAAAACGCCTTGGTCCGCTTTGTTGCCTTGACAACTATGATCTACTGCACACACTACGTTCACTAACCAAAAATTTTCAAGTGGTAATTTTTATTTGTATTTTCAGAAAACCTATTCACCCCCCCCCCCCACCTTTCTAGGTTTATCTTTGCTGTCATCCGTGGACCAACACAATGGTGGTGCTGGGAGTGGCTCAGAGCAAGGCCAGGCCCCCACTGGGCTGTTGTTACCTGGCTGGGCCACCCGTGGTGGCTTGGGCTAGACCTGGTGGGCTCAAACTCAGACAGTCAACACCCAAAGTTGGCCAGGTTAATTTGTCCCACGGCACACAATTAGGGTAGATGACAACGAGGCAGACGATGGCAGTGGGGCTCCACATGGGAAGAATTATGCAGGGGCGAGCTCAGCTAGGCGGTCTGACGGCTGCCCTCAACAGCGCACCTACAGATGCTTGTGGGGAGCTCTTTTCACCCTAGTGGGGGCATGTCAGGGTTTCTTGGCGTGGTGAGCAAAGGGACAAGGACCACCCGGCCTGGGGTAGTCGGCCTTCCTGTCGTGTGGAGGCCCAAACAGTAGTGTGGTGGAGGCAAGATGACGGCAATGAAGCAGAGGGGACACATAACCAAATGTAGAGCAATGGCCATGGTGGCAGAGGCACGACGAAGGTGGCGGTGACGACAAGCCAGGCAGAGGGCCTCCCACCCTGAACCTTTCTCGAGCTGGGATCCCCCTTGCAATGAACCCGATGGAGAAGAGAGAAAGAGAGGGGGGAGAAGAAGGGAAAGAGGCAGCGCCTCCAAGGACCCTTCAAACTTTCCCAAATTCTTATAATTCATCATGCATCTTCTCCAAAAAAAAAAAACCTAATACAACCTCTTTTATAATGGGTGGAGGTAACCCTAAGGCCCTTAGTAGACCAAACCACCTGTGGCCCATGGGCCACATGCTAACTAAAGACTCACTAACACACACCCAAAGAGAAAATGCATAAGAAAAACATAAAACACACTTAATACCCTAGCTAATGGGCCCAAAAAGAATATGTATACATGTTTGGCCCAAAAATAATAAAAGCTCAATGATCTGATGGGACCATACACACTGAGAAGCCCACCCATGCTCCCGCATCAGTGATCAGACTATATTAGAGAAATTACAAATTATATACCTGATGTCCACAAATACATTACATTTACACTATAACATGCTAGTGGCAGATCAGAAACATTTTTCAGTAGGAACTAGGAAGGACAGAAAACTTGTATAAGTTGCTTTTGATATAAAGTTAGCAATGAACATGTTAAGGCACCAAGGGGCCTTGAAGCATTTTTGGGGTCCTTGGACGCTTATGTGCTTAGGCGCCCACCTAGGCCGCCAAGGTGGTGCCCAATATGGAAGATTATATAGAATTCATGTATCTAAAGGCATATAATGATAATGAATCAATAATAAAAATACAATAAAAATGTTATGTGACATTATAATTAAAATTAGAATATAATATTCACTATGAAAGATACTAAAAGCACACAAAATTAGGTAATTCTTGAACAACTAGAATTTCTTTCTAACATTTGATGACAGTGGAAATTGTGCCTGCAACAATATTCACAATAATTAGTGTTAGAATGTGGAGTTTGAGGCTGCGGAAAGAAAATTTTTCTTCAAGAAGCAAATTGACAGGCCTCATTGGGTCTAGGCGTGCCCGCCTAGCTTGCCTAGGTGCCTCCTTGGGGAGCCTTTTTGGGCCCCCATAAGGCAGCCTTGTACCTAGCTGTTGGCTGGGTGCCTTCCCACCTAAGAGACATCTAGGTGGTGCCTAGCATGGACGGATGCAGCGTTGGGGCAGTGGGGTCACAGGACCCCACTGAAATTTTTCCTCTTCTCAGAAGACCATGGGAGTTACAGCTTTTTAAAATATTTTTGTAAAGGGTGACCCCACTGGATCACCGAAGGTGACCCGATTCAAGGGCCCCAGACAAAAAATATTTTCTTTGCCCAGTCCCAGCCCCGCCCATGCCCTTCTCCGCGCAGAAGCAGAAGAAAAGCGCCATGTCCCACCCCCGCCCTTGCTCATTGTTATTGAATTATCTCATTTTTATTAATTTTTTATTTTAAATATTTATTTATATTATTTATAATATATATAATTATATAAATATTAAAATATAATTTAAGTGACCCCACTGGACAAAATTTCTACATCCGTCCCTGGTGCCTAGGCAGGCACCTTGACAACTATGACAATGAAGCATGAGAAGAGGAGAAAGAAGAAAAAAAATAAATTAAAAAAATGTAAGTGGGCGTAGGGCTTCCAGCCATGAAAATTTGTAGATAAAAATAGCACATTCTTGCAATCATCCTCTGTTATCAATTGGCCATGACATGGAAAGGGATAAGCACAATGACTCCTGAATTTGTTGTGGGTATTAGCATTATTTTCTTTTGCTTTATTAACAGCATAGATAGACAAATAACCAAGATCAGGAAAAGCTAACAATGGAAAAAAAATCACAAGGTTTGCAAATATTTTGCATATTATTGTAGGTCACATGGGATTCCAATTCACTGCATTCATATCCTTCAGCATGCCATCTAACCTGATCTACAGAAATAAGATTATTTACCAAAAGAGAGAAGAAAAAGATCATTTAACCTGAAATATCAGGTGAGAACCTCAATCAGAATTCCCCTCATAGGAACAGACATTATTTAATCTGCTTCACAATCATCTGCATCCATCATTGTACACATACAGACATACTGCATACAGAAAGATCACATAACCTGAATGGTCATGTAAAAATTTCCATCTGATTCTCCTTATAGGCGACCATCATGAGTATGATCTAGCCCCTAATATCTTTCACATCAGTTTCATCTACCTTGGGCATATATTGCATGTGCAATTACTAATTCATGATCTCATGCACAATAACTCATCCCTTTCGCTCTATAATCTTGTTTACTACCATAGATGTCAAGGGGACCGCCTAATCAACATGTAGGCTCCACCTAGGTGGGAAGACAACTAGTGTGATGTCTTGGGTTTGCTGGAATCTGATTATTGGGTTGACATTTTGGTTCAGATTCAGCAAGGCATTGGTCGAAGGTGAGACCCGTTTCTAAGCCCAAGAGTGGTCAGATTTTAGGTGGGTGGGGGGTGATCACCTAAACACATCAGTCTAGTTTGATGCGTCTTGAATGCATCAGCCTAGGATGACATGTTTAGGTGGTCGTCCGATAGTAAAGCCAAGGTGTCAAAGTGTTTTGAACAAGGTGTCAGACCTCTGTCGAGTAGTCGTGTCTGGGTGGCATGGCGCATTTCCATAGTGCACAGGTCAACTGTCAAATGTTGAACCTGAACGTCAGGAGGCAAACTGCATGGCCAAGAATGCGTCTAGTCAAAGGGACGGATCTGCTAGTGTGTTTGCCAGGCCTGGTAAGTGTCAATCATGTGCGCCCAGTGTCAGATAGGTCTGACGGGTGAAGGAGTCAATGCAGAGTGACATATTCCTACACAAATGTGTTTCCAGCTAGTCACGTCATAGCACATTGACACGTTTAGGTTGTCAGGGCTTTATATAAAAACTGCCCTCCAAACTTCACACTCTTTCTCCTCACTTTCCCTCACCGAGATCCCCCATCCTATCCTTTTCTTCCTCTCCCTCCGACAACCGACATCAGCTAGTGGACAAGGACAACGAGACGTAGTGCTCAGCATTGAGTGGTGGTGTTGGTGGACAAGGTGGTGACACCGAAAAGGAGGTGGCCAACATACAAGAAAGCCATAACAAGTTAGGACCTTCATTTTAAGGTAGGGTGACCTTCCCCACTAGTTCAAATGCTTGATTTCTCGTAGATTTCCTCGTTAGAAGCACAAATAGGGCAAGATATGGGTTTTATTTTGTGAAATGAGGATTTTACATGTCAAGGGAGAGAGTGATCTCCGTTTTCCTTGTTTGTCATGATTATTTTTTGCCGAATGCATGCTTGAAATGGCAATGATCAAGTTTCCTTCCTCCACCTCTTTCTTTGTTTTTCCCCTTCACTAGCTGGCAATTTAGGGTGATGATTTAGGCTCCAAAAGAGGGAAAGCTCTATCCGAATTCCTGTGTGTAGACGCGTCAGCCTTGGGTGACACGTTCTGAACGTGTCAACCCGAAGGGACACTTCTATTGTCTATCTTCTGAGGGTTTTCAATGATGAGGTTAAGGTGTGAATGGGCATTGACGAGTCCCCATAGAGGCCTCAGTGTGCACTGACGCATTCTAAGATAGTAACCCAATAAGCTTGGCCTATGTGTTCCCCGAAGTTCTTGGGGAGGATTGATCGTCTGGAAGTTTTCCGTGTTTCCTGTAGACGTGTCACTCCCTGTTCACGCATTCGGAAGGCGCCAGCCAAACCTAACGTGTTTAATGGTAAGGCGTCAGCAACCCCCAACATATACTCAATCGAGTTCCGACAAGTCGTTCCAGTTGGTTTTCCATGCACTTAGAGTTCTGCGGCTGCCGGCGCCACATTTCTAGCGTGACACCCCATTAGTAAGGCATCCCGATGCTTCAAGCACATTACAACCAAGGGAGAGATCAGGGTTTGTCCTTGTGCCTTGGGCACGACCAGTTTGGAGCCATTTTACGAGACCCCCTTTTATTTTGAGCCTATGTCCAGACTAGGGAAAAATTGGCCGCGGGCAATAACTTGTGTAGATCACTTGTGTGCACGCACAGTTGAAAAAGAAGACACAGTGGTAGGTTGTGGGGCCACGGTCCTCAACTAGTCCCTCTTTTCTCACTTGCCTCACTCTACAAGGTATCGAGGTCTAGTAGAAGTGGTTAGGCGTGGGGTTGCGGCTTGGACAAGCTGTAGTTGAGTTAGTTGTGTCGAGTCCTCATATGTCTTACTCTATGTGTGTGGAGATGGTTAGGCATAAGGCGATAGTTGGGAGGTGAAACATCCATTAGCGTACCTGACGACGTGACTAGTAGTTGTGTTCCCAGTCGTTAAGGCAAGTGTGTGTTGACCAGACTGAGTGTAGGCTAGTGCAAGTTGACTGTTGACTAGTCCTGGTGAGAGAGTAGTGCCCCGATGTTGACTCTATGTACGTATGTGTCTTGTTTTCACTAAGTGTGGACCAATTCAGTACTTTACTTTGTCGTTCTTAGTGTAGTTATTACTTTACTACTTAATTTAATTTGTCTGTCGTTTATAATATTTTATTGTGCCCTATTTTGGTAAGTGGTGGGATTGGAGAATCCCTATCGAGCCTATGACTCATGAGTGACCCACGAGGCTCACTCCTATTTTTGTAGGTAAGAGCTCACGTGTGTAGCATCCGCCCTGGACCAAAGAGTACTTACGGAGGGTGGCTTGCTTCTATCAACAGTGTTGGACTGAGATCCCTAGTGCATACCCCATATGGGACGTGTAGTTTTATTTCTTTTGTTTGTATCATCATTTAGGACATCTTGTACCTTGTAAATATTGTAGTTCAATTCCAGTTATAGTTACTTCAGTTTCTTGTTCATCTCACTAGACCGGTTATTCACCCTTCTTACAAACCTCAAAACCATGGTATCAAGGTTGAAGGGCCCAGGGTCATAAGCACTTGCACATAGCTGATAAATCGATGTGAGACTATACCCACTCCAACACTCCCCCTCACGGCCAAGATGGCTGTGGAAATTATATGGGAGGTGACATTAATCAGAATTAAAGTAGGCAAGATACCCGCTCTGATACCATCTTACAAACCCCAAAACCATGGTATCAAAGTTGAAGGCCCAGGGTCATAAGCACTTGCACATAGCTGATATAATCAATGTGGGACTATACCCACTCCAAGTCTCCAACAACCCTTACAGGTCTCCAGACTCATGGGTGGTGGAACGGGGTTGCGTGGCATGGGGTCCTTAGCGAGCCACAAATCCCAGGTCGTTCCACCCCACCAACAGCTAGATAGGGCTCCGCGTTATGGGGGCCCCTAAGTGGGTGCCTTAGACCCAATGAAGCCTAAACTTTGCTTTGACAATTAAATTTTTCTTTACCCCCCACAAGAGCCACTGCCCCTTCAACCCCCACGACTTGACTGTTTAGGTTGATCAGTGCAACCTGACCACACATCGATCCATGTGTGTGTATTTACACATTGGAGAATTTAGGGTCTCAAGCTCCACATTCTAGCACTAATCGCAATGATTAGATTGTGAACATTATCACAGTTACAGTGACAATCATTAAATGTAAAAAAAAAATCCTAATTGTTTAAGAACCATCTAAATTTTTTATGTTTTAAAATTTTTGTAGTGAATATTATGTACCAATTTTAATTCTAATGTCATATTAAAACTTTTACTGCATTATGATAATTGATTCAGTATACACCTTTAGATACATAAATTACATATAAAAGGAAGACACCAGATTGGGCACCACCTTGGGCGCCTAGGCGGGTGCCTAAGTGCTTAGGCACTCAAGGACCCAAGAACACCTTGAGGCACCTTGGCGCCTGGACAACTCTGCTCACTACTCCAATGTCATAAACTCACAGTAAGAAATGACAGTATGGAAATACTTAAGAGCAGGTTGTTAAAAAAAAATGATACAGCCTGAATCATGACCAAAAGGGCCACGCACGACACAATCTAGCCAATTTTGGGTTGTGGATACTATGTTGAAAAAAGGTTGTAGGACAGCATAAACTCATCTTTATGGGAAATCCATTACAAGAACATTGAAGCTCTGCAGTTGGGGACTTACTAGTCACCAACAAGCTTAGAGAGGTTTGATGCTTTATACCATGGTTGTAGTTTATACCATAAGGACTTCATTAAGTGATAATTTGCAGCTGAAATTTCTCAACTCTTTATTAAGATGGGTATAGACATTCTAGGACATATCAAATGAGTAAACAATTGAAACTCCACTAAGTACTTCTAAGGTTAAAGCATGCCCATCCAACCTGGTCACTGGACCAGCAGGTTCAAAGAAATGACAATTCTCCAATAAAATCAGCAATTGGGGGTTCAAACTTAAAGACATACCAGAGATTGAGTGAGCATTTCGATGGTCAAATTCATGTTACACCCATTTGCATAATACAGTTCTGCAAGGCTCTCCGATCTAAAACCAGGGAACCTTGATGCCAAAAATTCTTCAGGATAGACCACCGCATCCTCTAGCCCATCGTGCTCACTTAGAAAACCATCTAGAAAGCCAGAAGGCAAATTCCCATCATAGCGGCACTCTTCATCATTGGTCAGATGCTGATCAACCTTCCTGAACTGCTTGTCCAAGGGAGTAGCGCTCAAATTCATGAGAGCAATTGAAGGATCATCTTGAGAGTAAGAAAGCCCGGAACATCCAATTCTTTGATTCAAAGTTTTATGCTCAACACCTTGAGGCATCCTCTCGTGGTGTATGCCCAACGGATGGCTGCCCATTGTCAAAGGAAATCTAGACGCTTCAGTGGCACCATTGATAGAAAACCCTGCAAGTGAGAGACCAGCAGGTGCTTGCAATTCCTCTCCCATGCCCTTGAAATCAGGGGTGATGTCATCAGGTAATTGGTGGCACCAGTGCTGATGAGCTTCTTCATCAGAGTGACTTGAAACATTGGCTGCAGATTGATCTAAGACTGCTTTTCTGGAAGTTCCTGGGACCTCCAGCTTTGCCACATCCACTTTCTTATTGTTTCCAGGTAGATATCTAAGAGCAGAAGGAACAAATTCTGCTGCATTGGGATTCAACATTGTCATCTTGTTGGGTGAAAATCTTGCATCATTGCTGTTCCAAAAACTTTTGTGAGACGAACTCATCTTTATCAGAAATCATGAAAAGATGTTAACATGCATAGGCCTGTACAAGGAGGTTACAATGCAAAGAAACTATCCCAACCCTGCAAAACCATTCCAAATAGCAGAAACAAATAAGATCAGGATAGCTAGTAACTCAGCAAAGGACAATCCAATAACAATTTTTATGCAGCCAACATGTCAATATGTGTCACGCCCCTACTCTCAGTCCGGATCAAACCAAGAAACGTTTTGGTTTCGGCCTTGACCGATCTGAAACCGGACCAGAATACTATTGCGGTCCGTTAACTTTAAAAAAGCCAATATTTTAATGGTTTCAACCGAAATCCAAATCACTCTGCCTGGTTTCAGCCTGAAACGACTGAAACTGGCCGACTCATGTTCTGATGCCCTTCATATATATAATATGTAATTGAATTCCTTCATATATATATATTATATATATATATATATTATATATATATAATGTCTTATGTACCTGAACATCATTTAAGTAAATGTTAGTATTTGTAATTTTGTAGTTTCAGTATTTGTAGTTTCATTTACTTAAGATATTACATGTAATAAGAAACTACCCTCCATTTAAATCTAATAAAATATCCAAAAAATCATATTTCTTACTAATAAAAACTCAACTCTCCCATCCAAGAAAAAAATCGTGATTTTGATGATTCCATCAAAATAGCGTCTTTCTAATCCTCACAATTTGGCCTATCTAAAAATTTCATAATTCAAATAAACCACATAGAACACTAAAAAATGAAAGTCTGGTGAAAAAGGTCAAACGTGCATGACTTCTCCAAAGAAGTCACTCTCCTTCTGACAGCAACTAAGCCCTAGTCAATAGAAGAGTGACTCCCTTGGAAAAGTCACATGCACGTTTGACTTTTTTCACCGGACTTTAGATTAATAGTGTTCCATAGAGTTTATTTGAATTATGAAATTATTAGTTAGGCAAAATTATAAGGGATTCGAAAGTCGGCATTTTAATGAAATCACCAAAATCAAGATTTTCTTTTTAGATGGGAGAGTTGACTTTTTATTGGTAAAAGATATGATTTTTTTTATTTTAAGATTCAAATGCGGGATACTTTCTTATTTACATGTAATATCTTAAGTAAATAAAACTACAAATACTAAATGATGTTCAGATAAATAACTATACCTCGAGGTGATGTTCAGGTAAACTGCAATTTCTCATTAATCTAATTTATTTACATTCAAATGTGTGTCCATTGATTTTCATGATGTTTTGGTAATTTTTTATAATTTCTGATTTTTTTCCTGATTTTTCATTTTTTTTATTTTTAATGGGTTTTTGCATGTTTCAGCTGGTTTATGCCAAAACCAAAACGATTTCAGGTTAAACCGATTTTTCCATTCTTGAAACCATGGTTTGACGTATCGTCGATTCGGGGCGAATCGGATTCGCCCTGATGCGATCTGATTCGCCCAGAATCGAGGCGATCGGGTCCGATTCGCATATGATTATTATATATATTATATTTATGTATGTGTGTTAGGTAGGTTGTCAGGAGTCAGGCTCAGGATCCTCTTCAGGCAGGGTTGTCAGGATCCCCTTATTTACCTGAATATCATTTAAGTAAATGTTATAATTTATTGTTTCATTTACTTAAGATATTACATGTAAATAAGGAAGTACCCCCCGTTTGAATCCAATAAAAATATCAAAAAAATCATATTTCTTACCAATAAAAAGTCAACTCTCCCACCGAAAAAGAAAATCGCGATTTCGATGATTTTAGCAAAATGTTAACTTTTTAATCTCTCATAATTTGGTCTATCTAAAAATTTGATAATTCAAATAAACTATATGGAACACTAAAAATCCAAAGTCCGGTAAAAAAAGTCAAATGTGCATGTGACTTCTCCAAGGGAGCCGCACTCCTACTGACAGTACTTAGTCTGTTTGAGACCTCTTAAGATTTGGTCAAACCTAAACTATCATCACTCAAACTCATGAGAATTGTCACTTTCTAGTTTATTTTCAATTAGAAAGTGAAAAATCTCATGAGTTTAGGTGATGATAGCTTAAGTTTGACCAAATCCTAAGATGCCTCGAGCAGACTAAGTGTTGTCAGTAGGAGAGCGGCTCCCTTGGAAAAGTCACATGCACGTTTGACTTTTTTTACCGGACTTTGAATTTTTAGTGTTCCATATAGTTTATTTGAATTATCAAATTTTTAGATAGACCAAATTATGAGAGATTAAAAAGTTAACATTTCGCTAAAATCATCGAAATCGCGATTTTCTTCTTCGGTGGGAGAGTTGACTTTTTATTGGTAAGAGATATGATTTTTTTGATATTTTTATTGGATTCAAACGGGGGTACTTCCTTATTTACATGTAATATCTTAAGTAAATGAAACAACAAATTATAACATTTACTTAAATGATATTCAGGTAAATAAGGGGATCCTGACAACCCTGCCTGAAGAGGATCCTAAGCCCTGACTCCTGACAAGTGACAACCCTGCCTGAAGAGGTATCAGACGAATCGGGGCGAATCAGGGATCGGATCGTGGCGGATCTGCGAATCGGATCGGATCGCATCGGATCCACTCGATTCGCGGCCAAGCGGCGGATCCATGCGGATCACAACTCGGCCCGCCCCTGATCCGCTCCGATTCGGGGGAATCGGGCCGATTCGCCCCGCCATGACAAACCATACTTGAAACCAAGATGGGGACAAATCAAACAAAATCTTTGCAAAAAAAAGAGCAGAACAACAAATCAATTTTTATTAGAACAGCAAACACCAGGATCTATATGATCATCTTACTGAAATTTCAAGAAATTACCTATACTATGCTCAGCCTATAAACTCTAATGTTCTACGGGCTTACCTAGACAATCTCTTTCAACCTTTAACTAATTCACATGTTCTAGAGCTAAAACCTTAAAACCTTCACCTAAATCTTCTGAAAAACATGGGTGGATTTTAATGAGTCCGCAACTCAGTAGGATATTCGTAGTTCCCTTGAGCAAACATATCAAATACCCATGGAATGCAAAATCGGTCGATCCGGATCGGGGGGGTTGAGGAGGATTAGGGTGGATCGGCCGGAATCAACCAGGATCAAACTGGATCGGCCAATCTACCCCGATCCGGTCCGATACAAGTCGATTCTCTCCCTCAAGGATGGATCGGACTACATAGAGGCCTATTGTACCCAGTATGACTATGGGCCACCTGCTCAGAATTGTGAGCCTAAGAATGAAGGGACTCAAATGTGACCTTGAAAAGGTATTTTTATTTATTTCATGTTACAAATTTCTAAATATATCTTTTTTAATCAATGTATGAACATAATTATTAGCGCTTTAATCATCTTTAATGTTGTTTATAATGCATGTACATGATAAGAATTGAATTTCATTGTGTTTATATTGAACAAAAATTGTATGTGTTTTTCTAACTTTTTTCTGATTTTTTCTTGATTTCCACCTTTTCTTAATGACTTTTGTAATCTAGCTGATCCAGATCGGCAAGATTCCAAGCAGATCGGCCGAATCGGCCGATTAGATCTGATCAGGATCGGGATCAACGGGGTCCGATCTCGGACCCCGATCCAATCCCGAATTCCATGCATGTACCATACTTTCAAATATTGTGATGTCATATGTATTTAAAATCAGATTGAAACATAACATCCTAATTTAAAGAGCCTTAATATATATTAAATAAAACTTATCTAGACATAATTGGTCATCATAATATATAAATAGTCAACAGCTAGCAAGATCGATCATTGGAATCTCGGTGGCACGCTTAACACATAAACACACACGTAGTCTGATATAATAAAATAATCGAGTTCACAACTGTAAGAACATCAGAAACCATAATCGATTAATCGGAAAATACCATACAAATGCATAATCGGAATAGTACTTGAAAGTTGAAACCCACTGAAAACCAAAACTCATAGCAAACACATATACATAATCGATTATAATACCAAAGCATATATATACATAAATGCAAAGCATACGTATACATAATCGAATATGGGGATAACACTTTAAAACCGTTGAAAACCAACTCTCAGCATATACATATACTTAATAGAATATCAGGATAATGCATTAAAACCACTGAGAACCAAATAGTATATACATATACGTAATTGATTAGTCTTATAATACTTAGCCGCAGAAACAAAAATCGTGGTGCTTGATAATTGATTACCACAAGGTAGATAATCAATTATCTAACACTTTAGCCACTGAAAACAAGATGATACAGTGATTCTATATACTAGGAAAACAATTGCGGAATCAGGATTTATAACAAAGTGACTAGATCAAGAACTCCATTATAACTTAAAACTTGTTCTTATGTATCACAACTTAAACTTGCGTATGTCGTATCATAAAATTATGCATGTCTTTCATAAACTTAAAAAATTATGCATGCCATATCATAAACTTATATGGGATATTTCTGACGCCTCAAACAAACAAACTTAATTGGACATATTTTCAACCACAACATGAGGAGACGTAACATATACAAACACCTAGCACCTAGGTATGTAGTACATAGGCTTGGCTATCTGCGCAGCATCGAGAACTTCTGTCCATCTTCCATCAGGTCTTAGGTCACCCAACTTCAGAATTTTCCTGCATATCTGTAGGTTCTAACTCCACCACGATACATGTAAGGGAAGCCCATCTCTCCCAAGATGGCGTTGGCCATATCCTTCCACACATATGCATCAACGTTTCATGGTGCACAACTTAAACTGGATCATATCATATTTTATTCAAATCAAACAGATGATTTCACATGCTTCTTTAATCAAACAAAATTCTAAGTATGCATAAGGACGATAAAATATATAAACCGACAGGCGAACAAGTTTCAAGATTTACATATCAAACTTATCAGAATCAAACAAAAGCAAGCCAAAAACTATACCAAACATGTTGTTGGGTCATGCAAGATTATTCTTCAAGTTTTCATACTTATTTCATACAGATCATACATATCTATCTTATCGTGAGAATTGGAAACAAAACATAATAATAATAATAATGCATACTTTAGAGTCATACGAGTTATCCTACCTCAAACCCTAAAAATTTAGCCGTCTAGCTTGACACCAAACCGGACTCTCTACGAAGACCTAATCCCTCGAGCCTCCAACTACAACAGCTCTCCTGGAACAGCAAACCTCCTCCCTACTGCTCCAAGACATAGTAGATTTCTGCCTCAGGATTTCACCCAAAAGCTCAGCCTCCAACCCAGTAGCCAAACACTTACATCTATAGAGACCTCAAACCACCACCGGGTTCTACCTAGGGATCATAACGGGATTCAAGTTGCTGAGAGGGGAGAGAGCAATCATGAGCCCCACTCACATATGGCAACTCAGATTAGGAAACATGCCTCCTACTCATACGAGGCCATCTATTGCCAAATATCGCTTTCCAATTTCTTTTAAATTCCTTCCAACTTTAGCCTACTAGGGTTCAGACTCCTATTCTTATTAAGATTCCTTCTAACTAATATGAAACAATGTACTACCCAAAATTTAAATGTTCTAAATATAGAGATATAATTAATTATGGTAGGCATCATTATCACAATCCTACTTGGCATGCAAGAAAATCCAGAATAATTAACTTTATTTAATTATTTTAATTACTGATCGCTACCATATTACCCTAAAATCAAGAAGTCTAATTACAGAAGATTTATTTATAAATCCTATCTAGCACACAAAATTTAGAATAAGACTTGATTATTTATTTAAATTTTCCGGTCATAACAATATGTCACAAACTCAAGGACACCATTTGCGCTAAAGCGGCAAAAAAAATGTGCCTACTCCAAAGAAAACTGATAACAGACTATTGACATCTTCTTTTCTATACCAATTATATCATTCTAGCATGTCATTAGCATCTAATGAAATGCCTGGTGAAACAGAATTCAATAACAGCAATTATTTGCATTGCTGTTGTATGTGAATTGTGCATATTTTATACCCATGGGTCAAGAACAGCATCTATTTGCATACTGCATGTTATGAAGTATGGACATTTATCCCATGTACTTCAATCCACAAGTAACTTCATCTCCTTTTTGACCGGGAAACAAAAAGCCATCGGCAAATCTGTAAACACTAGACAAGCAACTAAGAATTTCACAGCATGCAAAGACTAGTATCCAGATGAAATAGACTAAAACCCATGACGAGCTGATATTCAGCATGAGGAATTCAAAAGGGCATGAAAACAGATGAAGCAATAAACGTTCTCCAAGTGAAAATCGGCTCAAGGGGAGTGAAGTGCAAAATAAGTCAACCTGTGATGGTTCATAGAGTGATAAAATTATTAGAAAGCATATAGAAGTTATAACCTGTGGCCACAAATGGGTTTTAGTTAAGGGCAACTTGCAATAAACATCCAAGAATCTGCCTATTGTATACATTCTGAATTTCAGGCCAACAGAATCAGAACAGGATCAGGTTAGCCCAGCAATATGTACAGCAAGTCAGCAATTCTGACTCCTAGGTCCTTGGTTGGGAATCGTTATTGAAGATATTTGCCGCATTGATTTTTTTTATTAGAAAAAACACATAAACCTCATCAAATAATCAAATATGATGTGAATTGGGAACTCTTTAGACTCTACAAGGTACAAAGTATCTGTATCTGTACCTAGTAGACTAATTACAGTTATCTAGGACTGCCTTTTCATCAAGAGTCTCTATATTAGCAATGTTGTTTAGATGAACCATATTTTTTTACTAAAATTATCAAGGCATTTGTTTTCTGTGTCTGGCAGACTTTCATTTCCTTGATTACAGGATATTCTAACATATGTCAGCACCAAGCTGAAGTTCTTAAGGTTTCCACTCTTGTGGTACACTGAAACATCACAATGCCACTGGAGTTCCAGATGTCATATGATTAAAATTTTGTTGTTACATTCAAATCACTAAGTCTTTGAAACTTCAAGAAAGATTTTCTTTGAACTAACACACGGAATCCCACATGACTGATTATGACTAATAGATATTAGTCATGTACTCATTCATGGTGCATTCCTTCGACTAGCACAGAAGCTTTTGCCACCTTCAAAAAGAAAGGTTTGAAGCTCTTATAGAAACAAAAGAAACCTCTGAAACTTTTGCTAGTTTCGTTAACACAGACCAAAACCAGACTGAAACTAAGGAAACACTGTTCATGAAAGTAGAAAAGGTAGATGCCTAATTTATGATTTTTAATGCTTGCATCCCCTTAAACTGCAGCTGAAACTGAACATGTATATATCAAACTTTTGAAGTGATAATTGAGTGATATTGTAGTTACAGACTTGAGATGGGAATAATAGATATTTTAAAGAGAACAAGCTAGGAAAAAAAGGTAAAAATATGCCGGTTCTCATCTTCTTCACCATTCCTCTCTTCTTCTTCACTTGTTGGTATTCCCATGGCCATCTTTCTTAAGACATATGCCGGTCCCATCTTCATTAAGTATGTCATCTTGTAAGTTCTGCCTCTTTAATTCGACCAATTGGAACGAAAGGAAAAGACAAATGCATACACAGATCCAGCAGAAAGTCTGATGAACAATGACAGCGCCATTAAACAAAAAACAAGGGAGAACAGGGCATCGGAAATAACAAAGAGAAGGAATAAGAACCAAAAGAGGCCACAATTAATCACAATAAGTTAGAAATTGGAGTCTCAATTCTCAAACCCAGAAAAGAAGCACATCCAAGAGCTGGCTAAACTCCCCACAACCCAGAGGTAGCCCCAATTGAACAAGAGAGAGAAAAAGAGGGCAATCCAGAGATCTATCTAAAGGAAGCAGAGGGGCCCAGATTCTGGCATTCAATTCCGTGCCATCCGCTTCCGAATCCAACAAAAACTTAAAGGACGACAAAACTGTTCAAAAAAAAAGAGGAAACCACAGGGAAGGAGGGTTCGAAGATCTGCCTGAGACACATAATTCAAAGACAGAAGCAGAAGGAAGAGGCGGAATCCCCGCACCTTCTCCGAGCTCGACGACAGTGGGGAACGGAGGGGAAAACCATGACGAGATGGACTCCTCAAGCTCCTGCTGCTTCTCGCAGCCCCTCCTTATAGGGAGGTCTCTCCACTACACCTCCCTTCCCCTTTGCCGGCTGAAATGCTCCCCACCACACCCGCCTACCTATCTTTCTCGGCCGTCTTCTCCTCCTCCACCACCCTGTGGTAGTCCTGCTGCTGCTGCTCGGCCTCGCGAGCTCACCAGCACCACAGGAAAGTAGAGACACAGAGAAGGACCCCCCCCCCCTTTCCTCGCCACTCGAATTTAGAGAGAGAAAGAATACCTCTATCTCTCTCTCTCTCTTATTCGCGCGCACGACGCACGCAGTCTTCTGCGCCCGCGTTGCATTGTGCCAATTAAATGGGAGATAAATTTAAATTAATACTTCAGATAAATAATTGAAAACCACCTGGAACAATTAAATGAGGACTATTTTAGGGGCTCATTTATATAAATAAATCTTGGAGAGGGGTAATCTTAAATCTAAATTAGGGCTGTAAATGGGTCGGGTTCGAGATCGGAAACACAGATTCCGATATCGATTCCGATAACCAAAATATGGTTCCGATTCCGATAAGAATAGTTAGTTCTGATTCCGTTCCGATTTTCGATAACATTACCGGAACCGAAATTCCGATAAGGTAAGATGTTTACCATAATTTTACCTTGAGTTTATGATAATTTATCGGAATAACCGATACCGATTCCGATTATTTTTTCGATTCCGATTCCGATTTCCGATAACTTATCGGAATATCCGATACCGATTCCGATAAGCTATCGGTATCATTTTCCGATTCCGAAACCGATAATTTTTATCGGTATCAGGTCAGAATATCGGAATACCGGGTTCCGTTTACACCCCTAATCTAAATCTAGTACAAACAAAGGCTTAATAATGGCCCAATTCAGTGGGGCCCCAATAGATAACAACTTATTCAATCCCACCAAAATCAAGAGCGGTCCACTAATCCACGTGAAATACCCCCCCCCCCCCCCCCTATAATCGAATCGAAGCCCTAATGGGATAGTCAATGTGCGGAACAATACTCTAAAGATAATTTTCTCAAAATACTCTAGGATGGGAATATCTCGGCCCGCTCCTTTGCTCATAACTCGAGAAAACCTAACTTGGTCTTCAGCCTCTCGTCTCGGTCAAATTTATCTCAAGAGGAAAGCAAAAAGAGGATGGTCATTTTTCTCATCTAATCTACGACCCTAACTATCTATTAATGCGAAGACGGTTACATCATATTATGTGGACAATCCAACATATACCCCATGATTGAAGAGTAACTCTTGGTAACGGACTTACGTTAATCGTCATAACATTTGTCTCATTAACTCCCTACGATCATGATCATACATGTCATCAATGATAGTGGTATTTGCATGGGAGAAGAGACATGTAAAATGCTCAGTTGTGCTCGGGACCAAGGTAACTCCATCTTAGAGTACAAAACTCTGTTGAAGAGTAATCTTATTTTTCTCTTGCTCTAACCAAACTTAACTTAGACATCGGAGAGTTGTTCCTGAAAATATTTTTCTTAGACCTCTGATCCTTTTATTCCGTCTTACAGATAGCCTGCTCAAAGGGGTTCTATAGCTTTTCGCCATCAAATCCAAGATCACCCTCTTCAAGTCTAAAACTAATTCAATAACTCACACAAGAAAACTTTGGTAATTTTATAGATAATGACTTTTTATCTACCCCATACGGGTAGCTATTTTTTCTTTCGATAATTTGTTGTCTAATGTAGGGTATATGTTCGCGTATAAAGGGGTGGGTCTTATAATACATTAATAGTTGTAAGATCCACATCACTTATACCTAAGACCATCACCCCCAATAGACAACAAGGGTTTCCCCTTATGTGCTCATATAGTTAATTCAAGGTAAGAGGTTTAAATGATGTGCATTATTTATGGGTATTTCCATCCTACCTCCAAGAGTGGGATATAAGTTATCTAGAATATGTAAGATATGCTACCCGTTTATCAAAGAGGAATAGGCAAAAAGTTGATTTGGCCAACATCATATAATAATTTAACCATGAGAAATGTTTACTGTCCTCTAAGAAAGGTAATAAAAGGGGATTTTGCCCTCCAAATAATTTTGTTGGTTGAAAAAAGATAGAGAGATTAATTTTATCAATTTTTCAACTAATAAGAGAACAATTCACATCATTTTTATTACACTATTTAGAAGACTCTGTGTATTTCTCTTTAATCATTATTAGCGTGACCGCCTTGATAACACATATCTCATTAATGTATCTATGGATTAATTATTCTACAAAAGAAGGAAAAAATTAATAAAAAACTTAGATTTATTTCTTATCCCAGCCTCAAAGAGGGCCAAATAAATAGCGAGATACATGTATACCCAACCTTTCCTTACATAGCTGATATATATATATATATATATTATATATATATATATATATATAATATATATATATATATATATATATATATTATATCTAACTTATCATGGCCTTTTATTAGACGGATGCGATATATTACAAGGCCATTGATCAGTAAAGAGTTATGAGAAATACATTTCTTACAATTTTAAAAATACAATAAATATTTTTTTTCTAAAATAGATCTTGATCATATTAACAACTCATTTCTCAATTTATGCCTGCCATCCTTGCCTAAAGATCGTGTTAATCTTCTTTCTATCGTTTCAATTTTATCGAAAGTCTTTGAAAAGATAAAATCACATTAACAACGAAAACTAAAATACGTTCAAAAATTAATCGACCAATATGGAAAGGGGTGACATTATAGTCATTTAATCTCCCCATTTTGTTAATGACATCATTAGATTCTAGATGTTAAAACAAACAATCTTCTTAATGCAATCAAATTGCAGGAAACGGCAATTAATTTTCACGACAATAATATATATATATATATAGAGAGAGAGAGAGAGAGTTTTGCTAAGATGCGGCCTGATCCTTTGGCCGCACCTTAACGGGCATCATCTGCTCGTTCGGTGCATGCTACAGATGAGAATTTTATTTTGTTTTATTTTTTATTTCTTGTTGTTAAATCTTGATCCAACGGCGGGGTGTTATGGTACGGCAAACGGCTCCGCCGTACCATAACATTACTATATGTATATATATACACAAAAGATATAGATGTATATGATATTGTACTAATGATATGGTAATTGCTGAATATTTTTCGCGTGTTCTCCGTACAAAGTCACAAAATGTGCACGATAAGAAGGTATTTATTAAAACCGACGTAGGGATGTCAATAGGTCCGGTCCAGACCCAATTTTTTAAAAGTCGGTTTGGATCCGGTCCAGGCCCGGGATAGACTCGGTATGGGTGGCCTGGCCTGGACCAAGAAAAATCCGGTTAAGTCCGACCCGACTCGAAAAAATAAGAAAAATATTATTTTTATTCATATAATATATAATTTTAATACATCTACTATAATATATCTATAAATATATATATATTTTTACTTATATCTATATTAACATTTAACTTATAAAAAATTATATTTTTAGTAAATTTATGATAGAAAAAATACATATAATTCTCATTCTACATATAAATTTTATATTTAATTTAAATTATATTTATATTTTTTGGGCCAGCGGACCGACCGGGCCAGGCCTCACAATGCTCAAGCCCGATCCTATTCTTTTCTGGGCCGGGTCAGACCAAGTCAAAAAAATTTAACGGGATCATTTTTTCGGCCCAATCCCGTTTAAAACCAGGCCGGCTTCCGGGCCTCCGGGCCGGCCCAATTGACACCCCTAAACTGACGTTGGCCTTATATTTTTATAATTTTAATAAATATATACTAATTATATTACTTGGGAATCTTTTTCATAAGAAAATTTTATCATTGTACATGGACAAGTGACTAAGTTTTTTTTTCTTTTTCTTTTTGTCAGTAGCCCCTCACTTGACCTCCATCTCAATTCCCAAGTAAGAGGACTTAGAAGTTTTGTAGAAAGCCCACGGTAAGTCCCAAAGTGAAGAAATAAACACAAATAACAACTCTCTATGTAGACAAACGAATAAGAGATAAGAAAGAGGGTAATAAAAGTGAACGTAGATTTTTTTGATAAGTAATTTTATCAGTTAAAAATTTGACAAAATTTTCTCCCTCTCTTTCAACTAATAAAATTATTTATTAAACCATTCACATCATATTAGTATCTTTAAAAAAATATTAAATATTTCTCATTAAAATTGGCTTGTTAGTTGTTACCTATCAAGATGGGCACTCGTACTGTGCCCACCACCATGTGAAGAGCACTAAAAAAACCTCTTCCATCTCCCAGTTGCTCTTTTCGTCCCATCTCGGCTTAATACTTAGTTTGGTGTTTTGAGTTGTGTGTTTGCTTTTTCTGTGTGCTCTTTTGTTTAAGATCAGAGTACAATAAAATTTGAAGACTCATCAAGTTTTTCAAAATCTTCTTACCACTCTTTTCTTTCTCCCCTCAAGTTTTGGATTTCAAAGGTTTTGATTTAGTTTGTGATTGTGGTTTCATCTATATATTATGTTCATGAACGCGGCTTTTAAGCTTCCTATTTACTGCACATATGAAATATAGTCGCCCCTCTTCGGAGTAGATGATCGGTGGGATTTTTTTTTTTTTTTGACATAGAAATAGGTTTCATATTACTTCACGAAACGTGATACATGGGCTGGCCAAGCAAAGGCCGGAACATGACAGCTACATAAGGCTGCAAAAGTAGCAGGGCATGGTTTAAATAAGACGCCATGAGATAAGGGATCATCGGTCCAAAGGAGGAGGGCAAAAGCCCAAAATCTACTTGAACCACCGTTGCACAAGGTGCCGCGAACCGACGCCGGTCTTCACCAACAAAATCACGGCAGGGGAAGACGCGCCCTCGGCCTCCACTTGTGTCGGGGATGAGTTTGACGGGGAAAAGGTAGCCTCCGACGAACCAAAGCATGCAAGATGAAACTTGAACCCGCATATCAGAAACGCTTGGATGATCAGGTTGGGACGGCGCACGAACATCTGCCGCACCGTTTCTCGCCAAGCCAAACGGAGAGCAAACACCAGGGGAGACATGAATAAACAAGGGAAGGGCACAAAAAGACTTAACAATGCCGCAATTAGTCCTCCGGGGCAGTCGATGAAGAGATCACTGGTGTCAGAGACGAAACCTCTACTGAGAAGGGAAACTTCTTCCCGAAAGGAAACAAAACCCTCCTATCGAGATAGGAGAACCAAAATAGACCCCGCTGGAGGAGGGCACAGTTTAACAATGCCGCAATCGGTCCTCCGAGTAGTTGATGAAGAGATCACCAATGTCGGAGACGAAACCGCCTCCTACCAAGGTAGGAGAACCAAAATAGACCCCGCCGAAGAAGGACACAGCTTGTAGATGATGGCACCAAAACAGAGGAGGCAGAGGGGAGGGGGCTCACCCCCCTCTGAGAAGGCGCGACGGCGACGGTTGAACAGAGATGACATGGTGGAGGCGAGGGTAAAAATCTCGGAGCTTCTCACTCTAGAAAAGTCTAGAGTGAGAAGCAGCCGTTCTTTACATCGGCCGGACTTGTTGTTCTCTTCATTTTGGTTTTTATATTATTTGTTTCATTCTAACATTTGTCTCTATTTTGAAGATAATGTGCTTGTAGATTGGTGTTCCCCTTTTATCTCCTCCAATCGAAATATTTTCTAATGCCGATATATTGGGGAAGGATCGCTGGTCATGGGTGTTTTGTTGCCATCATACTTGGTCGAGTGCAGGGGATGGGTAGATGTGTCTTATGTTTCTTTTTTCTTTTTCTTTTTTTCTTTTGTACCTCTCTTGTTAATATAATATAAATATTATTTTATTGATAAAAAAGTCACAATTGAAAAAGACCATAGGACCCAACAAAAATAAAAATATAATAAGACCATCAATTTCATCAGAAGAGAAAAAAAGATGAAGATAAAAATAAAAAAATTAGAAGTCTCTATCTATTTTTAGATTTATTTTCTAATTCTTCACCTCATTATAGCACATGTTATCTCATATTATAGCACACGTTAAATCTTGTTATAATAAAGACTCTCTTTATTGAGAGGACCCCAAGTGGGTCGAATGGAAAGGTCGCTCACCTGCGGGTGGGAGGTCTTGGGTTCAACTCCCGAGGGGGCTTACCTGGTTTGCACTCAATCCTCGAGGGGTGTAGACCCGGGGTTTTTCCGGTCAAATGGGGTGAAGGCGATACGGGTACACGGAAATTAGGGGCTGCCAGGTTATGACCCTGGGGCCCACGAACACCAATCCCTGAGCCCACTAAACCACACGGGGCGGAGTTTCCTCGTTATAAAAAAAAAGACTCTCTTTATTATATATTAGAGATTTTTAATTAATTTCTTCAAAAAATAATAACAATAGAATTGGGTGATGTGATCCAATGCACCAGGTCAAGTCAGGAGTTAGAGACATGACATTGTTAGGGTAGGCAAAGTATAATAGAAACCTGACATCAGGTGGGTGTGGGTCTACAGGGTTACATCAAAATAATCATATATAACTATAATAATAACAATAACATTATTATCATTATGGCCAGTGGGGGAATGAGTCCACTGGGAATGGGAGATGTTAACGGGTGGATGGTGGGTTTCTCCCTGTTTGTTTCAAGAAAAAAATTTAGTACATTTAAAATTTGTATTTTACATTTGTACTCCTTCTTTTTTATTGACCAATAAGAAAATGACATAATACATCCTTCCAATAAGAAGTAAGAAATGTAAGTGTAAAGTACAAAATTCAAATGCACTAACCAAGACAAATAACCAAGACAAATGAAACAAATAGGCTTCACGGAAAATAGAAAAAGTATTAAAGATATTCTTGTAAGAAATTTGGAACAGAGATGTACAAAATAGATCGAAATTACAAAAAAAAACAAACGATATTTTCACAGAGATTAGAGGAACTTTATTTGGTTGAAACGTCAGTAAGTCAACTATTTTTAGGGAATAGATTGCCCTCTCACAGTGCAAAGAGTTGTTGATAATATTCTCCCAACATCCGACAATCACTCATAACTTTTGTAGATGTACTCTAAGGCGAAGACAGCCCGCGAACTCAACCTCTGATCATCTCAAAAAAATCTCCGAACACGCTCGACAGTGGACGAGAAGAACCGACGTGTGCAGAGAGCAAGAGAGAAAAGACAGTGTGAACAGAACTTCGAAAAGGCCAAGCCTTTCTGTTCTTCTCTACCAAAAAACCCTTAAAACTGAGGAGAGAGGCATAGGGATCCAAAGCATCCTAATTCAAAAAATAAAACAATTTGTTCTGTTCTACCCTTAAAACCGAGGAAAGAGGCACAAGATCCAAAACATCCGAATTAAAAAAATAAAGCAAAATAGAAAAAAAAAACCCTTTAAAACTGAGGAAAGAGGCACAGGATCCAAAGCATCCAAATTAAAAAAAAAATAAAGCAAAATAGAATGTGGCAAAACCAAGCCGAGCCCACATCCCCCTTTGCAAGATAATCGCGTGCATCACGTCCACTTAACTAATTTCAGGCTCGGCCCCCCTTGAACCGTGCATGCATATAAGGTCCCCTAACTCATCTAAATAAGAAATAAAAGATTTTATATTTAAGATCTTCCGACTTTCTTAGATATCCAATGTGGGACAAAACACAACACACACACACAACCAAAACTAAAGAAATGTTTGAATTCTTAACCATAAAACCAACAATTCTTGGACTCTCCCTATGCACCATTGGCATCTACCGATCATCTCCTAGACGGATAGCAAAATTGTCCGTCCAAGAGTGTAGGAAGTTTCTCTTTCACAAAAGTCCAAAATACACTTTTTATTTTGGTTGGAATAACTCCACAGGTGTGTGAGATTTGAAAAAAAAGGAAATGCTTAATGCATGTCCCCCCGGGCAAATGATTTGCCCGGGGGGACGAGCCAGGGCGCGCTGCTGGGTGACCGGGTGCGCCATGTGGGCGCGTCCTGGCCCGGCGCCCGGGCAAAACATTTGCCCGGGCGGACGTGCGCAAAGCATTGCTCTTGAAAAAATGCTTTGTGCTTGGTCGGGGGTGGCAGGATGTGCCCGACACCTAACTACATATACAAGCGAGGTAGGACCCACACCTACTTATATCTATGGACGCGACGAGCAGGGCACCACAGTCGAGCACAAAACATTTCTCATGAGATTTTTACCCCCTCTTGCCTAAGTCTATGGGATCGAAACCGCAAGACCCCTTGGGGCTCTGCGCATTCTCCCCGAAAAGAGCCTGCACTTATGTTGGCATGCCTACCAAACTTTGCCAATAACATCAAAAAAGTAGGAAGATCCAGACGCCCATATACATGTTTCCAATTGATATCGTTACAGGCCAATTGGCAATTTGGCATCAACTCACCAGAACATATAGAGCACCATCACCAGGTAAAATGTTTCAATAACCAGACATGGGACTGGTGGGTGGGGACTCTGCCAAAACTCTATCACTTAATTTGTTCTTCCTCCATGTGAGGAGAGGATGGTAGGTGCCTCAACATGCATCTTAAGACAACTAAACTCTAAAGCTAGGATGGGCTTTGATAGCAATACAGAAATGCTAAGATCTCTCTCTTCGATTTCCCTGGGTTCAGTGCTTGCTTCACTGGTCTTTTCATCACCATGACTTTCTTCATGTTTATCACAGATTAGTCTTGATACCATGGCAGGTTCCACGGTTCGCACCCTGTGTGTATAACATATAAGACCATCATCAAAGATAATTAGTTTAGAATTTCATAACACCATTTGGGACGAATCAAGCTTTAGCTTCACCAAGTTTCTTTCTTTTAAAGAATGATAGGTTTCTTTCATAGATAGAGCAGTCGACTTTCCCCCCCACCAAAAGCTCAATGAAGATTGAATGCCTTTATAATCTTACTTTGTCCAAGATTCAACTATCAAGTTGTTCATATCAGCACTAAACAAAAGTATCAGATAAGGATAAAGATTTCCCAGTTTTGCTATTTAGAGGTTTTAGTATTTCCCCCATCCTTCATCACTCTTAAATCACTTTTACTATGGCCTTGTATTAGTTCCCAAGGAACCATGTCTCAAAAGTTGAGAAGATGAAGACCAACATACCTGCACTTGATATGGCATGAGTACTTCAGAAGGTGAGGATTGTCCACAGTCTTGCCACTATAATTCGATCGGACTAAAAACCATTCAGACTTTGTTCAACCCAGTTCTATATAAATTTTAAAAAAAAATTAAGAGATTTCCACCTGAAGTTTGGAAGAGAGAGTTTGAGCATCGGCCCCATCCACTCATTGTGCTGTTTTGATTTCTCTAGCACTGCCATCATCAACCACATTGGTACCAGAAATAAAGAGAGTTTATATGTTAAGCAATTGCAGGCTGCTAACAAACTTCATAACTTGAGTATAGTGTCCTCAAGCTCAGGAGCACTGAACTTAAACTATTCACTTTGGCCATCCAATCTTAAATTAGATGGGTAATTGAACTGACATACTCCTTTTTTTAGTTTAGACAAAAAGTAAGTGAAATATATTACAAAGTAAATTGGTCAAGATATTAGATAAAAAGTAAATTGAAGACAACATTTTCCAAAATTTTTTGTAGAAGAACTGAGCAAATTAAGGAGAATCCTACTCACCAGTGGATGGTAAGGCAATGCTGCACAATGTAGATGCAGCATCATCAATGGCATCAATCACTTGGATATCTGTCTGAAGAATCTTTTGGTTAGATAACTTTGAGCTGGGCCTAATCATATCCAAAACACTATGATGTCTCTTCCTTCCTGTCTTCAAGCTTTCCCTTGTGGTCTGCATATAAAAGAGAGCAAAAAGAAACAAGACACGCATTACCAAACATCTTTAGCTTGTAAGATGATTGAAAAGCTCTACAATGAAACCACTCAGCTAGCTAGGAACCTGCACCATTTTGAAGGGAGTCCTCTCCTTAGCTGCCAACTAATACAGATCAGCTTTTGGTTCGACGAATGCGGGATTTGGGAAGCTTTGGACTAGATAAGTAGATTGGAGAGGCTCAAATGTAACTATAAAAGATTTTACGGGCTTCCAAGTAAAGACCACTAATACTATGGATACTTATCGTAACATAATACTCGTATCTAAAAGTTATAAGCAGTCTGATAAATGAGCCTAGCTAGATGGTGCCCAAGATGCATCAAATGGGCTCTAAAAGACAAGCAAGGATTTTTTTCCATCTACTAAGGTTATACCTTTGAGAACTCAGCAAAATGACTTGGAAGTCCAACTTCCTGCAGGAACAAAAGAGATTCTAATAAGGGACATATATAGTAGTCTAAAGAAGAACTTGGGAATGGTAGAGATTAACAGGTAAAAGGGGATTAAACACCCACCTTCCTTCCATGTTTGCATGCTTCATGACTGTTCACAAGCACCCTAGCTGCCCACCTATGTCGACCAGAAAATTAGGAGGGTGGTGTGCGGGAAGAAAACTCAGCAAAATCTAGTAAAACCTGGCAAAATTTAAGTTAAAACCTAGCAAATCTAAGGATGCACATCTCTTGCCCATCATTCGAGAAAAGGTAAACACTTGCAACACAACTAGGCATGCAGCAACACTAATGTGGCTTGTTCAAATTCTCTGTGATTCGTCCATATGGAGATCAGACATTTGAGTGTCTGACCTCATAAAAATATGTCTCATCTTATACCTTGTCGTTTCTATATGGATCAATCACATGAGAGCTAAACAAAGCCATATCCATATCAAAAGTGTTGTTCTACAATTAAGTGTGCAGTACTATTACTATATATACATGCAAAAAGAACTATATATTACTGATCTATATGAAAAAAAAAAAGAAGAGAAAATACTTACGCACATGAGGTAGGGGGATTCCATACAATGCCCGCAATCACCACCAGCTAGGAATAACAAATAACACAATGAAGAAAAGCTTTCAAGTCAGCTATTGCTCCTCATAACTCCTTAACAGTACTGACAGCCTCAAGAAAATTAACATTAATGTCATAAGTTTAACTAGCATTGTTCTAGCTAATTAGTTTAGTATAAAAAAGGTGAAGTTGGACGTCACATCTCATGAATCATGACCAGCTATTCATTAGGTGCCAAAGAACTAATCAAGCTTTTGAACCAACTTATTTTTGGCAAGCAAACATGAAACATTAAAGTGCATGACCTCATCAAATTCTCCAGCTGGGCTATCGTCATAATGAGCAAGAAATAAGCCTCCAAGTGTGTATCTGCAGAAGGCATATGGATAGCATCCATCGTTGTGTCCTACAAAGTTTAGACATCCAAGCTAGAAGAAGAGCACCAAAAAAATTAGTAGTTTAAAAAGGTGCAGTACCCAAAGGCTTCCACCAATTTAAGCTCCGTTGGGATAAACCTCCGAGCTGCTTGTGCCTTCACCAGATGAAGTTGGTACAATGCCCTGCAAGGGCATGCAGATGATGAAGAGAGGAGAGGGGAAACAAAAAAGAAGAAAAAGAGTAAGCAACTCTTGAAGAGAAGACCCATCATGGTTCTGCAGGTACTGCAAAGTCTGTAATACTTATTTGGGACAACTTAAACATGTAAGTAGAATGGGCTAGACATCTTTTCTTCTGGTTCTTGCCTGCCTTTGAACAGCCATGGAGGGCCAAGATCATAGCCGGAGGGAGGTCGAGGCTCGGCGATCTCTCCACCTTCCATATCAAACCCCATCAAGAGGCTGCAGCGTTCAGATAATTAAAGTTTATGAAACAAATAGATGAGGTGAGTAAGTCTGCAACCAAAGTTTGTGTACGTTGGCAATCAAAATTGTTGCAGGGTATATAGACGTATGTTTATATATTATATAGAATAAATTAATTAAGAGTTCTTATCAAATATTTAACTTATTTTTAATGTCGGATAAAATTATAATTTATTACAGTAAATATTATCTCTCTTTATAATATATGTTAAATTTTATTACAGTAAAAAAAAATTCTGTGAGTCCACACTCTTAATTAATTTATCCTACTGTATATATTTATTAATTTTTATGAGTAAGTTTGCAACCAAAGTTTGTGTATATTGGCAATCAAAATTGTTGCAGGGTATATAGATATATGTCTATATAATATATAAGATAAATTAATTAAAAATCTGTATCCGATATTTGATTTGTTTTTTAATTTTTGATAAAATTATAATTTGTTATATTAAATATCATTTTATTACAATACATGTTAAATCTTATTCTAGTTTTTTGGGCCTCTTTGGCAATACCTTGGGTTAAAATTAATTTTAACTAAGAGCTAAAATTAGTCTACTTTTAACTCACTTTTATTTTGTTTGCAACTGAGTTAACTCATTTAACTATAGTGAGTTAACTTATTTTTCTTAAATATATTTTGATAAGAAAAAGTGAGTTAACTTATATTGAGGAAAGAAAAAATAACAATTAATACTATGTACTGTGAGGGTAAAAAGATAATAGTTAACTCAATGACCCACTTTTAGTCTAACCCACTTGAACTAACTTTTTAATATTTTTAAATTATTTTTTTGAATTAATTTTGAGTTAACTCTGAATTAACTTTAATTTAACCTATTATCAAAAAAGTCTAATCCACACTCTTAATTAATTTATCCTATTATATAAATATATATATATGTATTAATTTATATGGCATGGGAGCAATCCAAGAGCAAAGGCAGACAAGGTGCTACTGCAGACAGGTGGGCGATCCGACCAAGAAAACCTCCAGAAAAAGTACGGTCTGACATGTGTTTTGCTGTGGGCTGGGGTAGCTAGCGAAGCCCACCGTAAACAAAGCCAGTAGAGAGAAAACCACGCGTTCCGGTTTTTGACTTGCGGCGGTGGTGTGGGGTTCGGAGGGAGCCAGCAAAGCCCACCGGAAACAAAGCCTAAAACCACGGGCTCTGGTTTTTTGAGCTGGGTTGGTGGTGTGAGTGTGACCCGAGGCGAAGGGGCGGGCTGGTGGTGGGAAGTGGCTATTGGAGGCAGCTGGCGTTGTGAGGGAGACGGCGCGTGGCGGTGGGAGAGCCGGTGCCGGTGCCGGTGCTGGTGCTTCTGCTAGCGTCTCCCGCCACAGGTGAGGAGTTGCAGAGACAGCAGTAAGAGCGGTGGGTTGGTTATTTACACTTGTTTTGGTTAGCTGAGCTAGCTGCTGCCTCCCGACCTTCAAACAGCTGCCTACGCACCACCCACCCCATTCCTATTTCATCCATTCCACCAGAAAGAGAGAGAGAAAAGAGGGAGTAGACTGCAGCCATCAGCAAGCACAACCATTGATTGCCCATTGCGCAGAAAATAGAGAGAGAGAGAGAGAGAGTACATACCGGAGAAGGTAAGAGAAGCGAGAGGGCTCCGCTAGCTCAGGCTGTGCAATATGAGAGAGAGAAGTAGCAAGGCGGGCGAGGAGGGGGTTTGTACTATGTTGCGGCCAAGCTTCTTTCGAAATCTTTTTATAGGACATGATGGGGATAAAATCTTTCTCTTATCTTCGCTTCACTTACGTGGCGGCCGGTCAATGGCCGGCCATACGTAAGAAACTACCCACTTCGGGGATCCATCTTCTCTTTCTATATATATCTAGATAGAGATGGATATGCGCATGGAGATGGCCCCATGTCCGCCGCCGGACCACCGGGCCCGGCGGGAGGTCGAGTGCTCGCCGGCCGTACTGGTACTGTGCACACACCACCTCTCCGTCGTACTATTCCATCCGTCATCCAGGTCAGCTGGTCAGGTCCACCTCTTCCGGTGGGGGCAACGCCGCAACAGGGTGCTTAGTTCTTTCCCGTCCCGGACAACACCCAGGATGAAGAGCAGCAGCTACGGCAACTGCGGCAGGCGGGGGAATCCGGGCATGGGGGGCACAAGTGTTGCGGTCATGGAGGGGAGGGGGTGCTGAGAGAGAGAGAGAGAGAGAGAGCAGAAGGTATGTATGGGTGGATTGGAGCAGGCCAAACACCCCCATTACTGCAGCCTGCAGAGCAAGGAGGTCCCAAAGTCCCTTCTGGCCGCCATTTGCAAAAGAGACAACCGCAAACCCCACGGAGAGGAGTAGGGGTGTTCACTGTTAGTTTCAAACCGAAAAATCAAATCGAACCGAATGATTCGATTTGGTTTGGTTTGATTTGAACATGAAAAAATTTAGTTTGATTTCAAACCAAATCGAATTAGAAAATTCGATTTGGTTCAGTTTCTAATCTTTAAAAATCAAATCAAATCGATTAAACCGAATTACAATAATAAATTTTAATTTATATATATTTATCAAGTTTTTTAATATATTTACGTAAAAATATATATTATTGAGGTTAATATAGTCATCAATATTTAATATTTCATTTCAAATATTATTTGATAGTGATTTATTAGAGAAACAAATAATTAACATTTTATTTAAGACTAAGAGAATCTAAAGGTCTATTTATTTTCAAGTTAAACCTTGGTTCGGTTTGGTTTCATAGGACTTCGGTTTGGTTTGATTCGATTTGAGTCTAAATTTGGTTTGATTTGGTTTCCTAAAAATCTTCTATAAATCAAACCAAACCAAACCATGAACACCCTTAGAGAGGAGGAGGAGGATGTTAAAAGTAAAGTAAAATAAAATAGGGTTCTATTGGGAAAAAAAAAAGAGAAAAAAAAGCAACAACATATAATCCAATGAGACACTCTACACGACCTCAATTGATTTTAAGATGGAAGCCAGTTTATGTTTTGGGGTTTTCATGAACTCTTTCATTTGATCTCCTTAATTCATAATAAAATGGTATCAGAGTCGGCGATTTTGAGTTAGGCATATATTGTTACACTTATTCTGTGCAAATTTAATATTTTTAGGTTGAAAATAATTTTTTGTAAATATGTTCTTATAATTTGATCTCGATTATTTAGATGATAATAATTAGCAATTCTTGAAATCTATGTCTCAATGTCCTCATCTTCATATGTCTCTTTTAGAGTTACTTCTCTTTTTAAAAATTTATCTATAAAAAAAATATAATTACTTTAACTTAACACTCTACTCATAAAAAATCATCCATCTATATTTCAACTAAACTTCTTACCCATGTACAATTCTTCATAATCAATGTAAAATTTTCTTAAATGACATTTTGATAGAGTCTTATCTTCAGTAAAAAGAGAACATGAGGAAAGTTATATTAAAATATTTAAAGATAAATGCATAATTATCATACAAGACTCTTATATGAAATCTAATGTTATAAAATAAATAAAATTTGTCATAATACAAGAAGATATCCTCTCGCACTCACAAATTGATAATGAATAGTAACTTTACCTAGAAATACTAAGTCACACTTACGGTGGTAAATTTAATCAAATAGGAGATAAGTAAGAAATAACAACTTTTAGCCACTAACCTACTCGTTGAAGAGTGAGGCACACAATATGTCGCGTATATTCTATTGGAGTGGATCAGCAATAACAGTCGTCTACAACTCTATTACAGGCACCCAGATCAACAAAAGGGGAAATGTCTGAACTGAAGCTATGGAAGATTTGAAAAACAAAAAAAGTGTAGACGAAAATTGAAAAAAATATGGCTCTTGATGATCATGTCTCCCTTCTTGGTATGCATCCACATCTTGTCTTCTTTTGTATTTATTCGTTCATGCCATGTATCATCCACTTGTATTTTGGTTCATGTTTACCTTTAACTAATCCCTAATGCAAACATCATATTATTGTCAAAATTATACAAACTAATTAATTCGAAAAGCCAAAAAGAAAGTGATGCCACACTACGTAGCTAATTTATTTGAAGAAGATAAGAAAAAGAAGAGGAGAAAACAAGAAGAAAGGATCACCTCGGGTCTCAGGGTATCACACATTGCCCCACAGAGTAGCTAGCCATCATATGATAAAAAAGGTTGGTATTCGTTTTCTTCGACGATTCCCTCGCAACTTTGGCAGGATAACTGATTTCACCATCATCACGACGGACTCTTTCCGCATGCCAAGTCATATGTCCAGCTGTCTTCGGAGACATGAATAACCGCTGTAATTTGGGTGTGATCGGAAAGTACCGCAGTGACTTATATGGAACATCCTTCTGCTTTGACTTGTCTCCTCTCTTAGGCTTGAATCTATCATGCTTATAGATACAACATAATGTCTTATCTGCATCATCTTTGTAGTATAACATATAATGATTATGACATACATCAATTTTCATAAAATCAAGCCCCAGATCATTCACCATCTTCTTCGCACGGTAAAAATCATCAGGCAACATCTCTGATTGAGGAAGCATATATACTCTTGACGAGTAAGAGAAGTCGATCAAAACAACTCTCGCTCATATGAAATTCAGACTTCAAATTCAGTAGCTGTGACACTGCAGACAACCGTGTATACTTCTCACAACCATCCCATAATGGCTCATCAGCATCTCAAAGTAACTGATAAAATCTCTGAGCTGTATTATTCGGCACTTCTTCATTTGTTTGGTCATTATGAATATTGAACTTCGGACCAGCAGCATCGACAACCATGTCTACGTACGTATTTGTGGAGGCAAAGTTGGCTGGTTCAGATGACTGAATATTAAACTCACCATGAAACGACCATAACTCATAATGGGCAACAAATCCTCTCGTATACAAATGATGCTGCACATCCCATGTCGATATCCACTTTCTATTCTTACAAGCCGAACATGGACATCGGATGTTACCCATCAGATCAACTACTACTGATGAATTCCTCAATGCAAACTGAATGAAATTGTCAACTCCGTCTTTAAACTCATCTGTCACAACTCCATTAATTATTCCATGGTACATCCATGACCGATTCTCATAAGACATTTTTCCTACACAGATTAAATGTCATGTCACGAGTTAAAACCCAGCACACTCTCACATTGTTCGAGTAAGTCAAAATGAATAGGTAGGATATATTATTTAGATTATCACTTTTTACCCATATGTGAATATTTGATCGCACTCAGATGGCCATTTACTATGTGTTTGTATAATTTGCTGAAAATTTCGGCAGCATCTCCCCACACCTCTCCGATATACTAAAAATATTTATTGATTAAGATATTTTCTTAAACACTTACTAATAAGTGGTTAAGAAAATATTCTAAATCAATAAAGGTATATCAGAGAGGAGTGAGTAGAAGCACCTAAAATTTTCAACAAATAATACAAACACATAGTAAATGACCACCTAACTGCAATCAAACGTTCACATACTGTCCAAAACGGGACAATTCAAGACTTTGAGTTAGATATACACGTTCTCATCATTGAAAATAAGACTCGTGCACATCAATTCCAAAGTCTTGAATGAGAAGGTTCATTGACACGGGTTTAACGCGCTCTCGTGAGGTGTGTGCAGTGATAAATTGCTATACATACATAGATCAAATTTAAAAACCACATAAATATTAAATAAAAATAAAAATAAAATATTACATGTGAACATGTGCAATATTAAAACAAATTCACACATACATGTAAATGAATTACATATAAACAAGTGCAATACTAAACAAATATATTAAAATAAGATGTGTAATACTAATCATTAAACTGAAAGTGAATAATTAAACGTAAACTAAACTAATGTTTAGAAGGAAGAGTTTGTACTATTTTTTTCTTCTTCCTAAATTGGGATGTATACCTCATTGGTGTTTGTATTTTGCTTCTTTAGAAACGCCTATCCCATGGCTAATAAGTGGTGTGTAACACACTTCTAAATGCCTATCCCATGGCTAATGTTAGAAGACTATACAACTGCAATAGAAGCTGGGTGGATGGTACATCTTTTTGACTTGTATTTATCTTTTTGACTATTCCAGAGTATCTTTCTTCCTAATTGTGCTTCATTAGTCGTAAAATTATATAAGTCAAGGGGCCTTTAATTAACGGAAGCTATCTGTTGAAAGTTCTCAATATGTGGGATGTACGATATCAATGTGTATATATATTTAAGAATGAGAAATATTTAATGTTCGGTAGCACAAATAATATTTTACCCATATATATCGCATAGACAACAAACATTGCTCTTTAAATGTGGATGTTAGTATGAACGAGACACCTCCCGATTGAATCCGCAACTGGCAGAACGGATCGACGTCATGAACACAAGTATAATAGAATTGAATGCATAACCCTAAACCTAACACAATGTCAGGACGTTTAAAGGAATGACGAAGACAGAATTAAGATGGTGATTAAAGTACGTACAGAAGGCAACCCATGTTCCAATATTTACTGTTGATTAATTTGTGAAACTTGATTAAAGAAGAAAAAATAACTAGAATTAAACCATTAGAAAAGTGTCAGGTAATTATTAAGAAATTGAATGTAATTTTCACCATTTCTGTCAAATTTTAATCTAATTAACCAATAGATTTTACTAATTATATGGGGCATATGCTCAGGTGAGGACATCAAGATTCTAGAGACACATACGAGAATATCATAGTTTTTAGGGGGTACACAAATTAATATTTTTCTCCATAAAATAAGAAGAAAAAATAAAGTACATTATAGGTGATGAAAAAGAAATATCAGAAATCTGGTCTGCACTGATTTGAGGAATAAAAAATAAAAAAATGGGATTCAACTGCAAACTACAGCATCACATTCTTTCCGATTACTCCAAATAAAATGGCAACTTGAAGAGGCAAGCATGCTCCACTAAATATGGATCAGTCCATGTGCGGCTTCCTGTGCACCGATGGGGGAGGGGGGCCGACAGGGGTGGGGGGCTGGGAACAGGAGGGGGAGGGAGGGGGTTGGGGGTTGCCAGGTGGGGGAGGGGGGTGGCAGGGGGTGGGGGTTGCCAGGTGGGGGAGGGGGGCCGTGTAACGCCCCGACGCGGAATATCGGAGCGGGATTACAATTATTAAATAGTACCGAGCGAGAAATAAATGACAAACCATTGCACAAATGGTATAATACCAAATAAGCTCAATTTTCATTAATAATTCATCAACTAACTATTACATCAACGTATTAGAGCCAAAATTAGGGCCCAGCATACTTTATTGAAAACCAAACTAATACATAATGACTAACTGACCCACTAACTCATAACTATACTAACAGACTACTGCTAGACAGCACTGGTTGCAGAAATGTTACTCCTGAGCCTCTTCATCGGTCCCATCCTCATGAGTGTGGTTATGATCCGACTCGTCTGAAACACATTAAATATATACGCAGGATGAGCGAATAACACCAGTAGGACTTAATATCTCATGAAACACAAGCATGCTTTAAACAGTTAATGTTTTAATGGCAGGCTAACTAGAGAGTAAAGTCATGTAGAGCATGTCATGATAACAAGAGAACAATAGCAACTGGCACAGGAAAAATAGTACAATGAGAACGACAATAGAATGGCCATGCAACGTTATAACATGTAAATTGCACAATAGTGCACTAGTAACGATCACGCTTGCACTTGTAGAGATAGTACTTTGATTGTCATAGATTAATCTAGATAGAAAACTGGCACTGGATGCATGCCGTAACACATCCTTGATCATTTTAACTCCCATGGGTACTGGCACTTTTTGGGCGCTCCTCCCAGGACCTGACCGGGCCCTATTGCGTTGGCATTAGTCATTTCTTTTATCTTAGACAATCACACGAATGGCCAATAGAATACCAAGAAGAGATAAGAGAGTGCTAGACGAGATAGATGAGAGTGTAGAGAGAACGTGAACAGATGAAAGGATATAGAGAGCAGATGAGATAGGGGTACTTATCGTAAAATCACGTTAAACATCGATAGTACGGTTGCACGGCACACCACCGCGGGCCGGTAATCTGGTAGAAGTCACCACCGCCCACTAGTCGTGTTGTGTACACAGACTAGATGGTCCGGCATGATCAAAGGATCAAAGATAAGGAAAGAACACACTAAGGCCATGGATCGTACTGATCCCTAATGTGTATTAGGTCTTAGGGTACAACCAGCACGCTGACTAAGGACGTGCGCCAAAGTCAAGGAGACTTACGGTGGTCTTGACAAGGAGTCTCTGGCCCAGTCGAGAGTATTCCCGATGGAGAGGTGGTCCAAGACAAGAGAAAGTGTATAGAAAACAAGTCCGTCGTGCCTCGAGTGCTCGAAGGCCGAGGGAAGCGGTAACGGTGTACGAATCACGCGATTAAAACGATGACAAGTCTATTAAAACAAATAGGATATTTAGTAAATAGTTAACTCAATTACCAGATATATTATTGAGCATTTTAACAAGGTTTCGTGGCAATCATTCATGTATAGTGTGTGCATGTGTAAGATAATCACGAGAGCAAGATTGATTGTGCACACATCTTTTATTTGATTAAAAACATGTGAATATTACTCAACATTCATTAACAGGTCATTACTATTTTTACAGTGAATGATCTGGGTTTAGCAAAAATTAAATGGAGCAATTGGCAAGTTTATACAAGCAAATCAAGATTTGGGCTGTTCTGTTAAGGTCGCGACGTAGGGTTAGGTCGCGTTCAGGTCGCGACATAGAGTCGGGTCACGATCAGGTCAGGTCGCAACACAGAGTCGGGTCGCGATCAGATCAGGTCGCAACACGGTTTCTTGTCGCATTCATGTCGCGGCGCCAGGTCAGGTCGCGACACAGAGTCGGGTCACGATCAGGTCAGGTCGCGACACGGTTTCTTGTCGCATTCATGTCGCGGCGCGATGTCCGGTCGTGTTCTGCTGAACCGGGCGCTGGAGTGAACCGGGGGGAAGATCGCGATGCTTCGATTCACCGCGTTCATAACGCGTCGGATCCCGGTGTCGCAACCCTCTGAGATCGCGGCGTATCACGCCGTCGCGACCTCAGGAGGTGGCCCGAGCCCAGAAAAGAGGGACTTGCCCTTTTTCCAGGTGGGTCTGCTTGACACATAGCTATTCAAAATTCGATAATAAATCGTATAGAGGTCCAAAAGGCATGAAACTAGTTTTAAACGAAAGTAGACATATAGATCTAACAACATGCCCGATTAATTTGAAAATAGACAAGGTTTAGACATGCTGTGATCAGGTTACATTTCAGTGACCTAAACAAGCGCAGTCAAGATTCAACGAATTAATTAGAGATGGATACATGATGAAATTTAGGCAAACTAGGGGCGTTTGAAAGCTACCATGAAATCAAATATACACGAGGTTCACAAGATAACATTCAGGGTCGGGTGCATCTGACAGAGATTCAAAGAGTTAATTCTCCCTCATGGGAGATCAAAATAGAGCGAAACCAAATGACTTTTGCTCGGGATCATGAACTCTTCCTAGGATAATTTTTTACACGAATTTAGCTTTAGAGATTACCTACCTTTTGTCGAAAGCAAGAAGAACCCTAGATTAGAGACGAAAACGAGATGAAAACCCTTGCTTCAATCCTTCTTCTCCAAGCTCCTCACGTCCAGAACTCCTCCCCTTCGTCCCTCAGAGCTCCAGCCACGGTTTGGGTTTGGGTAGGGATGAGATTAGGGTGCTATGTTGGCTAATAGAGTCCTAAACCTTCCAAGACTGTTCCTTTCCTTTAAACTCCGAATTTTCTTATTTATCTTTCCACTTTCCCTCATTTATCCACCTAATAAGGCTGGAAACAGATCTAATATCGTGAGTAGAGAGTTAGGGTAAGTATAGGACTCTTTTTTATGATATATATGAGTTATTTAGTATTTGTTTTAACCCTTTTTCATTTATTTAATTAATTAGGTACGAATTTAACCTAATTACCTCTTATCTTATGATGGGCTCTCCTCTTTTGGGCCTAATAAACTATGTTAGGACCATTAGTACATCCCATTGCTAATTAGCTTAATGGACTTTGATTTAAATCATTCTAATTATATTTATTCCCCTTTTTATTTAATTAAATTTATTATTCTCATTTATTAAATAAAATTTTTATTTTTCTTGATTTTAAAAATCAAGGTTGCTACAGGCCGACAAGGGTGGGGGGCTGGGAGGAGGAGGGGGTCGCCTGGTGGGGGAGGGGGGTGGCAGGGGGTGGGGAGGGGGTGCAGGGGTTGGGGACGGGAGGGGGAGGGGGAGTGGGGGTTGGCAGGAGGGGGAGGGGAGGGGATACATACCCGGCGGTGAAGTTTGGCGGCATCGGCAGTGAAGGTCAGCGGCATCGGTGGCAACAGCGTTGGCGGTGCCGGTCGTGGCGGCCGGCGGTGGCGCTGCAGGCGGCGATGGGCGAGGGTGAGAGAGCTGGAGAGAGAGAGAGAGAGCGGGAGAGATAGAGTGGGTTTCACGAGGATGGCGGGGGATGGAAATTGCGGGTTTACTGACGGACATATTTCTGTCGAAAATATCTGTCAGAAATATCCGTCGGTAATCCTCTGATTAAAATTATTTCCGGTGAATATTTTCGACGGATTTTTATCCGTTGGTATTTCCGACTTATATGCCGACGGAAATAATTCTGTCGGAATATCCGTCGATATTTTCGACGGAAAAATTCCGTCAGAAAAATCCGTCGATAATGTCGCTTTTTCTTGTAGTGCAAGGTGGAATCTCTCTAACTACGCGAAGAACACAAAGAACGACGATAATCCAACGTTTCCCCTGCTCCGTATCACGTCCTCGCGACGAGACCACGCCGAATCCAGCTCCAAATCTTCAAATCGCCTAATTAAGAACCACCGCAAGAAACCCTCTCATGGCCGAGCAAAGCTTATTGAGCTCTGTTTGGCCAACCTAGGTTAAAAACGTTTCAGAGTTGAGAATGCGACGCACCTTGCCGTCGCGATAAAAACGCGACCGGGATAACTATCGCCTTCTCATCGTTGACGCCATCCGACTACTCTGCGCGCGCCATGCGGCGGGTATGCAGCCGAACAACCCAAATATCGGTAATAAGAACGCGACGCCTTGGATTGTCGCGTTCAGAACGTGACGCCCATCTCTGTCTCGTTCACAGATAGAGAACCTGTGAGTGCTCTGGATCCAATCATTCGACTCACAACCCCCCACAACCTGCGAAAACACATCAAACACAAACCACACACTGACCACCACAACCACTAAACCACAATCCGAACGATCACCACACACACACACACACACACACTCCCACCCAATCACTTTTTACACTTTGCAAGTCTCGTCACATTTCCTTCTACTACAAATGCGAGAGACGCGTAGTTCAGACGGTTCAACCTACGTACCATTTTTCTGTCCAGTCCACTATAATATGTCTATGTTTTGTCATCCATAGAAAACATATATTTTTAAGCAATAGGTCTAACCTAACATGTCCGCGTAAGAGGAGTGTATAGGCAAATCTAAAGTAAAATAGGAATTCATGTAATTTTTTTATTTAAGATGGGTAATATGTAAAGAAAACCCTTAAAAGATAAACGCGGCCTGTCGACGTCAATCCCACGTAGATCCATACATCGCCTTCGCACCCCACGCGGGCGACGATGGGGGTAAAGCCCAACGCATTAAGGCGCAGAGGGATAGCATGCCTCTTCTTCAAAACGTAAGCAACTTGTAACCGCCCCCGTGGAGTGTGGTACCAGCACAAACCACGGGCGGTGACCGGACTTCATGTCGATGTGGGAGGGAGGTGAGACTAACAGCGGAGTCACAGACCGCACAGCAAGCTCGACAGGCAGCCTTCTCGGTGTGGAATCTGGACGGAAGTAGCTTCGAAAAGCGGGCACGCTTGCTGACGTGGCCAGTGCAACGGCTTCTCAAGTCGTCGCCGTCGGAGGTGCCGCGCGGTGCGCCTTTATTATAATAATAATAATTCCCTTATTTATATAAATAATTACAAAAATTATCACTTATATATAAAGCTGCCAATCGATATTGGTTTCCGGACTTTTCAACCCGTTTTCGATCTTTTAGTATCTATTTTTTCGTTTTCGATTACTTTTTATTTTTTTATTTTTGTTTTCAATAATATATAATTTTTATTTTACTTACAACATATATATTCTTAAAATATTATTCTTAATATTAAAAATCTTTAGACTAAATTTTTAACTTCTCTTTAATTTATAAATAAAATCTAATTAACTTGTCTCTCTCGTAATATTATTATGCCTATTATTATCAAAGACGTCTTTTTTATCACTACTCTTAATGCTACATACATCTACTATTTTATCATATCAAATATTTTTGATTACTTTTCGTTTCCAATTTTCTTATAAGAAATGGATGCAAAAAATATCATTTTCGACTCCAACCCGTTGGCAACCCTATATATATATATTGTGGACCAAAAATTTTCGTTGGCCCTTTGGGACCCAATCATACAGCCGAGCAGCTTCCCAAGGGATGATGGTGCGAAGCAGAAAGTGTTGCCAAGCTCTGATATGTAAGACCACTAAGGGACCTTGATGATAGTAAATTACAAAGGCTTTTTTTCACTTAGAAAATTATTTATATACCTCCAATTTTTTTCATATTCAGTGATATACTTTCGAAATCTGATTATTAGATTATATATTTCTCAAATAAAAAAAATCATTATACATGTCTCTATCGTTTCATTCTATCCATTTAACTCAACCACATTTGAGTTAAGAGAGGAAAATGACTAACTTATCCTCTTGACTCTTATAAAATTTATTTTTAATAACTTTCCCTCACATTTGTCCCACTATTGCCTCTCTCTCTCTCTCTCTATGTTCTCTTTCTCACACCAATGCACCGAACTCTGAGGGGGAGACGGAGACCCCCTCCAACACCGTCGATAGGTTTACATGTCCAACACCAGTAGGTAGAGGTCTGCCACCTTACCTATCTTTTCCGACTGCGATGAAGTCTCTGATGAGGTTCGGGGTGTTGGGGAGCTCGACATTGCTAAGCATCTCAAATTCGACACCCCGTCGGCCTTAAATGCATTGTCGTTGGACATGAACACCGTGAGATCCTTATCCATCGCTGACTAGTAGATCTTGAGAACCCTCGACGACACAATAAGCGACGCGAATGTTTTGCAGTCGGCCTTCTCAAGCAACCCCGTTCAAGTTGACATTGGCCTTGGTAGGAGCATCCAGAAGCCCCAGAAAGGAACTCCAACACATAGATACTGTATAAGTTATGATTCATGGACTTACAAACTCTTGGTTCCCAATGACAGAGCTACAACACTTCTGTCGATGCCCTTAGTCTTAGGGTGGCGTCGCCCTCAATTTGCCCCGGCCCTATGTCAGGGCCATCGAAATAAGAAGAAAAGATCAGTGCCACTAGGAGCCCTCTCTCTCCCCTATTCTCTCTCTCATCCACCATCCCATCGTCCTGAGAAAGAGAGAGAGAGAATAACATGATTTTAGTCATATTACATTTTTTAACAATTATGTTACTTCACAACAAAATACTTTTCGGATTCTAATGGCCAATTAATCATAGGATATATATGATATTTTTTAAAATTTGAAGAATATACAATTTAATAGGTAGATTTCAGAGATGCATCACTGAATATGAACGTTTTTATGGGTATATATATAATTTTTCCTCTAATCTATAATATATGACCCAGTTATTTTAATACGCATATATAAAAGTTACAATTTTGCAGTTATTCATTTGAGAAGGTTATTTTTGCAAATGACATTTTAGATGAGGACGGGCACGATGCGCCAGTCGCCACGGCTGAAAAACGAACTATCTAGTTGGCCCCTTTTTTACTTTCTCCTTTCCCACCTCTCTCTCTAGTTTCTCTCTCCTCGATGATTTGAGGCCTGTTCGTAGGTCACAAGCCAGCCATATAAATAGCCCTCCCTCTTCACCCCCTTCCTCCAGTCGAGGGCAGCGATCTAGAGAGAGAGAAGCGGCTCGTAGCTAGAGAGAGAGAGAGGACGCAGAGAGAGAAAGGAAGTTTGTAGAGAGAGAGAGAGAGAAGTTGCAGAGCGAGCAAGAAAGGTTGCAGAGAGAGAAGGAGGGGAGCAACTGCTGGAGTGGAGGGGCGGGGACGAGATCGACGAAGATGTCTGAGCAAGGAGCCGTGGAGGTGGCGGGAGAGGCGGTGGCCTGGGGCGGTGCCACGGTCGTCTGGGAGACGGCCGACAGATAGCAGGAGCTGTGGAGGGTGGCCAGCGGGCAGCTGACGGCCGGCGCAATCGCAGATATATACATATATATATATATATAGAGAGAGAGAGAGAGAGAGAGAGATTTTGTGAGGCCGTTTCTGCAAGTTGCAGGTGAGTTCGAATCGGAAGATCTCGTTGGAACGAAGTTGTAATTTGTTTTCTTTTTCCTTTTATTTCTTGTGATTACGGCGGAAATTTGGTGTTCAGATCTGTCCGATCCCGATCGAGCTGTTTCTTCCAGATTTCTTTGTAGATCCCCGCTCTCTAACGATCTGTTCATCTGTTTATAGGATCGGAAGAGCGCCATCTGAGCCATGTCGGTGACGATTCTCGGCGACGCCGCTGCGGCGGAGGTGGAGGTGTCCGCCGTGTGCCACTGCTGCGGGCTGACGGAGGACTGCACGCCGGCGTACATCGCCCTCGTGCGTGCCCGCTACGGCGGCCGCTGGGTGTGCGGGCTCTGCGGGGAGGCCGTGGAGGACGAGATCCGCCGGGGGCTGATCGGGGCGGAGGAGGCGATCCGCCGACACGCGGCCTTCCGGCGGAGCTTCCGGTCGTCCCCGCCCCCGGCGGCGTCCGGCGCGGGCGAGCACCTCATCGCCGCCGTGCTGCAGCTGCTCCGCCGGGGCCTGGAATCCCCCCGGGGGCCCCCGGCCGGCCGCCCCATGAAGAAACCTGCCGGCATGGGGGCCGCACCCGGGCCTTCCGTCGCCCTGCCCGGCGCCTGCTGAGGAAATCAAAACATCATCAGAAGCAGAATCCAAGGATCAAAGAGGGAAGATTGAAGGGCATGGCAAACCGGCGACGTATGCAACTGCAGAAAAGAATTGAATTGAAGAAGTCAAAGATATATAGGTGGTGGTTGGATCATTCGGAATTTCTTACTGGAGTCTTTTGAAGCCATCGGAGGGTTCTGCTACTGGCTTGGTTTCGATTTCAGGTAGAAATATTTCCTGAGTTCGTCAGTTCTTTCTTAGCGCTCTCTCTCTCTCTCTCATCATCCTTGTTGCTCCAGAACTCCTCTTGCTCTTGTTCTTTCCCACCTTGCCGCAGAATGTTGTGAAGGCACCTCCTTTCTCTGATCAGATCCCACCATTGTAGAAGGAACAAAGTGTAACCTCCCCCACAAAAGTGACAACTCTCTCTCTCTCTAGAATGGGGGGAGGTCCTGATATCCGTAGGTCTCACGTGCGGACCAGGGTTCGAGGGTCAACTCGACTAGAACCAAATTGATTTAGTTTTAAAATCGAAACGAATTAAATTTACGTAAGTTTAGGGTCCATATGAATCGAATCGAATTGTAGTTTAATTTGATCTGATTTGGTTCATGGTTTGAATTTTTTTAATTAAAGTTAAAGAAGATTTTTTCTTAATAATGAAAGTACATATCAACAAAATTTACGTAATTTCAATATCAAACCGAGTTAATGTAACACTTGAAACTTCTGAAAAATATACATCTTATAAATAATGAAAAAAATATTATTTTATAACTCAAATTCATATAAATTAGTAAATAAATTGTCGAAAATAAACATTATCTTTATTTTTTAATCCCCACAAATATATGTATTTTCTGTTTAATCTCTCAAATTATACTATTATCATATTAATCTCTCAAAACTTTTAAAACTTTTCAAAGAAATCCCTCGTGTGGAGATTAATATATAATATTTAGAAATTTTGAGAGATTAATATAATAACAATGGACTAAAAAATATGTTTATTTGGAAGAAGCCCAAGAACGTTTGGTTCCACTTGTGGCATGCTAGAGTTGAATGAACCCTAGAGTGTCAAAAAATTGGGAGAAGCTAGGGTTGCAAACGAATTAATATATTCGACAAGTAATTCGAAATTCGATTCGATAAAAATTTGACTCGGCTCGTTTATTAGATAAACGAGTCGAGTTTCAACAAAGATATAAGCTCGATTCATAAACGAGTCGAGTTTGAACAGAGATATGTTCGACTCGAATACGTTCGCGAACAGCTCGTTAAGATACTCGATAATATGCTCGTTAAAATACTCGATTAGTTACTCGTAAATATATTTAGATTATATTAATTTTTATTATAAATATAAAAATATTAGTATTTATTATTTTTAAAGAATTTTTGTTAAGGTACGAAATGCTTATGAATACTAGAATGTAAAAAGATTAAATATGAATGTGTAAATACACAAATTATGAAAGGAATGACTGTAGACGAACTAATACACTCGACAAGTAGCTCGAATTCGACTCAGATGTTATTCGAATTCGGCTCCTCTAATAAAGTAAATTAGTCAAGCTCAAATAAAAATTTAAGCTCATTTTATAAATGAGCCGAGTATGAGCAAATGTTTATTCGGCTCGTTTAAGCTCGTATACAAATTCGTTTAATTTTTTAATTATAAAAATTATAAATATAGTTGTTAAATATTTTACTAAAATAATTAAACAAGTAACCTATGAAGGATCTTGGGGTATGACCTTGAAATAAGATAAATTTGGGTCTTATAAATAATTAGGTTTTTACTTGTAAATTGAATTGGGTTTTATATATATATATATATATATATATATATATATATATATATATATATATATATAACTCGCAAATTCAATTGGGCTCGTAAGATACTTGTTAAGAGCTCGAACTCGAGAGTATTTAAACGAACTAAGTTTGAACAATCATTTTCAATACTCGATAAAATTCAAATTTGATTAAAAATTAACGAACAGAACTTGAGCAGTTAATACTCGGTTCGACTCGACTCGTTTACAGCCCTAGAGGAGGCTGTCTCTCTAAGCAAAAGGCATGAATAAAGGCCGGTTTAAGTGTAAATGTAATTATAACAATTTCAAGGGATAATATGGATATAATTTTTGTAAAAAATATGGTAGACGACTTAAAATAAGGATTAAAGCGAAGACTAAATGCACAAATATTAAGTTACTTGATATGCAAGCAAATGGACTCTAGAAACATAACTCTTAGGGAAATATTTAATTTAATTTAACTCTTAAGTGTATAGTTACTCAAGTCACCTATTATTAAATGTTAGTTAAGAGTCACCTTGGAAACTATGCCTATCACCATTAGGGTGATGAGCTCGCCATTAAACTAACTCTAGAAATAACATGAGAAGCCACTTTCGTAACCCAAACATATGCCTATAAATTAGGGCTACCAATGGACCTCCGAATTCCGTTTAGTCAACCCGTTTTCGCATTTTTTATAAGATGCGGAATTTCGAAAAGAACTTTCCGATAGCTTAGCGGAAGCGGAAATTGATATCCGAATTCTTATAGGATGCGGAAGCGGAAACACCCAATTCCGCATCCGCTTTTCCGTTTCCGTTTTCGATAACTTTTAATATATATTATATAATATTTTTTATAACAAAATATCCTCAAACATTGTGTAACGTTCCGACCGTTCGGATCGTCCTTGTGTGGTCGTGGAGGCCAGTGTATGACCGATGACATGCGTGTGGCAGGTGATTTTCGCAGGTTATGAGGTTTTGCCCAAGGCATTCTCTGTTTCTCGATTCCTATCGCGACAGTAAGGAGTGTCGCGATGTGATCGCGACAGTGAGGAGTGTCGCGATATGATCGCGACAGTCCGTAATGCCGCGTTCATGAAACCGCCATTTTAAGTGATCGGGTGTCGTTAGCGGGATTAAGGCGACAGTCTTGAGCGTCGCGATTCGATCGCGGTCGTGTAGAGTGTCGCGTTCTTACCTGCGTTGTGTTTTTAAGTAACCCTAGCAGAACAGAGCATATGAAATCTCTGTTCAGCCAGGGGGTTTTACTGTGGAATTTTGGGTGATTCGGCTTGCTAGAGCCCTGTTCGACGAGTTTCCACCGCGAGGACGTTGCGTGGAGCGGAGGGAACCTCGTACGGGCTTCATTCTTCGCGTTCTTCGCGAAGGTAGGGAGATTTCCTGAGTTTTGATCCGTGGATTTCCCGTGTGAAGTGGTTAATGTGTTTCCTGCTTTCTAAAACATAGATAGCATGTGTAGGAACACATTAAAGCATGAAAACGGATTGTAAACCATTGGTTATAAAGAGTTTGGGGTGATCAGATTGAAGAGTTCTAGACAGGGTTCACACCTGCTATCGCGGTCGCTCTGAGAGCCGCGATCAGGTCGGGACACCCCGAGCTGTCGCGTTCTGAAGGCGGTCTATCGTGCCGCCGCGACAACAGCTGAATGTTGTCATTCGAGTATAAATGTATGTGTAGGATTGTTTGTTCATCATAGTTTATGTTATATGGTGATAGAAAGAGGTGCATTGGCACTCTCTACGCTCGGGGAGCGTGTGGTGGTGGTTTACTTGATGTTCACGTGGTTTACGGGAAGGTTTCACGTGGCTTGAGCGTTGCGCACGTGGTTTCTGTGTACGTGGTGTGTAGTTTGACATCTTCCGTGGATACCTCTTCAGTTGGGAGTCCCAGGTTTTGTGTGAGCCAGGCACGTGAGTGCTCGGGGCTTGTCCCGGTACTGGGTATCGACGAGGTCTTGTCGTCTTCCTGGACACCCTCACTCTTGTGTTGAGTAGTACGTCCGGCTGAGGGAAAGACGGCAGTGGGAAAGTGTCACGCCCCAATAGCAGCGGAAATATCGAGGCGTAACAGATTAAAACGATAACTAATGAAACGTTTATTACAATAAGTTGGCATGACGCCTGAGAGTCTCGGGATACATGAAAAACTATTTAGACAAAGCTCATTATCTGGACATACTAAACATGACATGACTAACTAAACTTTATTACAATAAGTAGAGGTCTCTCTCGGCGCACAACCCTGCCCGCTATGTTCAATCTTGATTGTCACCTGAAAAACGTTGAGAAAATAGGGATGAGCAAAACTTGCCCAGTAGATGCCTTTAAGTTAACTTCAATCACTAGCGGAATGCATGACAAGATGAAGATTTAAAATAACACAAGAGTTCACGTAAAAAGAATTAACGCTACTAATTTCATATCTCAAGTGTAAAACATATAAACAAGTAAATCGAATAATGAACACGATCACTACTTTTGTCGAGATAAACTCCAAGTTTACCACTGAACACTTCCATAACAATCAATTTTCACGAATTTTGAATTGTCAGCCAGATACTATAAACACTTCACTTATGGTGTATGCCAAGCACCAGGCCATTACTCTCCATATGGTACCACTGGACACTAAGAGTATTCGGGATCTTCCCGGGACTAGACCATAGTCCCCTAACCAGCATCACTTTCACTTTTGAGTTCACGATTTTAAGTAGCGAGCTGACAACTCAGAGTTCACAGAAAATCAGAAATAGTCTGGTAATATAGATAGCATATCTGAATTCCCCAAGTAGGCAGGACTCTAGAGGTGGCCCCCACAGGCTCAAGAGGTGACTCCTGCTATGTAGCACTTTGCGTCATTATGGCCTCAAGAGGTGGCTCCCATAGCATAGCACTTTGCCCTATGTGGCACTTAGCTCTCGCATTTCCGATTGGGATTAACAGACATCATTCCAGCATAATAGGAGATTATAAGAAATAATACGGACAACATTCCGTCATAACGAATGATATTAAGAAATCCCATGGACAACATTCATAATAAAAGTTATTAAGGAATCAATCGGACAGCATTCCGACATAACAACGGATATTAAGAAATCATATGGACATCATTCCGGTATAACAGACAATTTTAAGAAATCAAACGGACAGTATTCCGGTGTGGATGGGAATCTCGAGAAAACAAACCGACAGAGTTCCGATATAAAGAAGGGTTTCGAGAAAAATACCGATAAAGCCTTGTCATAGAGAAGGGTTTTGAGTGAACAACCAACATAGAGAGGGATTTTGAGAAGAAGAATTGGCAGTATTTCGACGTCGCGAGAGATTACGAGAAATTGAATCGGTAGCACTTCGGCGTAACGGGAGATTCCGAGAAATCGAACCGGCAGCACTTCGGCGTAACGGGAGATTCCGAGAAATCGAACCGCAGCACGGCACACGGGGCGTAACGGAGATTCCGAGAAATCGAACCGGCAGTACTTCGACGCAGAGAAGGATGAGAGGACACGAAAAACAGCAGTTTGATGTAGAGAAGGATGAGAGAACACGACAAAAGCACTTTGACGTAGAGAAGGATGAGAGGAACACGACAAGCAGCACTTTCACTCACTAGGGATTTAGAACTAACTTAAAAGAACCTACCTATTCGACAGAACTTCCCCCAAGATCGGGCACTCTTTCTCTCTTTACTCTCCCTAAAGCTCTAGCATAACCCTCCTCTCTTCATTTAGATGGATGGAATGGAAGGAGGAGGGGGGGTATATATAGGGAAGGGGAGAGGAAGGTGAGAGGAAGGTGAGAGGAAGGTGGGAGGAAGGTGAGAGGAAGGTGAGAGGAAGGTGGGAGGAGGGTGAGAGGAAGGTGGGAGGAAGGTGTCTCTTAATTAAGGGGTAAGCATCCCCTAACTATTGAGTCATTAGCATTTTTACCTTTTTCTTTTAGAAATTGGAGATATGTCCATTCCTAACCTCCGATTGGTCGTTCAAGCCCTAAATGATCTACGATTGGGAATCTGACTGTACCGCTGGGGTCAATAGAAATTACATCAGGGTCCTTAGAAAAATTATCATTTGCATGAAAATCTCATATTTTTATAATTGTAATATGCCCTTCCTATTTATGTTTATACCTTTTCTTCTTATTTTATTCTGAGCTCAGTGTGAACAGGGATATATCCATATCCTAATCCTCATTCTTTACCAATATGCTAACCTTTAGTACTAACCTTTACTTTTATCATTTTTCTTTAGTATTATCCTTTAACAATATCATTATTATTTATCAGTAATAATATCCTTTATCAATAGCAGTATCCTTTAACACATTTTCAGTTCAGCCTTAGATTGATCCAGATTTGCTTAATCTCTCCATACGCCTACAAACTGCATTACGTTTTCTCGACCGTTTCTCACGTATTTATCATTTTATACCGTGGGGTATTACACCCTCCCCCACTTATAAGAATTTGGTCCCCCAAATTCTACATATTGTGACTAGAATGAAAAGATGCTTACCTTCAAATAATTCTGGATACTTCTTTCTTATGGTTTCTTCTGGTTCCCAAGTAGCTTCATCTTGTCCTCTTCTGCTCCATTGGATTTTTACTATTGGTATGCTTTTGTTCCTGAGTTGTTGTATCTTGCGATCCAAGATCATGGTAGGTTGTTCTTCATAAGTCAGATCTTTTTGGAAGTCCAGATCTTTGAATTGAATAATGTGAGATTGATCATAAACATATCTTCGAAGCATCGAAACATGGAAAACATCATGTACTCCTGCAAGTTGAGGGGGCAAGGCTAGTTTATAGCTAACTTCCCCAATTCTTTCTAAGATCTCAAAAGGTCTAATGAATCGGGGACTGAGTTTTCCTTTAATCCCAAACCTCTTAAGTCCTTTTCTTGGTGACACTTTTAAGAACACATGGTCTCCAACTTGGAATTCCAACTCTCTTCTTCTTTGATCTGAATAACTTTTTTGCCGATCTTGGGCTACCTTCATCCTTTGCCTGATTATCTGGATATTATTAGTTGTTCTGGACTATTTCTGGCCAATCATTTGTTTTTCACCAATTCTTTCCAACATATGGGAGATCTACAATTCCTGCCATACAGAGCTTCAAATGGTGCCATCTGAATGGTGGATTGATAGCTATTATTATAGGCAAATTCTATTAGTGGTAAATGTTCTTGCCAGTCACCTCCAAAATCTAGAATGCATGCTCTACACATATCTCAATAATCTGATTAGTTCTTTCTGTCTGCCCATCAGTTTGAGGATGAAATGCCGTGCTAAAATTAACTTTGTCCCAAGGCTGATTGTAATCCAATCCAGAAATGTGATGTAAATCTAGAATCTCTGTCTGAAAATATTGATTGGAATTCCATGCAATCTAACAATCTCCTTTATATATAGTGCTGCCAGAATATTTACAGACCATTTTGTCTTTATGGGTAAGAGATGTGCTGCCTTGGTCAAACGATCTACAACAACCCAAATGCCATCATGACCAGTTCTTGTTTTTGGTAATCCTGTAATAAAATCCATATCAACACTATCCCATTTCCATTCTGGTATTTCTAAAGGTCTCAATTTCCCAGCAGGTACCTGATGTTCTGCCTTTACCTTTTGGCAAGTTAGACATCTGGAGACATATTCAGCTATTTCTCTCTTCATATTGTTCCACCAATAAGTCTTCTTCAAATCTTGATACATTTTTGTTGCTCCTGGATGAATTGTATAACGAGTCTTGTGGGCTTCTTCTAATATCTTTCTCTTAGTTTCTTGATGATTTGGCACACATATTCTTTCTTGGAACATAAGCCTTCCCTCATTGTCCATGTGAAATTCTGGTCTGCTATCTAATTGTTCTTTGACTTCCACTATTGCTGGATCATTATCTTGTTGTTCCTTGATTTCCTTCAAAATATCTGATTGGACTCTTAGGCTAGCAATCATAATATGATCTTCTGGAGTATACACATTTAAATTTAGTGTTGAAAATTGCTCTAGTAATTTCCATTCACTGCAAATCATACATGATAACTGTCCCACTGGATTTCTACTTAGAGCATCGGCTACTACATTTCCTTTCCCAGGTTGATACTGGATAGAGAAGTCAAAGTCTTTAATATATTCTAGCCACCTTCTCTGTCTCATGTTCAATTCCTTTTGAGAAAACAAATATTTCAAACTTTCATGATCACAGTGAACTATGAATTGGGTTCCATATAAATAATGGCTCCAAATTTTGAGGGCAAATATTATTGCAGCCAACTCTAGATCATGTACTGGATAATTCTTTTCATGTGTCTTCAACTGTCTAGAAGCATATGCAATCACTTTCCCTTCTTGCATCAGCACACATCCTAAGCCCACATTTGAAGCATCAGTATAAACTTCATAAGCTTTTCCTTCAATGGGTAATATAAGTACAGGAGCTGAAGTCAAACACTCTTTTAATCTTTGAAAACTAGCTTCACATTTTTCATCCCAAATAAATAAAACCTCTTTTTTAGTTAATCTGGTCAAAGGCACAGCGATTTTAGCAAAATTCTTTACAAATCTTCTATAATAGCTGGCCATACCCAAGAAACTTCTGACCTCTGTGACAGTAGTGGGTCTCCCCCACTTTTGAATAGCCTCAATTTTAGAAGGATCTACAGAGATACCCTCCTTCGAGATAACATGCCCCAAAAAGACTACCTTTTCTAACCAAAATTCACACTTGCTCAGCTTGGCATATAATTTATGTTCTCTTAATGTTTGTAAGGTAGTCCTTAAATGAGACTCATGCTCTTCCTTATTCTTAGAATATATCAATATATCATCAATGAACACCACTATAAACTGATCCAGATAAGATCTGAATATATTATTCATTAGTTGCATAAAAACTGCTGGGGCATTTGTCAATCCGAAAGGCATGACCACAAATTCATAATGTCCATATCTGCTCCTGAAAGCTGTCTTATGAATATCTTCCTCTTTGATCCTCAATTGATGATATCCTGACCTCAAATCAATCTTGGAAAAGTATTGTGCTCCAGCTAATTGGTCAAATAAGTCATCGATCATTGGTAAAGGGTACTTATTCTTAACTGTTAACTGGTTCAGTTGTCTGTAGTCTAAACACAATCTTAATGATCCATCTTTCTTTTTGACAAATAAGACCGGTGCTCCCCAGGGTGAAGTGCTTGGTCTGATGAACCCTTTTTCCAAAAGTTCAGTCAACTGTTTCTTTAATTCCTTCATTTCTGCTAAAGACATTCTATAAGGTGTCTTGGAAACTGGGGCAGCTCCTGGAATTAGCTCTATAGAAAAGCTTACTTCTTGCTCAGGGGGCAAACCTGGTAAATCTGTGGGGAACACGTCTAGATACTCTCTCACCACTGGAATCTTTTCAAGTTGAGGATTTGGGAAATTTGCTACCACTACTGAAGCTAAATAAGCTATACAACCCTTTTATAGAAGTTTCTGGGCTTGAAGGGCAGATATAAGAATTGTAGGTTGAGATTTTTGTGTAACAGGAAAAGTTACGGGGAGTATATCCTTTTTTATAAAGGTGAGTTGTTTTAACCGGCAGTCTAATTTGACATGATATTGTGACAACCAATCAGCTCCCAATATTATATCATACCTATCCATGTCAAGGCAGATTAAATCTACCGGAAAGTTCTGGTTGTTAATAAGTATTTCACTGGCTGGACAATAGAAGTCGAGATCTATCCCAGAACTAATGGGGGTTGACAGGTTTATTCCAGTAGGTAGAGTAGTTGGCTTTGACTTCAAGGTATTGACAAAGGCCCAAGACATGAATGAATGTGTAGCTCCAGAATCAAATAGAACAAAAGCAGGTTTAGAGTGGACGATGAGAGTACCTTCGATGATTCCCCCTTCTTGATTCTCATCCGTCATTCCCAGAGCTTGTAATCTTCCTGGTTTTCTATTAATTCTTTGAGGTGCATTTGGCTGGCCTTGAAGTTGTGGGCAAGCTGGGATGCGGTGTTCACGACTTCCACATTTCAAACAGGCACCTAACTTCTTCCAACATTCATCTGTTGTATGTCCCACTTTTTGACAATGAGTACATGTCACTCTTTCAAAATTATCATTGATCTGCTTTGGCTTCTTGGGTGCTTGTATAATACTTCTGCCCTCATTCTTCCTCTTGTTATTGCTAAACTTAACTATCCCCGAAGTAGAAGTCTGATTTCTTTTGTTGTTTTCCAACTTGCTCCAAATTTTGTTTGTCATCTCAGTTGCACTTTCTAAAGCTAAAGCCCTTCTTACCATATCTGAATAAGTAGAGATTAGTAGTGGAGCCAATTGAGTAATATAACTAGGCTTCAGTCCATTCAGAAATCTTCTGGCTTTCAACTTCTCAGTGGCAACCAAATGTAGGGCATATCTAGATAATCTAGCAAATTGAGATTCATATTCTGTTACTGTCAGATTCCTCTGTTTCAGATTGATAAATTCCATGACTTTCATCTCTCTAATCTCCTCTGAGAAATATTGATTATTGAAAAGTTCCACAAATTCCGCCCAAGTGATGTTTCTCTCAGCCATAGTGACTTCAATGGCCTCCCACCAAGCCCTTGCATCTTTTTCTAATTGAAAGGTAGCTAACCTGACTTTATCCTCTTCTGGACAATGAGTTACCTTGAAAATTCTTTCTATTTCCTTTATCCAGTTTTCTGCCTCATCCGGGTTTGGATTGCCGACATACTTTGGAGGGTTCATGCTTCTAAAATTCTTGTACATCTCTCCATTATTTTGGTGATTCCCCTGTTGTGCAACTATACCAAGCGCTGTTGTTAGTCCTTAAATCATAGATTGAAGATCCTTCCAGGGTGCATTTTCTTCTTCCATTTTATATCTGGGTTCAAAATTAGAAACCAAGCATAGTTAGATCAATTATCAAATCAAGAGTTTACATAAGTAGTTAATCAAATATCACGCTTACATTATATCATGCTTACATTCCTTAACCTCTAGTCCCACTATCATTACAAGTTAGACAAAATTGATAGTGGGTCCAGCCAACTTTTACATTCCATCATTGTAATGCCTAATCCCGCTATCGTTACAAGTTGAACAAAATTGATAGCGGGTCAAAAACCTTAACTAGTTAGTATATTTTCAAGACTTCTGGCTACTAGCCTATTTACATAGTCATGTATAATTCTTATACTGAACTTTCTGAGGTTACTTCTCCTCCAGGGTTGTTAACAGAACCATCAGATTCTTCATTAGGCTCCCTATGATTGTAATGCAGCTCATAGGCAGCATCTCGAATTTGCTCCCAACGGCCCTCTGTTCGCATTTGTAAAAGTCCCAGTCTAGCCTCTATCCAATCTAATAGTTCTTGTAGTGCCATAACGCATGTAAGGATTTGCTCTGTATGCTCTCCAAAAGCATATTCTACTATTTCACGTAGCCACCCTTCCATTGCGGCACGCATATACTCTAATTCTTGTGCGAAATCTCCCTCGTCATTTCTCCATTCTTGGATCAGTCGGATAAGTACATCAATTCTTCGATTGGCCATCTGTGCTGGAGAATCCACATGAATTACACATAATGTTTAATCAAATGAAATTGCAACTTATATAACTACTATAACTAAATCTTTTTCCCAATTCCTTTTCTACCCACCTCACCAGTTAATTATTGATTTATTGGAGTCTACTAATCCTAAGACTAGAAGGCTCCAAAAATCAAGGCTCTGATACCACTTCTGTCACGCCCCAATAGCAGCGGAAATATCGAGGCGTAACAGATTAAAACGATAACTAATGAAACGTTTATTACAATAAGTTGGCATGACGCCTGAGAGTCTCGGGATACATGAAAAACTATTTAGACAAAGCTCATTATCTTGGACATACTAAACATGACATGACTAACTAAACTTTATTACAATAAGTAGAGGGTCTCTCTCGGCGCACAACCCTGCCCGCTATGTTCAATCTTGATTGTCACCTGAAAAACGTTGAGAAAATAGGGATGAGTAAAACTTGCCCAGTAGATGCCTTTAAGTTAACTTCAATCACTAGCAGAATGCATGACAAGATGAAGATTTAAAATAACACAAGAGTTCACGTAAAAAGAATTAACGCTACTAATTTCATATCTCAAGTGTAAAACATATAAACAAGTAAATCGAATAATGAACACGATCACTACTTTTGTCGAGATAAACTCCAAGTTTACCACTGAACACTTCCATAACAATCAATTTTCACGAATTTTGAATTGTCAGCCAGATACTATAAACACTTCACTTATGGTGTATGCCAAGCACCAGGCCATTACTCTCCATATGGTACCACTGGACACTAAGAGTATTCGGGATCTTCCCGGGACTAGACCATAGTCCCCTAACCAGCATCACTTCACTTTTGAGTTCACGATTTTAAGTAGTGAGCTGACAACTCAGAGTTCACAGAAAATCAGAAATAGTCTGGTAATATATAGATAGCATATCTGAATTCCCCAAGTAGGCAGGACTCTAGAGGTGGCCCCCACAGGCTCAAGAGGTGACTCCTGCTATGTAGCACTTTGCGTCATTATGGCCTCAAGAGGTGGCTCCCATAGCATAGCACTTTGCCCTATGTGGCACTTAGCTCTCGCATTTCCGATTGGGATTAACAGACATCATTCCAGCATAATAGGAGATTATAAGAAATAATACGGACAACATTCCGTCATAACGAATGATATTAAGAAATCCCATGGACAACATTCATAATAAAAGTTATTAAGGAATCAATCGGACAGCATTCCGACATAACAGCGGATATTAAGAAATCATATGGACATCATTCCGGTATAACAGACAATTTTAAGAAATCAAACGGACAGTATTCCGGTGTGGATGGGAATCTCGAGAAAACAAACCGACAGAGTTCCGATATAAAGAAGGGTTTCGAGAAAACATACCGATAAAGCCTTGTCATAGAGAAGGGTTTTGAGTGAACAAACCAACATAGAGAGGGATTTTGAGAAGAAGAATTGGCAGTATTTCGACGTCGCGAGAGATTACGAGAAATTGAATCGGTAGCACTTCGGCGTAACGGGAGATTCCGAGAAATCGAACCGGCAGCACTTCGGCGTAACGGGAGATTCCGAGAAATCGAACCGACAGCACTTCGGCGTAACGGGAGATTCCGAGAAATCGAACCGGCAGTACTTCGACGCAGAGAAGGATGAGAGGAACACGAAAAACAGCAGTTTGATGTAGAGAAGGATGAGAGGAACACGACAAACAGCACTTTGACGTAGAGAAGGATGAGAGGAACACGACAAGCAGCACTTTCACTCACTAGGGATTTAGAACTAACTTAAAAGAACCTACCTATTCGACAGAACTTCCCCCAAGATCGGGCACTCTTTCTCTCTTTACTCTCCCTAAAGCTCTAGCATAACCCTCCTCTCTTCATTTAGATGGATGGAATGGAAGGAGGAGGGGGGGTATATATAGGGAAGGGGAGAGGAAGGTGAGAGGAAGGTGAGAGGAAGGTGGGAGGAGGGTGAGAGGAAGGTGGGAGGAAGGTGTCTCTTAATTAAGGGGTAAGCATCCCCTAACTATTGAGTCATTAGCATTTTTACCTTTTTCTTTTAGAAATTGGAGATATGTCCATTCCTAACCTCCGATTGGTCGTTCAAGCCCTAAATGATCTCCGATTGGGAATCTGACTGTACCGCTGGGGTCAATAGAAATTACATCAGGGTCCTTAGAAAAATTATCATTTGCATGAAAATCTCATATTTTTATAATTGTAAATATGCCCTTCCTATTTATGTTTATACCTTTTCTTCTTATTTTATTCTGAGCTCAGTGTGAACAGGGATATATCCATATCCTAATCCTCATTCTTTACCAATATGCTAACCTTTAGTACTAACCTTTACTTTTATCATTTTTCTTTAGTATTATCCTTTAACAATATCATTATTATTTATCAGTAATAATATCCTTTATCAATAGCAGTATCCTTTAACACATTTTCAGTTCAGCCTTAGATTGATCCAGATTTGCTTAATCTCTCCATACGCCTACAAACTGCATTACGTTTTCTCGACCGTTTCTCACGTATTTATCATTTTATACCGTGGGGTATTACAGAAAGCGACTAGAGAGTTGGTTGTGTTGTCGCTTGTAGCGCGCTCGTAGTTGGGGGAGACGGACACCAGTAGACGTACTGAACCCCAGCTAGTCCTATTTTCCAGTGCCTCACTTTAGGGAGCTCGGGCCAGAGTCCCTAAGGGTGTTAGGCATGGGCATGCGTGGTGTGTGACCTACAGGTTGTGGTGGTTTAGTTGGACTCCACAGTTCTTGTACTTGTTTAGTGGAGCGGCAGCTGGACCTTTCGTCCGTGGCTGCGAGACTGAGAGGTGGTCCTGTGTGGTTTGTCCGGGTCAGTAACTGGTGTCGCGAACCAGTTGACGTGGCTCGAGTGTGGCATTTTCTCTACAGTAGCTCGTACACTTGTTTGGTGTTGCCATTTATTTAATTACGTTGATTCCTATTTAGCGGCAAATGGTAAGTTGTACTTACAGTTTTATATCCTGCTTGAGATTATTATAAATTATTAGTGTAGCACTTCCTGCTTTGCTACTTGTGTTGATTTGCTCGGTTTCTAGGGAGTATCCCTACTGAGCCAGTGACACGTGAGGCTCGCCCCTACCTCCTACCAGGTGAGGGAGATCCGGAGATTTCGCGCCCGTCGTCCAGTGGAGGGTCTGCACCACCAGCAGTGTAATTTTACTTTTATGTAGTGCACTCGGGGTATGCCCCAGGTTCTGTTGTAGTTTGGCTACAGTTGTGCTATGACTATGTATATTTCATGTAAATATTTGTGGGATTGGCAGATCTTATGAATGTTTGAGTTGATTCCTCTATATTTCTACGGACTCGTGGTTTGATATCCTTTGCGAGGCTTTGGCTCGTTCGCGGGAGGCGGACTCGAATCAAGTTTGCTATCTGGTTAGCGGGTCTGATTGGCGAGAACCGTCACAGTTGGTATCAGAGCAAAGTCTGTAAGAATATAAAGGAATTGGAAATACATAGCCATGTCTTTACTGTAACCCATTGCTGGTAGTAACCCTGGTTTTGTATTGATTTCTTGTGTATGGTTGTTGGAATAATATTGTGTAGGTTTAGTAATGGCCGAAAGAAGATATGTGGGAGGTGATGGAGAGGATCAGGAGGGGATCCTGCCCAGTGGATGATGGAGAGAATTTGGGAGAGTTTGACAGAAATTTGAGTGAGATTGGATCAGCAACCACCGGTACAACCAGCGGCAGTAGTACCACCATTACCAGAGGAGGCAGTACCAGTAGCTCCAGTTCCATTTCTACCCGGAGTAGAGGTACCTCCTGTAGTACCTGTACAACCGGCAGTTCTAGTGAGACCAGTGACTAGAGAGGAGACTACGATGCTTGTGGAGCAGTTTTTGAGATTGCAACCCCCTACATACTCAGGAGGCCCCAACCCGGATACAGCGGAACATTGGATACATGAGATTGAGAGGGTTTTTGCAATAATGAGGTGTCCCCAGGAAGATAGAGTGTTACTTGCGGCATATCAGTTACGAGGGTTTGCGCAGGAATGGTGGCGGTTGAAGATGCAGACGGTTTTTACAGGCAGGGTGGAGAACACTATCCTATGGTCAGAATTCTTGTCAGTTTTCAATGATTCCTTCTTTCCAATGCAAATTCAGCAAATAAAGAGAGAGCAATTTAGGACATTCCAGCAAGGGAATCTTTCAGTGCTTGAATATCAGATGAGATTTATAGCTTTGAGTAGGTATGCCCCATATGTTGTGACAGATAACACAATGATGGTGGAATACTTTATTCGAGGTCTGAGGCTAGAATTGCAAGATGCAGTGATTCCATTGATGTGTAGAACAGTAGAAGAGGCAGCTCAGCGAGCAGCAGTACTTGAGAGGACTGTTCGGGCCAGGCAAGGGCAGTCTCAGGCAGATGGATTAGGTTTAGGTAGCTTTCGGTATTCGCAATCGTCAGGAGTAGGTAGTAAGGGAAAAGCACCTTCTGGAGCTTCTTCATCATCTGGAATAGGAAAATGGGGTAAGCATATTAAGAAATTCTTCCAAGGAGGCCGTGGTAGAGGCAGACAACAGGGTTTTCTGCAGGGAGGTTTTCAGCAGGGTCGTGGTTATAGACCACCGGTTCCAGGAGAGTCCCAGCAGAGTACGACAGGGCAGCCATCGGTACCTCCATCTTTCAGATGTTATAATTGTGGACATCTAGGACATTTAGCAAGGAATTGCCCATATCCTCGAGAGCAGACTTATGGTAGTGGTATTCAACCGCAGCAGCAGCAGCCTTTTCAGCAGTCAGCAGAGCAGGGTAGAGGTTCACCATATCAAAGAGAAGGACGGGGTCGAGTAATGGCTATTACTAGAGCTCAAGCGGAAGCATCCAATCTTGTTGAATGTATTCTACCTTTCTTTGATTTCACTGCTAAAGTATTAATTGATCTGGGTGTTTCCCATTCATTTATTTTCGAAGATTTTCTGGATAGCATGGTACATCCTTTAGAAGAGAAATTTGTGAGTTGGTAGTGGAAATTCTCTCAGGAGGGTATTTGTTGACTTCTTGCTTTTTAGAAGATGTTCCAATAGTGATTCATGGAAATCAAATGCCTGCAACATTATATGCTTTAACATTGAAAGAATATGATGTGATTTGGGAATGGATTGGTTAGAGGCCTACGGGGCATTGGTGATTGTAGAAAGAAGAGAGTCAGATTTTGCAGACCTGGTGGCGAAGTGTTTGAAGGTAGTTTGATCAGGTGTCTTTTACACTCCCAAGTTTATTATTTCTGCACTTAGAGCTAGAAAGTTAATTAATGCGGGATGTGTAGCGTACCTTGCCTCTGTTAGTCTAGTTGAAACTGATAAGTCTGTAGATTCAGTGCCAGTGGTTAGAGAATTTGCAAATGTATTCCCAGATGAGTTGACAGGTTTAGCTCCGCGTAGAGAAGTGGATTTTACAGTGGAATTGCAACCAGGCAGTTTACCTATTTCTAAAGCACCATATAGAATGGCTCCAACAGAATTGAAGGAATTGAAGAAGCAATTGCAGGAATTGTTGGAAAAAAGGTTTTATCAGGCCTAGTCAATCACCTTGGGGAGCGCCAGTATTATTTGTTAGAAAGAAAGATGGTAGTCTAAGAATGTGTATAGACTACAGGCAGCTGAATAAAGTTACAATTAAGAATAAGTATCCACTTCCTAGGATTGATGATTTGTTTGATCAACTGTAATCAGCTAAAGTGTTTTCCAAGATAGATTTGAGATCAGGATATCATCAATTGCGGATCAGAGAAGAGGATATTGAGAAATCAACTTTTCGGACTAGGTATGGGCATTATGAATTTGTTGTGATGCCTTTCGGATTGACAAATGCACCTGCAGCATTTATGAATTTAATGAATAGAATATTTCATCAGTATTTGGATCAGTTCATAGTGGTTTTTATTGATGATATATTAGTCTACTCAGCATCAGAAAAAGAGCATGCAGATCATTTGCGGATTACTTTGCAGATATTGAGAGATCATCAGTTATTTACTAAGTTTAGTAAATGTGAATTCTGGTTGAAGGAGATTCAGTTTTTAGGTCATGTGATATCAGGTGAAGGTATTGCAGTGGATCCAGCTAAAGTTACGGCAGTAATGAAATGGGAAGAGCCGAGGACAGTGTTTGAGATTATGAGTTTTCTGGGTTTGACAGGTTATTACAAAAGATTTATCCAAGACTTCTCCAAGATAGCGGCACCAATGACGAGGTTAATGTACATGATGAAGAAGATATGGTAGAAAAGATTATTAAATTTACATTTGAAACTATTCATAAATTTAATAATTAATATACTTATAAATTATAAATTATTCTAATTGTACAAATGTTGTTACATATAAAGTTTCCGTTTTGTTTCCGTTTCCGTTTTCGATAGAAAGCGGAAATGGATGCGGAAGCGGAAACACCATTTTCCGTTTCCGTTTTCGACTCCGAAATTTCTTATAGGAAGCGGAAGCGCAAGCGGAAACACTTATTTCCGATTCCGACTACGACCCGTTGCTAGCCCTACTATAAATATATGTAAACAATGAACTTTCCTTTCTTTCTCTACGAAGACCCTACTTTACAGCAATTAAGGAAGGGAAAAGGGGGAAACACACGAACCTTTGGGAGTTTTAAATCTTTAAGATTAAATTAGGTACTTATAAACAAGTCAAATAATAAATTCTTTCATTTTTAACTTCTGTCATATTTGTAAGATCTTAAGATTTATCTTGCGATTGATAAGATTAGGTTATTCTACTTGTAAACTTGAAAGAAAGATTTCTCTCTTATGATCCAGCTCATCAATATTTCCTTATATAAGTTTTACTCATGTGTAAATGATTGAGCCATAGTCCAAATCCTTAGAATCACATCACCCGTTTCAATATCATTTGAACTCTGATTCAATAAGTATTTATAATCAACTTTGATCCTTGTCTCATCTTATTTCATCATATTATACTCAAATTTGATTTATTATTGAATTAAATGAAACATCACATGCATGAAAAAATCATGGATCCTTCCTTATAATTAATCCTATTGTTTCGACAAATTTTCTTGAGTTAATCTTAATTTTAGATAATTTTTTCTAATTATTTTTTAGAAATAATTTCTTGAATTATCCAATTTTTTTTTTCAAAAATACTCGGATCGATTCCTAGAAAGGTTTAGAAAAATCAACCTCTAAAAGTTTCCAAAAATCGAGTTCTAGAAACATCTAAAAATGAGTCTCAAATGTATTTTAAAGTCAAGTCCCAAACTCATCATTAAACCAAGTTTTAAAGCTTATGAAGTCTTAAGACTAGACTCATTCCTATTGAGTCTTAGATATATTTTGAATTAGTTTTCAAACTTATTTCAAAATTAGTCTTCCAACTAAAACGATTCTTCTGACTAAAATCAAGTCTTAGACTCAAATATTAAGTCCTAATCAATTATGGCCATATTGTAACACCCCTCTTAGACTCAGTACAGTTACACCAACTCACATTGGATCTAGTAGAGGTATTACAGTGGAACGAATCCAACAATTTCAATACAGGTTGAAATATACACAAATAACTATTCAATTCCAATGATAATTAACAGAACATGGAATTAAACACTCGCAATCAGCATTTATTCAAAAGCAAATTTAATGCATAAAAGATAACAATAGTCTAAAGTTTATTACATTTCAAAGATCAGTTGCAATAAAGGAAATTACATAAGATCCTCACATACAAGATTCACTCTAAAATTCTCTATATCAAGCTAAGTCTCCACGTCCTCCCGCTCTGAGTCATTTGCACTAACTCCTCCGTATCCTCTGGCTCTCCTGAAATGTTAGGCAAGTATGAGTCTACAAGACCCAAAATCACATGAAAGACAGTTCAAGATATTAACATTATATTAGTTTTAAAACACGGTAGTACATTAGCATTCCATTCATTGATATCATATACTTTTCTTAATATAGTTATAAGTCCATTGTCAATCATTCATTTCATGGTGATTCTAACTATTAAGGAAATAAAATGTTTCACATGTAGCATGGAATTACTTATTCATAAATCTCTATTCGATGTTATGTGACCTACAACAATTTTCATGTATCAATTTCTCATTTATATATATGCAATTTTCTTTTACATCGCAATTTTCATGTAGTAATACTAAAACATTGACATGTAACATGAAATCCTTTGAACAAGTTCACATGTAGGAATGTAAGCATATAACATGTAGTATGTAGCATGTAGAACATGTAGACATGTAACTTGTAGCATGTAGTCATTTTCATATAGTTGCCAAGACATAGCCCACACTAAATTAGAGATCAGTAGTCATTTAACATTCACTTATCACCTAGGCAATGCGGTGATGAAGTCATAGTATTTGCGCAAAACTGGGGAAAGTCCTTCCCACCTTGACCAGTAGAACAAGTCTACCTCCAGGATTTCAATCCGTTGCCCACGGATTCATTTCTTTACATGTAGGTGAACCATTACCATAGGGGCATCTACGGTGTATTCCTTGTAGGAATCTCTAAGATAGCAATGTCTTATTGGCATCATTGTTATAATGCATACACTAACGTGTATAGAGATAGTGACATTTCATTTCATTTATTTAACATGTGTCAATGCAATATTTCAAAGTACAACACTTTCAGTTCTGAAATCCTATTTACTGTACAACAGATTTCTATCATGATACTAATATTCATTCTTGCATTTACATTCATATTTATTCAATTCTATGTGTAACATATTGTTCAGAAATTCATAACAGAACGTACACATGTCTGAAAATTCTGAAATTTTAACAGAAATTCGAAATCATTAATTACAATACACATGCCAATTTCATAATTTTCTGATTTCTGCAACTATTTTTCATGAAATTAACTCTATTAAATCAACTAACTAACATGGTTTAATATGAGAAAAGCTCATAATTTTCACATGGAACAGGATTACTGACGTATCATATCTATTGCAGTAATCTAAACATCAATCAACATGCTTTCTTTTACATCATTGTACTTATCTTATACAATTAAACCTTGATCATTGTCATGTAATTATACATGTTCATCAATTCATATATATATGTATAATATATATAACCTGCACATTATAGCAATAGACAGTCCATAACAGTACATACTCTAATATTACATGGCTGAAACGCATACATTCATAAATTATACATTTAACCAATTCACTCAGACTTCTGGAAATATATGATTCTGTTAACTTGACGTCAATTAGTATGACGTTTACTATGGTCGACGTCCACATACGTTGTCGTTAAGTAATTATAGGCGGCGGCACATAGCGCCGTTAACACAAACCGACGGCGGCACATAGCGCCGTTTACATATAGTAAGGACAGAAAATACATATATTCGAATGAACTAAACGGCAGTCGATATTGCCGTTTACATATTAGGCGGCAATACCCTGGACGTCTAGTTCTAAGACACAGAAAACACAGAAACCTGCATGCAATAACGACGTTTCTAACCCTTCCCGTAGGTTGTTTACATGCTTTAAAAATACAAAAAATGTTAATACTAGTATAACATATCCTAAACTAATCCCCCATGCAACTTGCCTTAATCCCTCCTAATGGAGTGTCGAATCCGAGCTCGAAGAAGCCCGTCTCGCCGGGAGACAGTTCTTTCCTCCGTCTTCAAGCGATCCAAAACCTCCTCCGATGAAGTCCCTCCGCTTGGAAGAGCTTTTGGGCATGAAGTCCTATGTATCCCCTCGGTGTAGAAGCCTCTGAACCGCACGAACCAGCACCAGATCGCTCTGCAAATCCCTTCCTCGGCCCTCTTTCTCTCTTCCAAAAACCAAGTAAAACCTTCTTCTAACTACGAGATCTGGTCTTATAAAGACCTCCCAAGCAAAGGCCAAAACCAAATCTTGGCCCTCGGATCTAAACGCATCGGATCAGCTCATTAAGCCTTCCTGAAACGGCCGATTTCCTTAATCCGGAATGGAAAGCTCAAAACAGGCAAGTCAGCTTAACGTCAACATAGATTGTCGTCTACCCCAAATATAAACGTCCATCGTTGATGTCGTTTATAGTCTTGCCCATAATTAAATAATTCAGAAAATATAAACGTCAATACCTATCGTCGTTAACACCCATAAACGGCATGAGATGTTGCCGCTTACAATCCTTAACGTCAAACGATCTTGACGTCTAGTCTACACAGAGCAGCATTCAATTTATGCAGAAATAAACACACAATGATAGAATACATTCAAGGAAATTCTAGGGTACTACATCCTCTCTCCCTTAAAATAATCTTCGTCCTCGAAGATTGAGTTAAGTTACTCACCGAACAAGGACGGATAAAGCTTCTTCATTCTTTCTTCAAGCTCCCACGTTGCCTCTTCACGTGAGAAGTTCCTCCATAGAATCTTCACAAATGGAATGGACTTTGATCTAATTCTTGCACCTTCCTGTCCAGAATCTCCACAGGTTGCTCAGCATAAGACAAATCTGGCTGCAACTGAATCGGTTCATAACTGATCACATGATCCGGATCTCTAACATACTGCCTCAACATGGATACATGAAATACATGCACTGCTGCTAAAGATGGTGGCAAAGCTAACTGGTATGCCACATTCTCGATCTTCTTCAGAATTTCAAAGGGTCCAATGAATCTCGATTCAGCTTACCCCTCTTTCCGAATCTTACTACACCTCTGGTTGGCGAAACCTTAAGGAAAACATGGTCTCCAACCTCGAATGCCAAATCCTTCCTTCTTGCATCTGCATAACTCTTTTGACGATCCTGAGCCGCTTTTATTCTCTGCACAATCATCTGAATCTTTGCTGAAGTCTCTTGCACTACTTCAGGTCCAACCAGATGTCGATCTCCTGACTCCTCCCAACACAATGGGGATCTACAGGGTCTTCCGTACAAAGCTTCAAAAGGTGCCATACCTATGCTCGAATGGAAACTGTTATTATAAGCAAATTCCACAAGATAGATGACGCTCCCAATCACCTTTCCATTCTAAAACACAAGCTCGAAGCATATCTTCCAACGTCTGAATAGTCCTCTCGGACTGTCCATCCGTTTGCGGATGAAATGCCGAACTCAACTTCAACTGACTGCCAAAAGCCTGCTGCAAACTCTGCCAAAACCTGGAAGTGAATCTCGGATCACGATCTGAGATAATCGACTTCGGAATCCCATGCAGCTTCACAATATTATCAATATACAGCCTGTCCAAGCTCTCAACGGACTGCTTCTTCTTCATGGCAAGGAAATGAGCACTCTTCGAAAATCTATCAACATCACCCAAATAGAATCATTTCCTCTAGCCGATCTAGGCAATCCGGATACAAAGTCCATGGTCACTTGCTCCCATTTCCACTGAGGGATATCTAACCTCTGCATCAAACCTGAAGGTCGCTGACGCTCTGCCTTCACTTGCTGACAAATCAGACACTTCGCCACAACATCAGCCACATCTCGCTTCATGCCAGACCACCAGAAAGAACGCTTCAGATCCTTGTACATCTTCCCACTACCTGGATGAATAGAGAATTGAGATCTATGAGCCTCCTCCAAAATTTCCTTTCTCAGATCAACATTATTAGGGACACAAACCCTAAGATTCAAACGAATTACATCATCTTCATCTCTAGTAATTCCGCTCTTTCCTACCAACTCCTGCAACAACGGATCACCTTTCTGCAACGCAATGACCCGATCAAGAATAGAAGATCTCAAAGACAACTGCGCCATGAACAAGTTACACAATTGAGGTTCTAGAACAGCCAAAGAACTTGAAACGTCATCAAGCATCTTCCAGTCTTGCCTCATCATCTGCCTTTTTCTGCTCAACGCATCTGCCACTACATTGGCCTTCCCTGGATGGTAAGACAGTTCAAAATCATAGTCTTTCATGAATTCTATCCACCTCCGCTGCCTCAGATTCAACTCCTTCTGCGAGAACAAGTATTTGAGACTCTTGTGGTCTGAGAAGAGCTCAAATCTAACTCCATATAGATAGTGCCTCCAAATTTTCAAAGCATAGACCACGCTGCTAACTCCAAGTCATGGGTCGGGTAGTTGCGCTCATGCTCCTTAAGTTGCCTAAAAGCATACGCCACAACTCGACCACCCTGCATCAGAACACAACCAAGCCCAATCTTCGAAGCATCTGTGTAGATAGAGAAAGAATCTACATCATTGGGCAAAAAAGCACTGGCGCTGAGGTCAGACGAGCCTTCAATTCCTGGAACCCCTTTCACAAGCCTCTGACCACTCAAACTTGACTCCTTTCCTTGTCACCCCGTCAAAGTCGCCGCAATAGAAGAAAATCCTTCGATGAATCTCCTATAGTAGCCAGCCAAACCGAGAAAACTCCTGATGTCAGCTGAAGATCTCGGTGTTTCCCAATCAAGAACAGCTTCCACCTTAGCTGGATCTACAGACACGCCTTCTCCCGATAACATGACCCAAGAAATGGACTTCTTTCATCCAGAAGTTGCACTTGCTGAATTTAGCATACAACTTATGCTCCCTCAGGACACTCAACACAATCTTCAGATGCTCACTATGTGTCTTTCATCGGGCGAATAAATCAACACATCATCAATGAAGACTACACAAAAGAATCCAGATACTGCCGAAAAACTCTATTCATCAAATCCATGAAAACTGCTGGAGCATTTGTCAAACCAAAGGGTAAGACAAGGAATTCATAATGGCCATATCTCGTCCTAAAAGCCGTCTTAGCAGAATCTTCCGGCTTAATTCGGAGTTGATGATAGCCAGAACGAAGATCAATCTTAGAGAATACAGAGGCTCCTCGCAACTGATCAAACAAGAAATCAATACGAGGTAAATGGTACTTGTTTTTAACAGTTACCTGGTTGAGCTTACGGTAATCTATGCACAACCTCATCGATCCATCCTTTTTCTTCACAAAGAGAACAGGTGCTCCCCATGGCGAAACGCTCGGCCGGATGAAGCCTTATCAAGTAATTCCTGCAGCTGCTTCCTCAACTCTGCCAATTCCGCTGGCGCCATGCGATAAGGTGCAATGGAAATAGGTGCTGTGCCGGGTACGAGCTCAATGCCAAACTCTAACTCCCTTGCAGGTGGCAAACCCAACAATCTTCAGGAAAGACATCGCTGAAATCTCTGACCACCTCAATATTCTCGACAGATAGAACCTTCTTCAATCCTCGGTCACAACCACACTAGCCAGAAAACCAGGGCAACCCTTGCTTAACATCCGAGTTGCCTTCAAAGCCGAAATCACAAATTTACCCGACATGACCTTGGGCAAAGGGTGAACAAACTCCTCCTTTCCAGGAATCCGAAAAACTATAAGCTTCCGCTGACAATCCATCAAAGCATAATGCTCCTCAAGCCAATCAAAGCCCAAGATAGCATCATAATCCTTCATCTTCAGCAAATAGAAATTACCAGGCAAAACTTGCTCCTCAATGCACACAGAAAGCGACGAAAAACACTGCTCGGTCAAGATAGTTCCTGCTGGAGTATGAACAGACAAGGGAACCTCCAACTTTTCGGAACTAGACCATTCTCCTTTATCAAGACCTTGGCAAATCCTTCGGAAATAAAACTATGCGTGGCACCGGTATCAAACAAGACTCTAGCATGCATTCCCATAATTAAAATTGTACCTTCAGTGACGTGCTCTGCCAACTCTGCCTCGTCTCTAGCCAAGGCGAACACTCGAGCCGGAGCCCTCGGTCTCCCTGCTGCTCTCGGTGCCGGTCTCGCTGCTGCTGGTGCTGCTGCCGCTGCAGTCTGCTGCGCCATCTTCGACAGTCTCTGATCTTGTGGTTCTTGTCACCACATCTCAACATCTCCCGGAAGTCACCCACACACCTCGCCTCCATGACGCTTCCCGCACTGGTTACATACTGGCTTCTCTGCAATCATACCTCCGCCTGGAGTCGGTGCCGCTGCTCTCGCTGGAACCACTGCTCTCTGCTGAAAAACTGGGGTCTTCTTCTTCTTATCCTGCCGCTGGAAAGCTGATGCTGGCCTCTTCAAAGAAGCTCTCTTCTCTTCAAGGTAAACTTCCATCTCTGCCTCCTGCATACACTGCTGACAAAGCTTCCTCCATGGAACGATGTCCTAATGCCACTATCTCGTCCTCAGGGACGGCTTCAACCCCATGATAAATTTCTTTACCTTCCTCCGCTCGTCTGCTACAATGTGAGGTGCATACTTGGACAGCTCCGCAAATCTTGCCTCATACTCAAGTACACTCATTGACCCCTGGGTCAACGTCAAAAACTTCTGCTCCATGCGGTCCTGCACGTGCTCTGGAATGTACTTCGCTTTGAACAAGCGGACGAATTCAGTCCATGCAACCTCCATAGCACCATCTTCAAACTGTGTGCGAAGTACAGAAGACCACCATACGTGGCACGCTCCTGAAAAAGAAGGTAAGTACATCTAAGATATATTCCAACCAATACCCATAACTCCTTAAAATCTATTTTTACCTGCAGCATATAAGTAGCTAAGGACACTCTCTCCTCTTCCGCACAACGAAGGGCACGAAAGATCTTCTCCGTCTCTCTAAGCCAACTCTCCGCAAGAATGGGATCACTCTCTCCCTTAAAGAAGGTGGGGTCATCCTCCTAATCTTTCCATCATAGGCACTCCTCCAAAAACTGCATCCTGAGCTGGTGCTCGTGCCTACAATCCAAAACATCCCTTAGATAACAACTCTTCAGTTACCACCTTGAATAATTCTTGCAGCTACCGACCTGAACCTGCACCTGCGCCTGCAATGCCGCTGTAGTCTGAGCCTGAGTCTGCATCGCATGCACCAATCCTTGCATCAATGCTCCGTAGTCTACAGGTGGTGGTGGGGGGCAAAGGTACACCCGCCTGGTCTTGAGCCTGCTGTGCTGGAGTCTGCTGATCACCTGCTGACTCATCACCTCGAGCCGGGCCAGCTCCTCTACGTCCACGAGTCGCCATAGACTGCAAAATAAGCATCCTATTTAATAACCTATCATCCTACATAACTTGGACTAATTCTTTATGCAGACTTGAAATATGAATACAATACTGATATTCTATTTATGTACATGTTCAACCTGGATCGCTCTGATACCAATCTCTGTAACGCCCCTCTTAGACCCAGTACAGTTACACCAACTCACATTGGATCTAGTAGAGGTATTACAGTGGAACGAATCCAACAATTTCAATACAGGTTGAAATATACACAAATAACTATTCAATTCCAATGATAATTACAGAACATGGAATTAAACACTTGCAATCAGCATTTATTCAAAAGCAAATCTAATGCATAAAAGATAACAATAGTCCAAGTTTATTACATTTCAAAGATCAGTTGCATAAAGGAAATTACATAAGATCCTCACATACAAGATTCACTCTAAAATTCTCTATATCAAGCTAAGTCTCCACGTCCTCCCGCTCTGAGTCAGTTTGCACTAACTCCCCGTATCCTCTGGCTCTCCTGAAATGTTAGGCAAGTATGAGTCTACAAGACCCAGCAAATCACATGAAAGACAGTTCAAGATATTAACATTATATTAGTTTTAAAACATGGTAGTACATTAGCATTCCATTCATTGATATCATATACTTTTCTTAATATAGTTATAAGTCCATTGCCAATCATTCATTTCATGGTGATTCTAACTATTAAGGAAATAAAATGTTTCACATGTAGCATGGAATTACTTATTCATAAATCTATTCGATGTTATGTGACCTACAACAATTTTATGTATCAATTTCTCATTTATATATGCATTATTCTTTTACATCTCAATTTTCATGTAGTAATACTAAAACATTGACATGTAACATGAAATCCTTTGAACAAGTTCACATGTAGGAATGTAAGCATATAACATGTAGTATGTAGCATGGTAGCAGGTAGAACATGTAACTTGTAGCATGTAGTCATTTTCATATAGTTGCCAAGACATAGCCCACACTAAATTAGAGATCAGTAGTCATTTAACATTCACTTATCACCTAGGCAATGCGGTGATGAAGTCATAGTATTTGCGCAAAACCGGGGAAAGTCCTTCCCACCTTGACCAGTAGAACAAGTCTACCTCCAGGATTTCAATCCGTTGCCCACGGATTCATTTCTTTACATGTAGGTGAACCATTACCATAGGGGCATCTACGGTGTAGTTCCTTGTAGGAATCTCTAAGATAGCAATGTCTTATTGGCATCATTGTTATAATGCATACACTAACGTGTATAAGAGATAGTGACATTTCATTTCATATTATTTAACATGTGTCAATGCAATATTTCAAAGTACAACACTTTTAGTTCTGAAATCCTATTTACTGTACAACAGATTTCTATCATGATACTAATATTCATTCTTGCATTTATATTCATATTTATTCAATTCTATGTGTAACATATATTGTTTAGAAATTCATAACAGAACGTACACATGTCTGAAAATTCTGAAATTTTAACAGAAATTCGAAATCATTAATTACAATACACATGCCAAATTTCATAATTTTCTGATTTCTGCAACTATTTTTCATGAAATTAACTCTATTAAATCAACTAACTAACATAGTTTAATATTGAGAAAAGCTCATAATTTTCACATGGAACAGGGATTACTGACGTATCATATCTATTGCAGTAATCTAAACATCAATCAACATGCTTTCTTTTACATCATTGTACTTATCTTATACAAATTAAACCTTGATCATTGTCATGTAATTATACATGTTCATCAATTCATATATATATGTATAAATATATATAACCTGCACATTATAGCAATAGACAGTCCATAACAATAACATACTCTAATATTACATGGCTGAAACGCATACATTCATAAATTATACATTTAAACCAATTCACTAAGACTTCTGGAAATATATGATTCTGTTAAACTTGACGTCAATTAGTATGACGTTTACTATGGTCGACGTCCACATACGTTGTCGTTAAGTAATTATAGGCGGCGGCACATAGCGCCGTTAACACAAACAGACGGCGGCACATAGCGCTGTTTACATATAGTAAGGACAGAAAATACATATATATTTCGAATGAACTAAACGGCAGTCGATATTGCCGTTTACATATTATAGGCGACAATACCCTGGACGTCTAGTTCTAAGACACAGAAAACACAGAAACCTGCATGCAATAACGACGTTTCTAACCCTTCCCGTAGGTTGTTTACATGCTTTAAAAATACAAAAAAATGTTAAATACATAGTATAACATATCCTAAACTAATCCCCCATGCAACTTGCCTTAATCCCTCCTAATGGAGTGTCGAATCCGAGCTCGAAGAAGCCCGTCTCGCCGGGAGACAGTTCTTTCCTCCGTCTTCAAGCGATCCAAAACCTCCTCCGATGAAGTCCCTCCGCTTGGAAGAGCTTTTGGGCACGAAGTCCTATGTATCCCCTCGGTGTAGAAGCCTCTGAACCGCACGAACCAGCACCAGATCGCTCTGCAAATCCCTTCCTCGGCCCTCTTTCTCTCTTCCAAAAACCAGAGTAAAGCTTCTTCTAACTACGAGATCTGGTCTTATAAAGACCTCCCAAGCAAAGGCCAAAACCAAATCTTGGCCCTCGGATCTAAACGCATCGGATCAGCTCATTAAAGCCTTCCCGAAACGGCCGATTTCCTTAATCCGGAACGGAAAGCTCAAAAACAGGCAAGTCAGCTTAACGTCAACATAGATTGTCGTCTACCCCAAATATAAACGTCCATCGTTGATGTCGTTTATAGTCTTGCCCATAATTAAATAATTCAGAAAAATATTAAACGTCATACCTATCGTCGTTAACACCATATAAACGGCATGAGATGTTGCCGCTTACAATCCTTACGTCAAACGATCTTGACGTCTGGTTCTACACAGAGCAGCATTCAATTTATGCAGAAATAAACACACAATGAATAGAATACATTCAAGGAAATTCTAGGGTACTACACATATATACAAGCCTTTGATATAAAAAGAAAACATATCTTACCAAAAATAGTTCTTTCATAACTTACCAAAAAACGAAGCTTTCATAACTTACTCTTTAAAATTCATTTCTTTGAGTCGATTCTTTCATAACTTACTACTCAAAAATCAATTCTTTGACCATTCAAAAATGATCTTTTCATAACTTATCCATTGAAATGATTCTCTGACCATTTAAAATAAGTACTCTTTTCAAAGAACTATTCCCCATCAATATATATTTTGAGCTAGTTCAGTTGACCTAAACTAAAAAGGTGGACCTATTTTCCTAGCAAATGTTAAAATCTCAGTCAAATCTCTTTGGTTGTCCAAAATTAGCCGACTGATTATTGATTTTCATCAAAACTAGATGATTTTAATACTTTTTAAAGTTTTTACTTTTCTATGATTTGTTGAACCACTCTTTATTACCTTCGTATTTTGGTGGTAACAAAATTTATGATGTAACTTAAATTGAATATTTTATTTCATCTGAGGCGCATCAATCTCATAGCAAAATGCTAAGTTTCACATTGATACAATATGGCGCACTAAAATGATAAAATCGATGTTTAATCCATATACATCGATTTCAGTTCAAGTGCCAAATTAATAAGCGCTACAACGATTCATTTTGCGCTACATCGATCAGTTTTATAAGAGCCATAACTGTAACGCCCCAGAAATTCAAAATGTTAAGAAAATAGAAATAATTTGGTTAAAATATCTTAGGATTGCTATTAAATTGTGATAATTAGATGATAGACTTAATTAGTGGTAATGAACGTTATCCCAGTATCGTACCTCGAAGTGCGTGCCTCCACAGGGCGATACAGGAAAACGACAACGAAATAAAAATATGAGAACATCATAATTTTCAAAAAATTGTGGAGAAATCAAATATGTAATTATCCAAATTTTTCGACGTACGGATTTCAAGGTACAATCGACGCGACTATTTTTCGGGTGATTTTTCACATACTGTAAAATAAATTCTAAAAATAAAACTAAAATCACCATAATTTGTAAAACTATCAAATTAGTCTATGGTTGAAATTTTAGGACAAATGGACACCATTTAGAGGTGTTTGTCTAGTGATCATTGGGCCAACCGAATTAGGGACTATTTACGGTGATGATTTTATGGGAATTTTTGGTATGTCCACGTGTGAAGTGTTGTGAAGGCCACAACACATGGTAGAAGCTTCTATGCTTATGCCTTATGTGTAAGTGTTGGATGGGTTGCATGAAGCAGGTGTCCTTGGCATGGTTTAAGAGGTTTAAAAGCTTGACACCTTGATGGCCGACGTGCCATCGTGCATGGATGTTTGGAGGGTTATAAAACCTCCCAACACCCAGCGTGTAAGATTTTCCACTTCTTGCTCTTGCCTCTCTCCTGCCCTTGTTGTGCCTACTGCTGCTTTGGGTTGTTGCGGCTGCACCTGATGGCCACCCTACCATGAGTGTTGCTTTATTTTAATGGAAGTTGCTGCCGCATGAACTGCTGTTTCTGCTGTTCGTGTTGATAGTGCTTGCAAATCTCGCTACAGTTGGAGTGCTGCTGCTGGAGTTGCTGAGGTGATGTCTTGCACCTTCGCGTGGGTGGCAAGCTACTGGAGCTGTTGCTTTCCTTGTTTGATTAGAAGTGTGAGAACTATAGCTGTTGGGGACAGCTGCACCTTGGTTCCATCAAGACCATCGGAATGAAAGTAACATCCTTCAAATTTAGGTAGGATTCAATTATTTCCTTCCTCTCTTACTCTTACCCTTGATCTAGCAATAGAACTTATTGCTAAGTGTACAAGCTCTCAATTCTTGTTTGAGATCCGTAAGTACCTCTAGAAGCTTGTGTGCATCATGTGTGGTTGTAGAACCCTCTCCCTATCTCTTCTATGTTCTAAGTCTTTGATTTCCACTCATGATTAAAGAAGTCATGATCACCCTTACTTGACTTACACTTGTGGATTCTCTTTTGAAACAATGTATTTATCCCTTATAAGCATGTTTTAGTTGTGCCTGTAGGATTCAATTATTTCCTTCCTCTCTTACTCTTACCCTTGATCTAGCAATAGAACTTATTGCTAAGTGTACAAGCTCTCAATTCTTGTTTGAGATCCGTAAGTACCTCTAGAAGCTTGTGTGCATCATGTGTGGTTGTAGAACCCTCTCCCTATCTCTTCTCTGTTCTAAGTCTTTGATTTCCACTCATGATTAAAGAAGTCATGATCACCCTTACTTGACTTACACTTGTGGATTCTCTTTTGAAACAATGTATTTATCCCTTATAAGCATGTTTTAGTTGTGCCTGTAGGATTCAATTATTTCCTTCCTCTCTTAATCTTACCCTTGATCTAGCAATAGAACTTATTGCTAAGTGTACAAGCTCTCAATTCTTGTTTGAGATCCGTAAGTACCTCTAGAAGCTTGTGTGCATCATGTGTGGTTGTAGAACCCTCTCCCTATCTCTTCTCTGTTCTAAGTCTTTGATTTCCACTCATGATTAAAGAAGTCATGATCACCCTTACTTGACTTACACTTGTGAATTCTCTTTTGAAACAATGTATTTATCCCTTATAAGCATGTTTTAGTTGTGCCTGTAGGATTCAATTCCTTCTATCCTTCTCTTCACTAGTGGATTACTAGCTTGAAGGGGATCTCACCTTGTATGTCATCCTGTAGTTCTCATCCTATAATTCTGAAAGTATGTTCTTCACATGACTACAATTTCCATCATGTTTTAGTTAATTGTCATGTTTAAGTTAATGGTCATCCATGAGAGTTTATAGATAATTTCTTCTTTCTTAACTTGATTCATAACTCTGGAGTGTTATCGATATTCTTGCATATAAACCGATCCATGATGGATCTTTCTTGTCGTGAAACTGATTTCTTGAGAGATCATGGAGATCTTAAGTGTGCAAACTCGACAAGTTTTAAGTGAAAAAGAAAAGAAAGTTTAAGAGTTGACTTCCCATTTCAATTTCCTTGAACTCCCTTTCAATGTGTCTTCTTGAAAAAAAATCAGCTATATAACCACATTCCATGTGTATATCTTCTATTCTTATGCTTTGATATTTTCATGAGTGAGGTTAAGATTATGTTTTAATTAAGTCCTAATCATGTTAGGAACGATAGAAGAGGTTGTTAGTACCATTTATAGCTGGTTTAGAAGCATTTCAGAAAGTTTGATCAAGTTCTGTCGACAGACGAACCCATTACTGTCGACAGAAACCCACAGACAGAAGTCTATTTTCTTCACCTGTGTGTTGCTGTCGACAGCACCCTTGCTTGCTGTCGACAGGAACACACAGAACTGAAGCTCTATCCACTGGATAGCCAGCCCTGTCGACAGCAAACTTTGGCCTGTTGACAGGTGGCAACAGTGCATGTTTTCAGCCATTGTTTTACTCCATTTCTTGATGCAAATCCTACCCAATTGTACCAACTAATAGTCCACCTAAATCTTATGGTTTTTACTACCTAAAAACTTACTAAAACCAGTCATGTACCCTTCTTTGTACCGTGAATTATTTCTCCGAAGTTTCGAACAACATTGACCTCGAAAGGCTACCAATCTCTGAAATCAATAAGAAAGCATAGTTTCTTCACTCTTGTGTGTAAACTTTGAATGAACCCTTGTGTGTCCTTGACTCATTAAAATGATAAGTGTGTGATGATGACAAGTTGTGAGTCTTTGAAACTCATTCGAGAAATATGCCTGGCAAATAAAGGGCTGGTTCAGTCCTGGGGGGAGCGCCCGAATTCGTCAGTGGCCGCGCAGGGGCAAATTTGTCAGTGGCCGTGCGGGGGCGATGAGGACAACGTGGATGTTGGCATACATCAGTTCGTGTTTGATTAGTCATCATATCATACTTGTGTGCGTGAAAATATGTCTGATTGTCAGTGGCCGTACGGGGGCAAATTTGTCAGTGGCCGTGCGGGGGCATTGAGGACATCGAGATATTTGACATTACATCAATTCGTACTTGATTAGTTATCATGTCATGCTTGTGTGTGTGATTTTGTATTTGATTATGAACTCAAGTATCATCCTGAACTATTGATTCTAATTCCAACATTGCACTTGTTCAACACATGTTATTGACTGATCTCGTGTTTTCGTTCTTAGAACACACCATGTTAATGATCTTTGCTCATTCTACCTTGGATATATATATTTACGTTTGAATCCTTTTAGAGAAGTTGAATCCTACTGGGCTAGTTAGCTCACCCAATCCTACTATTTCAGGTACCTACAATTCTAGAAGGCGAAAACTTTAGGATTTGTGTGTGGAGAGAACAACTGTGGCGACATTTTATTTTTGAGATTGTAAATCAGGAATCATGTAACACCTATTGAATGGCAAATAATACCTATTATTTACTGAAGCTTCTGAGTAAATGTCCTGTTCAATTAGTATAATTTTACTCTTGAATACTCGTTCGTTCACGTTCCGGCATTTATGAGCATATTAAATGTCGTGACGTGACAGAATGGTATCAGAGCATTAGTTCGATAAACCTAAGGATAACCTGTGAGGATGGGTAGAAAGCCTGAGGTTAAGCTAGATAGGTAAAAATAGGATATAGATTATATAGAGTATGAATGGAATATCTAGAGATAGTTTCCTTCTTCTATTCTTGCTTTTTATTCCTACCTAAGAATTTTATCATTAAAGTGTTTACCATGTACACATACTTGAAACAACTATAGAAGAGTTGTTCTATTCCTTGTAATCATCTTTTAGTTAGAGTTTGTGCTATGACCCAAGCATACTATGAAACTCATCCCATTAGAAAAAAAAAAAAGTTTTAGGAAGTGTTGCACTTCTAGTTATCATTTTGTTTTTAGATTTCCATGCTATAGTATATCCCTATTGTCCTACTTATCTCCCTCATGAAATATTGTGTTAGAACTGGAATTAAGACCATTTTTGTCAATCGTGTAAAGATTCATAGGAACACTTGGTAGAATTTTCTGTGGTAGTTCTACCACATTCTTAGAAGCTTGGACTTCACCTATTGACTGACGGCACTTACCTGTTAAGAAATCGATCTCATAACGATTTCATAAGTGATCACATCGATTTCTTTATTGATCGCAACGATTTGCCCTCACATCGATTTCGTTAGTGATCACATCGATTTCTTTAGAAAGAACAACGATTTGCTGGCTCATAACGATTCGATAAGTGACCACATCGACTCCTTAATATTTCACATCGATTTCTTCAGTGATCACAACGATTTCTTTAGAGAGAACAACGACTTGTTCTCCACATCAATTTGTTCATAAATGTGCAACGATTTACTTATAAATGAACAACAATTGTATAAGTCACATTCACATCGATTTCTCTTATGTTTTAAAGTGTTTCTTGGCGCCTAATGAAAAGTCAAAATATCTTCTGACAGATAAAGCTGCATGCTTGTTTCAGAGTTTTGTCAGAAAAGATTTTGACCTATCGGTTTTAGTATGTTAAGAGAAATACAGTAGTGTGCACTGTTATCATGTAAACACTATTTTGTGCTAACACTCTGCTCCATGCTCACAGATCTCAAAGACCACCAAAAGGTGATCAAGACAAGAGAAGAGCAACGGCTAGGACTCCAACGGATTTATTCACAGCTGCTCATATAAGATGAAGAGGAGACGAAGAAAAAGAAGAAGAGCCTTCCTGAAAATCTTTGAAGGAGTGTACAATCAGTGAGGAACCTGAACCCAATACACTCAAAGGAAAAGAGAGAAAGAGCCTGAGCCTAAGAAGAAGTGTTCAAGCATTTGAAGCATTCGAGCTTTCAAGCTTCCTTCCTTCTCTCTTCATTTTCTCCCTGTGCTCATTGTAATCTTGGGGGAGAGTCTGTGACTGTGAGCTAAGTCCTGAGTGTTCTCTTGTAATAGCTCTCAGTCTGATCTTTCTTTTCTAAGAAAGATTTCTGTCCAGCTGTAGGACTATATACAGTGTGTAACCCAGCTAGGGGTTTGTGTCTAGCAGAACTGCACTGTGGTTTGTACCAGTAGGTTTGCTTCTGAGCCTAGAAAAGAAGTGGGCTGCCTTCTTGCCCGGGAAAGAGAAGAAGACCAGCTAGGGTGCTGGGTGTTGTAGTGTCCTTGAGGGGGACTGTACCATTGGTTAGTGAAATCCTAAGAGGTTGTTTGGAGACTGGACGTAGGACTTCCATGTGGGAAGGGCCGAACCAGGATAAATCTTCTGTGTCCTTTGTGTGATTGTTCTTTTGCTTCCGCACTGCCACTCTTCATCACACTAACACTAACCAAACTTTTAAGTGTTCACATTTTGATTTCAGATTTCAGAAAAATCTATTCACCCCCCTCTAAGTTACCTTGCTGCCGTACCCAAAAGGGCCAACATGATTATCCTTATTAATCTTTAATTAAATTTCATCTTTCTCTAATCACACTTGACATCTATTTCCACAAGTCTTAAACTTTTTACTTTTGCTATAATATTTAGATCTTTTCCTAAAGTTTTGGCCATTTATATGCTATGAACTATCATAATAGTGTTATATGGGGGTCTTAGATCTCTCTTAGACTCATGTCTTGTGCTAGAGATTTAGATTTGATCTCGAGAGAAGTATTCGAATATTTTTATTGGGCTGTGAAAAAAGAACTAATAATTATATGTTTGGCATGACACCACTGCAAGGTTGCTACAAAATTTATTTATTTTTAACTTAAATGACAGTTCAACATGATCATCAGTACTATTTGATGACAAATATTACAAGGTCATTTATTACTTTTGACAAGAACATTTGTTTATACTTGAACATGACCAAATCTTTACTTGAATCTTGTTCATCTGATCAAGTTTATTGTTGATAACCAGATCATTAATTGCTTCCTACTTGAATCTGATCATGACACAGAACCATAGATCCTATTTGTTATCCCTCGAAAAAAGTCATTCATCTGTACAAGTTTATTGTCCATGCTTGCTAGTTAATTTCTGGCCATTGAAATAATCTTTTTATTGCCACAATATCTTCCAATATCTTGATTCATTTGATTTGATTAGAAGATAAATTTTATTGGACATATTATGCTCATATAGATTTTCTAAATTATTTTTCAGGTGAAAGTCTACTAGGTGAATCCTAAGACTAGTACTACATTGAGTGAGATGAGAACTGATCAGAATGACCATTGTCCAACTTTTGCCACATATCTTTGTGTTAAATGTTGCTGGTCTTCCCAATTGTGCAACTAAGACTTTTGTATTAAATCTTATTTCAACTCTAAGTCTCTGTTTGACAATGGATTGGGGTTAGAGATAACTCCAACCCATGACTAAAATTATGCAGAGTTAACTCACTTTTTAATTTATTTTCTTGTGTGTTAACTCAGTTTAATTACAGTGAGTTAAACTCATTTTCTCTTGATTGCTTTGGTAAGGTAAAGTGAGTTAACCCATTTTCATATCAAAAAGTGACTTGAAAAGAGAAAGCAACAATTAATGTTGTGTTGGAAAAAGAGAAAGTAATAATTAATGTTGTGTACTGTCGGGGCAAAAAAACAGTTAACTCAATAGATTAACTCCAATCCACCTCCAGAGGTGGGTTGAAAAATTGTGAGTTAATGCACATTTGACCCATCTTTAGTCTAACTCACTTGAGTTAACTTTTTTTTGTTACCAAATTGTATTTTGAGTTAACTCTGAGTTAATTTTGAGTTAACTTTACATTAACTCGTTACCAAACTGAGACTTATAATCCGTGCAAACAGTCTTTAGTAAAACCTAGATATTGTAGGTTTGTTTTAAAAGGTCCATAAATGAATATATATGTCTTCTAGTAATTGAATAGTGCTTGCAGCATAATTGTTCTATTTTCTTAGATTTTTGCATGTTAGATTATTTTTAATCTGCTATGTCTCGATGGCTGTACCATTGAGGTGTGACAAGGAAGGAGAAAAAGGGTTAAAAAAGGGAGGCCCGTGTCATGAAGGGGATTGGAGTATGGTTGGTCATATCGGTGTGGCCAAGTAAAAACTTTTTTATTTTTTAATATAGTATTATTATTATTATTAAAAATTGATTACTAACTAGATCAAATCGGACCCAAATTGAATTGGATCAATACGCTACTTCTGATATGATTCACTAGTTTGGCCAACTATAGTTAGGAGGAGCATGAATGAGGGCAAAAAGATCCAAATAGCTTGGGGTTAACTCTACTCTAGATGGGTTGGACCTACTTAAGTTATTTATATTTAACTCTGACTCAACCTAAGTTAAATTTATTTCCTTTCCAAAGTACTTTTTAGATTAATCCATGGTTATAATAAATTAACTCTATCTTAACTTTTTTTTTTCAAAAGAAATTCGAAGAGATAATCTACTTTTGAGATTTGTTGCGGGTAGAGTGAGGAGAAAGTTCTCAAATCTCTTATTATTCTAGTATCCTATACATGTCATGGCATGTTCTTTTTATATTAGGATATGTGGATAGTTCAGCTACTCAAGTAATCTTTCTAATTTTTCTATTTAATGGCATGACAAATCTATCATTACACTTGTACTTGTGACTATTAGTCTTCTCTAAGTTTTTGCCAATTTATGGAATATACTCAAACATATATTTGCACATACTTATGAGATAAATTCTTCTTGCAGAAGTCAAAAAATTGAAATGTCTCCATAGAAAAAACATATCTCATTGACTTTCTAATAAAATTCGAAGTGTTTTTTTGCATATATATATTTCTATTAATACATATTATATTATTATAGAGGTATATTTGACATAACTCATATTTACACAGATATTTATTTATTTTTACATAAATATCTTATAGATATTGATTATGCCAAATATACACCTCATTTGAGTATATTATCAAAAAATCATCTTAATATTTTTAGATTTTAATTATACTGGTTCCTTGTGGTCAAGGAGAAGTGAATATTTAAAAGTGAAATAATTAAACAACTTGAAAAACCTAAATATTCTCCAAAATCACTTAGGAAGATATAGAAAGTCACGGTAGGGGCATAATTGCAACGTATAAAGGCATTTAGAGGAATTTTTTAGGGAATACATTTGATATAACTTATATTTATAAGGATATTTATGTAATTTTTTTATTTATTGGGGTAGGTTAATAATACACCTGCCTAATCTAAGCTTAACTCGATTCAAAGTTCAAACCTATGTGAGTGATGTTAGGGTATAGATACAATCCATAAAAATATTTAGAAGATATTTTTAATAATATACTCAAATGAGAGGTATATTTGATATAACCTATATTTATAAAGATACTTATAAAAAACCTTATTTTTATATTTGCAGTTAAATTCTATCAAACAAAGGTTTGCCGTATGTGTGACTCGATCGTGTCGAATTTGCGTTGATACAATATGGATCGAATCGTGTCGCACATGCACAATTTGAGCCGATCAGCCGAACGATATAGTTGTAAAAAATAATAAAACAATAATGAATAAAGAACAAAATAAATTAAGCTGAATCGACCGTATTAGGGACTCGTCAAACCCGTGGCACAATACTATATTGCAAGGCACGACAAACCTCGTCAAATAGAAATTTTTTTTTACAAAAACTTAGTCATGATTGTACTGCAGAATATATTTGAAATATTTTTTTACCAACTATTTTAATGACGGTCAAACACATTTTAGATATTTTTATTCTTAAAAAAATTAAATAATCTATTTTAATGCGTTGGAGGGATATTATGATCCATTTTAATAGATAGGAATTGAGGTTTGCAACAAAAGATTCCTAATTTGTTACAAACCACTCTTTAGAATTTGTACCAAGCTTTTCTCTAATAAATAATATTACCTTAGATCTGATCCTATTGATGATTTCTAACGTTTTCTGACGATAAGATAAGTGCCGTTAGAGTTTCTAGAGTAAAAAATTTATCTAACAATATTTTTGGTACAAATGTAAAAATAAAATAGATTAGAGTGTAATTATATTTTTTAAGAGAGGTATATATATGCCAAAAACCCAAATTTGAAGTTTCTGTATTAAAGTAGAGGCCTCTGACCAATGGGAAGAGGCTTTATCCGTCGTACATACGTCATCACCTAATTTAGACTTAAGATGCTCCCGAAGGATCAGATGAAAAGAACAACCATCTACTCTCCCGATTGTCGCGAAGAACGGTAGGTGCCGCTGGAGCATGATAACAAAAAGAGGACACGGGAGCGCCACTGGTCTACCCACGCCCACCGTGACTCCCGTCGTCTCCACAACGCTCTCTGTTCCTGCCACCCCGCGTCGTCCACATCACAAAAGCCTGCGTAAACGTGAAACCCGAGCGGGAGGACCTCCCACGGCCGGGTAGCAGGGGCCCTTCCTCCTCTCCCGTCACCCCCCGCCTTCGCTGTCCTCGCAGGAAGCGACTGACGGCCTTCGCTTCCCGGAAGCTTCACCGTCGCCCCCACCCGTACTCGGCACCTCTTCTCCACCCCATCTTTCTCTGTCGGGCGCCCGGCGCCCCCTTGGCCCCAAACCCTAGGAATCCGCTCGCCACCTGCGTTTTTGGAGCAGGCCCCGCGGGCACCAACCCCTTTTCCGCTCCCAGAGTGACCTTCGCGCTTCAAACCGCAGGCTTTGGGGGTCCAATTTCTTGCTTTGGGTCTCCGGATTGCAAACCCTAATCTGGGTCTGAGCCGGATCGGGAGGCGGCGATCGGCGGGGAGGCCATATCCGGGGCGGGGAGATGCGTCCTATCGGCGGCCGCCACCGCGGATTCCAGGCGCCTCTGAATCTCGCGGTCTCCCTGGTGCTGTTCGTCTTCTTCTACAACCGGGCGGATGTTATCAGGAACCCCTTCCTCCGCCAGAATGCAGCGTTTTCTTCCGCGGAGTTGCATTGGAAGCCGAGTTTTGACCCAAGGCGGCACCTTGGCGAGATTTCTGTGAATAATTCGCTGGCGATAGCTGCAGGGGGGAACCAAACGGTTGAGGTCGACGAGAAGTTGGAGTACGAGACCGGAGTATGCGCGGGATTACCAGCTCACAGCGGCTACGCCAATGGATGTGAGTTCCTAAGGTCGCATCCACAATGCTCATCGGGTGGATTTATTGATTACATCAGGTTCTTCTACTGTGACTGCCAAGCATTCCCGTTCTTGGGGTATGCTGTGATGGGCCTGTGGCTTGCAGCCCTGTTCTATTTGTTGGGCAATACTGCTGCGGACTACTTCTGTTGCAGCTTGGAGAAGCTGTCTAGTCTGCTGAGGCTCCCTCCGACAGTTGCTGGCGTCACTCTCCTCCCCCTGGGAAATGGAGCACCGGATGTTTTCGCCAGCATCGCCGCATTTGTTGGCACGGGCACCGGTGATGTGGGGCTGAACAGTGTTCTGGGAGGGGCCGTCTTCGTTACGTGCATAGTTGTGGGGGTGGTTTCCTTGTGTGTGGCGGAGAAGAGAGTTCAAATTGACAAGAAGTGCTTCATCAGGGATGTCGGGTTTTTCCTCTTGACTCTGGTGTCATTATCTCTGATTTTGATTGTTGGAAAGATTGGTGTATGGGGGGCACTGTTGTTTGTTTCCATCTACGCGTTCTATGCTTTTGTGGTGGCAGCAAATGAGCTTCTGAGGAAGCATGCTAGAAGGTTGAAGTTGGATGTGGTCACACCACTTCTCCCAGTCAGAGGAAGCATTTTTTCTCAAGGGATTGAAGAGGATGAGTCTGTTTATAGTTCTTTGCTTGATGTTGAAGATTCTGATGACATGCCTCAGCTGCAGACAACATTACCTCAGTGGATGTGGGCTTCCCATGTGGCCATCTATTCAAATCAGGTCTCTCGAGCTAATTCATTGGATAATCAGAGGCCATTATGGGGTTGGAATGAAGATTTTGAAGAAGAGACCTCGGTTTGTTCTAGGTCAAGGTTCATTTCATGGATGGAGATGCCCTTGATACTTCCAAGAAGGCTGACCATTCCTATTGTGGAGGAGGATAGGTGGTCAAAAGGATATGCCGTTTCTAGTGCCCTGTTAGCACCCATTCTTTTGGCAATTTTGTGGAATGCTCAAGAAGACAAGGCCTCGAAATCTGGCACAGTTGTGTATGTCTTTGGCAGCATCATTGGTATAGCTCTTTCTGCACTCGCATTTTCATTTACAACAAGTGATCGACCTCCACGGAGATTTTTATTTCCCTGGGTTCTAGGAGGGTTCACAATGAGTATAGTGTGGTTTTATATAGTTGCAAATGAGCTGGTAGCCCTCCTGGTGGCATTAGGGGTCATTTTGGGGATCAATCCATCTATTCTTGGATTGACGGTGTTGGCTTGGGGGAATTCAATGGGTGATTTGATGTCAAATGTTGCTTTGGCTACGAATGGTGGAGACAGTGTGCAGATTGCTATGTCAGGCTGCTATGCTGGTCCCATGTTCAACACCCTAGCTGGTTTGGGCACTTCTCTGTTGCTTAGTGCTTGGTCAGCGAGTCCTGCTTCTTTTGTCCTGCCGCGTGATGGTTCCTTGGTGTACACAATGGGTTTCCTAATATCAGGACTCATCTGGTCATTGCTAGTACTACCACGGAATGATATGCGACCAAACAAGGTTCTGGGGATTGGACTTATAGCTCTGTATGTGATATTCCTATGTGTTAGATTAAGCAGTGCCATTGGTGTGGTGTCATTGGCGGGTGTACCTTGACCAATCGTACAAACAATAAGGAACTACTGTACGTACGAAAGATATATTCAGAAGGTGGCAATCTCTTTTCTGGTCGGTTTTCTTATCATGGCCATTAAGATCAAAAAATTTAAAGCTTCTATTAGTCAATCATGTTTTGGATATGCTAGCAATGTGTACATGATGGAAATGAGAAATCTTATACATGTATTTATTACAGATTCCATTGTGTTTAAGTTTACTTTTGTGTATGTTCCATGCTTGTATAGAAAGGCATGTACCTAACTGTACCGCTTAACTATCATTCGTTAAGACTAGCATGAAGTTTTTTGCTTGAGTTTTACTGATGCAATCAACTTTTGATTATGCTGTGGTGTCAAGGATAGAATTTTCTGTCATTTCTGCACTTAATGGAGTTTTCAAGTCAACAATCAGGGTGTAGGTCCGTTGGGTCTAATCTGGGCCCAGGTTACAGGAATCAGTATGTTTTTTATAATCTGATTTGCAATTTCCCATTATGATGTCATATTGGCACACTTATTTGCATTGGTTTCATTCTCTTCCATTCATTTATAGTTGCTAGGGAGAGCATATAATGATTTATCTCTACTTAATGAGTGAAATGATTGAATCTTCTATCTAGAAGTGTTGCCAAAGTACCAAGTGCAGCTCTAACTTCTTTCTAGTTTCTAAGGAAACCTCCCATCACTGGACTACAGAATGTAAAAATATCTTGGCATTCTGTTTGAATAATTATATGATGATGTTGGTAACTGCATTGAAACTTTTGATGTTGGTAGCTACATTCAATCACCATTATCTGCCTTCCAGTTGAAATCCTCGTATTTCTGCTGTCCGGAGTCTCTCCGGCAGACCTCTGATAGAGATTAGCTGGTGATGTTTTCTTATCCATATCCTGAAATTGATTTCATATGAATTGTATAATTTCCATGTTAAGTTTAGTCCTGGGCTTGTCTTTCTTTGACTGATGGACAGCAGAAATTTTAGTTTTTTGAAACTTGGACAAACACCCGCAAATTATTAGCCTTTGTTTACAGATGAAACTTCAAGTTCTATATATATTTTGTGACGATGTAGTTCTTTTTCTATGTAGTGACACTTTGACCACTTGCATTTGAATAGTGCTACTTTATGATTGCCATTCTGGTTTAGAATTAGGGCATTTCCCTGTATAACCCTACTATGCATCATTTAGTTCGTGCATATGATATGTTCGCTTGCTTTTCTGATGTTTTGAGGAACCCCTCCCAAAATCCAACCCTGTGTGATGAAGAAACTGATGGAAAATACCTAGAACGAATTATCCAAATGCATAACTTGCTGTTGTGGGTTTCTTGGGGAGAGTCCAGTTTGAACGAACTGGTGGATGAGGATGCACATGGACAGGGGCGTGTGCACTCCGCACTTGCTGATTGGAACTGTCTGGTTGACATGGAAGTGCTCGCAGGACGGAAAGCCACATGGTATGGTGTTTGGATGGATCTTCATCTCATCAAATTACATTTTTCGTCGAAGAACATTGGCCCTGTTCGTGTTCATGCTAATCAAGCAACAAAAATGATCTCTGTGCAGGACTTGATTTTGACCCCATCTTTGAGTACTCGTCCAAAATAAGTTCTGTGGAATACCAGCAAGGTTTTCTTTTATATTGTAGCCTTCTTTGATGCAGGCGCAGCATCTTTGGCGCCCTTGGGAATTAGGGCACATATGAATTTTGGATTTTGGTGTCTTTTGGGTCAAAATTACACATGTTTTATGAAGGCCCAGTATGAGGGGTCTTTTTTTTTTGAGTCCTTTGTTATCATCGGTTTTGGGTGGATTGGCCCGTTAAGAAGTCTTGTGGTGTTTTTGTCATGCTGACTGGAATCCAAGAGTCAAGTTAGCATTAATGAAGTCCTAAAGATGGAATGTAGCATCAGTTGTCAGAAGTTTGGGATATGTTGGTCTCTATGAGCAGTTTTCCCAAGAGTAAGGTTAGCCCTTTATAGATTGATGTGTCTGTACTTTTTGAGGGAGGGAGAAGATTTGAAAGTTTTCCAGCCACTGTGAGTTCCTGTGTAAGGGTCTCCCTCCCGTTAAGGGGATTTCTGGGAGAAGGGTGGGGGTGAGACGCCCCGACGTCATCGGCCAAGAAGTGCAACACTCCTGGCCGATGATGCCACCGATCGAGAGGAGGTGTGATATCTGTTTCTGTGATTGCTTCCGCTACTATTTGTCCTCCGTTCGATGGGGAAGACTTGATCCGCTGTCGTCTCGTCGGCACGTGCCCTTGCCCCCTCCGAGTTACGCCTCCACGTGCCATCATCCATCTCCTACTATATCGTCGCCGCCTCCTCTTTGTCTCCCTCCGCCCGGCAACGGCCGGCCACATTGTGACGCTCCTCCATACTGGGACCTGGCCATCCTAATTCTCTTCCCCACCTCCACCATGCCCAGTAGCTTACCTCTTCACCCTGGTCTTCCACCACAGGCCCTAACCTCTTCTACACTGCATGCAACTTTTCGTTGTTCTCCATTAGGCTCACAGCCCTTACCTCTCCTCACCACTCCCATTTTACTCTGGTCCCCATACACGATTCTAGTTTTCCTATGATTAATTAATCATCTTGTCCGGCCACCACCCCTTCCTTTCCCCCAAGAAACTTCAGAAGTTTAGAGAGGGATCAACTCACCTCTGTCCCATCGCACCCTGTATTATGTAGAAAAATAGTTTGGTAACATCATTTGGTAACATTTTAAAGTAACACACCAATCAAAATACATCACAACTTCATCATTTATAAAGTGTTTTTATTTTTTTTTATTTCAATTACTGATGTGATATAATTTTAATAATAATATTACCAAATAATATTACCACATGATGTTACAAAACTGTTTCTAACTTAGAAAACTGTACAGAGAACAACATCGTGCACCTCACGGGGCATTGGTTCACAGCTGTGAGTAATTCTGCTCAAAGTGAGTGTGTCTTGTCTGTAGGCGCTCGCCATGGCTGAAGTGTTTTTTTTTTCTCCCTTTTTTTTTCTTGGTTTTAAAACATCTCATTATGATTTCATGTAGATTCTATACCTTGGGATGAAACAGAATTTAAAGTATATTATAATAGATGATAACACTTACTGTAATGAGTTATGATTTTGTTAGACAATAAAAATTAAGTCAAATATCTGATAAGGACTCTTAATTAGTTTATCTAATTTTTTTAAGTAATCTTATTTTAAAAAATATTTACGTAAATATGTTCAAGTCTAATATATTTACAAATCTATGTATTTCACTTACACTGATTCAGTGTAACTTACACAATTTCTCTGCAACTTATATTAATTTAGTGTAACTTACACACTTTCTATATGTCTAAGTTATACTGAATCAATGTAAGTTACACTAAAATTGTGTACATTACAGAGAAAATGTGTAAGTCACAAAAAAAGTGTGTAAGTTACACTGAATCAGAGTAAATGAGAGACATAGATTTGTAAATATATTAGATCGAGATATATTTGTGTAAATATTTTTTAAAATAAAATTATTTTTTTTTAAAAAAAATCCTCTATTATTACATTTGTTCTTTCCTCATGCGAATGAATCCAGGAAATACTCACATGGAATCCCCTTGTGGACCTTGAGTTTCTGCCTCAAAACTTGGATCTTTCATATTGTAATGTGCATGCATTAGGCTCACCTGTGATTCCCCCTATGATCTTTGTCATCGGGTTGACCAGATCTTTGTAGTTGGACTAACCAGCCCCAATCTGCTAGAGGTCGGCTCCCCACCACCTTGCCTCCTTGGCTGGATTGCTATTAGGTCAGAGATGGCGACCAAGAACCATAAGCAAAGGTGAACTCTAGAAAGATGGCTCAACATCGGCATCAGACTGAGAGGACTCAACTCCGAGTTAAGGACAAAGACCAATAGAAGGTGCTCATGAGGCCACATGTGCGAGGACACCCATTATCCTACATCGAGAAGGTTAATCGTCAAGTGCACACCCTCAATTCATAACAATTGTCTCTTTCACCCCTCCACTCTCCTGTAACGACAAGTCAAAGCCCACTCCTCTAAAGCTCAGGAGGCGTAATCGGAGACCACCCACATTCTCAATTTGGAATGGGCAATGAGGGGAGGTGGACAACAGAGTTATGTTGGATGGCTCTCATCCTCAGAGGTGATCCTCTTAAGGATTATAAAGGTAAAGTGACAGGGGTGTCAATGGGTTTGAGCTATCTATAAGTCCAATGGACATCCCGTGTTGGGCTCAATTAGGACCCAAATAGAATGGCCCATCCATCCCCCTTAAAACCCGTTTGTTAAACCCATTAAATAATGGGTTGGGTTGGATAAACCCATAGGGCCTAGGGAGTTTAAGTCCCATGCACCAAACCTTTCCTTCCTTCGCGCCAACTTCTCCTCCTGCCCCAAACACTGGCATCGCGCCCTTATCTGCTTTTTTCCTTCCTTCACAGTGGAGCTCTCAGGACGGAAGAGCCTTGCGCGGCCACCACCTCCCGACCTCTACGATGGCCACGATGCTCTTGCCATCGTGGGGCTGTACACATGCCAAGGAAATGTGAGGTGGGTCCTCCCTTGCTTATCTTCCAGATCGGTTCCCCTATGTCGTTCGCCTCCATCTCACAAATATTCTCAGGATCAATGCTCAGAGAGTCATTGGATTCGAAATTTGCGCTCGACGAGGCTCAATCCACCGGAGGGAGCGGGAGAGGAGGTGCTCATGTGTGGGGCACTTGCCGGTGAGGTATTTAATTGGGGAGGTAGTGATGGGGTTGCTCGATTTTTTCTTTCTTCTTTTGTTTCATTTTTCTTTAGTTGCTTGATGCTCTCTTTCTACTTGGGATTTGTTGTTTTGGGTGTTTTGATGTGTTGACGGGTGCTTGTGGTGCTTCCTGCACCTTCCCTCCATCTCCGACCAACCCATGCCGGAGAGGGAGACGAAGACGGTGAACAAGGGGCGCTTGCTGGAAAGAAATCTCCCTTGCCTAAGAACTATTTTATGTGCTCCTTCCTCCTTTTATTTATTTTTGTTCAAAATTTATCTAGGGTTTTGGGCACTCTCTTTTCATGTTCAAGATGTGAAACCAATTAGAAAACATGGAACTATTTTCCTCTGGAATGGGGGAGCACTCTCCCTTTTCCACAAACTAATAATTTTGTCAAAACAATTAGAAAACTACAAATACACTCTTCATATGGATAAAATTTCACTTCCGTCCAAGTTGCAAATACAACCGATTAAGGTTGCTTTACAGCTTCCCACTATGTGGATTAAAAATTCTTTCAGAAAACCATTTTTGGGGAGCATTTTTTCAAAAATATGTAAAATAACAACTAATAATCTAGTTGAATTTCTGATACAGATACCGAGCTCCTTTCAACATCTGAATCACATCCAAACTCCCTCGATCTATGCCTTTAGCTAACAAAGCAAGATGATAATTTGGATTGTTCCTATTGGTTCCCGTCACTTAAGTGTTCAATGTTCATCAGAAAGAATATTGATTACTCACCTGCACAGTCTTTATACTTCCTCGAATGTGGCCTAAAGGGATCTACTGTTGTACAATATGTTATCTTGAACATAGCATGTTATGTCACTGAAATGGCTCTCCTTTAGTTTTAGGTACTAGAGTTGTTGTGGCTTATCAGAACGAGGTTAGCTTTTTTGTCTCTTTTGTATTTATGGGTGGTTCTTTTTTAGATTGTTTTGCGAATTCAAATGTTATAACTTACTCTATTATGGATAAATCATTTATTATCTTTTGGTGTGTAGCTTGAAATTTTTACTATGGATGCAAACACAATTTTGAATCTTACTAAATCAGATGCAAGCTTAAATGCTACTGATGTTGAGACATCTTCCTCTTTAATTCGTCCATAAAAATGATTTTAAAAAATATGGTTACTTTTCACAGAAAATATTTGAAAGATGGAAGTAAAAGAGCATTATGTAATTACTGTAATGCTTTTTTTGCAAGCTCAAATAACATTGGGACTAGTCACTTATCATGACATATTAGTCAATGTCCCAAACGACCTTTACAAAGTAAGAGCCCACGATGTGGTTGTATCTTTAACTTTAAATTTGATCAAGAATTTTTGCGTCTCGAATTAGCAAGAATGGTGATTTTGCAAGAACTCGCATTCACATTTGTTGAGCATGTGACATTTAGAAAGTTTGCTAGAAGTCTTAATCTAGAATTTGTTAGTGTATCTCGAAATGCTATCAAGACTGACTGTGATAATATTTTAGATAATTTTACACTTTTCATTGGTTGGGCATAATATATCGGCAATATATTGGCCAATGAGAGATGCTCAAAGTATACTAAAAGTGCATGAGAAAAGTGCAACAAAATTTTCTCCTTATGAATAGGATTCGGAATGGAATGTATAGACTCATTTGAAATCTCACTGACTTGTCTGTCTCATGGATGTGATCTATTTTTAATCTCTTGACTGGATCCGGGATCTCCCAAGAAAGTTTCCTCTTTGACTCTGTCAATGGATCATACTAGAAGGATCAGAGCTAACTTGGACAGGAACTGTCATAAAGATTTCAGTGAAGGCACTTTTGTGGTAGTTGGATGTTCTTTGTCAAGCATTAGAGACTGCCTTTCCTCCTGAGAAGTATTTAGATGCAATTGCAGAGGATTGCTTTCCTCTGCAGGACAGGATGCACTATACTCAGCCCAAGGCCAACAGTTGGGTGGTTTGCATGGATAAAAGTCACATCCTTCCCTTGAGGAGTATTAATTTGTGTTTAATATATTAACCTCTAACCCAATGCCTTCTATGCCCCCTTCCTCACTGTCTTCCCATCTTGTCAGTCCCCTTCCATCATTCTGACCTCTTACCATTACTTCACTGTCTGGACCTTCCACTTGTTATCTATTTGTTTCACTAACAAGTATTTAATACATTTAATATAATTTTTTGGTGGAGCTTATATAACACCTAAAAATAATCAATTAAGAGAGATCTGACTATTCTAACAAGGTCTTTGCTCCCTTACCGAGGGGAGTAAAACATTGGGCTGGTTTGATGACCAAATAAACTATCCGCAAGACGGATATCTGTTGATAAGATAATCTCTGATAGTCACCCCTTATTTTGGTGCAACATTTGAAGGTATAATAATTTTATGTCACATCGATCATTGTATGTCATATCAAGACCATTAATGAGTTACTTTATGTCACATCAGAGTCATTAATGAGATTTATCTCCACTTTGAGATATTTTTAGCCTCTTATAAGCCCAGATAACTTTATTAGTTCAAAAATGGGAGTTACACTTATCAGGACTTATCACCAATAAGTGCTGATAAGTGTCTGATAAGTCATCCTGTTTACCAAAACGACAGAATAGTTATCAGGGCTGAGAAACTATTTTTATCAAGAGTTATCAAGACTTATTTGGTTATCAAATTTAACACTAATTTTTTAATAGTGGTTGTGGCATCAAATCTAATTTTGATTCCTGCAAAATCACTCCATTGGCTGACAGTGTTTGGTAGAGGATTGTAGGGGACGCCAATCTGGGCTTCCACCTCCATTATTGCTAAAAAGAGTTCCATGCTCTCTTCTAAGTGCTGCTGACACATGAACAGCACTAGCATAGCAATAACAGGAGATGTCCTGTGTCTTCTGCACCACTCCTCCCCAACCCCCCCACCTTCTCTTTTGTACTCCCATGTAACATCCCAAGGAAGGAGCAGCCTCCTTTTTTTTTGTCTTCCTGTTTTCTACTGAAATGACCCGTTCTTCTCCTTCCCCCTTTCTTTGGAAAGTTTTAATTGTACTGTTTCAGATTTTCTCTTTGAGTAGATACTCCTATTAGGACTATAATTGTATCAGAATCCTTTGAAGATTTTGTATGCGAGCTAGGTGACATGCATATCCTACCAAAGGGGCATACACGGTATTAAAATTTTCTAGTGAGGGTATATAAGCAAATATTTACTTTGGATGAATTTTACTAAAATTTCAGTTCTAGCTGGGGTATTATTAGATACAAAAAAGTTTTGTAGTTGCGTGACAGGGTTGGCCGTACCGTACTATACTGCAATGGTACGACCGATTCGACACGTGCCAGAGTATTTACGAGCCCAGACACAATCGATCCGATAGACTCAAAATTGATCGACTAATTCATAATTCATATAGTGAGCGCCCCCAAATATCCAGCAAGTTAAAGTCTAAAATCGGTCGATCGATTTCTGTTAGGATAGTAATTTGAGATCCAGATCTTATGGTCTTCAAAGAAAGACTAAAACAGTCGATTGACTTGATATTTTTAGTTGATCAATCGATATGGTACAGATCGATTCGGACCGTGTCAAGAAAACTTCGAGTTCGCTAGTACATGCGATACGACCAACCTTGGTTACATGAGGTTTGTTGGATCGGTGAACTGGACTGGATCGGTCAACCCATAATACAGTCTGTACAAAACCGATACATTTCAATTCGCTCAAGTTTACATTAAAATTATAATAATAAAAAAACTTAATCGGACCGTTATAAACTGACAGACCGATATGCCCAACCATAACTTCTCTCTCATCTTTGCCATGAAGAAGTTGAGTTCAAGGAAAAATTCCTATTCTAATTAAGCCAAATGTTTCTATGGATATGAATAGTTTTGTCAATAGGATGACTCAAACAAAGATCATTTGGTTTCGTTTCTTACCTAATAAGTTTAGCTACCTCCATCCAACACAAAAAATTGCAATATGCCCATCTTTACAATTGAATTTGGTAATCTATTCTTTAGTTGCACTGATTAGACATAGAATCCAAAGAAAATTCCCATGACATAATGCCTATATTTTTGGGTTTTGAGTTGCATCTAGTACATTTATTCCTCAATATAAAAAAGGAACAATTTTAATGAATCGTCACCATATTATTTAACGACTTATTTCTTTTAATAAAAATGCCATCTTTTGACATCTTATTAAAGGATGTGTGACATTTGAAACCCCATCTTATTAAAATCACATTTCTCATGTGTTCATCTCATTGTCTTTATCAATACTAATAATAATATTAGAGAAATTCTTAAAACCTGGGTGCCCGGGCAACCGTGCTCGCGTTGCCTCATTGAGCAGCGCCCTGCTGCGTGGGGCCCAGCAGCAGGGCGCTACCCAACGGGGCAACGCCAGCGCGGGCGCTCGGACAAATCATTTGCTCGGGCACCCAGCACCTCTCATAATATTATTAGAGAAAAATTTGTTGTGTACTTCTGTAAGTGTAGTACGCCGCATCTAACTGTACTTCTAAATGCCTATTCGTCAACATCGAACAACCCGCGTCATGCCGTTTACTTTTCAAAATTTTAGAGCCCAACTTTTATTGTGACCCCTGAATTTCTATTTTAGCGTCCAAATGTCTTTTTTGGTGTCCAAATTTGATTCATTGCATCACACCACATCAAAAGTGACTTCAAAAGAGAAAATTGGGCGTCAAAAAAAAATTTGGGTGCCAAAATAAAAATTTCGAAGTCAAAATAAAAAAAATTAGACTCTAAAATCTAAAAAAATAAATGGCATAGTGTGATGCAGTGTGCCGCAAGAGATGGACAAATGAGCATCCAAAACGTACAATTTGATATCGCGTTATTGTACTTGTAGAAGTACAATAAATTTTTCTCACGATAGTACACACGATTTGTTTCATTTAATAGCAAAGAAAAAGCTCACAAATTTGTGAGGATTAAGGGGTAACCAAGGAATTATCCCAACTCCAACCAACACTTTAAAGACCCTCCAAACCATATGTTGACGTTTGGAGACATCACCCATCATTTAATGGCATCAATTATGTATGATGGACCTGTCATCACTATCAATTTCAAAAAATAAAAATAAAAAAGAGAGAGAAACTAATGTTGAGATCTCTTTTGCAAGTCTAAAAAAAAGCTAATTAGATTCAAGGTTGTATGTACCACACGACCCGTGTCAAATTTATGTTGGGACAATAAGTTACAAGATGTATAATAATGTAATTACACCCAAATCTCTTCAACATGTTTTATTTTTTTTTAAATAATATAATTCATGTATATATACCGTGTCGAGGTGTGCCAATGATTGTTTGGCCCCCGATACGTACCCGCAGCAGCATGACAAACTATGACTGCTAGATCGTCATCTAATGGCAGCAAAAAAAATATATATATACGCGCAATCTTTACTATCGCTGGGGTGAGCACTTCTCCCTCTCTCTCTCTCTCTCTTTATATATATATATATATATATATTATATATATATATATATTATATATATATATATATATATATATATATATATACTCCATTTTGAAAGTGGTCAATCTAAAAACCCATGCGGAATGACATTTCGGAGGACTCGACTAAATCTTCTTTGGAGCCTCAACGTTTAACAAAGACTTATTCTTACAAAGAGGCTCTGCAGCGGTCACCAACTGAGTTACAAGAGAACTCCATCTCCTCTCTCTTCAGTAACTTGTCATCTAGACGTCGGAAGTCTATTTCACGCCCTTCTCGAAAAGGGGAGTTAGAATTTGTTTACCATCTACCAGAGAACCCTCTCCTTCTCCTGTGCGTCAGATAAATACTACAGAGTTACCAACTCCACTTACAATTCCACTAGATGATTGGAGAATGAAATTTTCTTCGGTTGCTGAATTAGCTATGGCTGAGAATATTTTTATGCCTGACTTTAAATTTGATTCAGAGGTATCCGTAATAGAATCAGAAGAAGAGGACATAGAGCGTTGCTCTCGACGACCAGGACTACGCCCTCGTGCTGTCCTCCGACGCACTCGCTCATGGGATAGATCTTCTTTGGAGTTCTAATTAAGAAATTTCTTTTATTTTCAAGTTATGTCTTGTATTTGACTTCTGCATCTCGTTTCAGAACTTTTCAATATTAATAAAATAACTTGGCCGCTCTTTGGCCTTTGATTCAAAAAAAAAAAAGTGGTCAATCTAAGTTAATCATCATGGTGGATGTAGTTTTTAAAGACTTTCAAGCAACTAGTGGTATAGTCAAGAAGCGCTTTGGCTAATCTAGTGGTTGGGGGCCCCATGCACACTCTAAGGTTCCCCGATGCATACTTAGAGGTTCCCCGATGCACACCTAGAGGTGAGATTTCGAGGATGGTGAGATTTCGAAGACTCGTTTCGGCGCGGTGGAGGAAGAATTTTGTGAAAATAAGATTAGAGAACACGCGGCGCTCCCAAAAAAGTTTGCATGGAGTTGTTTCAATTTTTGAATCTAAGTTCTTCTAGTATTAGGGTGATGATCTAAACCATCACATCGAGATGTATCAAAAAAAAACTAATGGTATAGTAATGCTATATGCTAAAGCCCAAGTTGTCAACTGTCGATCCTCATCTTTTCAAGTGGAGTTTTGTAGCAAAAGAAGAAGCTTTAGAAGTATTTGAAGGATTGCTATGGGCAAGCACACTCAATAATGCAATAGTTGTCTACAATGATGCAAAGATAATGGTTCAAGTAATTAATGATCCTCAAGTCTCTTTATCCAAGTCTACTAATATTATTGGAGATTGTTGAGAACTTCTATCTAGACATCACCAAATCACATTATTGTACTCTCCTCAAAAAGCACACTTTAGCAGCACACAATGTGGCTCACAATTCCTCTACTTACCATCCCCATGGAGTATGGGACCATCCTTTAATGTGCTCATTATCAATTCTGGAGGCTTGTAATGTTTCAATAGTTTTTGAATCTATTTAATGAAATGACATACTATCTTTTGCTTGTCAATAATAAAAAAAAAACAGCTCCCCCACTCGGCCGTGCCGCAGCAGTCGAAGCTTCTCAGGTTCTCAGCCTTCTCCAAAATTTTTAACCTCCTTTAATTTTACCTTTTTATTTTTTGATATATATATATATATATATATATATATACTCCTATTAAAAATATAATAGAGTCATAATATCTAAAAATCTTGTTAGACCATAGTTGGTTAGACCACTGATATGCACTGGTGTGGGCAAGTAATGTAGGAACTAATAGAAAAAGAGCTAGGTCCCTCCTCAAACTCGACAAACGATCGAGCTCAAAACGCCTTGTAAGCAGACACGTAAGGTAACCTGGAGTTAACAAGAAGTCGCTTTGCCGGCGCTACTTTAGAGGCGGGATTAGCACTCCGGCTTCGAGCTCGTCGGCAAAGGGTAGCGAAAAGCATGGCTTGTATAGTAAGGGGTGGGTATGTGGCATAGTATGGATACCATATCACATTAGTTTGAGCGATCTAGCTCAAAGAATGTTATGAGCTACTATAGTGGCCTCCTTAGCAGTAGACGCCCTCGCCATCAAGGCCTCCCCCTGACTCTATTAGCTAGTAGACATGGCCTTCCACCTCCGCCGCAATCATCGTCCACTTGTCGTAGCCCTCCATTACACTCGCCAGCCCTAGATCTTCCACCACCAACACCTTGTTCATCTATTGCTTTGCATACAATGGCCACCTCACCGTCGGCATCCCGCCGCAGATGGCCTCAAACACCAAGTTCTAACCCATTTGGGTCACGAGGCCTCCCACTGACTCGTACGCTAACATTGATGCCTATGGTGCCCACAACTTGACGACCATACCCCTCCTCCCCAGTGCGCTTCAAGAATACAATGGACACTAGGGCGTCTAAGTCGGCATCGAGTAGCTTCTCAAAATGCTTCAAGAGTTTGTCACTGGTCAGGTTTCACATAACCCACAAGAACCACTGTCAATGATGTGCGACGAGGGTGCTCGTGTTGACTGTGTTTAGAGATCGTAAGATCTCAAACATTATACGATATGACGAATCTTATATTAGACAAAATTTTCACATCAAAAATCTTGCCATGACCTTATCATCACAAAACTATATAAAATATATTCAAAATATTTCTTCACCGACTATTTTAGTGACTGTGATATTTTTATCTTTAAAAAATAAAATAAAAAACTATTTTACTGTGACGAAGAGACATTATGATCTATTGATCTCATAGATAAGCTAACACCATCCGCTTCTAATGACTATTTCTAACAGTTCCGTCGTCGCAGAGTTTCTGATGAAAAAAAAATATCAAATAGTAAAACTTTGGATCTAAAAAATAAAAATAAGACGGATGAGATGTAAAAAAGGTCAAATAGTAAGATTTTTTATGCAAAAATCCTTTCCTTTTTCCTCTTTGCACCCTCGGAAAGGCCAAATACCCGCAAAAAGGGGGGAAAGGCGGGAACGTCGATGAGATGGTTCGTGGGCGATCGTACTACTTGCTACGACGCGAGTTCCCCACCAAAGAAGAGGCTTCCCTTGTTCCAAACGTGTACTACACACCCAGCCCCTCCGCTTTTACTATTCCACCCCTCTCCCACCACTCTAATAACCACAGTACCCAAAGTCTCTTTTTTTTTCCTATTTTTTTCCCAACTATATCTCAAGAAACTATTTCAACCCGCAAAAAACGAAATGGTTAAAAAGTGTTTGATTTTTGGGAAATGCTTATCCGGTGCGGGATGGCCCGCGCCCAGCAGTGCTGGGCGGGACCAGCATCGCGCGCCTGGGGCGATGCTGGCCCGGGCCACCCGCGCCAGCCGGACAAATGATTTGTCCGACCGGCCGGGTGCAAAGCGCTTCTCTTGATTTTTTTAGGTAGAAATATTTTTTTTAAATTACTCCCAAACACCTTATTACTCTCCATGCACAAGTGGTCGCACCTAAACACTTTTCTACATATTTCGCAGATAAAAAAATGTTCCTACTATCACTAATGTTAGAGAGAAGGATGATGAGGTGTTTCAAATTTTTTTTTTTTAAATTTGCCCTCCAATTATTTTTGAAATTATTTATTTAATTTATAAACCATAATCATTGGTACGCACTATTTTAGTTGTCACATTCCACGTTTTCTTTTATTTTTATGATTATATTACTTTAGCACGTGAAAACAACTTAAAGAGAAGAAAAATACTTTTTACCTATAAACATAAACTAGGTAAAAATATTATTGGATATATATATATATATATATATATATAATATATATATATATATATATATATATATTTATAACAGAGAACCCCCATTGTTTGTGGTTTTGTGGGCTCAAGAATTGGTGTTCGTGGACTCCAAAATCAGGACTTGGTAGCCCCTACTTTCCGTGTATTCATATTGCTCTTATCTCACTTGACTGAAAAAATTTTGGACCTACACACTTCGAGAATTGTATGTAGACCAGATAAACCTCCCAAGAATCGAATTCGAGACCTCTTACTTTTAAGCAAGAGTTCTAACTGATCGACTCAATCGGGGTCCTCTTATCCCATATTTCACTTAATTGATCAGAGATGTCGAGTCTTCTTATTTAATTGATATGTGAGATCTAAACCTCTTGTCAATTAAATGGGATGTTAAAGCTACTCTGTTTTATTAGTAGAAAGTGTTTTTTTTTTTTTTAAATTAATCAAAGGGAGGACCGCGGTGGAGGATAAGTGGCACAACCGTAATTATGTCAAAAATGGAGGGCCGGAGGGCGTCTTCTTTAGTGCCTGTTGCGTCTCGAGGAAAACGTTGCTGTTGGCTCTTCTCCCGCACCAACTCGTCCGTCCTCTTCTTCCCACCCCTCTCTCTCTCTCTCCTCTCCGGCTACCGGCCTTCGTCCGGCCTCTGCAACATCTCCGGCGACCGGCCTTCTTCCTCTCTCTCATAGACACACTCGCGCACACACTCTCTCTCTCATACACTCTCTGTGTGTGTGGTCGGGGGGAAGGGGCCGGCAAGATGATGCACATGACCTTCTACTGGGGCCGGCGGGTGACCATCCTCTTCGACTCGTGGAAGACGGAGACGTGGATTGGCTACGCCCTCTCCCTCGTCGCCGTCTTCCTCATCGCCGCCTTCTACCAGTACATGGAGGACCGACGCCTCCGCCTCAAGGCGCTCACCCTCCTCAAGGCCGCGCCGCCCTCCATCTCCCCCGCCGAGGCCCCTCTCCTTGGCTTCGTCTCTACTCCCCGACGCGCCATCGCCGGGAGGGCCGCCGTCGCTACCCTCTTCGGGATCAACTCCGCCGTCGGATACCTGCTGATGCTCGCCGTCATGTCCTACAACGGCGGCGTCTTCATCGCCATCGTCGTCGGCCTCGCCGTCGGGTACCTCGTCTTCAGGAGCGGCGGGGAGGAGGACGTCCTCGCCGTCGAGAACCCCTGCGCCTGCGCTTGATCGGATCGGGATCTGATCTTCCCATTGGCAGTTCTCTGGTAATTCTTCCTTCCTTTCCCCTTCATTTTTCTGTTTAGAATTTTTTCGTGGGAAATTAATTTCAAAGTAGCGATTTTTGCTAGATCTACGACTAGTTGCTCTTTTCTGTACCTCCATTGCCATATTAATGGCAATCTTAATCTGTGTCCTCATGCCGGGAGGACTCCAATGGCTTCCTGTTTTCTCCGTGAACCCCTATAATTTGCGCTTAGGAAAGACGAAATAATCACCACCTTCACCCCCACCCCCACCCCATCTTCTTTTCGATCCAAAAATTGTGTTCGAAACCAATGCTTGTCATCGTATTCGAAACCGATGATTTTGGGTTTCTGCTTCTCCCGCGGACGTAAAATTTTGATATGTCTACAAAATTTTGGTGGACTATAACGCTCCTGGGCATTTCCTTTTGGGATGTGGCTAACGTCTCTCTGATTGGCCCGAGTGGCTAGGGTAGGTGACGGTGGGGAAGGATTATTCTCTGCTGATGAAGCTTCTCTTCTGGGACACGGATCATTCGTTGTCTGGGGCGGTTCCCCTTATCGTATCCTATCCTAGAAATCACGTCGTGTTGATGGACAACCGCTTTTGTTCAACTTGCAATAAGAATCTCTTAGTTTATTGCAAGATTTCGTTTCTTTCTTTCCTTCATTCTCGCTATTCCTTCTCAATTGTGGTGACGCCTTGCTTTTGCATGAAGTGTTCCCACGGATGGGAAAAGGCAAAAATGGAATCTAAAGTGCTGCAATAACTTGGCTTGTGCCTACAGATTTGAGTGGGGACCTCGGTAATAGCAAAAATTTTCTTTTCCTTCTGATTCTTGATAGGTGCTACTGTGAGCAGGTCACGAGGTTTCTTTTTCTGCGCATCCACTGCAAGGTTGGCCATCATTTCTTCCTATTGGATGAGAGCTCCTGTTGTTCCGTTCAATTGTCTTGATGGCAATGTTGAAACCTTTCCCAACTATAGTTACTCTGTCATCATGCGCATCTTTCAGGGTCTCTATCCATTGGCACTATTGGTGAACATTTCTACTGTTCTTTGCTAATTTTTAGGTAGGTCACTAACCTTCGTCCAATGAAAAATATGGTTGTCTGGTGTCCCCTCAAATTTAAGCCACTTTTTGCCTAGATTTTTATAGTCCAGTTGACTGTTAACCTGCAAAGTGGCTCACCTCTGATTTCTTTTGTCCAACCTCCAGCTGAAGCCTCCAAATTGGCACTCAGGAAAATGCTTGAAAACTGGAACTTTAGACAGTCTTACCTGATGAAAGATTTGTAATCCTGTAAATTTATGCTCATTCTAAATTTCAATTCGATCTCCAAGCCCTAAGCAATTTCAGTTTAAAAGTTCTGCCAGACAATCCTGAAGCTACTATTTCATCTTGCGGACTTGTCTCTTTAAGTTTATATTTCAATCTTCTATGATTCTTCTTCTTTTTTTCCTTTTTTTTTTTTTCTTTTTTTCAGGTACCATGTGTTGGCTTTATTTGCTACTGTTTATGATGTTTTGTTTTCAACTTCGTGTGCGCTCTCTCTTTCTCTCTGACCTCTGGTTCATCTTTTTGTTGGTCTTCTCATTTGTGTCGGGTTTGCTCCTGCATTGATCATATATAAATGTTTCCTACATTACATCAAACAGTGCCAAACCCTCTTTCAATTTCATAATTGCATTTCCAAACAATTAGATGCTAGTTATTTTTGCACTTGAAGTGAGGCACTTTTCACTTTGGCTTTCAATAATCAAGAAAAGTAACATTGTTGATGCTTGGTTAAGTATCTCACTTGGGTGTCATTCATGTGATGAGTGAAATTCCTCGCTGCCTTCTTCAGTAGGCTTTATAAAAGTGTGGAACAGGTCCAACGAGATGAAATTTTCAAGAGCCATGGTCAAGTGAGATTATGGTTTCTTTCATCAACCACGTGACAAGTCTACTGTGGATTGCTTTTGCAGTCTCAGAACATGCTTAGCCTAGTGTAGTCCGTAGCATTATGAATGTGCAAGCAGCTCTCCTTCACTTAGCCTTTGTTCATATGACCAACTTTGTGCGGTATGTAGATCTGTAGACCAGTTAAACCAATATATTGAAGATAGAGGAATCAATACATATTGTCTGGTATGCTCAGAAGGCCATGCAATTTGGGCAGATTAGTCTACCTTCACTTGCTTATTATAGCTCTCTGGTGCTCATGCATTATTTGTTATAGCTCCAAAATTTGCAGTAATCGTTTGATGGTTTATGGCCCAAGTTTCTCAGCCTGTCTGCTTTATTTTCTTTTTTTGCCGTTTGATGTCAGGAGTGTTATGCACGGCAAGATTAGGTTTATTTCGTGGTGTTTCAAATAAATTAGAATAAAATACAGCTAGGAATAGTTATCCTATAAGCACGATGTTGAAAGGTCAGACAACCAATTACTTTCCACTCTGAACAATCACCCTTTGATGACCATTGATCACTGAAATCCATCATCCCCTTTGTAGGACAAACAACAAATCACATAGCCCTTGTTGCTTTCCTCGTTTGACTAGGAAGCATCAACAGATCGAAGACAGATATCATCTTCTAATCCTTCAAACTTCTTTAAATCCATTGTACTAAAAGAATGACAGTGCCCAATTCCTACCAGAAGAAGGAAAGTATCCACGCCTTGCTCCTTTCCTTTTCCTTTTTCTGGATGATACCACAGATTTGCCAAAAGGCAGCACATCTGCTACAAAAAACCTTACTGCCAAACGTGCACCACTAGTAGCAAGAAACCAACCCAAAAGGCTAAAACCAACATGCCAAGGACATGTGGCCTGATTGTGCGTGTACAAAGAAGCTTTTACAACTGGTGAGCCATGTATCTTTTCTCAAAGAATTGTTTGTTTCCTTTTCTTCCTTTTTGTTTGTTGTGGGAGTGGGCCTAAATTTCCCATCTCAAGCCCTTCGCTGGGCTTCTTATCTTGGGGGGCACACTGATACATAATCTCCAATACTCCATGATGATGCAATTTTCTCTTCCTCATTCAATATTTTCTACCTGCTAGCTCTCTTTTTAGACTGTAGTTATGAACTTTTTGTGGCAAGGCTTCTTATCGATGTATCACCGTCTCCTAGGGATCGATATGATCAAGGACTTGCTTAAGTTCCGTTCAGTTGATACATTCCTTCGAAGCGTTGATTGAGAACAAGTTGCATTCCATACTGTTTTAGTCGAGCTTTTCACATGGTTCCAGAATCCAGATGCATTGAAATCGACCTTCCTCTCAACGTGGTTAACCTGAAAACTTTCTTACAGATAATAATTTAACCTTCTATTTTTCTTACAGGTTCGTGTCCCCCTTGGAACATGTTCTGCTGCTGTACCAATCTCTCGTCATATAGTTGTGGATGCATCTGAGGATTCCTGCAACGTGGCCTCCACATATATTCCTGCTTGTTAATTTGTAGGTGGCGTAGGCAGAAAAATCTGTAACTTGTGTGTTTGCACATATATTTATGAATGACAGAAGTTGGGTTATTGCTAATAAACTCAAATATTTCTGTTCTCTAAATCCTCTAGTTTTCTTGTGCGATCTGAGGTAGGTCTATGAACTTCACCTGGAATAGATCCCCCCCTCCACCCTTTAACTTTTTTCACCCCGCAATGTGGTAATGGCACTTGTTGAGATGCAAGGTAGCAAAATCTTCACTGTATGAATTGCAAGGAATTTTGGCCTTTGGGCACCTTCCAAGAAAATTTATATGAATCAAAATTTTGAAAACCAGGCCAGCTGATATCACTCAAAACCCGTGGTTTAGTCTGTCTAACTAAATGCATCTATGTTATGTGTTTCTATTAAGAGGTATACGTTTCAGTAATTGGGTAATGGGTTTTGAGTCCAGATATCAAGAATTTCACGATTTCTTATAAAAGAAAAAGAAGTGAGTTATATTGTAGTCTAATGGAATTTGTCCAATTCTTCACAAGTGCAATAAGTACATTGTATATTTCTCATGAGAGAATTTTATTGCAATTTTTTCTTTGCAATAAGAAAAGAACGATTGAGGACTCTCAAGTCTCAACTAATGAGATTGTTTTTTTTTAACAATCCACTTCACCTTTTGATAACTATTTCTCTTGATACGAATTGCATGCAGACTTGTGCGAATCATGGAAGCTCATGCATGTCAGAAGCTGTACATGCTTCCTTCATGTTTCTTGACGCCATCAAGGTTTTTTCTTCTGCAATTTGCAGCCAATTTAGATAATTCCGAGGAGGAGGTGGTATTAGGCATGGAAGGAAAGGACGAGGACCACCAAGGCAGACCACGGCAGGCAGTGTTCTTCTTCCTTTCTTCACGGCGGCCAAAGGGGTTTTGGTGCCGGCCAAATGATCCTTGAGATAGCTTAGAATGCTCAGCATTTGTTACTTTCTAGTGGTATAAGTTAGGGGAAGAAAAAAAAAAGAAGAGAAAATAATATACACAAAAAACAATCTTCCAATCTCAATCAGACGTCCGATTAGAAGTGATATATATATATATATATAATATATATATATATATATATATATATATATAATATATATATAGATCTAGAGAGAGAGAGAGAGAGAGAGAGAGAGAGAGAGAGAGAGAAATACTTGTTACAAGATTAGTCTTACAATAAATAAGATGCAGATTGCAAGATACAATATCTCTCTCTCTCTTCTTACCCTAACAAAAAATTTGTTATCTTACAATTTATGTCATATTTATTGCAAGATTACTTTTACGATAATTATTTCTCATATATGTATATAGTATATATATATATATATGTTATTGTGAACTCAGCTGAAAGGGTGAGTAGAGAGTGGAAGAAATAGAGAGGGAAGTTGGCGGGAATTGTTGTGACATACAGAGGCCTCCCGTGGAGGAAGTAATATATACATCAAAAATAATCCTACATGTATGTTGAGTTTTGAATTCTATTGGATTCAAGTCAATTTGAGCCTAAACCTATATCTAGGGTTTGGATCAACTTTAATTAGATTTCTCTCATTTGATTGTAGCAACCCCAGCATTTTGTTCATGATCAATGTCCCAAAGTCTTGACATGTCTTTATTGGACATAGTGGCGGATCTTGAAAATTAGTTTAGTAGAGTCACTTAAATCTAGGGGGTCACCCTTAAATTCAGTGGGGTCACCTTTCATTTGCACACCTAAATAATATGGAGAATTTTTACTCTCTTTAAGACACATCTTTCAAGTCAGTGGGGTCACGTGGCCCCACTGACTATAAAGAGGGTTCGCCACTGATTGGACATAAAGGATGTAACTCTCATATTTACAACTCACAAATCTCCCTTCAATTTCTTTTTTGTGGTTGTTACAAAAAAAACTATGAGTCCTGATCGAACCGATTCGTAAAGCTCGCAAAGACCGATCGGGCCGACTCCACGGGCCCGAGGTTGATCATTGATCACTTTGGAGAATAATTCGTTGTACGCATAGAATAAGTATCAATCCGATATCTATTTTCACATAATGATGAGACTCACTATCATATAAGAGGTTTTAAATGTTTCTCTTCGATCTGAGATCCCACAATTGTGATGCGTACTGTAAATTTTACAAGTTTGCGTCGAACTTTAAATTTCTATTTGTAAACTCTAGAGAAGTTGTGTTGGGCATGTATAGGTTAATTTATGTATATAATTTATTTTAAATAGTTATAATAATATTTTAAAAATATGACGGATTGAATTAGGGATGTCAATAAACCAGACCTGAATCAGGCCTTGCTAGGCCCGGCCCAGACCCAATCTTCTAAAAATCGGTCCGGCCCGACTTAAGCTCGGAGATAGGCCCGGTCCATTGACATCTGCTAGCAAATGTGCTCTCTTAGAAGGTGATGTGAGGGGGTTAGAAGAGAAGTTGAGATAGTCGAAGGAGAGGGTCGTTTGGTCTGGTGTCTGCACCCATTTTGGGATTACTGGGCCTCAAATGGGCCAATAGCCCAAGAAGAAATGGAAGCTTTCGTTACAGGCAAACAAATGGCATGTACAGTAAATACACAAGAGAAAAGGGTTAATCCTGCACTGGGTTTGCCACATCAGCCCTCAAAAGCGTCTCTTTAAAAAGCCCCATTTCCTATGCACAGAGGGGATGGCACAGAGAGAAATTGCAAAGAGGGAAGAAGGCAACGGCAGCCAGAAACGGGGTAGAGTTTTCCTTCTTGCGTCTGTGAAAGGAGAGAGGAAAGGAGAGTTGCAGCAGCGCTGCAGTCTGGTGTGTGAAGGAAAAAGAGAGAGAGAGGGTGAGTACTTCGAGGAGGAGAGATGTAATTAGAGAGAGAAAGAGGCATCGATTGTTCTGTAACAGATTAATGAAAATTTCCATTATCTCCCCCCTTTTCCTCATTATTTGAGGCTCGCCTTCTTCTACATGTGTTCTTCTTTGAGCCTTGACAGGATTATGTTTTTTTTGTTATTTGTTGAGAATCGCATGTTTTGTAATGCTTGGTGTTCTCTCTCTTTTCTATCATCTCTGCTCTTAATTTAAAGATCAATGGGTTGTCTATCGTTCTGTCTCGTTTTTTTTTTTCTTTTCATTGCTGTTTATTAAATTCTTTCGATCGTCCTTTTGTTTGGGTGTTCATCTTGACGCAGATGTTCCATGCGACACTTGCATATGGATGCTGCGTCATCATGTTACCAGCAACCTTCCCTTCCCCATCGCATAGATGTTCTAAGTAATCTGTTTCACCAATTACGAAATAGTAACCCACCATGTCACTTTCATATACTTTGGCACTGATCTCTCATCCCTCATATGATGTGTATCAGTCAACAAGTTGAATTTTATTTTAGTTATTCAAATCTTCTCCAGAGCTCTTGCTTTGCACATAAAAAAATGTCGGTGGATTTTTTTTTCATTTCTTTTTATTGGATGTTGAAGGCCTTGAACGGTAGCCCTGCACAGTGCTTGTGCAGTGCTGCCGTTCAGCCTCCTTCTCCACCTTCTCCATTGTTGGTTTACCCGTCGCTGAACCGTCCGCCTCCTGCTATTTCGGGGAGCTGCCGTTCAAAGCATCGCAAGTATTTCTGAAGACTGCCGATCAGAATACCCATGATTTAGAAGGCTGCCGTTCAAAAGATTTCGTGATTTGGAAGGCTGCCGATCAGAATGCTTATAATTTAGAAGGCTGCCTTTCAGAAAGATTTCATGCTTTGAAGGCTGCCGTTCACAAATGTCCAAGTATTTTTTTTTTTTTGAGGTTGCCGTTCACAATGTCCAAGTGTTTGGAGGGCTGCCGTTCTGATTGTGTGTTCTGAAGTGTTAACGTTCACTCCACCCTGTGGCTTCGTCGTTTCCTGGATGTTGAGGGTCTTGAACGGCAGCCCTGCGCAGTGCTTACGCAGTGCTGCCGTTCAACCTCTCTTCTCCATTAAAACCCGATACCCCTGTGTTTAAGGTGGTTCTGTGATGCAATGCTTCGAGGGTCGTCATTCAAGTCATCTCCCGGCCTTGGCATATATCGGTTTTCTCGGGGATGCCTCGAGAACCGATGCCTTGTGCCATGATGTTGTTGCCTCGGCATCAATATCTTGTTGGCATCGTCTCCATTGCGGTGGACGGATGCCATGAACACCCCCCTCAAGCGCACAAGCTAAGGGGAGGTGCTGCCGAATTTTTGTCTCGAATATGACATTAATTTTTTTTTAAACAATAATGTTATACATTCGTGCCGGCATGGTCACCAGATAACTTGTGTTATAATTCAGTACCACTGGCAAACAGCATATTGCCTTTAGGCGAACATTATTTTGTGTGCACCATCTCGGGTACATGGATGAACGCACCTGAATAACGCCCCGACATATGGTGGGCATGGGCAGTTACTCTCAAATCGGACTACGTTATATGACTGATTTTCAGCCGGTTTAAACGTCATTTCTCCGGCCACAATCTTACCAAGTTGTATGACATCTATGTACATGTGTAAGAACGAGACAAATGAGCGCCAGTATGATTGCGTCCTTCGACTGATGAACTGAACATGTGAACAAACAGAAGATCAATAAGTAAAATAAATAATAGAAATAATAAAAAAAATCAGTGAAAGCTAAAAAATAATAATAATAAAAAGAACAAACAGTAAATAAATAGAGCAATTGAGCGAACAAGAAAGTACATAAAAAAAATAGATGGAAATATTAAAGGAAATAAATGGCTGGCTCTATAGAAAAAGAATCCGCAGTCGAAATGGTGGCCTCATTATTCTCTCGGCAGGCATCATTCCCCCCCTGCCGTTCAGTTTTTACTATTTTCCTGGCGCATATAGAAGGCTGCCGTTCAGCCTTTCCCCCGCCCCCCCCACACACGCACAGCTTCTGCCGTTCAGCACCCCATCTCCATACCAACCCACATATACAAAGAATTCCTAAATCTTAACTGTTACAATTCCCAGCCACCATGCATACATACACCTCTTTTAAAATTTCCACACACATGCACATACGCACAGTCACATGCCCCCTATTTGGCTAACATAATAAAAAAATGATGATGAATGAAATGCGATAATAAGAAAGTGGTAACAAGAAAAAAAAATAAAAAATAAATAAATCAAATCAAATCATACAAATAAATCCAACTGCCATCATTTTAAATTAAGCATAAATGCAACACGATCAAATAAATAAGTAAATAAATAAATAATAAAAAAATGATTCCGAATCAAACCCAAAGTCAAAAGGATTAAACAACCTGAAACAAAGAAAACAAGTTGAATAATTCTAGGTTAAGCGTCTAACTTGGAACAAAAATTTAAATAAATTTCAAACTCAAATAAATCAATATAAATAAATTCAAATGAAGAGAAAGATGAAATCAAATAAGACTTTACATCAAGTTAAACAATCAAAATTAAATCAAACCAAAAGACCAATCAATAAAAAGGTAACCCCAATAAAAGACCAAACACAATAGAAAATCTAAAAGAAAACAAAACAAATTAAATAATGTTGAATCCACCTCAACAAACCTTGTCAATAAATTCTAAAAATATGCGTCTGAGTGTGACATTTTGGTTGTCTCGCATTAGGCACAATTAAATTTATATCTTTGTGCATATCGTTTATCGGATGTTTCCGTTATGGCCACGAGGCTCTTTATTCTGGCGATCAATCAAGAATTTTCCCTCTCAGAGGGATGTAATTAACGTCGTCGCGTTTAGGCAACGACGAGATCTTGGTCCCGACCCGATCTTCATTTTTGTTTGACGAAGTCGAACGGTGCGTACATAGACCCAAAGTCCTTCGACTCTCGGAGGCAGAACATGTTGTCGTTTCGGCGACTGACACGTCTGCGCTCTGCGATTACCGATTCATCTTTCGTTATAGTGACTTACTGAGCACTAAACGGGACTCGAATTTGTAATACGCGGTACACACATGAGAACATGATAAATAATTGAATGGTTTTAAATGATTTTTGTGATGGATCTAAAAATCCATTTCCACATCTGGTCATATATTTTTATACATAAATTATTATAAATATTAGTATTTAAATATTAAAAAATGAGACTGAGTCGGTTAGACTAGAGATGTCAATTGAGCAGGGTTGGGCTGAAGGAAGAAGAAGAGAGAGAGAGGGAGTGGGAGAGAGGAAGATTTAAAAAAATCAAAAGTAAATCGGTCTTGCAGAGATCAATTTTATTGTTTTTTTTTTTGAATCAAATGGAAATCGGTCATGACCGATTTTGTATGGAAAAAAATGTAGAAAAAAGGCAAATCGATCAGTGCGTTGCCGATTTGGTAATCGGTCCGAACATGATCGATTTTAATATTTTATTATTATTTTGATACGATTCCACCATCGCGCACGTTGGCCCATCGTTGACAATCAAAAATGTGTTATTTTACGAATTAAAATTTTAAATATGTTATTTAATTAATAAACGTTTTAAACTCTGCTATTTTTAAAAGAAAACCCCTTCTTCTTCTTCTTATGGCCGCCAACAGTCGCCAACCGGCCATGGCCGCCGCCCTAGATGGCGTGGCCGGCACGGGCCGGCCTGTGCTTCGTAGTTTCTTATAGCTAGTAAGAGGATTTGATCGAGGCAAGTCCTTCTTAATTAGGTGGTCATATATTGGCAAACTCTCTTGCAGATCGAATCATATCTCATCAGAGAACAAAGAAGCAAACACATGTTCATATATATATAATTAGTACCAGCCCTGCCTCCCTCTCCAAGCTACTTCATTGTTTACGAACAGGTGATCTGCCTCTTCTTAATTGCCGCCTCAGGTGTTTCCTCGTTTCGGGTGTCACGCGGAGGAATCACACGTCTGCAGAGAGTTGCTTCCTCGTTCATGCCCCCCAGCTGCATGATAATATTCTTTTCTTACAGTGTAGTTTTTGTTGAGGCCATGTACGTGGACTCTTTTAGAGCAAACACCCCCGCGGCAGCACTTATTGGTGTCTGTGTCATCGATCACCATGGCAGCTGCAGCAGCCTCCTCCTCTTCCCTTTCTAGATCTCCTTTCTTTAATATATATGGCTGCAAAGCTTCTGAGTGCTGACACAACAGCAAATTCACCCTAGTTTAATTATATGGCCACTGGTTGGGAGGGTGGGCTTCACATATGTCACTGCAACTTCCAACATGGGTGTTTTATAATATATATAAGAAGATGAAATGCCCGTCTCAGAAACCCTACATGCTTCTCTCTCTCTCTCTCTCTCTCTCCATAAAAAACTATGCAATGTGGGAAACACTGCCTGTGGGATAAAGGAGGGACAAGGATGTTTGTTTATCTAGCACTCTACAAAGGCACGACGCAACTCAGGTGGCATTAAGTTTTCTGTAAAGCAAAGATAGGTGCAACTATATACTTAATGTTGTATATGTTGCTGTTAAATTTCATGCATGAATGGGGCAGTATATGCTCCTTACAGTTCAGCCCTACATGCTTATTAATGCAAGGTACAAGAGAAAACGGGGATAGGATAGCTTCCCGATTCCGATATAATTGGAATAGTTATTTTCAATTTTGATCCGATTTCAATTACATTATCGGAATCGAAATTTTGATAAGTTAAGATGTTTATCGCGATTCTATTTTTTGAATTTATGAATAATGTATTAAAATAATCGATATCAATTTTGATTATTTTTCATTTCTAATTCGATGTTTGAATAACTGATTCCGATAAATTATCAATATTATTTTTTAATTTTAAAACTAATAACTTTTATTGAAGTTGGGTCAAATTAATATCGAATTTTTGGGTTCTATTTGTAACCCTAGCTAAAAGTAAGAATTAAACAGCGTTGCCTAATGGGTTGGCCATGTCAGTCATCTGGACAGTTTCCACCCAACTGATCACTTTTTTTTTTTGGGTAAGTTGAGATGTTAACTTCATTTATGAAAGTTACAACTTAACAGCAAAGACAAAGACAAAGACAAAACAAAAAAAAAAAAAGATCAAAATGATAAAGAAAATTAACAGAAATACATGGATCATCCTTCAGGGAGGATTAAAAAAAAAAAGACTCAACCCAGATAATTCCCAGGTTTGAGAAAGCACATCAACCCATCTCAAAAAGAAAAGACTCAAGCCAGATATAATTCCCAGCTGATCACTTGTTCTGAGCTGTATTAATGATGGCTATATACACATACAAACTGTGAGCGCACCAGTACAGGATCCCACCAAGCATGCATAAAACTAAGAAGATTGTGTAAGGCATTAAAGAATGCAGGGAAGCAGATTGTGTAAGGCATTAAAGAATGCAGGAAGCTCGGGATTAGATGAGAAACGTCGTCTCTCTCTCTCTCTCTCTCTCTCTCTCTAGAAGCAGCTCCCATCTAATCCCTACTTATACATAAAAGCAGTAGATCGATGGACGTTGGTAAGTGCCACCAAACAGTCCTAATCTTCCAAGTAGTTCAAGGGCAGGAAACGGATCCATGCATGATTACACCAAGCTACTGCAAGAACTAGTAATTAGAAGTGTAAATGGGTCGGAGTCTGAGTAGAAAATAGTAGCTTTCGAATTCGACTTCGATTAAAATTATCGGAAATAATCGGATTCAAAATTAGATGTAGAAATGACAGTTTCTATTTCCAAATCTATTTCATCAAATTATCAAATAATCAGATTAAAAATTAGATAATATTAAATATGAACATGTTTGATAAATTGGATTCGAAAATTAAATAATCGGATATTTGAATAATATATAATATACATTATGTAATATATATAACATACATTATATATACTATTGGATTCGAAAATCGGATATAGAAACAACAGGTTTCGTATCCGATTCTGATAGTTTATCGAAAATATCTGAATCCGATTTTAATAAATTATTGGTAGTAAAATGTGTTTTCGAATCTTATAATTTTTATCGGATAATCAAATAATAAATATTTTTTGCAGCCCTACTAATAACTCCAATGGACCCCATCGATCGGTAATTATCTGGTTTGTGAGATCTCCTTCATGATATCATCACCCAGGGTTCCTGAAGGTGATGTGCCAACTCCAGCTTGGGGTGGAATTGCTCCATGACATCAGGGAAGAAAACCTTCGATCGATGAAGTAAACAAGAAGAAAGATGCTCATTGGACTGTTACACAGATTTCTAAGATGATGAGAGAACTGTTCATGGTTTGAAATGGTCTGGAATGAGCCTTCTCATTTATTATGTTGACCTGGTAGATCATGTACCCATCTTCTGTTGGTGTTAGGTGCCTGCAGGAAAAAAAAAAAATTATTATTATAAGGTTGAAACTTCACTTTAGTTGCATGGGGTTTTCAATGATAAGACTAATTAACAGGTGAGCTTTCTTGTTCACCAAGTGCCAACTGACCTTAATTATGTGGGGGCTTTGGACAAAGCTTCTCACTTTTCCAAACTGAACCCAGATGAGGTTTGGATGTCCTTTTTCTAGAGAAGGAACAGATCATAAACTTCAAGCTGATCCTTCATTAATGTAGATGGATAGATACAGCTTATGAAGACAAGTTTGTGTCTGTGATCATTAAGGGCCCATCATCAGTATTGGAAGGTGATTGCCACAAGACTGTATTAGCAATGAGAGAGAGAGAGAGAGAGAGAGAGAGAGAGAGACTGGAATAGCTAGGTCCAACTAGCTATATGGGTTAGAAGGCATTAGAGTTGTCATAACTAGGTCCAAGCTAGCTATGGGTTAGAAGGCATTAGAGTTGTCATAACTAGGTCCACGCTAAAGACACAAATTAATCGAACGACATGGCTAGGTCGACTCAGTCCCGTTTGAATCAAAACTTAGTTTGGTCATACATATTTTAAAAATATCATGTATAAAATATAATATTTTTTATTCCAATCTTAATTCTATGTACATAACATCAAAAAATTCATATATATATATTAAATAAAAGTGTGTGGAGGAGGAACACCTAAACTGAACTGTGAACAACCCAAAATCAAGTGTCTTTGGGGAGTGGAAGTGGATAGTTTATATAGTGGAATAGGTAAGGTTTAACGATTTCTCCATAATCTAAGTTTTTAGAGGTTAGAGAAATACTGTTTGATATTAAAATAGATCGGAGATAAATTGAAGATAAATTTAAAATTTTGAAGATATTCTCATTTTATTCTCGATCTATCTCGATACCAAACATATTTAGTACTCCGTTGACTGAAGTGCTCGACCACCCGTCCCTAGACACAAACAAGTGGGTCTCATTGTCCTGTTGGTAGTAGGATCCACATCTATTTGTGTCCACAGACACGGCCGGGCCGAGAATTAAGTTTTTTTCTCTAGAGGTTATTGATCCTCCTGGCTCTCTCAGCTGGATAGACCTGATGCCATCAAAAGCAGAGCATCATAAAACCTGATCAAACGAAGAGATTATGGGAGCAAGACATCTGTCAACAAGAAGATTACTTGTGGTATTTACCCCCCCAAATGGCAACAGAGGTGTGTTCTACATGGCAACTGTGCACAGGGGACCCATCTTGCTGTGGGAATCTGCTCCATTTAATGGGTTGGTCATCCAGATTTTGTTGGAAACAAGGGCCCCTTTTTCCTGGTGGGCAACTTCTATGTGCTTCTGAAGAGGACTCGTTAACTTTGAGGGCTGCTGATGCCAAGTTGCCAACCATGAAAACTTAAAACCAGATGTGTCAGAAAAAGAAGAAGAAGAAACACTGCTGCTAGCAGGGCTGCCAATGGATCGGAGTCGGATTCGAAAATGACTTTCTACATCTATTTTCTATAAGAAAATTGGAAACGGATCGAAAACGAAAAGTAATCGAAAACATCTGGTACAATCAAATGATAGATGTATGTAGCATTAAGAATAGTAGTAAAAAAGATATCTTTGATAATAATAGATATAATAAATACTACAAGAGAGACATCTAATTAGATTCTATTTACAAATTAAGAAGAAGCCAAAAATTAATATAAAATTTTTAATATTAAGAAATTAAATTTTAAGAGTATATATTTTGTAAATAAAATAAAAAATATATATTATTGAAATAGAAACAGAAAAATAAAAAATAATCGGAAATGAAAAAACAGATACGAAAAAGTCGAAAACGAGTCGAAAAGTTGGAAGACGGATATCTATTGACAGTCCTAGCTACTAGTGTAGATTCGAAAGCTCCCATCTTTGAGCATGTCCTGAGATTTACAGAAAGAAAACCAAAAAAAAAAAAAAACATTCTTACACTCTGTTTTAGCTGTGTGTAGTATTTACCCAACATTGCTGGCTGGAAAACCTGTATGTACAAAAAGCTCTATGCTCTACATGCAAGATGGCAAGATTCAAGCCCCTCTTCTGCGGTTGTGTCTCGGAGAATTCCTGTAAAGCGCGGTGTCCGTGTAGTTGATCTGCTTCGGCCGCTGCCGGATCCTGAGTCGACTTCCATGGTGCTGGTGCTGGTTTCTCCCACTCTCCATGGTTGCCTCCACCCTGTGACCGTTCTCCTTGGATTGTGCCCTCTGCCCATCGTCCTTTCCCTGGGTCTTCTTAGCAGCATCGCCTTCCATGCCGTCGTCCGCCGCTTCCACCACCGAGTAGACGAAGGTGCTCGTCGGAATGTCGTCCATGAGGAGGAGGGGCTCCAACGTCTCGACGATGGCCTTCATGAGGGGCCTGTTCTTGGGCGAGTGGCTCAGGCACTGGTAAGCCAGAGCGGCCGCCTTCTGGGCGCCCTTGACGGAGTACTGCCCGTCGAGGCCCGAGTCCATGACGCGGTTGAGCTTGCGCGGGTCGTTGAGCCACGGCCGCGCCCACTCGACGAGGTTCTGCTCCCTGCCGGCCCGGGTCCTGTCCACCGACCGCCGCCCGGAGAGCAGCTCCAGCAGGACCACCCCGAAGCTGTAGACGTCGCTCTTGGTGGTGAGATGGCCTGGCAAATGATCGAACAGGTTGCAAGTTAGGCCGCAATCGCCTACAAAAACCTCCGCGAGTTGGCTGGGGGTGGCACAGGTCCGCATCCAGTTCAGCTGGTTTACCGGTCATGATGTACTCTGGGGCAGCATAGCCTTGCGTTCCCATCACCCGTGTCGATACGTGGGTGTCTTCTCCCTGCGGGCCATCCTTCGCAAGCCCGAAGTCAGAGAGCTTCGCTTTGTAGTCCTGATCAGGAAGAAAGAAGAGGCGAAAGTTAGAAACTATCCTCCACTGATATCACAGGCATCTCGACGAACAGTTGAAGTGCTGATCAGGTACTAAGCGTCCGAGTCGATCAAGAACGGTTAAAGAAGCAAAGCTTGTTTCGCCAAGGTCGGGAAGGAGAAGAACAGAGGATAGATGGGTGATGAGATTTTTCATTTTTACCGAGTCCAGCAAGATGTTGGACGCCTTGAAATCCCGGAAGATGACCGGCTTCTCCGCCTCGTGGAGGAAGGCCAGACCTTTGGCCGCTCCGATAGCAATCTTGAGCCTCGTCTTCCATGGGAGAGATGCGAAGAATCCTGCAAGAACCCACCGTTAAACCACGTGGGAAAGATGAAAGATTGCTCCTCCTCTGCGCGCTGTGTCTAATCTGCAGGGGGGGCAGGGAAGGCGGACAGCTTACTCCTGAAGAGATGGTTCTCCAAGCTGCCTTTCGCCATGAACTCGTACACCAGCAGCCGGTGCTCGTCCTCGCAGCAATACCCGATCAGCTTCACCAGGTGGGGATGCCTCAGCTGCCCCAGGAAGATGACCTCCGCCTGATCCAACAAACAAGGCAACGAAGAAAAGATTCAATTTTTAGTCGAAGAACCGCGGAGGAACGGCGAACAAACAGAGCACACTCCGTCACCCCTCCCTCACCAGCCATTCCTTGTGGCCCTGCAGGCCCTCCAGGTCCAGGAGCTTGACGGCCACCGGCTGCGCCCTCATCCCCGGCCGGAGCTTCTCGTCGACGTAGCCCTTGTAGACGGGTCCGAACCCGCCCTCCCCGATAAGGAGGCTCGCCGAGAAGTTCTGGGTCGCCGCCCCCAGCTCCGCCATGGTGAAGGAGTGGATGTTGGAGCCAACGAGGGACAAGGACAGGTCCTCCGGGGAGAAGGGCGGCGAGGGGTTGCCGGCGTCGGAGAAGGAGGACCTCCGCCGGAGAGACCCCTGCTTGGCAACGCGCTTGGCGGCGGCGGAGGCCCCCGTCGAGGGGCTGTCGCCCACCTTGCCGTAGCAGGCGAAGAAGGACCTCCATGAGAACCCCTTCTGACCCATATTCCCCCCCGATCCCCACCCCGGAGGTCCGGAGGAAACAGCAACAGAGCAGAGCCAAAGACGTCAACTTGGGCACAACAGCAACAATCTGATCTTTCACACAAGAGCTCAATAGAGGCGACGTGAGCAGCTCCACTCCTCCTCTTCTCTCCTTGAAGCAAACGTTGGCAATGGTGATGATGGGAGTGCTTGCAGAGGAGGTGGGTGTCTGGTTCCAGGAGCCTCTCACAGAGAAGCTCAGAGTTAAAGACCTGCGCTTTCTGTTTGCAGAGGAGTTTGGAGAGAAGCTCTGGGTTAAGGAGGGAATAAATAATGGCAACTTTCTCTCTCTACTGCAAACACCAACAGGCCCACCATCTCTCTCTCTCTCTCTCTCTCTCCCTCTCCACCAACAACCCCTACCGAAGGTAGAGAAGATTTCCCCAGATGGGGCTGGGGAGATCAGCCATGTCCGGTCTGACCCTTGACTTGGGCAAACCAACCAGAGCTGGTACGCGTCTCTCTCCCCATCCATGGTTATCCATTCCTTTGCAACTTTTTTTTATGAAGATAACAAAGGGAGGTTTTAGGTCTTAATTTGCTCACGTATGTCTCTAAATTCTCTAAACAAAGTCCTATTTATTAGAGAAATATTTATCACAAGACACATCTTATAATAAAGATGATATATAAATCACTTGATAAATAATTTTATTGAATAATTCACACATCAATTTTATTACAATACATGCTTACAGGAGTTTTGACTTGCTATCTACTCTTATTTTAAAACTCAAATTCTAAATTTAATGGTCTTATTACATATCTAAGCATATAACAAACATTATTTCCCTAAACAACACAAATTAACACGACTTAAATTCTTGTATTTTTCTTTTTACCATATACTACAAATAGGCCATAAACCTGAGCTCAAATCTTTGCCCTCACATTACTAATTACTACAAAGAACTCTCACTGGCACAATATTATCTTACATGACATGATCATGCAAGAATTTGGTGCCCTCTTTATCTAGAAATATTGTTGCATATCTGCATTTGTCATAACATTGATGTTGCACTTTGTTCCTCTTGCCCCCCCGGATTAAAGATGGACCAATTATGATACAATTTACTATAAAATTACAAGCTAGTGCAGATGCAGTGTACTTTCATAGTGCATGGATTTCTGTTTTGGGATATAAAATCAATTTCTTCCAGCACTTCCAAATTATTCAGAGAGACATACAAAAGAACAGTGAGATTCCAAATCAAGGGTGGATCATAATTTGTGAAACTTAGTGACAGGGTGTTCTTTCTTCTCCTTTCCCCTTGTCTACCACTGCCAGCACAAAGCTCTGAGAAGCTGGCTACTATCTCATCCAGGTGCCTTCCTCTTGCACACATCTCTAAAGATAGATTTGAAACTTTATTTACTTGGAGACAAAAACTGTTGACAGGTCAGTCTTCTCTAATTTAACACTACCCACAAATGAATAGACACCTCCACCATCAGTGACGAATCTAGAATTTTTATTCAGTGGATGTATCTTTAGACGTATTTTTTTGATTCAGTGGGATCACTAACGGTGAAATTTTACATCGTTAATGAAAACTTTTCAATTCAGTAGAATCACAAGACCCCACTGATCTCAAGATGGCTCCGCCACCCCCCCCCCCCCCCCCCCCCCACACACACACACACATACATAAAACTTTGTTCTAACAAGTGACACATCCAATCAGTGGCCTTGTGATAGAAACCCCATGACAGGTTTCTTCAGCCTAGAACAACAAAGGGAAGTCCACATAAGGTAAGATATGGGAGTTCAGATGGGGGAGGGCAACATCTCATTAGCTTGCATGATTACTTTGCATTATATATTATCTGTCTGAAGAGGACTTGAGAGGGGGGGGGGGGGGGGGGAGAGCTTCTTCTGGTGGTGGGGGGGTGTTTGGTTTAGGGTTTAGAATAGATGGGCTTCTAGAACTTGACCTCCTCTCTCTGAGTTGGTGAAGTGGACATACACATACGTATACACCAAAGAGATATGTTGACGACAAGAACAGTTCTTTGCTGAGGGAGAGAACAAGTCCCCCGCATCCATCATCACACAAGAAGCTTCTAAAAGGGTTTTATTTGGCTTTGTTTAATCAAATCTGTACTTGTGGAACAACAGTCCACCACTAATCAATTGTAATTTTTTTTTCCTCTTGAGAACTTGGTGGGGGTGTTGTGGATGATGCCCATATTAATTCATGAAAAATACTTAAAAACCGTGTAAGATATTGGTGTGATACCCACCTTTGTATATGGATATAAATATACAGTTAAAAATTTAAGTGACTTTATTATAGTGGTATAAGCTAACCAAGGGCATGAACAGTTATTTTGGCCACTTTGATAGGCTGTTAAATCCGGGATAGAGAGGTGTATAGAGAGGGTTAAAATTTAATTGACTTTGGTGAACCAGTTAAGCTAACCAGGGGATGTACCATATTAATTGATGCCAATGTTAATTGTAATAAATGTTTAAAAACCTTGTAGGATAGGTACTCGTGTGATATCTGCCTTCGTCTAGGGCCGTTGTAGGAACTATTTTATCCTTGGATAAGTGGAGGTGTATGGATATAAATATATGGTTAAAATTTAATTTGGTACCCACATGAATGATTTTTTAAAAAGATTTTTTGATATTTATTTTTGAGAAAATTAATTAGAAGTCTCTGACTGTAATGAGGAGGTCCTTACTGTAACATGACTTAATATATACTGTAACAGGAAATAACACATACTGTAATGAGTTACAATTCTGTCAGGGATTAGAAAATAAGTCAAATATTTATCAGTGACTTCTAATTAATTTACCTATTATTTTTTAACAAAATATTTTATAAAAAATATCTAAAAGAAGTATGCACCCTGTGATCGTCATCGGCCGCAGGGTTCCTGACGTTGATCGTCGGGTGCAGGAGGCCAGGCATCGGCGGGCTGTCGGTCTTCGAGAGCCCGCTATCGAGTGCCGGCCGTCGGTCGCCGACTGTGGGTCGCAGGGCATTGGGCGTCGACCACTAGCAAGCTTGCTGCCAGTCGCCAGGCGCCAGTAGTCGGTCACCAATCGTCAAATGTCGAGTGCCTATCGTTGAGCGCCGGTCATAGGGCGCTAGTCGCCGACTGCGGGCGCCAGGTGCCAGGCACCAGTCGTCGCCAGTCCTCGACTGCTGTCGCCGAGCACAGGATGCCGATCGGGGGGCCAAGTGCTGGCCGTCGGAAGTCAATCGCCAACTGCTGGGCACCGACCACTGGCAATGGAGAGCCGAGCATCAATCACCGACCACCAGTTGTTGGGCACCGAGCGGTCCACTACCTGGGCGTCGGCTGCCAGCTGTCGGCAGTCGGGTGCCGATCGTCGGCAATCGGACGCCGGTCGTCGACAGTCGGATGCGGGCGACCTGCCATTGGGCGCCGACCATTTGGCACCGATCACCCGCCGTTGTCACCAGTCGCCAGTCATTGGATGTCGACCGTCGGTCGTCGAAGTGGAAGTCAAGACTGTAGTCTCGCTCGTGAAAATCTTATATTAAAAAGAAATCGAGAAAAATGATTTACGGGGTGACCCCAAAATCTATAAATTTTGGATAAAAAAAATTATGAATAAACTTTTGAGAGGTGCCAAATAAATTATTATATAAAAAATTTCCTAAAACTATTTTCTTACGTGACATACTACGTTCAAAGTGTCGTGACGGATCAGCATTTCAATTTAACACGATGTGTTAGTGACAGCTGCGAAAGCAGCCGTCGTTAAAAAAAAACAAATGTTATTAGTGCACCTCCCCGCGGCCATTGCTATCTGTCTTATAAAGCTATCGGGCGGCCGTCGCAAATAACAAATATTGTTAGCGACGGCTACAGAAGGATCTATGCACAGCCTGTAGACTTGAAATAGTCCCACCTACAAAATATCACTATTTAGAAGAAATATCACTAGTTTTTGTAAAATGAAGTATTAAAGACGGATATGAACTCCAATTTATTGGCAACAGCCACATCAGTGCTAGAAGTGACAATCACTTTAGAAACATATTTGAAAACTATACACAGAAATATTACGGTAAAATGGGTCCCACAACGGATCCAGAGAAGAATCAGTGGAGTCACGTGACCCCACTGAAATTAAATTTTTTTCATTAAATTAATTTGGTTGAAAATTTTTCTAAATAGAGTGATTTCACTGGAAATTTTTCTGGGTCCGTCTATCCACCGCAAAATGAAGACGGATATCTACTTCATGTATATATATATACAGCAAGTCATTCTCATCCTTTTAACCAAACAAAGATTATTTCTGCTTTTTAATAACAATTTAATTCAGCATGCTCAAACATTTCATGACCCAACTTTGCTTCTTCACCCTTTCACTCCTTGTTAAGCCAAAAAGTTGTGTTCAAGAACATAGTTAATAGACCCCAATCACAACTTTGCGATGAAGACTTAGGAGAGGCCTCTCACAGTTTAGTAGTGCCAATTCTATATTTAATGCATGAGCCAATGTCATCACAATAGGCCAAACGTTTGGCCTTTTCCTTTTGGTGAGACACTAACTTGTGATGAGATGCCTCCAAGAGGAAGAGCTCATCTGATGTGTCCACCATCTACCTTTTCTATTTTCCTTTTCTTGGTGCATCTTGCTCCTAGCTTTGATCATACTTCTTTGTCCATCGAATTCTTTAACATGTACATGAATAGAGACGCCATTGTCACTATCATACTTAGGCAATTAACTTTAAGTAAAATCATGGGCCTCGCTTAGCCGCCGCTTCTATCGATTATTAGCGACGGCCGTAGGAAGGCATCATCATTAATTACTATTGTCGCGACGAGTCTAATTAATTTTTGACATGGATAAAACACTCTTGGAGAGAGCTTCTCTAATAAAATTTATCAACCAATTAATAGAATGTTTTTAGAGAGGTCATCCCTCATAACCCATTAACCCCATTTCTTGTGTGTTTGTGATGGCTAAAGATCCCAAATAAGGCAATGGATTTCCCAACACATTAGGTGCTGATATCTCCTCTAATCTCTATGGAGAGGATCCATGATCTCCTTTCTGGAGTACCTCAAGCCATGCACAACTCTACTTGCATGAAATTAGACTTGCAGGAGGGATTGCAAGAGGATCACACCAGCTGCTTTGACCCAAGAAATTAATGGTGGATGGATATTTGATGCAACCTTGTTTCTACATCCTTATATGCAGTTTATATAGTGATCAAACTTGATGCAACCATAGAGTTGTTCCTTAGAAGTGTAATGTGCTCCAATCAAACTAGCAATTAGGAGTTTTAGTGATTGGGCATTTGGTCCAATTGGGAATTTCCGCTAGGGTTTCAATCTTCCATTGTTCAACAGTAAAAGGGGGTCATTAGAACTTGGGGGCAAAGTCATTACAGAAAAGGGATATTTTGCATGCCTAGACCATTGAAGTGGGAAAGCAGCCTGTTCCCTTTATTTATTTATTTATGTACTTATTTTTTGTTACAACTTGCAGAGCCAACCTGATCTTTATAACACTGACCTTGAACAGTGTAGATTGTGAATCTTAGTAAGTAATTAACCAATCTAATTTCCCATAAATCACTAGGAATTTTCTTTCAAACAAGTATGCAAGCTTGAGCAATTTTAAGGATGACTTGGCTCCTGATCAAGGGTTTTATAGGAGTTTGCATTCCATAGAAGCCCTAGCACAATGATGCTGTCCATTTTAATAAACTCATTATTGGTTTGGGATTATGGTACACACCCAAGGAAGGAGGATGCTTTAGGTGTTAAAAATATTTAATAGTGGCTCTCAATCACTTATGCAATCTATAAAAAAAAACAACACCACATAAGGAATGGGGATGGAGAAGATGGATCCAATTACACAAAGTGGACAAAATTGATCTTGTCAAAGGTGAAGAAGACATCTTAACTCAAACCAAAGGATAGAATATATAGAAAACCCATGATTAATCATCCCCTATTCCCATCTCTTCCACACTTCCTATTCTCCTCTACAAACACTTAAATAACTTCATTAATAGATCCACTATTTTATATCTGTCAACATCAGATTTTATGAAAGATCTCAAGAGTCAACTTTAAGTTTTGTGCCATGTTGATGTGTTACCTAGTTGCATTCAGATATACCTCCTTAATGTTTGCCTCTAGATTTTTCCAATCTGACCCCCCATCTGAAACATTTTCTAGCTTTCAAATCTTATCATGAATTTGATATCTCAGACATCTTAGCAAGCTATTAGCTTATGGTTCATGTCAAGACAATTCTTTTGACATCATAGATGGGAAAGACGGAAAGAAAACCACCTCATGTCTACTGTGTAAAGTAAAGGAATATATAGAAGAGGAGAAAAGGACCTGTGGGTGCCTTGCACCTTTGTTTTTTTCCAAATTAAAGTAGCTCTTTAAAATGCCTGTCCTTTTCTTCCTTACTTTATGTATGGTTCTGCCTTTCAACAGTCCACATTTCAATTATATATAAAAAAGGAGATTTAAAAAATAACCCTCTTACATGAATAATTACAAAATTACAACTTATACATTGGTACATGTCAGTATATTGTAATCTCACTGCGTCAAGTTAATTATTTAAGTGTGTCCCAAATATATCAACTTGTTAGTGAAAAAAATAACCCTGCTATATAAAAAAAAAAAAAAAAATCATCACATAAATATGTGTAAGAATACACCTATGTTAATGAGCAACGCCCTTGTGTTTTTGCCCTCTTTTTTTGCCAATTATCGACTGCAGAGTTATTTTTGCTCTTGTACTTAGAGTCATTTTAATTAATATATATCACAAAGATGATATTTCAACAATTACGCATGTACAGAGATTATTTTTGCAGCTAACCTATGTGAAAAACTTGATGCTCCCATATAATCCAAGTCCTTCTCGCAGTTCTAAGGATGGTCTCTGAAGTCCTCAAGTGCGTGGACTAATTAACTTACAATTAATAGGGTCACGTGACTCTATTAGATTTTAAAAATTTAATTATACATGTTAATTTTACCACAAGTGAATCTACTAGATTAAAAAGATAAGTTAATAAGTGTACCATCAATAACCTCAATAAATGAAAATTTTGCATCCATCTATGTTCAAGTGCCTTTTTCTTTCTTTGTAAATCTAACCACTAAATTGATGCCATAAATAAGTATATATGGAGACTTGGATACGGCAGGGGCCTTTGGTGCGGCCTAACGTATCCAAGCGGGAGCCGTTGGATGTGTCCACGCGACTTATGCATTTCACGTGAAACGACGCGATCTTGATTTTTTATTTTACTTTGTTGGATCACGATCCAACGAGGTGTGCTATAGTACAACGAAGCGGCATCATTGTACTGTAGCGCGCGCGCGCGCGCACACACACACACACACACACATATATATAAACTCCATGTCAAGAGGACAAGTAGTGCTGCCCTTTCTGTTGTCTTTCTTCTTGTGGGGTCATATAGTATGCACCAAGTAGGTGGTCATAAATGATGCCTGAAGTGGGATGTTCAAAGTCTGAAAAGGTCCAGATTTAGGAGACATCCATTTGAAGGTCTTGAGATGAACTCCATCTTCTTTATGAGTCCTCCTCATAAAAGAAAAGAAATCTCAGAATGAAGCCTGCATTTTTTTTTTGTCCTCTTTCTTTCTTCTTCATGTGGAAGCCAGAGTAGACTAGTGTGGTGCTCATTCTTGCCATCTGGGCTTTCTCTTTACATGCTGACTACTGCACTTAATCTGCACCCTGGTGGATGGTCTCAAGTACTGATTTCCCCAACTTTGCTGCCAACAATCCATTGCAACTTTCTTCAAGAGCCCAAACATTGTGGCCCCTTTGCTAGAGGGGGTAGGTATCTTTGTGGGGTATAATAACTTGTGGTAAGTAAACCCAAAAATTAATCTACTCAGCTTTGAGACAAAAAAAATGAGACCTAACCCTCGATAATTAGTCCTAACGTTGGACAAATCCTATCCTACCAGTCACATCAGAAAAAAAACAACGAATGAAGACATGACACCTAGTTAAATCCATCGTTTTGGCGTGACCAAGAATAGCAACTTATCTCACTTATTTGACTTGGATACGCTAACTAAAATCTTACCTCGTCGTACCCCGTTTTAACCTTATTATCTTGTGGTTAGACTATTCGGACTACCAAAATAAGGTAATGACTAACCATCCAAATACCTTAACGATAACTAGGGGTATGTCAGCTACCAAAGCGAGTGGATATGGGTAAACCTAATTTTGTGTGTAGAAAATGTGAGATCATCATGTTGTAGTGGGATATGTGATTAGAGATAGAGAGAAGAAGAAGAAGAAGAAGATACGGGTAAAGCTAAAGCTGTATGTAGAAAACGTGAGATCATCATGTTGTAGTGGGATGTGTGATTAGAAATATAGATAGATAGAGAGAAGAAGAAGAAGGAATGGGTAAAGCTAATGTTGTATGTAGAGAAGGTGAGATCATCATATGTTGTAGTGGGAACATGGGCGCAGGAGGAGCCGTTGGTTTGGGCTGGCCCAGATTTGAGGAGCCCTGGGAATTGACCACCACGACTCTCTTGGGCCCCACCTCCGTCTCTATCGGTGGGCCCAAACCCCTTCCTTCTAGTTCAACAATGGCGTGCTCGACCCGGCTTTTTCCGGTCTATGTTGACCCCTCCCACCCCACCCCCAAAAAGACCCGGCCCTCTTCCGCTGAACCGATCGGTCCCTCGCCTCCAAGAGAAAACCGGGAAGCCGGTCCGAGTCTGGTGACCATGGTAGGCTTCTGAAGACCCGGTTTGGCTTCACCATCTGTGTACGTATTGTGTAAACCGGGCATTCAACTTTGAGAAATATTTGTTGTTGGGGGCAAAACACTCGGTCCGTAGATGTATGCAGGGGTGGACTCCGCTCTTAGACACATATAGAGTTAGATAACTGTAGTGTCTCGATAGTAATGAAATAATATCGAGATGCAATAATAATAGTAAAATAATAATTTATTTATAAGAGTTCAATCGTTCAACACACTTATCATTATATATTTTTATTTAAAATTCTTTCTGTGAAATATGAAAAATATAATGAGCATAAAAATATTAAGTAGATTATCCTCTAAAATGATTCTAAATCACAAACTAGTAATTAACAATTTTACTTTAATGATTGATAAAAATAATGATAATAAAACATGACTAAAGTGATAGACACATGATAGTATACGAGATCTTTATGATGTCAAAAATTAAACAGAACTAAATAATTCTAGAGGCTGATTCTTGTAACACTTGTATGTTATATCATGAAAACGAATTATTACAATAACACACATGTATTGACACGTAAAGAAGTTATCATTCATGTAGTGACAAAAGATTGACACTCATGTAATGACAAGAGATAATGACTAGCACGCTTGTAATAACATGGAAATGAATTATCACGCATGTAGTAACATGAAAAGTAATGACACGAGAATGAATAACACGCATGTATTGGAGAGGGATTACCACGCATGTAATTACATGAAAGAGCCACACATGTAATTACATGAGAATGAAAGGCACACATGTAATGAAAATAAATTTCCACGCATGTAATTACATGAAGGAGCCATGCATGTAATTACATAAGAATGAGTTGTCAGGAATAATACGCACTTGTACGAAATGGAGTAGCAAGAAAACCTAGAACGCACTTGATTAGGCCATCATCTGTCAACTGGGATCGGTGGGAATACGAACCTTTCCCATGACTGGATCAGAGCACAATAACTAGCATTGGTCAGTTTAGCACACTCGCTGTGTAACGGCCCTAGATATTTATACCCAATAATGGTCCATATCCAGATCCGCCTCCTGCGATCAGACTGAAGTCTCGCTAGAGATATCACTAACACGTGTCCAGTACGAATATAAAATACAACAATACAGTATAAGACACAAGAAAGTATAAGTGCTCATATATATATATAAACAACAATGTACAATAGTCCCATTGCATGTCCAATTAAAAGAGTACAACTACCTAGGGCATACCTCAATGGAGCACACGCTCACACTAACGACTAACTCTACTACTGGTGGTACAAGTCTGCACTACTCTGCGAAAACCATTCCGAAGTCAGCCAACACCTGCCAAGTCGGCCAACACCTGAAACAGACTGTAAGGGAGTGAGCCTGAACAAGTTATCGGCTCAGTAGGGACCTCCCACAAAGAAAGCACAACTACACTAAAAGACCTCAACCCTAGAGGGTCTCACTGGCAACACCGGTAGCTGAAACATAACATGCATACACACGCATGTTAAACAACAACAAACTATAAACACACCGGCTAAACCTGGTCCTCGGAAAGTAAAGGGAAACACATGACTAGCTTAGCATCGCTAGTCCGCCCTACAACCAAACCACCTCGACGATAAGCCTCACCGGCAAACCACTGCCTAGACTACAGTTTCACAGGCTAACCACACACACAGAGCATCGAGATTGGCGACAACCAACCAACACCCGCATACCAAACCATAATCAGAAACACACAGCACGTGAAGAATCACACCGTAAGATCTCTACAGTACGCACGGTCACACCTCAACACCTGTAAGGTCGGGACTCACGTACCACAACACAACTCTACCCTTGAGGGGCACATGTACCTACTACCATGAGGTACAACACTTAAACCACAGAACTGTGCCACCTCCAGGGCACACCACAACGATGAACGGTTCCACGATTACAACCTTAACCAGTAGTTCACACACAAACCACAACCAATGGTCAAACACGAGTTGGTATGGAAACGACGCCACCACACGGGAACAGACTACTGGTTCATGACGCCAGTATCCAACCCGGACAACAAAGCACAAGAACTACCTCTTAGTCTCGCAGTCACGGACAGAAGGTCCAACTGCCGCTCCACAACAACAAGCCAAGAACAATGGAGACCAACCAGCACCACAACCTGCAGGTCACACACCCTGTAGGCCCACGCCTGGCACCTTTAGGAACTCTGACCCGAACTCGCTAAAGTGAGGCACTGGAAACAAAACTAGCTGAGACCCAATACGTCTACTGGTGTCCGTCCCTCCAACCACGAGCGCGCTACAAGAGACTGCACACCCACAAACACAAGTCGTTGCCCTCTATCATCTTTCCCTCCGCCGCACGTACAACTCAAACACAGGAGTGAGGGTGTCTAGGAAGACGACCAAGACCTCAGAGGTACACACCGTACCGGGACACGCCCCGAGCACAACACACGTACCTGGCTCTCCTAGGAACCTGGGGTACCCGACTGAAGAGGTATTCCGGATTAGGCGCCAGACCACCAGACTCGGCAAACACACAAACCATGATATACGATCTCTTATTATAAATCACGGTATACAAGTGTCAAGCTTAGCTTGTCAACGGTCACCATGTGACCTCCAAGCCAACCAACGCCGACACATACATAAACCATAATAATGGGACATAACTTTGCCTGTCATTGATCACCCCGTGACCTCGATGGCTACATACACACCACTTAACACACAATCATTACAATAATCTTTAAAGATTAACAATAAACCAGGGCTAGGTCTACACAAGACCTTCACTGCCCAACCACCATAAATCAACCTCGGAGCTTAAACGCGTCGGACACAGCCGCCGCCACTTGAATCACGTCGACCATTCTAGACGCTGTTCAAAATGCTGTCGCGATAGACCTTAGTGATGTGACCAAGTTGCGTCGGCCCGACACGACACCTCTAGATCCAAATCGGTCAAAACCATGCTCAACGCCTAATCGCGTCCAACCATAACGACGCGTTTCAACATGAACGCGTCAGGTCAAACAGACGCAACTTTGACACCGCCATGACACACCAAACAAAACAGAAACACGTCGCCTCAAAGGGACGCTTTCATTCATGAACGCGTCGGCTTTCCTGGATGCGTTTCAACGGTGACAATGGGTTCAGCTCACAGGCCGAACCCCACCTTCCCCACAGGGAGACCACACATAAATCCGGTGCAAGTTCCATTCTAAAGCATTAAACAGTACAAACTAAACATAACAAACCACCCTCACATGCACCACCCCCTAAATCCCATTCAAATCCTTTCAAAACATCATAAACAGGGTAGGAAGTCTCCCTACCAGAAGAAGACGCCTAAGAACGCCCAAAGCCTCCTCACCGACGGCACGCCCACGCTCCGAACGCCATCCTCGCGTGGTTCCCGCGCCGCACGAGCCAGCTGGAGTCGAAATCCACCAGAAATCGTCGGAGAACCCGCATCAGCTCCTCCCCTTCGCCGGGCAGAGCAGCTTCTGCTCTGTCTGGGCGAAATGACACACTTAAAACTCTGATCAAAATTGCGTCCAGGGTAGACGCCGCGTTTAAACTCTTTAAACATGTCCACCCAAGCCGACGCCACATAGAATCCGAACGACACGCGTCACAGAGGTGGTTCGCTGAATCGCGTCAGGCAAGGTCGACGCGTTCAAATTCGCCTGGCTCCTCCGCGTTTCAAAACAGTGAACCAACAGTGCAAATTGGCTGGCATATCTGGCCCACACTGCTCACTTTGTGCCCAGAAAACCCAAACACAACCCATTGACCATCTCTTGGTCAAGAGCACCACACATAGACCCGATAAACCTAGATCTGAATGACCGTACTGTTACACACTGTGTACTAGTACACACGCTCCGTGGTGGAATTTTGGCCTCGGAACGGAATTCTGTGAAACCAGCGCCCTGTCGACCGTCTCAGAGTACCGATTCCAAATTGCGGTCACATAAGCGATTTTGATAACTGGGGGCAAAGTTATGTCCAGCTCTTTCACTGAAGGGGTGAGAATAATTTGAAAGGGGTGAATATATCGACGATATTCGTACATCCATATTAACGACTTAGGGAGGCATTCTTACGTCGAGATAAACACAACTTCCTATCGCCGTGATAAGCCAACTATGTGATGCAGCCCCACTAGTGATTCGCGTAATCGACAGAAACATTACTGCTCGAAAATCTTGAAAACGGGGAGATCGTCGGCTGGAATCGTGATTTTGGAGTATGAAACGAATGATTTTCGACTCAGAAAAAATGTCTAATCGCCGAAGGCAATGAAGGGCGACAAGTGCCTCTGAGTGCCGATTCCGAATTGGGGTCTTATAAGCGATTTCGATAATGTGCAGAAAGTTATGGTCGTTTGAGTGAAGGGGTGTTCGTATACGATCGCATCGGGAGCCTGCAACTAGGCTCCTGGAGGGGAATTTGGGAGCCGGACCTAAAATCTACGAATCCGACATTATGTCTCGCGGGCAGTTCTGATCGCCAGACGAATAAATATCTGCGTCTTACCAAAGGGGTACGATAGTTGGTGTAATAGTACAAATGCTCCGTAGTGGAATTTCGGCCTCGAAACGGAATTCCAGGAAACCAGTGGTCAGTCGACCATCTCAGAGTGCCGATTCAGAATTATGGTCACATAAGCAATTCTGATACCCAGCCGCAAAGTTATGTCCAGTTCTTTCACTGAAGGGGTGAGAATAATCAGGAAGGAGTGAATATATTGACGATGTTCGTGCACCCATATTTACGACTTGGGGAGACGTTCTTACATCGAGATGACCACAACTTTCGATCACCGTGATAGGCCGACTCTATGTTGTGGCCCCACCAGTGATTCGCGTAATCGAGGGAATTGTTACTGCTCGAAAACCTAGGAAATGGAGAAATCGTCGGCTGGAATCACAATTTTGGAGTACAAAATGAAGAATTTTCGACTCAAAAACGGCGTCTTATCACCGAATGCAATGAAGGGCGACGAGCGCCTCTGAGTGTCGATTCTGAATTGGGGTATTATAAGCGATTCCGATAACCATGCAGAAAGTTATGGCCGTTTGAGAGAAGGGGTGTCCATATGCGACCGCATCGGGAGCCTGTGACCAGGCTCCCGGAGATGAATTTGGGTGACAGACAGGAAATCTACGAATCCAACCTTGTGCCGACTGGGTCGAAGTGTCGATTTTGAATTTGGGCCTCGTGGGCCGTTCCGATCGCCGGGCGAAGAAATATCCACATCTTATCGAAGGGGTACGACAGTCGGTGTACTAGTACACACGCTCCGTGGTGAAATTTCAGCCTCGGACGGAATTCTGCAAAACCAGCGCCTTGTTCATTGTCTCGGAGTGCCGATTCCAAATTATGGTCTCATAAGTGATTCCAATACCCGGGCGTAAATTTATGCTTAGTTCTTTCACTGAAGAGGTAAGAATAATCCGGAAATGGTGAATATATCGGCGATGTTCGTGCACCCATATTTATGACCTGGGGAGGCATTCTCCAGTCGAGATGACCACAATTTCCAATCGACGTGATAGGCCGACTCTGTGTTACGGCCCCATTAGTGATTTGCGTAATCGAGGAAAATATTACTGCTCGAAAACTTTGGAAATGGGGAGATCGTCAGCTGGAATTATGATTTTGGAGTATGAAATGAAAGATTTTTGACTTAGAAACAACATCTTATTACCAAAGGCTATGAAGGGCGATGAGCGCCTCTGAGTGCCGATTCCGAATTGGGGTCTTATAAGTGATTCCGATAACTGTGCGAAAAGTTATAACCATTTGAGAGAAGGGGTATTTATATGCGATCACATCGGGAGCTTGCGACTAGGTTCCTGGAGAGGAATTTGGGCTCCAGACTAGAAATCTACGAATCCGACCTTGTACAAACCGGGTCAAAGTGTCAATTCCGAATTGGGGCCTCCCGGGTGGTTCTGATCGTCGGGCGAAGAAATATCCGCATCTTACCGAAGCGCTACGATAGTCGGTGTACTTGTACATACGCTCTGTGGTGGAATTTTGGCCTCAGAATAGAATACCACGAATCCAGCGCTTTGTCAACCGTCTCAGAGTGTCAATTCCGAATTGTGGTCATATAAGCGATTCCGATACCCGAGTGTAAAGTTATGCCCAGTTCTTTCACTAAAGGGGTGAGAACAATCTGAAAGGGGTGAATATATCGGCGATGTTCATGCACCCATATTTACGACCTGGGGAGGTGTTCTCGCGTCGAGATGACCATAAAATCCGATCACCGTGATAGGCTGACTCTGTGTTGCAGCCCCACCAGTGATTTGCGTAATCGAGGGGAATGTTATTGCTCAAAAACCTTGGAAATTGGGAGATCGTCGATTGGAATTGCGATTTTGGAGTACAAAATGAAGGATTTTTGACTCAGAAACAATGTCTTATTGCCAAAGGCAATGAAGGGCGACGAGCGCCTCTAAGCAATTCTGATAACCATATGGAAAGTTATGGCCGTTTGAGCGAAGGTGTGTCCGTATGCAATTACATCAGGAGCCTGCGACCAAGCTCCCAGAGAGGAATTTGGGTGTCGGATAGGAAATCTATGAATCTGACCTTGTGCCGACTCGGTCGTAGTGTCGATTTCGAATTGGCACCTCGTGAGCAATTCTGATCGCCGGGCAAAGAAATACTCGCATCTTACCGAAAAGGTACAATAGTCAGTGTACTAGTACACACGTTCAGCAGTGGAATTTCGGCTTCGAAACGGAATTCCAAAAAACCAGTGCCTTGTCGACCATCTCGGAATATCGATTCCGAATTGTGGTCATATAAGCGAATCCCATACTCGGGCACAAAGTTATGCTCAGTTCTTTCACTGAAAAGGTAAGAATAATCCGAAAGGGGTTAATATATCGACGATGTTCGTGCACCCATATTTACGACCTGGGTAGGCATTCTCGCATTGAGATGACCACAACTTTCGATCACCGTGATAGGCTGACTCTATGTTGCTGCCCCACCAGTGATTCACGTAATTGAGGGAAACGTTACTGCTCAAAAACCTTAGAAATGGGGAGATCGTCGACTGGAATTGCGATTTTGGAGTATGAAATGAAGGATTTTTGACTAAAAAACGAGGTCTCATCGTTGAAGGCTAAAAAGGGCGACAAGTGCCTCTGAGTGCCGATTTTGAATTGAGGTCTTATAAGCAATTCTGATAACCGTGCAAAAAGTTATGGCCGTTTGAGCGAAGGGGTGTTCATATGCGATTGCATCGGGAGCCTGCGACCAAGCTCGCAGAGAGGAATTTGGGGGCTGGACTGGAAATCTATGAATATGACCTTATGCCGACATGGTTGAAGTGTCGATTCCGAGTTGGGGCCTTACGGGTGGTTCCGATTGCCGGGCGAAAAAATATCTGCATCTTACCGAAGGGGTACGATAATCGGTGTACTAGTACACACGCTCTACTGTGGAATTTTGATCTCGCAACAAAATTGTTCGAAACCAGCGCCTTATCGATCGTTTCGGAGTGCCAATTCCGAATTGTGGTCATAAAAGCGATTCCGATATTTGAGCGCAAAGTTATTCCCAGTTCTTTCACTGAAGGGGTGAGAACAATCCAAAAGGGGTGAATATATCGCCGATGTTCGTGCACCCATATTTACGACCTGGGGAAGGGTTCTCGCCTCGAGATGACCATAACTTCCAATCGCCGTGATAGGCCGACTCTGTGTTGTAGCCCTACCAATGATTCACGTAATTGAGGGAAACATTACTGCTCGAAAATCTTAGAAATGGGGAGATCGTCGACTGGAATTGCGATTTTGGAGTATGAAATGAAGGATTTTTGACTAAAAAACGAGGTCTCATCGTTGAAGGCTAAAAAGGGCGACAAGTGCCTCTGAGTGCCGATTTTGAATTGAGGTCTTATAAGCAATTCTGATAACCGTGCAAAAAGTTATGGCCGTTTGAGCGAAGGGGTGTTCATATGCGATTGCATCGGGAGCCTGCGACCAAGCTCGCAGAGAGGAATTTGGGGGCTGGACTGGAAATCTATGAATATGACCTTATGCCGACATGGTTGAAGTGTCGATTCCGAGTTGGGGCCTTACGGGTGGTTCCGATTGCCGGGCGAAAAAATATCTGCATCTTACCGAAGGGGTACGATAATCGGTGTACTAGTACACACGCTCTACTGTGGAATTTTGATCTCGCAACAAAATTGTTCGAAACCAGCGCCTTATCGATCGTTTCGGAGTGCCAATTCCGAATTGTGGTCATAAAAGCGATTCCGATATTTGAGCGCAAAGTTATTCCAGTTCTTTCACTGAAGGGGTGAGAACAATCCAAAAGGGGTGAATATATCGCCGATGTTCGTGCACCCATATTTACGACCTGGGGAAGGGTTCTCGCCTCGAGATGACCATAACTTCCAATCGCCGTGATAGGCCGACTCTGTGTTGTAGCCCTACCAATGATTCACGTAATTGAGGGAAACATTACTGCTCGAAAATCTTAGAAATGGGGAGATTGTTGGCTGGAATCGCGATTTTGGAGTACGAAATGAAGGTTTTTCCACTCAGAAACGATGTCTTATCGCTGAAAGCATTGAAAGGCGATGAGCGTCTTTGAGTGCCGATTCTGAATTGGGTCTTATAAGTGATTTCAATAACCGAGCGGAAAGTTATGGTCATTTGAGCAAAGGGGTGTCCGTATGCGATCGCATCGGGAGCCTACGACCAGGCTCTGGAGAGGAATTTGAGCGCCTGACAGGAAATTTACGAATCCGACCTAGTGTTGACAGAGTCGAAGTGCCGATTCTGAATTGTGACCTCGCGGGTGGTTCCGATCGCCGGGCGAAGAAATATTCGCGTCTTACCGAAGGGGTACGACAGTCGGTGTAAAAGTACACAAGCTCCACGATGAAATTTTGGCCTCGAAATGGAATTCCGTAAAACCAGCTCCGTGTCGACCATCTCGAAGTGCCGATTCCGAATTGTGGTCACATAAGCGATTCTGATACCCAGGCGCAAAGTTATGCCTAGTTCTTTCACTAAAGAGGTGAGAATAATTCGGAATGGTTGAATATATCGGCGATGTTCGTGCACCCATATTTACGATCTGGGGAGGCGTTCTCGCGTCAAGATGACCACAACCTACAATCGCCGTAATAGGGTTACTCTGTGTTGCGGCCCCGCCGGTGATTCGCATAATCGAGGGAAATGTTACTGGTCGAAAACCTTTAAAACAGGGAGATCGTCGGCTGAAATCGCAATTTTGGAGTAGGAAACGAAGGATTTTCAACTCAGAAACGACGTCTTATCGTCGAGGGAAATAAAGGGCGACGAGCCGGTCTTACCGAATAAATATCCGCATCTTACCGAAGGAGTATGACAATCGGTATACTAGTACACATGCTTCGCGGTGTAGTTTCAATTTCGGAACAGAATTCCGCGAAACCAACGCCCTGTCAACCATCTCGGAGTGTCGATTCTAAATTGTGGTCACATTAGTGATTCCGATACCCGGGTGCAACGTTATTCCCAGTTCTTTCACTGAAGGGCTGAGAATAATCCGAAAAGGGTGAATATATCGGCGATGTTCGTGCACCCATATTTACGACCTGGGGAGGCATTTTCACGTCGAGATGATCACAACTTCTAACACCATGATAGGTCGACTCTATGTTGCGGCCCCACCAGTGATTCACATAATTGAGGGAAACATTACATCTCTATGCTCAGAAAGTACATCAGAGATTCTTCCCAGGTGGTTAGCTATCAAAGAGATGATCTAAGGCCAGACATGACAACGCCGAAGTATCCAGTGCAGATCACAGGCCGCAGAACTCAGAAGCTCAGAAATAAAGAAATTGAATTAGCGAAAGTCAGATGGGAAAATAGACAAGGCGGAGATGATACGTGGGAATTAGCAGATGAGATGATGAAAGCGTATCCATACTTGTTTGAGTAAGCGTTTAATTCTTTTTGGTGATAGTACTATGCTAGTTTAATTGAAAGTTTTTGGATGTTGAGTTTTCGTCTTAAATTTCGAGGATGAAATTTCTTTTAGGTGATAGTAATGTAGCGTATTGATCGTTTGGATCGTCGTATAATAGTTGTGGAGGCCAGTGTGTGGCCAATGACATGTGTAGCAGGTGTTTACGCAGGTTTTCGGGGTGTTGTGGGCCGGCAGGTTGGGAACAAAGCGCCTGATTGTTCTCTGTCTATGAACGCGACAGAGGGGTGCGTTGCGTTTTGAACGCGACATTCCTGAGCGTCGCGTTCACATTGCCATCGTTGGGTGGTCGATGTCTGAATGCGCGCCGCGTGTCACATGCTGGGCGGCTTGCTGACGTCCGGAGTGGGAAGGCAACAGCCAGAACCGTCGCGTTCAGGTCACGATAGTATGCTACTTCGCGTTCCCAACTGAGCTTTATTTTAAGAGGGTTTTGGCCGGACAGAGCTTTTGCAAGCTCTGCTCGGCCAGGGGAGGTGCTGTGTGGTGGTTTCTGAGCAATTTTGCATTCTGAAGGTGTTTTCAGCGTGTTCTCGCCGCAAGGACGCTGCGTGGAGCGGGGGAAACACCGTGTGGGTCTCGTTCTTCGCGTTCTTCATGGAGGTAGGGAGATTCCACCTTGTTTTACCGTGTAGATTGTGTGTGTGTCGTGTTTAATGTGTTATTGGCTTTACAAACAATAGATACCATGCTAGGGCACACATTAAAGCATGTAAAATGGATGGAAACACCAGTTTATAGGGGTTTGTGGGGTAATCTGGCGAGAGGTCCCCGGAATAGGGTTCCTGCCTGTGAAGGCGACAGACCCTTCTGTCGCGTTTAGAACGCGACAGGCCGACCCGCCGTGTTCAGCTTATGAACATGACATATCGGGGTGTCGCATTCAGATGGCGACATGGGACCCTGTCGCGTTCACAGCTGAGGGCTTTTGTGTATGTTCATATGAGCATGTTTATCCGATTATCATGAACTGTGTTGCATGGCAACGGGTAGCGGTGCACTGGCGCCTGTAGCGCTCTGGGGAGCGTGTTGTGTGTGTGGTTAGCGTGGTGTTCACGTGGTTGACGTGGGGTTTCACGTGGCTTGTGCGGTGTGCACGTGGTTTGTGTGTGCGTGGCGAGTAGTACGACGCCTACCCTGGATACCTCTTCCATTGGGAGCCCCAGGTTTTGTGTGAGCCAGGCACGTGTGTGTGCTCGGGGCTTGTCCCGGTACTGGGTACCGCCGAGGTCTGTGTCGTCTTCCTGGACACCCTCACTCTTGTGTGGAGTTTTACGTCCGACTGAGTGAAAGACGGCAGTGGGACAGCGACTAGAGAGAGTTAGTGTTTGTCACTTGTAGCGCGCTCGTAGTTGGGGGAGACGGACATCAGTAGACGTACTAAGCCCCAGCTAGTCTTGTTTTCCACTGCCTCACTTTAGGGAGCTTGGGCCAGAGTCCCTAAAGGTGCCAGACATGGGCTTGCGGTAGTGTGGTCCGCAGGAGTGGTGTTGGTTGGTCTCCACAGTTTGTTGGCTTGTGTTTGGTGGAGCGGCAGCTGGACCTTACGTCCGTGGCTGCGAGACTGAGAGGTAGTCCTGTGTGGTTTGTCTAGGGCAGTTGCTGGTGTCGCAAACCAATTTACGTGGCTCGAGTGTGGCATTTTCCTACTTTAGCACGTACACCTGGTTGTGGTTTGCCGTTTATTTATTTTTGTTGTTTTCTATTAAGCGGCAAGTAGTAAGTGATATTTACAGCCTTATATCCTGTTAGCTAGTTCTATAAATTATTAGCATAGCCTCTTGCTTCACTACACGTGTTAGTTTGCACGGTTTCTAAGGGAGTTTCCCTACTGAGTTAGTGACTCGTGAGGGTCACCCCTACCCCCTTTCAGGTGAGGGAGAGCAGGAGACTTTGCACCCGTCGTCTAGTTCCAAGCCGCAGCATAGCGGAGTAGGGTCTGCACCACCACCAGCAGTGTAATTTTCCTTTTTGTTGTACACCTTGGGGTATGCCCCAAGTTGTTGTTGTAATAATTTGGTTACAGTTGAGAAATTGGCTATGTTTATTTCATGTAAATATTTGTGAGATTGACAATCTTATATATATTTGAGCAGTTTCCTTTATATTTCTACGGACATGTGAATGGTATCCCTTGCAAGACTTCGGCCCGTTCGCGGGAGGTGGAGTCGTGTCAGGCTCGTTATTTGGTTAACGGGTTTAAATGACGAGGATCGCTACAGTTGGTATCAGAGTAAGGTCCGTGTGAATATAAAGGAATCGGAAATTGCATAGCCACTTCTCTACTTTAGCCCACTGCTGGTAGTGACCCTAGTTTTGTATTGATTTATTGTATGTTGTGTCGTTGGAATGATGTTTGTGTAGGATCAGAAATGGCAGATAGAAGGGATTGGGGAGGTGGTGGAGAGGAGTCCGGAGAGGATTCTACACAGCGAGTGATAGAAAGAATTTGGGAGAGTCTTACAGACATACGGATGAGGATGGATCAGCAGGCACCGGTACAGCCAGCGACAGTAGTACCACCAGTTGCTGGGGAAGTAGTGTCAGTAGCACGAGTTCCACCACCACCAGGAGTTGAGGTACCACCTTTTGTACCCGTACTCCTAGTACCAGCACGGCCAGTCAGTGTAGAGGAGCCTACGGAACTAGTAGAGAGATTTTTGAGGTTGCAGCCCCCTACGTTCTCAGGAGGCCCCAACCCAGACACGACAGACCATTGGGTGCACGAGGTTGAGAGAGTGTTTGTGAAGATGCGGTGTTCGTCGACAGATAGGGTGATTCTCGCCACTTACCAACTACGAGGTTTTGCTTAGGAGTGGTGGAGACTGAAGATGCAGACAATGTTTGTAGGGAGGCCCGAGGACAGCATCACTTGGTCGGAGTTTCTGACAGTCTTCAACGACACTTTCTTTCCAGTTCAGGTATAGCAGATGAAGAGGGAGCAGTTCAGGACATTGCAATAAGGGAATTTAACGGTGCTAGAATATCAGATGAGGTTTATGGCACTGAGTAGGTATGCTCCATATGTGGTGATAGATAATACCATGATGGTGGAATATTTCATTAGAGGCTTGAGAGCAGAGTTGCAGGATGCAGTCATTCCCCTTATGTGCAGGACGGTAGAGGAGGCAGCACAGCGAGCAGCGATACTGGAGAGGACTGTTCGGGCCAGGCAGGAACAGTCACAGGTAGGTGGTTCATGTAGTTTCCGGCTTCCTCAGCAGTCAAAAGGCATCAGCAAGGGTAAGGCACCCTCTAGAGCTTCCTCGTCATCAGGGCTTGCAAGGTGGGGTAAGCAGATAAAGAAATTCTTCCGAGGAGGAGGAGGTCGAGGTGGAGGCAGATAGCAGGGCTTCCAGCAGGGTGGTTTCCAGCAGGGTCGTGGTTATAGGCCACCGGCTCCAGAGGAGTCACAGCAAAGCACAGCAGGGCAGCCCGCGGCTTTCCTGAGTTTCATGTGTTACAAATGTGGGCAGCCAGGGCATCTAGCAAGAAATTGTCCACATCCCCGAGAGTACAGTTATGGCAGAGAGATCCAGCAGTAGCAGTAGCCTTACTAGAAGCCAGCAAAGCGAGGCAGAGGTGCACCAGACCAGAGAGGCCATAAGGGGGCGATGAGCGCCTCTGAGTGTCGATTCTGAATTGGGGTCTTATAAGCAATTCCAATAACCGAGCGGAAAGTTATGCCCGTTTGAGCGAAGGGGTGTCCGTATGTGATCGCATCGGCAGCCTGCGACCACGCTCCCGGAGAGGAATTTGGGAGCCGGACCGGAAATCTCCGAATCTGACTTTGTGCCGACCGGGTCGAAGTGCTGATTCCGGATTGGGCACTCGCAGGCAGTTTCGATCTCCGTGCAAACAAATATCCGCTTCTTACCGAAGGGGTACGACAATCAGTGTACTAGTACACACACTCCGCGGTGGAATTTTGGCCCTGACACGGAATTCCGCAAAACCAGCGTCCTGACGACCGTCTCGGATTGCTGATTCTGAATTGTGCTCACATAAGCAATTCCGATACCCGGGCCGAAAGTTATGGTCAGTTGTTTCACGGAAGGGGTGAGAATAATCCAAAAGGGGTGACTATATCGGCGATGTTGGTGCACCCATATCAACGACCTGGGCAGGAGTTCTCGCGCTGAGTTGAACACAACTTCCGATCGTCGTGACAGGCTGACTCTGTGTGGTTGCCCTGCCCAGGATTCACGTGATCAGAAGAGACGATACTGCGTGAAAACCTTGGAAACAGGGAGATCATTAGCCATAATGGCAATTTTGGAGTGCGAAACAAAGGTTTTTCGACCCCGAAACGACATCTTATTGCCTGGGGCAATAAGGGGATGACGAGCGCCTCTGAGTGCCGATTCTGAATTGGGGTCTTTATAAGCAATTCCAAATAATTGAGCGGAAAGTTATGCCCATTTGAGCGAAGGGGTGTCCGTATGCAACCGCATCGGTAGCCCGCGACCACGCTCCTAGAGAGGAATTTAGGCGCCCGACCGGAAATATCTGAATCTAACTTTGTGCCGACCGAGTTGAAGTACCAATTCCAGATTGGGGACTCGCGGGCGGATTCGATCGCCGGACGAAAAAATATTTGTGTCTTACCGAAGGGGTACGACAATCGGAATTCCGTAAAACCAGCGTCCTGTCGACCATCTCAAATTGTCGATTCTGAATTGTGCTCATATAAGCGATTCCGATACCCGGGCGAAAAGTTATGACCAGTTCTTTCACAGAAGGGGTGAGAATAATCCGAAAGGTGTGACTATATCGACGATGTTGGTGCACCCATATCACCGACCTGGGCAAGAGTTCTCGCGCCGAGGTGAACACAACTTCTGATCAATGTGATAGGCCGACTCCGTGTGGTTGCCCCGCCTGGGATTCACGTGATTAGGGGAGATGTTACTGCGTGACAACCTTGGAAATGGGGAGATCGTCGGCCGGAAACATAATTTTGGAGTGTGAAACGAAGGTTTTTCGACCCCAAAATGATGGTCTTATCGCCTAAGGCAATAAGGGGGCGATGAGCGCCTCTGAGTGTCTCGCCTAAGGCAATAAGGGGGCGATGAGCGCCTCTGAGTGCCGATTCTGAATTGGGGTCTTATAAGCGATTCCAATAACCGAGTGGAAAGATATGCCCATTTAAGCGAAGGGGTGTCCGTATGCGATCGCATCGGCAGGCCGCAACCACGCCCCAGGAGAGGAATTTCGGCGTTGGACCAGAAATCTCCGAATCTGACTTTGGGCAGACCGGGTCGAAGTGTCGATTCCAGATCTGGGACTCACGGGCGGTTCTGATCACCATGCGAACATATATCCGCGTCTTACCGAAGGTGTACGTCAATCAGTGTACTTGTACACACACTCCGCGGTGGAATTTCGGTCGCGATAGAAAATTCTGCAAAACCAGCATCATGTCGACCATCTCGGATTGTCGATTCCGAATTGTGCTCACATAAGCGATTCCGATACCAGAGCGGAAAATTATGGCCAGTTCTTTCGCGGAAGGGGTGAGAATAATCCGAAAGGGGTGACTATATCGGCGATGTTGGTGCACCCATATCAATGACCCGGGCAGGAGTTCTCACGCCGAGTTGAACACAACTTCTGATTGCCGTGACACGCTGACTCCATGTGGTTGCCCCGCCTGGGATTCACGTGATCAGGGGAGATATTACTGCGTGAAAACCTTGGAAACGGGGAGATCGTCGGCCGGAATCACATTTTTAGAGTGCAAAATGAAGGTTTTTCGACCCCTAAACAACGTCTTATCGCCCGAGGCCATAAGGGGACGATGAGCGCCTCTGAGTGCCGATTCTGAATTGGGGTCTTATAAGCGATTTCGATAACTGAGCGGAAAGTTATACCCGTTTGAGCGAAGGGGTGTCCGTATGCAATCGCATCGGCAGCCCACGACCACACTCCGGGAGAGGAATTTGGGCGCCGCACTGGAAATCTCCAAATCTGACTTTGTGCCGACTGGGTCAAAGTACTGATTCCAGATTGGGGACTCGCAGGCGGTTCTGATCGCCGTGCGATCATATATCCACATGTTATCGAACGGGTACGTCAATCGGTGTACTTGTACACACGCTCTGCGGTGGAATTTCAGCCCCAGCACGGAATTCTACAAAACCAGCGTCTTGTCAACCGTCTTGGATTGTCGATTCTAAATTGTGCTTACATAAGCGATTCCGATACCCGAGCGGAAAGTTATGGCCAATTTTTTCACGGAAGGGGTGAGAATAATCCGAAAGGGGTGACTATATCAGCGATGTTGGTGCACCCATATCAACGACTTGGGTAGGAGTTCTCGCGCCGAGTTGAACACAACTTCCGATCGTCGTGACAGGCCGACTCCGTGTGGTTGCCCCGCCCGAGATTCACGTGATCGGGGGAGATGTTACTGCGTGAAAACCTTGGAAACGAGGAGATCGTCTGTAACGCCCCGACGTGGAATATCGGAGCCATATTATAGTTATTAAATAGTATCGAGCGATAAATAGACATCAAACCATTGCACAATTGGAATAATACCAAATAAAATCCAACTTCATTAATAATTCATCAACCATCTATTACATCGACTAATTAGAGCCAAAACTAGGGCCCATAGTACTTTATTCAAACTCAAACTATGACATACTGACTAACTGACGACTAACTAAATAACTACTAAGCAGCGGTTGACGAACGGGTCACTCCTGAGCATCATCCTCATTCCCTTCCTCGTGAGTGTGGTAATCTCCATCAGACTCACCTGAAACACATAAAATAATAATGCAGGATGAGCGAATAACGCTCAGTAGGACTTAATATCTCGTACGAACAATCATGCTTTAAATGATTAATGTCTTAAAAGGAAGGATAACTAGAGAGCATAGTCATGTAGAGCAAAGTAATACTAGAAAGAGACCGATAGCACTTGTACAAGGAGAATAGCACATTAAGTACAATAATGGATTGGCCATGTAACGATATAGCACGTAAAGTTGTACAACAGTGCACTAGTAATGATAGCACTGGTGTTGATAGCACTTGTATTGATTGCAGTGATTGATTGTCATAGATTAAATCTTGATAGTATAATGGCACTGGATGTATGCCAACATCCTGATCATTTTAACTCCCATGGGCAAATAGCACTTTTCGGGCACTCCTCCCAGGACCAAATCGGGCCCTATTGCATTGGCATAATTCATGTTGCTTATCTTAGACAATCATATAGATGGCCAAAAAGAGTACCAAGAATAGATGAGAACAGTAGACGAAATAGACGAGATTGTAGAGAGAAAGTGAACAGATGAGAGTACAAGGATAGTAGATGAGACAGGGACGTAATCGTAAAACCATGATAAACAACGATAGTCACAGTTGCACATCACACCGTCGTGTGCCGGCAGTCTGGTAGAAGTCACCACCTCCCACTAGCCGTGCCAAGACACAGACTAGATGGTCCAGCGTGATCATAAGGTAGGAAGGAAACACACTAAGGCCGTTGGATCGTGCTGATCCCTAAGGGTGTAACGGGTTTTAAGGGTACAACCAGCTCGTCGGCAATGGACGTGCGCCAAATCTAAGGAGACTTACGGAGGCCTTGACAAGGAGTCCCTGGTCCTGTCAGGAGTATTCCCAACGGAGAGGTGGTCTATGTGAAGAGAGAGTGTATAAAATAAGTGTCTGTCGTGCCTCGAGTGCTCGAAGGCAGAGGGAAGCGATCACGGTATACAAATCATGCGATTAAAACGAAGACAAGTGTCAATAATTAAATAGGGGAATTTAGTAATTAATTACACTTAATTACCAGATACATTATTGAGTAATTTAATAAGGTCTCATGGCAAACATGAATGTTTAGTGTGTGCAAGTGTAATTGAATCAAGAGAGCATGAAAGAATGTGCACATGGTTTTTAAATTACTTGATTTCATGTAAATATTACTCCTTATTAATTAACAAGTCATTACTAATCTTGATAGTACTTAATTAGGGTTAAACAAGGTTTAAATGACATAAATAGCAGGGTTATATATGCAATTTCAGGTTCTGGTCGCTCTGCTGAAGTCGCGACAGGGGTGCCTGTCGCGTTTCAGATCAGGACGTATGGTTCGGTCGCGTTCAGTTGAACCGGCCGCCCGGGTTGAACCGGGGGAAGGTCGCGATGAGTCGACCCATCGCGTTCATAACGCGGCAATTCTCCTTATCGCGACCCCCTCTGAGATCGTGACAGGTCGGGCCGTCGCGACTTCAGAAGGTGGCCCGAGCCCAGAAAGGGGAATTTGGCACTTTTCCATGTGGGTTCCCTCCCTCCATAGCATGATACTGGTCTATTAAAAAATCCGTATAAAATCACATGGACATCCAAAAATCATGAAACCACTTTTAAATGAACCTAGACATGAAGATCTATCACTAGGCATGAGTAATTAGAAAATAGACATGAATAGGGCATGCTTTGATTAGGTTACTTTTCGGTGACCTAAAACATGCACAGTCATGGATTTTGATTAAATTCGTAAAGGATACATGATGGAACTTGGGGAAAATAGAGGCGTTTAAAAGCTAACACCATGTAGTATTTATGAGAATAATTGCATGGCATGGGATCAAGTATACGCATAGATTGAAAACAAACATGTAAGTTCAGGTACATAGAGATGACAGAGATTAGGACATTTAATTCTCCCTTATGGAGCAACGAAAAATAGGGAAACCATGGGGCTTTGATAGATGGATGTTTGTACCTATGGCTTAAGTTAATCGATTTGTGCTTGAGAGATTGACTACCTTTTCTTGCAGTAATGAAAACCTAGGGTTGATGACGAAGAAGAGAATCCCTCCTTGGTTCCTAGCTTCCTCCCTTTGCTCTCCACATCCAGAACTCCTCCTCCTCATCCTCCAAGGCTTCAACCATGATCTAGGGTTGGGTTGGTATGATTTGGGGGTGTATTGGTGGGTTTAGAGAGTCCTACCTTCTAAAAACTCTCACTTTCCTTAAAACTCCGAATTTTCATATTATCACCTTATTTCTCTCCTTTTTCTTCCTAATAGGGTTGGGGAGAGAGTTAATTTCGTGGGCAAAGGGTTATGGTAAGTATATGACTCCTTTTTAGGATATTTACAAACTATTTAAATATTTATCTTGCTCTTTTTAATTAATTAATTAATTAACTCCGAATTTAGGCAAAAGATCTCACATCTAAAGATGGGCTATTAGCCTTTTGGCCCATTACTTTAGGTGGGGACCATTAGTTGAACCCATTTACTAATTTAGCCTAATGGGTTTTTGTTAAATTCCCTTTTATTCCATTTATTCTTTATTTATTCTCATTTAATTCTATTTATCACATTTATTTAATTAAAATTTTATTTTATTTAGGATTTTAAAAATAAGTTGCTACATCGTCGGCCGGAATCGCAATTTTGGAGTACAAAATGAAGGTTTTTCGACCCCGAAACGATGTCTTATCGCCTAAGGCCATAAGGGGCGACGAGCGCCTCTGAGCGTCGATTCCAAATTGGGGTCTTATAAGCGATTCTGATCACCGAGCGGAAAGTTATGCACATTTGAGCGAAGGGGTGTCCGTATGCGATCGCATCGGCAGCGCGCGACCACGCTCTCGGAGAGGAATTTGGGTGCCGGACCGGAAATCTTCGAATCTGACTTTGTGCCGACCGGGTCGAAGTGCCGATTCCAAATTGGGGACTCGCGGACGGTTCCGATCTTCATGCGAACAAATATCCGCATCTTACCGAAGGGGTACGATAATCAGTGTACTAGTACACACGCTCCGCGGTGGAATTTCGGCCCTGGCACAGAATTCCGCAAAACCAGCATCTTGTCGACTGTCTCGGATTGCCGATTCCGAATTGTGCTCACATAAGCGATTCTGATACCCGTGCGGAAAGTTATGGGCAGTTCTTTCATGGAAGGGGTGAGAATAATCCGAAAGGGGTGACTATATCGGTGATGTTGGTGCACCCATATCAACGACCTGGGCAGGAGTTCTCGTGCCGAGTTGAACACAACTTCCGATTGTCACGACAGGCGAACTCCATGTGGTTGCCCAGCCCAGGATTCACGTGATCAAGGGAGATGTTACTGCGTGAAAACTTTGGAAACAGGGAGATCGTTGGCCAGAATCACATTTTTGGAGTGAGAAACGAAGGTTTTTCGACCCCGAAACAACGTCTTATCGCCTGAGGCAATAAGGGGGCGGCGAGCGCCTCTGAGTGCCGATTCCGAATTGGGGTCTTATAAGCGATTCCAATAACCGAGCGGAAAGTCATGCCCGTTTGAGCGAAGGGGTGTCTGTATGCGATCGCATCAGCAGTCCGCGACCACGCTCCCGGAGAGGAATTTGGGCGTCGGACCGGAAATCTCCGAATCCAACTTTGTGCCGACCGGGTCGAAGTGCCGATTCCGGATTGGGGATTCGCGGGCGGTTCTGATCACCGCGCGAACATATATCCACGTCTTACCGAAGGGGTACGTCAATAGGTGTACTTGTACACACGCTCTGCGGTAGAATTTCGGCCCCGGCACGAAATTCTGCGATACCAGCGTCCTGTCGACCGTCTCAAATTGCCGATTCCGAATTATGCTCACATAAGCGATTCTGATACCCGGGCGGAATGTTATGGCCAGTTCTTTCATGGAAGGGGTGAGAATAATCCGAAAGGGATGACTATATCAGCGATGTTGGTGCACCCATATCAACGACCTGGGCAGAAGTTCTCGTGCTGAGTTGAACACAACTTCCAATCGTCGTGACAGGCTGACTCTGTGTGGTTGTCCCGCCCGGGATTCACGTGATCGGGGGAGATGTTACTGTGTGAAAACCTTGGAAACAGGGAGATCATCGGCTAGAATCACAATTTTGGAGTGCAAACAAAGGTTTCGACCCCAAAAATGACGTCTTATTGCCTGAGGCCATAAGGGGGCGACGAGTGCCTCTGAATGCCGATTTCGAATTGGGGTCTTATAAGAGATTCCGATAACCAAGCGAAAAGTTATGCCCGTTTGAGCGAAGGGGTGTCCGTATGCGATCGCATCGGCTACCCGCGACCACGCTCCCGGAGGGGAATTTGGGCGCCGAGCCGGAAATCTCCGAATCCAACTTTGTATCGACCGAGTCGAAGTGCCGATTTTGGATTGGGGACTCACGGGAGGTTCCGATCTCCGCGCGAACAAATATCCGCATCTTATTGAAGGGGTACGACAATCGGTGTACTAGTACACATGCTCCACGGTGGAATTTCGGTCTCGACATGGAATTCCATGAAACCAGCGTCCTGTCAACCCTCTTGGATTGTCGATTCCGAATTGTGCTCACATAAGCAATTCTGATACCCGGGCGGAAAGTTATGGCCAGTTCTTTCGCGGAAGGGTGGTGAAAATAATCCGAAAGGGGTGACTATATCGGCGATGTTGGTGCACCCATATGAACGAAATGGGCAAGAGTTCTCGTGCCGAGTAGAACACAACTTTCGATCGCCGTGAGAGGCTGACTCCATCTGGTTGCCCCGCCCTAGATTCACGTGATCAGGGGAGACGTTACTGCATGAAAACCTTGGAAACAAGAAGATCGTCAGCCAGAATCCCAATTTTGGAGTGCAAAATGAAGGTTTTTCGACCCCGAAACGACGTCTTATTGTCTGAGGCCATAAGGGGGCGACGAGCGCCTCTGAGTGCCGATTCCGAATTGGGGTCTTATAAGAGATTCTGATAACCAAGCGGAAAGTTATGCCTGTTTGAGCGAAGGGGTGTCCGTATGCGATCGCATCGGCAGCCCGCGACCACGCTCCCGGAGAGGAATTTGGGCACCGGACCGAAAATCTCTGAATCTAACTTTGTACCAACCGGGTCGAAGTGTCGATTCTGGATTGGGGACTCGTGGGAGGTTCCGATCTCCGCACGAACAAATATCCGCATCTTACCGAAGGGGTACGACAATCGGCGTACTAGTACACACGCTCCACGGTGGAATTTCAGCCTTGACACGGAATTCCATGAAACCAGCATCCTGTCGACCCTCTCATATTGCCGATTCCGAATTGTGCTCACATAAGCGATTCTAATATCTGGGCGGAAAGTTATAGCCCGTTCTTTCACGGAAGGGGTGAGAATAATCCGAAAGGGGTGACTATATCGGCGATGTTGGTGCACCCATATCAACGAAATGGGCAGGAGTTCTCACGCCGAGTTGAACACAACTTCCGATCACTGTGATAGGCCGTCTCCGTGTGGTTGCCCCGCCGAGGATTCACATGATTAGGGGAGATGTTACTGCATGAAAATCTTGGAAATGAGGAGATCGTCGGCCAGATTCACAATTTTGGAATGTGAAATGAAGGTTTTTTTGACCCTAAAATGACGTCTTATCGCCTGAGGCCATAAGGGGGCGACGAGAGCCTCTGAGTGCCAATTCCGAATTGGGGACTTATAAGTGATGCTGATAACCGAGCGGAAAGTTATGCCCATTTGAGAGAATGGGTGTCCGTATGCGATCGCATCGGCAGCTCGCGACCACACTCCTGGAGAGGAATTTGGGCACTAGACCGGAAATCTCTGAATCCAACTTTGTGCCGACCGGGTCGAAGTGTCGATTCTGGATTGGGGACTCATGGGCGGTCCCGATTGCCGCGCGAACATATATCCGCATCTTACCGAAGGGGTACATCAATCGATGTACTTGTGCACATGCTCTGCGGTGTAATTTCGGCCCTGGCACGGAATTCCATGAAACTAGCGTCCTGTCAACCGTCTCGGATTGCCGATTCCGAATTGTGATCACATAAGTGATTCTGATACCCGGGCGGAAAGTTATGGCCAATTGTTTCGCGGAAGGGGTGAGAATAATCCGAAAGGGGTGACTATATCGGCGATGTTGGTGCACCCATATCAACGACTTGGGCAGGAGTTCTCACTCTGAGTTGAACACAACTTCTGATCGCCGTGACAGGCCGACTTCGTGTGGTTGCCCCACCCGAGATTCACGTGATCAGGGGAGACGATACTGTGTGAAAACCTTGGAAACGGGGAGATCGTAGGCTGGAATCGCAATTTTGGAGTGCGAAACGAAGGTGTTTGACCCTGAAATGACGCCTTATCGGCTGAGGCAATAAGGGGGTGACGAGCGCCTCTGAGTGCCGATTCCAAATTGGGGTCTTATAAGCGATTCCAATAACCGAGCGGAAAGTCATGTCTGTTTGAGCGAAGGTGTGTCCGTATGCGATCACATCGGCAGCCCGCGACCACGCGCCCGAAGAGGAATTTGGGTGCTAAAGCGGAAATCTCTGAATTCGACTTTGTGCCGACCGGGTCGAAGTGCCGATTCTGGATTGGGGACTCATGAGCGGTTCCGATCTCCGCGCGAATAAATATCCATGTCTTACCGAAGGGGTACGACAATCGGTGTATTAGTACACACTCTCCGCAGTGGAATTTCGGCCCCGACACGGAATTTTGTGAAACTAGTGTCTTATAGACCGTCTCAGATTGCCGATTCTGAATTGTGCTCACATAAGCGATTCCGATACCCGGGCGGAAAGTTATGGCCAGTTATTTCACAGAAGGGGTGAGAATAATCCGAAAGGGGTGACTATATCGGCGATGTTGGTGCACCCATATCAATGACTTGGGCAGAAGTTCTCGCGCCGAGTTGAAGACAACTTCCGATCGCCGTGATAGGCCGACTCCGTGTGGTTGCCCTGCCCGGGATTCACGTGACCAGGGGAGACGTTACTACTTGAAAACTTTGGAAATAGGGAGATCATTGACCGGAATCGCAATTTTAGAGTGCGAAATGAAGGTTTTTGGACCCTGAAATGACGTCTTATCACCTGAGGCCATAAGGGAGCGATGAGCGCCGATTCCGAATTGGCGTCTTATAAGCGATTCTGATAACCGAGCAGAAAGTTATGCCTGTTTGAGTGAAGGGGTGTCTGTATGCGATCACATCGGCAGTCCGCGACCACACTCCCGGAGAGGAATTTGGGCGTCGAACCGGAAATCTCCGAATCCAACTTTGTGTCGACCGGGTCGAAGTGCCGATTCCGGATTGGGGATTCGCGGGCGGTTCCGATCACCGCGCGAACATATATCCACGTCTTACCGAAGGGGTACGTCAATAGGTGTACTTGTACACACGCTCTGCGGTAGAATTTCGGCCCCGGCACGAAATTCCGCGATACCAGCGTCCTGTCGACCGTCTCAAATTGCCGATTCCGAATTATGCTCACATAAGCGATTCCGATACCCGGGAGGAATTTGGGCACTGGACCGGAAATCTCTGAATCCAACTTTGTGCCGACCAGATCGAAGTGTCGATTCCGGATTGGGGACTCACGGGCGGTCCCGATCGCCACGCGAACATATATCCGCATCTTACCGAAGGGGTACGTCAATCGATGTACTTGTGCACATGCTCTGCGGTGTAATTTCGGCCCCGGCACGGAATTCCATGAAACCAGCGTCCTGTCGACCGTCTCGGATTGTCGATTCCGAATTGTGATCACATAAGTGATTCTGATACCCGGGCGGAAAGTTATGGCCAATTGTTTCGCGGAAGGGGTAAGAATAATCCGAAAGGGGTGACTATATCGGCAATGTTGGTGCACCCATATCAACGACTTGGGTAGGAGTTCTCACTCTGAGTTGAACAATACTTCTGATCTCCGTGACAGGCCGACTCCGTGTGGTTGCCCCACCCGAGATTCACGTGATCAGGGGAGACGATACTGTGTGAAAACCTTGGAAACGGGGAGATCGTAGGCTGGAATCGCAATTTTGGAGTGCGAAACGAAGGTGTTTGACCCTGAAATGACGCCTTATCGGCTGAGGCAATAAGGGGGCGAGGAGCGCCTCTGAGTGCCGATTCCAAATTGGGGTCTTATACGCGATTCCAATAACCGAGCGGAAAGTTATGTCTGTTTGAGCGAAGGTGTGTCCGTATGTGATCGCATCGGCAGCCCGCGACCACGCGCTCGAAGAGGAATTTGGGTGCTAAACCGGAAATCTCTGAATTCGACTTTGTGCCGACCGGGTCGAAGTGTCGATTCTGGATTGGGGACTCATGAGCGGTTCCGATCTCCGCGCGAATAAATATCCATGTCTTACCGAAGGGGTACGACAATCGGTGTACTAGTACACACTCTCCGCGGTGGAATTTCGGTCGCGACATGGAATTTTGTGAAACTAGTGTCTTATAGACCATCTCGAATTGCTGATTCTGAATTGTGCTCACATAAGCGATTCCGATACCCGGGCGGAAAGTTATGGCCAGTTATTTCGCGGAAGGGGTGAGAATAATCCGAAAGGGGTGACTATATCGGCGATGTTGGTGCACCCATATCAATGACTTGGGCAGAAGCTCTCGCGCCGAGTTGAAGACAACTTCCGATCGCCGTGATAGGTCGACTCCGTGTGGTTGCCCTGCCCGGGATTCACGTGACCAGGGGAGACGTTACTGCTTGAAAACTTTGGAAACAGTGAGATCATTGACCGGAATCGCAATTTTAGAGTGCGAAATGAAGGTTTTTGGACCCTGAAATGACGTCTTATCACCTGAGGCCATAAGGGAGCGATGAGCGCCGATTCCGAATTGGGGTCTTATAAGCGATTCTGATAACTGAGCAGAAAGTTATGCATGTTTGAGCGAAGGGGTGTTCGTATGTGATCGCATCGGTAGCCCACAACCATGCTCTCGGAGAGGAATTTGGGCGCTGGACCGAAAATCTTCGAATCCGACTTTGTGCTGACCGGGTCGAAGTGCCGATTATGGATTACGGACTCACGGGCGGTTCCGATCGCCGCGCAAACATATATCTGCGTCCTACCGAAGGGGTACGTCAATCGGTGTACTTGTACACACGCTCCGCGGTAGAATTTTGGCTCCAGCATGTAATTCTGCAAAACCAGCGTCTTTCGACCATCTCGGATTGTCTGTTCCGAATTGTGCTCACATAAGCGATTCTGATACCCGGGCGGAAAGTTATGGCTGTAGACGCTCCATTCTGCGCCCCCGTAGTGCTGTTGCTGCTCCGGAGGTTTCCCGAACGCTGACGGCTCCCTCGTTGACATTGGATGGGTGCTGGTTGACTTCTTTGACTCCGGTTTGACCAAGTTGACTAGAGAGAGGAAGAGGAAAACCATCTAACAAGATGAATGGGATGTGATCGCCAGGGCCTTACCTGTGCCCAAGGAGGTACTACGATTGCGCCGACGACGTAGCCTCGTGCCGCAGTGGATGGTGGGACTCCAACTTTCTCCTCTTCGGTCGGCCAAAGAAAAGAAGCTCCACGGTCTCCTTCACAATGTTCCTGCCAAAAGAAAAGACTCTATTAGACTTAGGGAAGTGTGGTAAACGTCCAAAACAGAAAAGAAAACGCCCAAAAGGAGAGCCCCGTACCGGTTGCGGGCTTAAGAAGAGGGGTGGCCAAGTACTATGACCACCTTTCTTCCCTCCGTTTTTTGGTTGGAAAACCCCTTTTGGGTGTGTAGAAAGGTGCACTACGTGCCTATGGGGTGTGTGTGTGTAGTGAATTGCATGAAAAGCTAAGAGGAAGAGAAAGAGAAAGAAAGAGAGGAGGGAGATCATCCTCGTTTGTAGTCGTTGATGGCTGCTTTGTGGACTCCTCCAGCACGTGGTGAAGCCTTATGGATGCCCCAAGTGTTGAGAGGAAGAGTGGGAACAAAGGTGAAAGCTTTAGTGGGTTTTCTCTCTCTTCTCTCAAAGCATCAAAGCTTGGGCGTCCAACATCTCCTCCTTCACTTAGAAGGCCAAGGAGTGACCTATATAGGCAGTGGGATCAGAGTTAGAGAGCCTTGGATGCTCAAGTGTGAGAAAACACACTTAAACATGTGGCAATCCATGTGCTAAAGCTTGAACCAATCAGAGGGGGCCATGTAGGACTTTTACTGGGTCAAGGGAGTGCCAAGGTGGCCCATTTTCCGGTTGGGAATGACCCCATGCGTTGCATGGGGCGAGGGAATGGCGCAAGTGGGCTGGAATCTTGGGCAGTTGCGCAGACCAAGTAAGCCCAAACTGACGTCAAATGATGCTGCCGCCAACCCCATGCAGACGTCAACCCCTGTGGACGCCAACCAGAATCGACGTCAAGGGACTATGCCGCCAACTTGGAGTCAGCGACAATCAATGTTGTCGTCTACATGGAATCCGAGGCAAGTCAACAAGCGGTCAAACAAGCCTTATTGGGCCATGAACCACACAGAGATGGGCCAAATCTCGCATCTACAAATGCCCGTCTGAGACATCCGGTCTTGCAAGGGAGCAGAGCGGACTGAAAGGTTGGTGTCTCGGTAAACAAAGGATGCAGTGATTTAATGGAAGGGTCATCTCTAAGGATAGGAATTCTAGCAAGCCACACGAATGAGTTAGGCTAGAAACAAGTGACGAATCATCTGAGAGACAAATGTGGATAAGAGGAAGGGTGATCTACCCTTGTAACTACAATTGCTACCCAACAGTAGGGTCCCTGGCATTGCTGTGTAGGTCTTTGACTAGTTTCTGGTGTTGTCTGAGTCAAAGGAGTTGTAATATGACGGTTGAATCGAGGGAATCTTACAATCGGAGTCTGTTTTGGTCCCGCTGGCCTAATTAGGATGTTTGTCCAGATTTAGGTGGTTGTGGAGACAATGATTGATTGATCTCTCAAAGGATTATCAAAAGATTCTAACTAGAATCAATGTTTGGAAAGCCGGAAGTCCAGAACTAAGCTCATGACTGGCGAACGGTTCACATGAACTCAACAAGACAGCTTGACTGTTTGTGATATGCACGGTGGGACAACTTGAAGAATGGGCAGCAAAGACCCGAAATCGGCTTGGATATTCAAGAAGGTGGTGCTAACCCGGTTGGCCACTTGAGCTGGGGAGCCACAGAGTGATTGAGGAAAATCTCCTTTTTTTTTTAGTTAGTAAGAGAATGTTAGCAGTGAAATCCTAAATGCATGTTGGTATGGGTTCCCTATATAAAACGCAAGTTAGAACCAGAGGAAAATTCTAAGGCCATAGAAATAACTGAGAGATCGCAAACTCGTCATAGTTTTTGGTAAAGGGGAACTCTGAGTTCACGGTCGCCAAGTTATTTGCCTCTGGTGACTAGCCCTACGTTAGACATACCAGTGTAACACTCACGGTCGTATGAGTGTTCCTGAATTTGAAGGGCAGCTTGTGCTTAAACATCTGCAAAACAACTTGAAGCACAAGATGAGAGATAATGGCTATATGATAAATAAAGCTTTTGAAAATCCCGGGAGGTTAATGTCCAGACCGACTGCCGCCCACTTACAATTGACGTCACTAAGATGTGCCGTCTACAAGAGTAGGCATCCACACATGGTTCCGTCAACAGTAAACAAGCGTCAAACTATGTGGACGTTAGCATGCCAGCGGATCAGACCGAAAAAATAGAAATTAGAAGGCCATTTTGGGGCGCTTGCGCCCTTTTTTTGGGGGGGGTCAACACCTGGCAACTATCTTTATGGCGAAATTAAAGAAGCGTGAGGCTGATGAAGTAAAGGGAAATTGGCCTAGCAGAAATATGGAGATTCTTCATGGCAATAACCTTGCCCCTTGTGAACAGATTAACATGAAGTGTGATTTTAAAAATGAGCTGTCATCCTCAACAAAAATTTGTCCTTTAGACACCTCAGAGGTTTGGAATCCTCAAGGGAGAAAGGAAGAAATAAGGGGATAAACTTCTCGAGAGGATCAGCAAAATCGTTAAATTGATGAGCTGAGACGGTCTTAACAACATGCCCCTTCAGGTGATTTCAGACTATCAAATTTTTGACTTGTTTGCCCCTAAACTTTTGCAAGGTGCTAATTGGATGAGAGAACCTGGCCATGTGTGGCTTAGCAGGCTCAAGGTGAGGTGTTTCGTGGACCCCAGGGTCAAGACCTGGCAACCCCTACTTTGTCGAGCACTCGTATTGTCCTACCGCAATCGGCTAGGGAAAAACTCAAGCAATGTAGCATTTGACTTTGTATTGAATGGAGGGCTTTTATCTCCAGGCACGGTCACAACCAGGCTCTTTTCCTTTTCTTTTCTATTGATTGATTTTTCTTTGTTCTTTCTTTTGTTTGCCTACGGGGACCCGTTTGAGCGAAGGGGTGTCCGTATGCGATAGCATCGGCAGCCTGCGACCACGCTGTCGGAGAGGAATTTGGGCACCATATAGGAAATCTCTGAATCCGACTTTGTGTCGACCGGGTCGAAGTGCCGATTCCGGATTGGGGACTCGCGGGCGGTTCCGATCGCCACGCGAACAACTATCCCCATCTTACCGAAGGGGTACGACAATCGATGTACTAGTACACACGCTCCACAGTGAAATTTCAGACTGGGCACGAAATTCTGTGAAACTAGCATCCAGTCGACCGTCTCGGATTGTCGATTCTGAATTGTGCTCATATAAGCGATTCTGATACCCAGGCAAAAAGTTATGACCAGTTCTTTTGCGGAAGGGGTGAGAATAATCTGAAAGGGGTGACTATATCGACGATGTTGGTACACCCATATCAACGACCTGGGCAGGAGTTCTCGCGCCGAGTTGAACACAACTTCCGATCGCCGTGACAAGCTGACTCTGTGTGGTTGCCCGGCCCGGGATTCACGTGATCGGGGGAGATGTTACTGCGTGAAAACCTTGGAAACGGGGAGATCGTCAGCCAGAATCGCAATTTTGGAGTGTGAAACGAAGGTTTTTCGACCCCGAAATGACGTCTTATTGCCTGAGGCAATAAGGGGGCGACGAGCGCCTCTGAGTGTCGATTCCGAATTGGGGTCTTATAAGCGATTCTGATAACCGAGCAGAAAGATTTGCTCGTTTGAGCGAAGGGGTGTCCGTATGCGATTGCATCGGCAGCCCGCGACCACGCTCCCGGAGAGAAATTTGGGCACCGGATCGGAAATCTTCGAATTTGACTTTGTGCCAACCGGGTCGAAGTGCCGATTCCGGATTGGGGACTCACGGGAGGTTCCGATCGCAGCGCGAACAAATATCTACGTCTTACCGAAGGGGTACAACAATCGGTGTACTAGTATAAACGTCCCACGGTGGAATTTCGGCCACGACATGGAATTCCGTAAAACCAGCATCCTATCGACCGTCTCAGATTGTCGATTCTGAATTACGTTCATATAAGCGATTCCGATACCCAAGCGAAAAGTTATGGCCAGTTCTTTCGCGGAAGGAGTGAGAATAATCCAAAAGGGGTGACTATATCGGCGATGTTGGTACACCCATATCAACGACCTGGGCAGGAGTTCTCGCGCCGAGTTGAACACAATTTTTGATCGCCGTGATAGGCTAATTCCATGTGGTTGCCCCACCTATGATTCACATGATCAGAAGAGACGTTACTCCATTAAAACCTTGGAAATGGGGAGATCGTCGGCCGGAATCGCAATTTTGGAGTACAAAATGAAGGTTTTTCGACTCCAAAATGACATCTTATCGCCTTAGGCAATAAGGGGGCGACGAGCGCCTCTAAGTGCCAATTCCGAATTGGGTTCTCATAAGCAATTCCGATAACTGAGTGGAAAGTTATGTCCGTTTGAGCGAAGGGGTGTTTGTATGCGATCGCATCGGCAGCCCGCAACCACGCTCCCGGAGAGGAATTTGGGCGCCAGACCGGAATTCTCCGAATCCAACTTTGTGCCGACTGGGTCGAAGTGTCGATTCCGGATTGGGGACTCGTGGGCGGTTCTAATCGCCATGCGAACAAATATCTGCATCCTACTGAAGGGGTACGACAATCGGTGTACTAGTACACACGCCCCGCAATGGAATTTTGGCCTGGGCACGGAATTCTGTGAAACTAGCATCCGGTCGACCGTCTTGGATTGCCGATTCTGAATTGTGCTCATATAAGCGATTCTAATACTCGGGCAAAAAGTTATGGCCAGTTCTTTCCCAGAAGGGGTGAGAATAATCTGAAAGGGGTGACTATATCGGCGATGTTGGTGCACCTATATCAACGACCTGGGCAGGAGTTCTCGCGCCGAGTTGAACACAACTTCTGATCGCCGTGACAAGCCAACTCCGTGTGGTTGCCCGGCCCGGGATTCCTGTGATCGGGGGAGATGTTATTGTGTGAAAACCTTAGAAACAGGGAGATCATCAGCCAGAATCGTAATTTTGGTGTGCGAAACGATGGTTTTTAACGACATCTTATCGCCTGAGGCGATAAGGGGGCGACGAGCGCTTCTGGGTGCCGATTTCGAATTGGGGTTTTATAAACGATTCCGATAACCGAGTGGAAAGTTATGTCCGTTTGAGCGAAGGGGTGTCCGTATGCGATCGCATCGGCAGCCTGCGACGACGCTCTCGGAGAGGAATTTTGGCACCGAAACAGAAATCTCTGAATCTGACTTTCGGCCGACCGGGTCGAAGTGCCGATTCTGGATTGGGGACTTGCGGGCTGTTCCGATCGCCGTGCGAACAAATATACGCGTCTTAACGAAGGGGTACGACAATCGATGTACTAGTACACACGCACCATGGTGGAATTTCCGCCCCAACACAGAATTCCATGAAACCAGCATCCTGTCGACCGCCTCAGATTGTGGATTCTGAATTGGGCTCATATAAGTGATTCTGATACCCGGGCGTAAAGTTATGGCCAGTTCTTTCACGGAAGGGGTGAGAATAATCCGAAAGGGGTGACTATCTCGGCAATGTTGGTGCACCCATATCAACGACCTGGGCAGGAGTTCTCGCACCGAGTTGAACACAACTTTTGATCTCCGTGATAGGCTGACTCTGTATGGTTGCCCCGCCTGGGATTCACGTGATCGGGGGAGATGTTACTGCGAGAAAACCTTTGAAACGGGGAGATCATCGCCTGAAATGACACCTTATCTCCCGAGACAATAAGGGGGCGACGAGCGCCTCTGAGTGTCGATTCCGAATTGGGGTCTTATAAGTGATTCCGATTACCGAGCGAAAAGTTATGCCCGTTTGAGCGAAGGGGTGTCTGTATGCGATCGCATCGGCAGCCCGTGACCACGCTCCCGGAGAGGAATTTGGGCGCTTGTCCACAAATCTCCGAATCCGACTTTGTGCCGATCGGGTCGAAGTGCCGATTCCGGATTGGTGACTCACGGGCAGTTCCGATCTCCATGCGAACATATATTCGTGTCTTACCGAAGGGATACATCAATTGGTCTACTTGTACACATGCTCTGTGGTGGAATTTTACACAGAATTCTGCAAAACCAACGTCCTGTCGACCGTCTCGGATTACCAATTCCAAATTGTGCTCACAAAAGCGATTCTGATACCCGGGCGGAAAGTTATTGCCAGTTCTTTCGCGGAAGGGGTGAGAATAATCCGAAAGGGGTGACTATATCGACGATGTTGGTGCACCCATATCAGCGACCTGGGCAAGAGTTCTCGCCCCGAGTTGAACACAACTTCCAATCGCCGTGACAGGCCGACTCCGTGTAGTTGCCTCGCCCGGGATTCACGTGATCGGGGGAGATGTTACTACGTGAAAACCTTGGAAACGGGGAGATGGTCAGCTAGAATCGTAATTTCTGATTGACGCTCTGAAATTGCGATTCTAGCCGACGATCTCCCCGATTCCAAGGTTTTCTGGCTGTAGCGCCTCCCTCGATTATGTGAATCGCTGGCAGGCACAACACACGGAGTCGGCCAATCACAGCGATCAGAAGTCGTGTTCAACTCGGCTCGAGATCTCCACCCGAGGTCGTAGATATAGGTGCAAGAACATCGCCGATATAGTCACCCCCTACGGTTTATTCCCACCCCTTCAGCGAAAGAACTGGGCATAACTTTCCGCCTGGGCATCGGAATTGCTGATGTGACAGCAATTCGAAATCGGCACTCCGAGACGGTCGACAGGGAGCTGGTTTCGCAGAATTCCATTCTGGTGCCGAAATTCACCGCAGAGCGTGTGTATTAGTACACCGATTGTCGTACCCGTTGGCTAGGACGCAGATATTTGTTCGCCCGGCGATCGAAACCACCCGCAAGGCTCCATTTCAGAATCGGCACTTCAACCCGGTCGGCACAAGGCCGCATTCGGACATTTCCGATCCGGCGGCCAAATTCCTCTCCGGGAGCGTGGTCGTGCGCTGCCGATGCGATCGCATACGGACACCCCTTTGCTCAAATGGGCATAACTTTCCGCTCGGTTATCAGAATCGCTTATAAGACACCAATTCGGAATCGGCACTCAGAGGCGCCTGTCGCCCCCTTATTGCCTCAGGCGAGAAGATGTCATTTCGGGATCGAAAAACCTTCGTTTCGCGCTCCGAAATTGCAATTCTAGCAGACGATCTCCCCAATTCCAAGGTTTTCTGGCAGTAGCGCCTCCCTCGATTATGCGAATCGCTGGTGGGCACAACACACGGAGTCGGCCTATCACGGCGATCAGAAGTTGTGTTCTGCTTGGCTCGAGATCTCCACCCGAGGTCGTTGGTATGGGTGCATGAACATCGCCGATATAGTCACCCCCTACGGTTTATTCCCACCCCTTCAACGAAAGAACTGGGCATAACTTTCGGCCCGGGCATCGGAATCGGCACTCCGAGACGATCGACAGGGCGCTGGTTTCGCAGAATTCCATTCCGAGGCCGAAATTCGCCGCGCATTGTGTGTATTAGTACACCGATTGTCGTACCCGTTGGGTAGGACGCGGATATTTGTTCGCCCGGAGATCGAAATCGCCCGCAAGGCCCCATTTCAAAATCGGCACTTCGACCCGGTCGGCACAAGGTCGCATTCGGACATTTCCGGTCTGGCGGCCAAATTCCTCTCTAGTAGCGTGGTTGCGGGATGCCGATGCGATCGCATACGGACACCCCTTCGCTCAAACGAGAATAACTTTCCGCTCGGTTATCAGAATCGCTTATAAGACCCCAATTCAGAATCGGCACTCAGAGGCGCCCGTTGACACCGTACTATCTCAAGTGATAAGACGTCATTTTGGGGTCAAAAAATCTTCGTTTCACGCTCCGAAATTGCGATTCTAGCCAACGATCTCCCCGATTCCAAGGTTTTCTGGCAGTAGCGCCTCCCTCGATTACGCGAATTGCTAGCAGGCACAACACACAGAGTCGGCCTATCACGGCGATCAGAAGTTGTGTTCAGCTCGGCTCGAGATCTCCACCCGAGGTCGTAGATATGGGTGCACGAACATCACCGATATAGTCACCCCCTACGATTTATTCCCACCCCTACAGTGAAAGAACTGGGCATAACTTTCCGCCCGGGCATCGGAATCGATGATGTGACCATAATTCGGAATCGGCACTCCGAGACGGTCGACAGGGCGCTGGTTTCGCAGAATTCCATTTCGGGGCCAAAATTCACCGCGCACCGTGTATTAGTACACCGATTGTCGTACCCGTTGGGTAGGACGTAGATATTTGTTCACCCTGAGATCGGAACCGCGCGCAAAGCCCCATTTCAGAATCGACACTTCAACCTGGTCGGCACAAGGTCGTATTCGGGCATTTCCGGTCCGGCGGCCAAATTCCTCTCTGGGAGCGTGGTCGCGGGATGGCGATGTGATCGCATACGGACACCCCTTCGCTCAAACGGGCATAACTTCCTGCTCGGTTATCAGAATCGCTTATAAGACCCCAATTCGGAATCGGCACTCGGAGGCGCCCGTTGCCCTCCTATCGCCTCAGGCAATTAGACGTCATTTCGGGGTTGAAAACCCATCATTTCGCGCTCTGAAATTACGATTCTAGCAGATGATCTCTCCGATTCTAAGGTTTTCTGGTAGTAGCACCTCCCTCGATTACGCGAAACGCTGGCGGATACAACACACGGAGTCATGTTCAACTTGGCTCGAGATCTCCACCTGAGGTCGTAGATATTGGTGCACGAACATCGTCGATATAGTCACCCCATACGGTTTATTCCTACCGCTTCAGCGAAAGAACTGGGCATAACTTTCCGCCCGGGCATCGAAATCGTTGATGTGACCACAATTCGGAATCGGCACTCCAAGACGTTTGATAGGGCGCTGGTTTTGCGGAATTCCCTTTCGGGGCCGACATTCGCCGCGGAGCGTGTGTATTAGTACACCGATTGTTGTACCCGTTGGGTAGGATGCGGATATTTGTTCGCCCGACGATCGGAACCGCCCACAACGCCCCATTTCAGAATCGGCACTTCGACCTAGTCGGCACAAGGTTGCATTCGGACATTTCCGATCCGGCGGCCAAATTCTTCTCCAGGAGAGTGTTCGCGGGCTGCCGATGCGATCGCATACGGACACCCCTTGGCTCAAACGGGCATAACTTTCCGCTCAGTTATCAGAATCGCTTATAAGACCCCAATTCGGAATCGGCACTCAGAGGCGCCCGTCGATCCTTTAGTGCCTCAGGTGATAAGAAATCTTTTCGCGGTTGAAAAATCTTCGTTTCGCACTCAGAAATTGCGATTCTAGCAGACGATCTCCCCGATTCCAAGGTTTTCTGGCAGTAGTGCCTCCCTCGATTATGTGAATCGCTGGCGGGCACAAAACACGCAGTCGGCCTATCACGGTGTTCGAAAGTCGTGTTGAACTCGGCTCGAGATCTCCACCCGAGGTCATAGATATGGGTGCACGAACATCGCCGACATAGTCACCCCCTACGGTTTATTCCCACCCCTTCAGCGAAAGAACTGGGCATAACTTTCCGCCCGGGCATCGGAATCGCTGATGTGACCAAAATTTAGAATCGGCACTCCGAGACAATCGACATGGCGCTGGTTTCGTGGAATTCCATTCCGGGCCGAAATTCGCCGCGCAGCGTGTGTATTAGTACACCGATTGTCGTACCTGTTGGGTAGGACGCGGATATTTGTTCGCCAGGAGATCGGAACCGCCACCGTGGCCCCATTTTAGAATCGGCACTTCGACCCGGTCAATACAAGGTCGCATGCAGACACTTCCGGTCCGGCGGCCAAATTCCTCTCTGGGAGTGTGGTCGCAGGATGCCGATGCGATCGCATACGGACACCCCTTCGCTCAAACGGGAATAACTTTCCGCTCGGTTATCAGAATCGCTTATAAGACCACAATTCGAAATCGGCACTCGGAGGCGCCCGTTGTCCCCTTATTTCCTCAGGCGATAAGACATCATTTTGGGGTCAAAAAATCTTCGTTTCACGCTCCAAAATTGCGATTCTAGCCGACGATCTCCCAGATTCCATGGTTTTCTGACTGTAGCGCCTCCCTCGATTATGCGAATCGCTGGCGGGCACAACACGGAGTTGGCCTATCACGGCGATCGGAAGTCGTGTTCAACTCGGCTCGAGATCTCCACCCGAGGTCGTAGATATGGGTGCACGAACATCGCCGATATAGTCACCCCCTACGGTTTATTCCCACCCCTTCAGCGAAAGAACTGGCATAACTTTCCGCCCGGGCATCGGAATCGCTGATGTGACCAAAATTTAGAATCGGCACTCCGAGACAATCGACATGGCGCTGGTTTCGTGGAATTCCATTCCGGGCCGAAATTCGCCGCGCATTGTGTGTATTAGTACACCGATTGTCGTACCTGTTGGGTAGGACGCGGATATTTGTTCGCCAGGAGATCGGAACCGCCACCGTGGCCCCATTTTAGAATCGGCACTTCGACCCGGTCAATACAAGGTCGCATGCAGACACTTCCGGTCCGGCGGCCAAATTCCTCTCTGGGAGTGTGGTCGCAGGATGCCGATGCGATCGCATACGGACACCCCTTCGCTCAAACGGGAATAACTTTCCGCTCGGTTATCAGAATCGCTTATAAGACCACAATTCGAAATCGGCACTCGGAGGCGCCCGTTGTCCCCTTATTTCCTCAGGCGATAAGACATCATTTTGGGGTCAAAAAATCTTCGTTTCACGCTCCAAAATTGCGATTCTAGCCGACGATCTCCCAGATTCCATGGTTTTCTGACTGTAGCGCCTCCCTCGATTATGCGAATCGCTGGCGGGCACAACACGGAGTTGGCCTATCACGGCGATCGGAAGTCGTGTTCAACTCGGCTCGAGATCTCCACCCGAGGTCGTAGATATGGGTGCACGAACATCGCCGATATAGTCACCCCCTACGGTTTATTCCCACCCCTTCAGCGAAAGAACTGGGCATAACTTTCCGCCTGGGCATCGGAATTGCTGATGTGACAGCAATTCGGAATCGGCACTCCGAGACGGTCGACAGGGTGCTGGTTTCGCGGAATTCCGTTCCTGGGCCGAAATTCACCGCAGAGCTTGTGTATTAGTACACCGATTGTCGTACCCGTTGGATAGGACACGGATATTTGTTCGCCCGGAAATCGAAACCGCCTGCAAGGCCCCATTTCAGAATCGACACTTCGACCCGGTCGGCACAAGGCCGCATTCAGACATTTCCGATCTGGCAGAAAAATTCCTCTCCGGGAGCGTGGTCGCGAGCTGCCGATGTGATCGCATACGGACACCCCTTTGCTCAAACGGGCATAACTTTCCGCTCGATTATCAGAATCGCTTATAAGAGCCCAATTCAGAATCGGCACTCAGAGGCGCCCGTCGCCCCCTTATTGCCTCAGGCGATAAGACGTCGTTTCGAGATCGAAAAATCTTCATTTCGCGCTCCGAAATTGCGATTCTAGCCGACGATCTCCCCGATTCCAAGGTTTTCTGGCAGTAGCACCTCCCTCGATTATGCTAATCACTGGCAGGCACTAAACACGGAGTCGGCCTATCACGGCGATCGGAGGTCGTGTTCAACTCGGCTCGAGATCACCACCTGAGGTCGTAGATATGGGTGCACGAACATCGCCGATGTAGTCACCCCCTACGGTTTATTCCCACCCCTTCAGCGAAAGAACTGGGCATAACTTTCTGCCTGACCATCGGAATCGCTAATGTGATAGCAATTCAAAATCGGCACTCCGAGACGGTCGACAGGGCGCTGGTTTCGCATAATTCCGTTCCGGGGCCGAAATTCACCGCGGAGCATGTGTATTAGTACACCAATTGTCGTACCCGTTGGGTAGGACGTGGATATTTGTTCGCCTGGCGATCAAAATCGCCCACAAGGCCCCATTTCAGAATTGACACTTCGACCTGGTTGGCACAAGGCCGCATTCGGTCATTTCCGGTCTGGCGGCCAAATTCTTCTCCGGGAGCGTGGTCGTGGGCTGCCGATACGATCGCATACGAACACCCCTTCGCTTAAATGAGTATAACTTTCCACTCGGTTATCACAATCAAGTATAGGACCCAATTCAGAATTGGCACTCAGAGGCACCCGTCACCCACTTTAATGCCTCAGGCGATAAGATGTCGTTTTAGGGTCGAAAAATCTTCATTTCGCGCTCCGAAATTGCGATTCTAGCCGACGATCTCCCCGATTCCAAGGTTTTCTGGTAGTAGCACCTCCATCGATTACGCGAATCGTTGGACACGGAGTCGGCCTATCACGGCGATCGAAAGTCGTGTTGAACTCGGCTCGAGATCTCCACCCGAGGTCGTAGATATGCGTGCACGAACATCGCCGACATAGTCACCCCCTATGGTTTATTCCCACCCCTTCAGGGAAAGAACTGGGAATAACTTTCCGCCCGGGCATCGGAATCGCTGATGTGAGAACAATTCGGAATCGGCACTCCGAGACGGTCGACAGGGCGCTGGTCTCGCAAAATTCCATTCCGGGGCCGAAATTCACCACAGAGCCTGTGTATTAGTACATCGATTATCGTACCCGTTGGTTAGGATCTAGATATTTGTTCGCCCGATGATCGGAACTGCCCGCAAGGCCCCATTTCATAATCTTCACTTCGACCCGGTCGACACAAGGTCGCATTCGGACATTTCCGGTCCGGCGGCCAAATTCCTCTCCGGGAGCGTGGTCGCGGGCTGTCGATGCGATCGCATACAGACACCCATTCGTTCAAACGGGCATAACATTCTGCTCGATTATCAAAATCGGTTATAAGATCCCAATTCGGAATCGGCACTCAGAGGCGCCCGTGGCCCCCTTATTGCTTCAGGCGATAAGATCATTTCGGGGTCGAAAAACAATCGTTTCGAGCTCCGAAATTGCGATTCTAGCCGACGATCTCCCCAATTCCAAGGTTTTCTGGCAGTAGCACCTCTCTCGACCCCGAGACAGAAGTCGTGTTCAACTCGGCTCAAGATCTCCACCTGAGGTCGTAGATATGGGTGCATGAACATCGCCGATATAGTTACCCCCTACGGTCTATTCCCACCCCGTCAACGAAAGAACTGGGCATAAGTTTCCACCCGGGCATCGGAATTGCTGATGTGACCACACTTTGGAATCGGCACTCCGAGACGGTCGACTGGGCGCTAGTTTCGTGGAATTCTGTTACAGAGCAAAAATTTGCCGCGAAGCGTGTGTTTTAGTACACCGATTGTCGTACCCATTGGGTAGGACGCGGATACTTGTTCACCCGACGATCGGCACCGCCCGCAATGCCCCATTTCAGAATCGGTACTTCGACCCGGTCGGCACAAGGTCACATTCGGACATTTCCGGTCTGACGGCGCAATTCCTCTCCGGGAGCGTGATCGCGGGCTGCCGATGCGATCGTATACAGACACCCCTTCGCTCAAACGGGCATAACTTTCCACACGGTTATCAGAATCGCTTATAAGACCCCAATTCGGAATCGGCACTTAGAGGCTCCCGTCGCCCCCTTATCACCTCAGGCGATGAGACGTTATTTAGGGGTTGAAAAACCATCTTTTCGCGCTCTAAAATTGCGATTCTAGCCGACGATCTCCCCAATTCCAAGGTTTTCTGGCAGTAGCACCTCCCTCGATTACGCGAATCGTTGGCGGGTACAACACACGGAGTCGGCCTATCTAGGCCATCGGAAGTCATGTTCAACTCGGCTCGAGATCTCCACCCGAGGTCGTAGATATGGGTGCACGAAATCGCCAATCTAGTCACCCCGTACGGTTTATTCCCACCCCTTCAGCAAAAGAATTGGGCATAACTTTCCGCCCAGGCATTGGAATCGCTGATGTGACCACAATTCGGAATCGGCACTCCGAGACGATCGACAGGGTGCTAGTTTCATGGAATTCCATTCCGGGGCTGAAATTCGTTGCGGAGCGTGTGTATTAGTACACCGATTGTCATACCCGTTGGATAGGACGCGAATATTTGTTCGCCCAGCGATCGGAACCGCCCACAAGTCCCTATTTCAGAATCGGCACTTCGACCCGGTCAGCACAAGGGCGCATTTGGACATTTCCGGTCCGGCGGCCAAATTCCTCTCCGGGAGCGTGGTCGCGGGCTGCCGATGCAAACGGGAATAACTTTCCGCTCAGTTATCAGAATCGTTTATAAGACCCCAATTCGGAATCGGCACTCAGAGGCGCCCGTTGACCCCTTACTACCTCAGGCGATAAGATGTCGTTTTGGGGTCAAAAAATCTTTGTTTCACGCTTCGAAATTACGATTCTAATCGACGATCTCCCCGATTCCAAGATTTTCTGGCTGTAGCGCCTCCTTCGATTACGCGAATCGCTGGAGGGCACAACACACGGAGTCGTCCTATCACGGCGATCGAAAGTCATGTTCAACTCGGCTCGAGATCTTCACCCGAGGTCGTAGATATGGGTGCACAAACATCGCCGATATAGTCACCCCTACGGTTTATTCCCACCCCTTCAGCGAAAGAACTGGGCATAACTTTCCGCCTGGGCATCGGAATTGCTGATGTGACAACAATTCAGAATCGGCACTCCGAGACGGTCGACAGGGTGCTGGTTTTGCGGAATTTCGTTCCGGGGCCGTAATTCACCATGAAGCGTGTGTATTAGTACACCGATTATCGTACCCGTTGGGTAGGATGCGGATATTTGTTCGCCTGGCGATCGGAACCGCCCGCAAGCCCCCATTTTATAATCGGCACTTTGACCTGGTCGGCACAAGGTCGCATTCGGACATTTCCGGTCCGGCGGCCAAACTCCTCTCCGGGAGCGTGGTCAGGGGCTGCCGATGCGTTCACATACGGACACCCCTTCGCTCAAACGGGCATAATTTGCGCTTGATTATCAGAATCGCGTATAAGACCCCAATTCGGAATCGGCACTCAGAGGCGCCCGTCGCCCCCTTATTGCCTCAGGCGATAAGATGTTGTTTCAGGATCGAAAAACCTTCATTTCTCGCTCCGAAATTGGGATTCTAACTGACGATCTCCCTCATTCCAAGGTTTTCTGGCAGTACCGCCTCCCTGGATTATGTGAATCACTGGCGGGCACTACACACGGAGTCGGCCTATCACGGCGATCGGAAGTCGTGTTCAACTCGGCTCGAGATCTCCACTCGAGGTCATAGATTTGGGTGCACAATCATCGCCGATATTGTCACCCCCAACGGTTTATTCCCACCCCTTCGGCGAAAGAACTGGGCATAACTTTCCGCCCGGGTATCGGAATCACTGATGTGACAGCAATTCGGAATCGGCACTCCGAGACAGTCGAGAAAGCGTTGGTTTCACGGAATTCCGTTCCGGGGCCAAAATTCACCGTGGAGCGTGTGTATTAGTACACCGATTGTCGTACCTGTTGGATAGGACGTGGATATTTGTTCGCCCGACGATCGGAACAGCCCGCCATGCCCCATTTCAGAATCGACACTTCGACCCGGTCGGCACAAGGCCGCATTCGGACATTTCCGGTCCGGCTGCCAAATTCCTCTCTGGGAGTGTGGTCGCGGGCTGCCAAAGCGATCGTATACGAACACCCCTTCGCTTAAACGGGCATAACTTTCCGCTCGGTTATCAGAATCGCGTATAAGACCCAATTCGGAATTGGCACTCAGAGGCGCCCGTCACCCACTTTATTGCCTCAGGCAATAAGATGTCGTTTTAGGGTCGAAAAATCTTCATTTCGCGCTCCGAAATTGCGATTCTAGCTGACGATCTTCACGATTCCAAGGTTTTCTGGTAGTAGCGCCTCCATCGATTACGCGAATTGTTGACGGGCACAACACACGGAGTCGGCCTATTACGGCGATCGAAAGTCGTGTTGAACTCGGCTCGAGATCTCCACCCGAGGTCGTAGATATGGGTGCACGAACATCGCCGACATAGTCACCCCCTATGGTTTATTCCCACCCCTTCAGCGAAAGAACTGGGAATAACTTTCCGCCCCGGCATCGGAATCGCTGATGTGAGAACAATTCGGAATCGGCACTCCGAGACGGTCGACAGGGCGCTGGTTTCAGAAAATTCCATTCCGGGGCCGAAATTCACCGCAGAGCGTGTGTATTAGTACATCGATTATCGTACCCGTTGGTTAGGACGCAGATATTTGTTCGCCCGATGATCGAAACTTCCCGCAAGGCCCCATTTCAGAATCGGCACTTCGACCGGTCGGCACAAGGTCGCATTCGGACATTTTCGGTCCGGCGGCCAAATTCCTCTCTCGGAGCGTGGTCGCAGGCTGCCGATGCGATCGCATACGGACACCCGTTTGTTCAAACGGGCATAACTTTCCGCTCGATTATCAGCATCGCTTATAAGATCCCAATTCGGAATCGACACTCAGAGGCGCCCGTGCCCCCTTATTACTTCAGGCGATAAGATCGTTTCGGGGTCGAAAAACATTCGTTTCGCACTCCAAAATTGCGATTCTAGCCAACGATCTCCCCAATTCCAAGGTTTTCTGGCAGTAGCGCCTCCCTTGATTACGTGAATCGCTGGTGGGCACAACACACAGAGTCGGCCTATCACGGCGATCGCAAGTCGTGTTCAACTCGGTTCAAGATCTCCACCTGAGGTCGTATAGATATGGGTGCACGAACATCGCCGATATAGTTATCCCCTACGGTCTATTCTCACCCCGTCAGCAAAAGAACTGGGCATAAGTTTCCGCCCGGGCATCGGAATCGCTGATGTGACCACAATTCAGAATCGGCACTCCGAGACGGTCGACAGGGCGCTAGTTTCGTGGAATTCCATTACGGGGCCAAAATTCGCTGCGAAGCGTGTGTATTACTACACCGATTGTCGTACCCATTGCGTAGGACGCGGATACTTGTTCGCCCGACGATCGGCACAGTCCGCAAGGCCCCATTTCAGAATCGGCACTTCGACCCGGTCGGCACAAGGTCACATTCGGACATTTCCGGTCCGGCGGCCAAATTCCTCTCCGGGAGCGTGGTCGCGGGCTGCCGATGCGATCGTATACGGACACCCCTTCACTTAAACGGGCATAACTTTCCACATGGTTATCAGAATCGCTTATAAGACCCCAATTCGGAATCGGCTCTCGGAGGCTCTCGTCGCCTCCTTAACACCTCAGGCAATAACACGCCATTTAGGGGTCAGAAAACCATCGTTTCGCGCTCTGAAATTGTGATTCTAGCCGACGATCTCCCCGATTCCAAGGTTTTCTGGAAGTAGCACCTCCCTCGATTACGCAAATCGCTGGCGGGTGCAACACACGGAGTCAGCCTATCAAGGCGATCGGAAGTCATGTTCAACTCGGCTCGAGATATCCACCCGAGGTCGTAGATATGGGTGCACGAACATCGCCGATATAGTCACCCCGTACGGTTTATTCTCACCCCTTCAACGAAAGAACTGGGCATAACTTTACGCTCGGGCATCGGAATCGTTGATGTGACCACAATTCGGAATCGGCACTCTGAGACGGTTGACAGGGCGCTGGTTTTTAGGAATTCCGTTTCTGGGCCAAAATTTGTCGCGGAGCGTGTGTATTAGTACACCGATTGTTGTACCCGTTGGATAGGATGCAGATATTTGTTCACCCGACGATCAGAACCGCCCGCAAGGCCCCATTTCAAAATCGGCACTTCGACCCGATCGGGACAAGGTTGCATTCGGACATTTCTGGTCCGACAGCCAAATTCATCTCCATGAGCGTGGTCGCGGGCTGCCGATGTGATCGCATACGGACACCCCTTCGCACAAACGGGCATAACTTTCCGCTCGGTTTTCAGAATCGCTTATAAGACCCCATTTCGGAATCGGCACTCAGAGGCGCACGTCGACCCTATACTATCTCAATTGATAAGACATCGCTTCGGGGTCGAAAAATCTTCATTTCTCACTCCGAAATTGTGATTCTAGCCGATGATCTCCCCGATTCCAAGGTTTTATGGCAGTAGCGCCTCCCTTGATTACGCGAATCGCTGGCGGGCACAACACACGGAGTCGTCCTATCACGGCGATCGAAAGTCGTGTCCAACTCAGTTCGAGATCTCCACCCGAGGTCGTAGATATGGGTGCACGAATATCGCCGATATAGTCACCCCCTACGAAGTATTCCCACCCCTTCAGCGAAAGAACTGGGCATAACTTTCCTCCTGGGCATCGGAATTGATGATGTCACAGCAATTCAGAATCGGCACTCCAAGACGGTCGACAGGGCGCTGGTTTCGCGGAATTCCGTTCTGGCGCCGAAATTCGCCGCATAGTGTGTGTATTAGTACACCGATTATCGTACTCGTTGGGTAGGACACGGATATTTGTTCGCCTAGTGATCGGAACCGTCCGCAAGGCCTCATTTCAGAATTGGCACTTCGACCCGGTCGGCACAAGGCCACATTCGGACATTTCAAGTCCGGCGGACAAATTCCTCTCTAGGAGCATGGTCACGGGCTGCCGATGCGATCGCATATGAACACCCCTTCGCTCAAACGGGTATAACTTTCCGCTCGGTTATCAGAATCGCTTATAAGACCTAATTCGAAATCGGCACTCAGAGGTGCCTGTCACCCACTTTATTGCCTCAGGCGATAAGACGTCGTTTCGGGGTTGAAAAATCTTCATTTCGCGCTCCGAAATTGCGATTCTAGCTGACGATCTCCCCGATTCCAAGGTTTTTTGGTAGTAGCGCCTCCATCGATTATGCATATCGCTTGCGGGCACAACACTGAGACGGCCTATCACGGCGATCGAAAGTCGTGTTGAACTCAGCTCGAGATCTCCACCCGAGGTCGTAGATATGGGTGCACGAACATCGCCGATATAATCACCCCCTATGGTTTATTCCACCCCTTTAGCGAAAGAACTGAAAATAACTTTCTGCCCGGGCATCGGAATCGCTGATGTAAGAACAATTCGGAATCGGCACTCCGAGAAGGTCGACAGGGTGCTGGTTTCGTAAAATTCCATTCTGGAGCCGAAATTTGCCGTAGACCGTGTGTATTAGTACACAGATTATCGTACCCGTTAGTTAGGACGTGGATATTTGTTCGCCCGACGATCAAAACTACCTGCAAGGCCCCATTTCAGAATCGGCACTTCGACCCGATCGGCACAAGGTCGCATTCGGAATCGGCACTTCGCCCGACGATCTCCCCAATTCCAAGGTTATCTAGCAGTAGCGCCTCCCTCGATTACGCGAATCGCTGGCGGGCATAACTCACGGAGTCGGCCTACCACGGCGATCGGAAGTCGTGTTCAACTGGGCTCAAGATCTCCACCCGAGGTCATAGATATGGGCACACGAACATCGCCGATATAGTCATCCCCTACGGCTTATTCCCACCCCGTCAGCGAAAGAACTGGGCATAACTTTCCACCTGGGCATCGGAATTGCTGATGTGACAGCAATTCGGAATCGGCACTCCAAGGCGGTCGACATGGCGCTGGTTTCGCGGAATTCCATTCTGGGGCAGAAATTCACTGCGGTGCATGTGTATTAGTACACAAATTGTCGTACCCATTGCGTAGGATGCGAATATTTGTTCGCCCGGCAATCGGAACCGCCTGCAATGCCCCATTTTAGAATCGACACTTCGACCCGGTCGGCACAAGGCCGCATTCGGACATTTCTGGTCTGGCGACCAAATTCCTCTCCGGGAGCGTGGTCGCAGGATGCCGATGCGATCGCATAAGGACACCCCTTCGCTCAAACGGGCATAACTTTTCGCTCGGTTATCAGAATCGCTTATAAGACCTAATTCAGAATCGGCATTCAGAGGCGCCCGTCACCCACCTTATTGGCTCAGGCGATAAGACGTCGTTTCGGGGTTGAAAAATCTTCATTTTGTGCTCCAAAATTGCGATTCTACCCGATGATCTATCAAATTCCAAGGTTTTCTGGTAGTAGCGACTCCATCGATTACGCAAATCGCTGGCGGGCACAACACACGGAGCCGACCTATCACGGCGATCGAAAGTCCTGTTCAACTCGGCTAGAGATCTCCACCCGAGGTCGTAGATATGGGTGCACAAACATCGCCGATATAGTCACCCCCTATGGTTTATTCCCACCCTTTCAGAGAAAGAACTGGGAATAACTTTCCGCCCAGACATCGGAATCACTGATGTAAGAACAATTCGGAATCGACACTCCGAGACGGTCGACAGAGCGCTGGTTTCGCAAAATTCTGTTTCGGGGCCGAAATTCGCCGCGGAGTGTGTGTGTTAGTACACCGATTATCGTACCCGTTGGTTAGGATGTGGATATTTGTTCCCCCGACGATCGGAACTGCCCGCAAGGCCCCATTTCAGAATCGGGACTTCGATCCGGTCGGCACAAGGTCGCATTCGAACATTTCCAATCTGGCGACCAAATTCCACTCCGGGAGCATGGTCGCAGGCTGCCGATGCGATCGCATACGAACACCCTTTTGCTCAAACGGGAATAACTTTCCGCTCGGTTATCAGAATCGCTTATAAGACCTAATTCGGAATCGGCACTCAGAGGCGCCCGTCACCCACTTTATTGCCTCAGGCGATAAGACGTCGTTTTGGGGTCAAAAAATCTTCATTCTGCGCTCCGAAATTGCGATTCTAGCCGATGATCTCCCCGATTCCAAGGTTTTTTGGTAGTAGCGCCTCCATCGATTACGCATATCGCTTCCGGGCACAACACACGGAGATGGCCTATCACGATGATCGAAAGTCGTGTTCAACTCGGCTCGAGATCTCCACCCGAGGTCGTAGATATGGGTGCACGAACATCGCCGATATAGTCACCCCCTATGGTTTATTCCCACCCCTTCAGCGAAAGAACTGGGAATAACTTTCCGCCCGGGCATCGAAATCACTGATGTAAGAACAATTCGGAATCGGCACTCCGAGAAGGTCGATAGGGAGCTGGTTTCGCAAAATTCCGTTCCGGGGCCGATTATCGTACCCGTTGGTTAAGACGTGGATATTTGTTCGCCGGACGATCGGAACTGCCCGCAAGGCCCCATTTCAGAATCGGCACTTCGACCCGGTTGGCACAAGGTCGCATTCGGACATTTTCGGTCTGGCAGCCAAATTCCTCTCCGGAGCGTGGTCGCGGGCAGCCGATGCGATCGCATACGGACACCCGTTCGTTCAAACGGGCATAACTTTCCGCTCGGTTATCAAAATCGCTTATAAGATCCCAATTCGGAATTGACACTCAGAGGCGCCCGTTGCCCCGTTATTGCCTCAGGCGATAAGATCGTTTCGGGGTCAAAAAACATTCATTTCGCACTCCAAAATTGCGATTCTAGCTGACGATCTCCCCAATTCAAAGGTTTTCTAGCAGTAGCGCCTCCCTCGATTATGCGAATCGCTGGCGGGCACAACACACGGAGTCGGCCTATCACGGAGATCGGAAATCGTGTTCAACTCGGCTCAAGATCTCCACCCGAGGTCGTAGATATGGGTGCACGAACATCGCCAATATAGTCACCCCTAACGGTTTATTCCCACCCCGTCAGCGAAAGAACTGGGCATAACTTTCCGCCCGGGCATCGAAATCGTTGATTTGACCACAATTCGGAATCGGCACTCCAAGACGGTCGACAGGGCGTTGGTTTCGCGGAATTTCATTCAGGAGCCGAAATTCGTCGCAGAGCGTGTGTATTATTACACCGATTGTCGTACCCGTTAGGTAGGACGTGGATATTTGTTCGCCCGGCATTCGGCACCGCCCGCAAGGCGCCATTTCAGAATCGGCACTTCGACCCGGTCGGTACAAGGTCACATTCGGATATTTCCGGTCCGGAGGCCAAATTCCTCTACAGGATCGTGGTCGCGGGCTGCCGATGCGATCGCATACGGACACCCCTTCGCTCAAACGGGCATAACTTTCCGCTCGGTTATCAGAATCGCTTATAAGACCCCAATTCGGAATCGGCACTCGAAGGCACCTGTCGCCCCCTTATTTCCTCAGGCGATAAGAACGTTTTGGAGTCAAAAAACATTCGTTCCATGCTCCAAAATTGTGATTCTAGCCAACGATCTCCTCAATTCCAAGGTTTTCTGGCAGTAGCGCCTCCCTCGATTACGCGAATCGCTGGCGAGCACAACACACGGAGTCAGCCTATCACGGCGATCGGAAGTCATGTTCAACTCAGCTCGAGATCTCCACCCGAGGTCGTAGATATGGGTGCACGAACATCGCCGATATAGTCACCCTCTATGGTTTTTTCTCACCCCTTCAGCGAAAGAACTAGGCATAACTTTACACATGGGCATCGGAATTGCTGATGTAAGAATAATTCAGAATCGGCACTCCGAGACGGTTGACAGGGCGCTGGTTTCATGGAATTCCGTTCCGGGGCCGAAATTCGCCGCGGAGCGTTTGCATTAGTACACCGATTGTTGTACTCGTTGGGTAAGATGCGGATATTTGTTTGCCCGACGATCGGAACCCCCAGCAAGGCCCCATTTCAGAATCGGCACTTCGACTCGGTCGGCACAAGGTTGCATTCGGACATTACCGGTCCGGAGGCCAAATTCCTCTCCAGGAGCGTGGTCGCGGGCTGCCGATGCGATCGCATACGGACACCCCTTCGCTCAAACGGGCATAACTTTCCGCTCGGTTATCAGAATCGCTTATAAGACCCCAATTCGGAATCGGCACTCAGAGGCGCCCGTCGACCCTATGCTGCCTCAGGTGATAAGACATCGTTTTAGGGTCGAACAATCTTTGTTTCGTGCTCCAAAATTGTGATTCTAGCCGACGATCTCCCTGATTCCAAGGTTTTATGGCAGTAGCACCTCCCTCGATTATGCGAATCGCTGGCGGGCACAACACACGGAGTCGGCCTATCACGGAGATCGGAAGTCGTGTTCAACTCGGCTCGAGATCTCCACCCGAGGTCATAGATATGGGTGCACGAACATCGCCGATATAGTCACCCCGTACGGTTTATTCCCACCGCTTCAGCAAAAGAACTGGGCATAACATTCCGCCCGGGCATCCAAATCGTTTATGTGACCATAATTCGGAATCGGCACTCTGAGATGGTTGACAGGGCGATGGTTTCGCGGAATTCCGTTCTGGGGCCGAAATTCACCGCGGAGCGTGTGTATTAGTACACCAATTGTTGTACCCGTTGGGTAGGATGCAGATATTTGTTCGCCTGACGATCGGCACCGCCCGTAAGGCCCCATTTCAGCATCGACACTTCGACCCGGTCGGCACAAGGTCACATTCGGAAATTTTCGGTCCGGCGGCCAAATTCCTCTCCAGGAGTGTGGTCGCGGGCTGCCGATGCGATCGCATACGGACACCCATTTACTCAATCGGGCATAACTTTCTGCTTGGTTATCAAAATCGCTTATAAGACCCCAATTCAGAATCGGCACTCGGAGGCGCCCGTCGCCCCCTTATCACCTCAGTCGATAAGACATCATTTTGGGGTCAAAAAACCATCGTTTCGCGCTGTAAAACTACGATTCTAACCGACGATCTGCCCGATTCCAAGGTTTTCTAGCAGTAGCACCTCCCTCGATTACGGGAATCACTGGCAGGCACAACACACGGAGTCGGCCACGGGCACAACACATGGAGTCGGCCTATCACGGCGATCGGAAGTCGTGTTTAACTCGGCTCGTAACTCGGCTCGAGATCTCCACCCGAGGTCATAGATATGGGTGCACGAACATCGCCGATATAGTCACCCCCTACGGTGTATTCCCACCCCTTCAGTGAAAGAACTGGGCATAACTTTCGGCCTGGGCATCGGAATTGCTGATGTGACAGCAATTGAGAATCGACACTCCGATACGGTCGACATGGCACTGGTTTCGCGGAATTCCGTTCCAGGGCCGAAATTCACCGTGGAGCGTGTAAATTAGTACACCGATTGTCGTACCCATTGGGTAGGACGCGGATATTTGTTCGCCCGGCGATCGGAACCGCTTGCAAGGCCCGATTTCAGAATCGGCACTTCGACCCGGTCGGCACAAGGTCACATTCGGACATTTCCAGTTCGGCGGCCAAATTCCTCTCCGAGAGCGTGGTCGCGGGCTGCCGATGCGATCGCATACGGACACCCCTTCGCTCAAACGGGCATAACTTTCCACTCGGTTATCAGAATTGCTTATAAAACCCTAATTTGGAATTGACACTCAGAGGCGTCTGGCGCCCCCTTATTGCCTCAGGCGATAAGACGTCATTTCGGGGTCGAAAAACCTTCGTTTCGCGCTCCAAAATTGTGATTCTAGCCGATGATCTCCCGATTCCAAGGTTTTCTGGCAGTAGTGCCTCCGTCGATTATGCGAATCGAGGGCGGGCACAACACACAGAGTCGGCCTATCACGGAGATCGGAAGTCGTGTTCAACTCGGCTCGAGTTCTTCTCCTGAGGTCGTAGATATGGGTGCACGAACATCTCCGATATAGTCACCCCCTACGGTTTATTCCCACCCCGTCAGCGAAAGAACTGGGCATAACTTTCCGCCCGGGCATCGGAATCGAGGATGTGAGTACAATTCGAAATCGGCACTCCGAGACAGTCAGCAGGGCGCTGGTTTCGTGAAATTCCATTTCGGGTCCGAAATTCGCCGTGGAGCGTGTATTAGTACACCGATTATCGTACCCGTTGGGTAGGACGTGGATATTTGTTCGCTCGGCGATCGGAACCGCCTACAATGCCTCATTTCAGAATCGGCACTTCGACACAGTCAGCACAAGGTCGCATTTGGGCATTTCCAGTCCGGCAGCTAAATTCCTCTCTGAGAGTGTGGTCGCAGGCTTCCGATGCGATCGCATACGGACACCCCTTCGCTCAAAGGGGCATAACTTTCCGCTCGGTTATCAGAATCGCTTATGAGACCACAATTCGGAATCGGCACTCAGAGGCGCCCGTCGCCCCATTTATTGCCTCAGGCGATACGACGTCATATCGGGGTCGAAAAATCTTCGTTTCACGCTCCAAAATTGCGATTCTAGCCGACGATCTCCCTGATTCCATGGTTTTCTGGTAGTAGTGCCTCCCTCGATTATGCAAATCATTGGCGGGCACTACACACGGAGTCAGCCTATCACGGTGATCGGAAGACGTGTTCCACTCGGCTCGAGATCTCCACCCGAGGTCGTAGATATGGGTGCACGAACATCGCCGATATAGTCACCCCCTACGGTTTATTCCCACCCCTTTAGTGAAAGAACTGTGGATAACTTTCCGCCCGGGCATCGGTATCGCGGATGTGAGCACAATTCAGAATCGACACTCCGAGACAGCTGACAGGGCGCTGGTTTCGCGAAATTTCGTTCCGGGGCCGAAATTCGCAGCGGAGCGTGTGTATTAGTACACCGATTATCGTACCCGTTGGGAAGGATGCGGATATTTGTTCTCCCGGCGATCGGAACCGCCCGCAATGGCCCATTTCAGAATCGGCACTTCAACCCGGTCGGCACAAGGTTGCATTTGGATATTTCCAGTCCGGCGGCCAAATTCCCCTCCGAGAGCCTGGTCGCGGGCTGCCGATGCGATCGCATACGGACACCCGTTCGTTCAAACGGGCATAACTTTCCGCTCGGTTATCAGAATCGCTTATAAGATCCCAATTCGGAATCGACACTCAGAGGCGCACGTTGCCCCGTTATTGCCTCAGGCGATAAGATCGTTTCGGGGTCGAAAAACCTTTGCTTCGCACTCCAAAATTACAATTCTAGCCGACGATCTCCCCAATTCAAAGGTTTTCTAGCAGTAGCGCCTCCCTCGATTATGCGAATCGCTGGCGGGCACAACACACGGAGTCAGCCTATCACGGAGATCGGAAATCGTGTTCAACCCGGCTCAAGATCTCCACCCGAGGTCGTAGATATGGGTGCACAAACATCACCGATATAGTCACCCCCGACGGTTTATTCCCACCCCGTCAGCGAAAGAACTGGGCATAACTTTCCGCCCGGACATCGGAATAGCTGATTTGACCACAATTCGGAATCGGCACTCCAAGACGGTCGACAGGGCGTTGGTTTCGCGGAATTCCATTCCGGAGCCAAAATTCGCCGCAGAGCGTGTGTATTATTACACCGATTGTCGTACCCGTTGGGTACGACGCGGATATTTGTTCGACCGGCGATCGGAACCACCCGCAATGCCCCATTTCAGAATCGGCACTTCGACGTAGTCAGCACAAGAACGCATTCGGACATTTCCAGTCCGGCAGCCAAATTCCTCTCCGAGAGCGTGGTCGCGGGCTGCCGATGCGATCACATACGGACACCCCTTCGCTCAATGGGGCATAACTTTCCGCTCGGTTATCAGAATCGCTTATGAGACCACAATTCGGAATCGGCACTCAGAGACGTCCGTCGCCCCATTTATTTCCTCAGGCGATAAGACGTCATTCCGAGGTCGAAAAATCTTTGTTTCACGCTCTGAAATTTCGATTCTAGCCAACGATCTCCCCGATTCCTATGTTTTCTGGCAGTAGCGCCTCCCTCGATTATGCGAATCGCTGACGGGCACTACACACGGAGTTGGCCTATCACGGCGATCGGAAGTCGTGTTCAACTCAGCTCGAGATCTCCACCCGAGGTCGTAGATATGGGTGCACGAACATCGCCGATATAGTCACCCCCTACGGTTTATTTCCACCCCTTTCGTGAAAGAACTGGGGATAACTTTCCGCCCGGGCATCGGTATCGCTGATGTGAGCACAATTCAGAATCGGCACTCCGAGACAATTGACAGGGCGCTGGTTTCGCGAAATTTCGTTCCGAGGCCGAAATTCGCCGCAGAGCTTGTGTATTAGTACACCGATTATCGTACCCGTTGGGTAGGATGCGGATATTTGTTCGCCCGGCGATCGGAACCGCCCGCAATGTCCCATTTCAGAATCGGCACGTCAACCCGATCGGCACAAGGTCACATTCGGACATTTCCAGTCCGGCGGCCAAATTCCTCTCCGAGAGCGTGGTCGCAGGCTGCCGATGCGATCACATACGGACACCCCTTCGCTCAAAGGGGCATAACTTTTGGCTCGGTTATCAGAATCAATTTTAAGACCACAATTTAGAATCAGCACTCAGAGGCGCCCGTCACCCCGTTTGTTGCCTCAGGCGAAAAGACGTCATTTCGAGGTCGAAAAATGTTAGTTTCTCGCTCTAAAATTGCGATTCTAGCCGACGATCTCCCTGATTCCAAGGTTTTCTGGCAGTAGCGGCTCCCTCGATTACGCGAATCGCTGGCGGGAACAACACATGGAGTCAGCCTATCACGGTGATCGGAAGTTGTGTTCAACTCGGCTCGAGATCTCCTCCCGAGGTCGTAGATATGGGTGCACGAACATTGCCGATATAGTAACCCCCTACGGTTTATTCCCACCCATTCAGCAAAAGAACTGGGGATAACATTCTGCCTTGGCATCGGAATTCCATTCCGGGGCCAAAATTCGCCGCGGAGCTTATGTATTAGTACACCTATTGTTGTACCCGTTAAGTAGGACGCGGATATTTGTTCGCCCGGCGATCAGAACCACCCGCAAGGCCCCATTTCAAAATCGGCACTTCAACCCGATCAGCACAAGGCCACATTCCGACATTTCCGGTCCGGCGGACAAATTCCTCTCCGGGAGCGTGGTCGCGGGCTGCGAATGCGATCGCATACGGACACCCCTTAGCTCAAACGGGCATAACTTTCCGCTCGGTTATCAGAATCACTTATAAGACCCCAATTCGGAATCGGCACTCAGAGGCGCCCGTCGCCCCTTTGTTGCCTCAGGCGATAAGACGTCATTTCGGGATCGAAAAACCTTCGTTTCATGCTCTGAAATTACGATTCTAACTGACGATCTCCCCGATTCCAAGGTTTTCTGGCAGTAGCGCCTCGCTCGATTATGCGAATCGCTGGCGGGCACTACACACGGAGTCGGCCTATTATGGCGATCAGAAGTCGTGTTCAACTCGGCTCGAGATCTCCACCCGAGGTCGTAGATATGGGTGCACGAACATCGCCGATATAGTCACCCCCTATGGTTTATTCCCACCCCTTTAGTGAAAGAATTGGGGATAACATTCCGCCCGGGCATCGGAATCGCTGATGTCAGCACAATTCGGAATCGGCACTCCGAGACGGTTGACAGGGCGCTGGTTTCGCGAAATTCCGTTCCGAGGCCGAAATTCTCCGCGGAGCGTGTGTATTAGTACACCGATTATCGTACCCGTTGGGTAGGACGCGGAGATTTGTTCGCCCGGCGATCGGAACCGCCCGCAATCCCCATTTCAGAATCAGCACTTCAAACCTGTCGGCACAAGGTCGCATTCGGACATTTCCAATCCGGCGGCCAAATTCCTCTCCGAGAGCGTGGTCGCGGGCTGCCGATGCGATCGCATACAGACACCCCTTCGCTCAAACGGGCATAACTTTCCGCTCGGTTATCAGAATCGCTTTTAAGACCACAATTCAGAATCGGCACTCAGAGGCGCCTGTCGCCCCGTTTATTGCCTCAGGTGATAAGACGTCGTTTCGGGGTCAAAAAATCTTCGTTTTGCACTCTGAAATTACGATTCTAGTCGATGATCTCCCCGATTCTAAGGTTTTCTGGCAGTAGCTCCTCCCTCGATAACGCGAATCACTGGCGAGCACACACATGGAGTCGGCCTATCACGGAGATCGGAAGTCATGTTCAACTCGGCTTGAGATCTCCAACCGAGGTTATGGATATGGGTGCACGAACATCGCCGATATAGTCACCCCCTACGGTATATTCCAACCCCTTCAGCGAAACAACTGGGCATAACTTTCCGCCCGAGCATCAGAATCACTGATGTGACCACAATTCGGAATCGGTACTTCGAGACGGTCAACAGGGCGTTGGTTTCGCGGAATTCCGTTCCGAAGCCGAAATTCACCGCAGAGCGTGTGTATTATTACACCAATTGTCGTACCTGTTGGGTAGGACGCGGATATTTGTTCGTCCGGCGATCGGAACCGCCCGCAAGGCCCCATTTTAGAATCGGCACGTCGACCCGGTCGGCACAAGGTCGCATTCAGACATTTCCAGTCCGGCGGCCAAATTCCTCTTCGGGAGCGTGGTCGCGGGCTGCCGATGCGATCGTATACGAACACCCATTCGCTCAAACGAGCATAACTTTCCGCTCGGTTATCAGAATCGCTTATAAGACCCCAATTCGGAATCGACACTCAGAGGCGTCCATCGTCCTTTTATTGCCTCAGGCAATAAAATGTCGATTCGAGGTCGAGAAATCTTCATTTCGCGCTCTAAATTTACGATTCTAGCCGACGATCTCCTCGACTCCAAGACTTTCTAGCAGTAGCGCCTCCCTCGATTATGCGAATCGCTGGCGGGCACAACCCACGGAGTCGGCCTATCATGGCGATCGGAAGTCATGTTCAACTCGGCTCCAGATCTCCACCAGAGGTCGTAGATATGGGTGCACGAACATCGCCGATATAGTCACCGCCTACGGTTTATTCCCACCCCTTCAGCGAAAGAACAGGGCATAATTTTCCGCCCGGGCATCGGAACCGGTGATGTGACCACAATTCGGAATCGGCACTCCGAGACGGTCGACAGGGTGGTGGTTTTGCATAATTCCGTTCCTGGGCCAAATTCATCGCGGAGCGTGTGTATTAGTAGACCCATTATAGTACCCGTTGGGTAGGACGGGGATATTTGTTCGTCCGGCAATCAGAACTGCCTGCAAGGCCCCATTTCATAATCGGCACTTCGACCTGGTCGGCACAAGGTCGCATTCGGACATTTCTGCTCCGGCGGCTAAATTCCTCTCCGGGAACGTGGTCGTGGGCTGCCGATGCGATCGCATACGGACATCCCTTCACTCAAACGGACATAACTTTCCGCTCGGTTAACAGAATCACTTATAAGACCCCAATTCGGAATCAGCACTCAGAGGCGCCCGTTGCCCCCTTATTGCCTCAGGCTATAAGACGTCATTTCATGGTTGAAAAACCTTCATTTCGCGCTCCGAAATTATGATTATAGCCGATGATCTCCCCGATTTAATGGTTTTCTGGCACTAGCGCCTCCCTCGATTACGTGAATCGTTGGCGGGTACAACACACGGAATCGGCCTTTCACGGCGATCGGAAGTCATGTTCAACTCGGCTTGAGATCTCCACCCGAGGTCGTAGATATGGGTGCACGAACATCGCCGATATAGTCATCCCCTACGGTTTATTCCAACCCCTTCAGTGAAAGAACTGGGCATAACTTTCCGCCCGAGCATCGGAATCGCTGATGTCACCACAATTCGGAATCGCCACTCCGAGACGGTCGACAAGGCGCTAGTTTTGCGAAATTCCGTTCCGGGGCCAAAATTCGCCACGGCGCGTGTATTAGTACACTGATTATCGTACCCGTTGGGTAGGATGCGGCTATTTGTTCGCCCGGCGATCGGAACTGCCCATAATGCCCCATTTCAGAATCGGCACTTCGACCCCGTCGGCACAAGGTCGCATTCGGACATTTCTGGTCCGACGGCCAAATTCCTCTCCGGGAGCGTGGCCGCAGGCTGCCGATGTGATCGCATACGGACACCCCTTCGCTCAAATCGACATAACTTTCCGCTTGGTTAACAGAAACGCTTATAAGACCCCAATTCAGAATCGACACTCAGAGACGCTCGTCGCCCACGTATCGCCTCAGGCGATAAGATATTGTTTCGGGGTGGAAAAACCTTTGTTTCACGCTCCAAAATTGTGATTCTAGCTGACGATCTCCCCGTTTCAAGGTTTTCTGGCAGTAGCGCCTCCCTCGATTACGCGAATCGCTGGCGGGTACAACACACGGAGTCGGTCTATCTCGGCGATCGGAAGACATGCTCAACTCGGCTCGAGATCTCCACCCGAGGTCATAGATATGGGTGCACGAACATCGCCGATATAGCCGCCCCGTATTGCTTATTCCCACCCCTTCAGCGAAAGAATTGGGCATAACTTTCCACCCAGGCATCGGAATTGCTGATGTGACCACAATTCGGAATTGGCACTCCAAGACGGTCGACATGGCCCTGGTTTTGCGGAATTCCATTATGGGGCCGAAATTCACCACGGAGCGTGCGTATTAGTACACCGATTATCGTACCCGTTGGGTAGGACGTGGGTGTTTGTTCGCCCGGCGATCAGAACCGCCTGCAATGCCTCATTTCAGAATCGGCACTTCGACCCGGTCGGCACAAGGTCGCAGGCAGCCGATGCGATCGCATACGGACACCCTTTCACTCAAACAAGCATAACTTTGGGCTCGGTTATCAGAATCGCTTATAAGACCCCAACTCAGAATCGGCACTCAGAGGCGCCCGTCGCCCCCTTATTGCCTGAGGCGATAAGATGTCATCTCGTGGTCGAAAAACCCTCGTTTCGCGCTCTGAAATTACGATTCTAGCTGACGATCCCCTCGATTTAAAGGTTTTTTGGCAATAGCGCCTCCCTCGATTACGCGAATCAATGGCGGGTACAACACACGGAGTCTGCCTATCACGGCGATCGAAAGTCATGTTCAACTCGGCTCGAGATCTCCACCCGAGGTCGTAGATATGGGTGCACGAACATCGCCAATATAGTCACCCCCTACGGTTTATTCCCACTCCTTCAGCAAAAGAACTGGGCATAACTTTCCGCCCGGGCATCGAAATCGCTGATGTGCCAACAATTCAGAATCGGCACTCCGAGACGATCGACAGGGCGCTGGTTTTGCGGAATTCCGTTCCGAGGCCAAAATTCGTCGTGGAGCATGTATTAGTACACCGATTGTCATACCCGTTGGGTAGGATGCGGATATTTGTTCGTCCAGTGATCGGAACCGCCCACAATGCCCCATTTTAGAATCGACAATTCGACCCGGTCGGCACAAGGTCGCATTCGAACATTTCTTGTCCGGTCGCCAAATTCCTCTCCAAGAGCGTGGTCACGGGCTGCCGATGCGATTGCATACGAACACCCCTTCGCTCAAACGGGCATAACTTTCTGCTCGGTTAACAGAATCGCTTATAAGACCCCAATTTGGAATCGACACTCAGAGGATCTCGTCGCCCCTTATTGCCTTAGCAATAAGATGTCGTTTCGGGGTCGAAAAACCTTCGTTTCGCGCTCCAAAATTGTGATTCTAGCCGACGATCTCCCGAATTTCAAGGCTTTCTGGCAGTAGCACCTCCCTCGATTCTGCGAATCGCTGGCGGGTACCGCCTCCCTCGATTACGTGAATCGCTGGCGGGTGCAACACACGGAGTCGGCCTATCACGGCAATAGGAACTCATGTTCAACTCGGCTCGAGATATCCACCCGAGGTCATAGATAAGGGTGCACGAACATCGCCGATATAGTCACCTCCTACGGTTAATTCCCACCCCCTCAGCGAAAGATCTGGACATAACTTTCTGCCCGGGCATCGGAATCGCTGATGTGACCACAATTCGGAATCGGCACTCCGAGATGGTCGACAGAGCGCTGGTTTTGCGGAATTCCGTTCCGGGGCTGAAATTCACCGCGGAGCATGTATTAGTACACCGATTGTCGTACCCGTTGGGTAGGATGCAGATATTTGTTCGCCCGGCGATCGGAACTGCCCACATTGCCCAATTTCAGAATCGGCAATTCGACCCGGTCGGCACAAGGTCGCATTCGAACATTTCTGGTCCTGCGGCCAAATTCCTCTCCGGGAGCGTGGTCACGGGCTGCCGATGCGATCGCATACGGACACCCCATCGCTCAAACGGGCATAACTTTCAGCTCGGTTAACAGAATCGCAAATAAGACCCCAATTCGGAATCGACACTCAGAGGCGCCCATCGCCCCCCTTATGGCCTCAAGCGATAAGATGTCATCTCGTGGTCGAAAAACCCTCGTTTCGTGCTCTGAAATTACGAATCTAGCTGACGATCTCCTTGATTTAAAGGTTTTCTGGCAGTAGCGCCTCCCTCGATTACGCGAATCGCTGGCTGGTACAACACACGGAGTCGGCCTATCACGGTGATCGGAACTCATGTTCAACTCGGCTCGAGATCTCCACCCGAGCACGAACATCGACGATATAGTCACCTCGTACGGTTTATTCCCACCCTTTCAGCGAAAGAACTGGGCATAACTTTCCGCCAGGGCATCGGAATTGCTGATGTGACCACAATTCGGAATCGGCACTCTAAGACGGTCGATAGGGGGCTGGTTTTGCGGAATTCCGTTCCAGAGCCGAAATTCACCGTGGAGTGTGTGTATTTGTACACCAATTGTCGTACACGTTGGGTAGGACGTGGATATTTGTTAGCCCGGCGATCGGAACCGCCCGCAATGCTCCATTTCAGAATCGGCACTTCGACCCGGTCGGCACAAGGTCGCATTCGGACATTTCTGGTGCGGCGGCCAAATTCCTCTCCAGGAGCGTGGTCGCGGGCTGCCGATGCGATCGCATACGAACACCCCTTCGCACAAACAAGCATAACTTTCCGCTCGGTTATCAGAATTGCTTATCAGACCCCAATTCAGAATCGGCACTCAGAGGCGCCCGTCGCCCGTTTACTGCCTCAGCCGATTAGACATCGTTTCGAGGTCAAAAAATCTTCGTTTCGCGCTCCAAAATTGCGATTCTAGCCGATGATCTCCCCGATTTTAAGGTTTTTTGGCAGTAGCGCCTCCCTCGATTACACAAATCGTTGACGGGCACAACACACAGAGTGGGCCTATCAAGGCGATCGGAAGTCATGTTCAACTCGGCTCGAGATCTCCACCCGAGGTCGTAGATATGGGTGCACAAACATCGCCGATATAGTCACCCCCTACGGTTTATTCCCACCCCTTCAGCGAAAGAACTGGGCATAACATTCCGCCCAGGCATCGAAATCGCTGATGTGACCATAATTCGGAATCGGCACTCCGATACGGTCGACAGGGTGCTGGTTTCGCGGAATTCCGTTCTGGGGACAGAATTTACCGCGGAATGTGCGTATTAGTACACCGATTGTCGTACCCATTGGGTTGGGCGCGGATATTTGTTCGCCCGGCGATCGGAATCGCCCGCAATGCCCCATTTCAGAATCGGCACTTCGACCCAGTCAGCACAAGGTCGCATTCAGACATTTCCAGTCCGGTGGCCAAATTCCTCTCTGGGAGCGTGGTCGCGGGCTGCCGATGCGATCGCATACGAACACCCCTTCGCTCAAACGGGAATAACATTCTGCTCGGTTATCAAAATCACTTATAAGACCCCAATTCGGAATCGGCACCCAGAGGCGCCTATCGCCCCCTTATTGCCTCAGGCGATAAGACGTCATTTTTGGGTCAAAAAACCTTCATTCCGCGCTCTGAAATTGCGATTCTAGCCGACGATCTCCCCAATTCCAAGGTTTTCTGGCAGTAGCGCCTCCCTCGATTACGCGAATCGCTGGCGGGCACAACACACGGAGTCGGCCTATCACGGTGATCGAAAGTAATGTTCAACTTGGCTCGAGATCTCCACCCGAGGTTGTAGAAATGGGTGCACGAACATCGCTGATATAGTCACACCCTACGGTTTATTCCCACCCCTTCAGCGAAAGAACTGGGCATAACTTTCCGCCCGGGCATCGGAATCGCTAATGTGACCACAATTCAAAATCGTCACTCTGAGATGGTCGATAAGGCACTGGTTTCACGGAATTCCGTTTCGGGGCGGAAATTCACCGCGGAGCGTGTGTATTAGTACACTGATTGTGGTACCTGTTGGGTAGGACGCGGATATTTGTTCCCCCAGCAATCAGAACCGCCCACAAGGCCTCATTTCAAAATCGGCACTTCGACCCGGTCGGCACTAGGTCGCATTCGGACATTTCCGGCACGGCGGCCAAGTTCCTCTCCGGGAGCGTGGTCGCGGGCTGCCGATGCGATCGCATACGGACACCCCTTCGCTCAAATGGGCATAATTTTCCACTCGATTATCAGAATCACTTATAAAACCCCAATTCGGAATCGGCACTCAGAGGCGCCCGTCGCCCCATTATCATCTTAGGCGATAAGACGTCATTTTGGGGTCGAAAAACATTCGTTTCGTGCTACAAAATTGCGATTCTAGCTAACGATCTTCAAGATTCCAAGGTTTTCTAGTAGTAGCGCCTCCCTCGATTACGCGAATCGCTGGCGAGCACAACACACGGAGTCGACCTATCACGGCGATCGGAAGTCATGTTCAACTCGGCTCAAGATCTGCACCCGAGGTCGTAGATATGGTTGCACAAACATCGCCGATATAGTCACCGCGTACGGTTTATTCCCACCCCTTTAGCGAAAGAACTGGGGATAACTTTCCGCCCGAGCATCGGAATCGCTGATGTGAGGACAATTCGGAATCGGCGCTCCGAGACGGTCGACAGGGCGCTGGTTTCGCGGAATTCCGTTCCAAGGCCGAAATTCACCACGGAGCGTGTGTATTAGTACATTGATTGTCGTACCTATTGGGTAGGACGCGGATGTTTGTTCGTCCGATGATCGGAACTACCTACAAGGCTCCATTTCAGAATCGACACTTTGACCCGGTCGGCACAAGGTAGCATTCGTACATTTCCGGTCCGGCGCCCAAATTATTTCTGCGAGCGTGGTCGCGGGCTGCCGATGTGATCGCATACGGACACCGCTTCGCTCAAACGGGCATAACTTTCCGCTCGGTTATAAGAATCGCTTATAAGACCCCAATTTGGAATCGGCACTAAGAAGCGCCTGTCGCCCCCTTATTGCCTCCGACGATAAGACGACATTTCAGGGTCGAAAAATATTCGTTTCGTGCTCCGAAATTGCAATTCTAGCTAACGATCTCCTCGATTCCAAGGTTTTCTGGCAATAGAGCCTCCCGCGATTACGCAAATCGCTGGCGAGCACAACATACGGAGTCGGCCTATCATGGCGATCGGAAGTTGTGTTCAACTCGGCTCGAGATCTCCACCCGAGGTCATAGATATGGGTGCACGAACATCGCCGATAAAGTCACCCCTACAGTTTATTCACACCCCTTCAGCGAAAGAACTGGGCATAACTTTCCGCCCGGGCATCGGAATCGCTAATGTGACCACAATTCAAAATCGTCACTCTGAGATGGTCGATAAGGCACTGGTTTCACGGAATTCCGTTTCGGGGCGGAAATTCACCGCGGAGCGTGTGTATTAGTACACTGATTGTGGTACCTGTTGGGTAGGACGCGGATATTGTTCCCCCAGCAATCAGAACGCCCACAAGGCCTCATTTCAAAATCGGCACTTCGACCGGTCGGCACTAGGTCGCATTCGGACATTTCCGGCACGGCGGCCAAGTTCCTCTCCGGGAGCGTGGTCGCGGGCTGCCGATGCGATCGCATACGGACACCCCTTCGCTCAAATGGGCATAATTTTCCACTCGATTATCAGAATCACTTATAAAACCCCAATTCGGAATCGGCACTCAGAGGCGCCCGTCGCCCCATTATCATCTTAGGCGATAAGACGTCATTTTGGGGTCGAAAAACATTCGTTTCGTGCTACAAAATTGCGATTCTAGCTACGATCTTCAAGATTCCAAGGTTTTCTAGTAGTAGCGCCTCCCTCGATACGCGAATCGCTGGCGAGCACAACACACGGAGTCGACCTATCACGGCGATCGGAAGTCATGTTCAACTCGGCTCAGATCTGCACCCGAGGTCGTAGATATGGTTGCACAAACATCGCCGATATAGTCACCGCGTACGGTTATTCCCACCCCTTCAGCGAAAAACTGGGCATAACTTTCCGCCCGAGCATCGGAATCGCTGATGTGAGGACAATTCGGAATCGGCGCTCCGAGACGGTCGACAGGGCGCTGGTTTCGCGGAATTCCGTTCCAAGGCCGAAATTCACCACGGAGCGTGTGTATTAGTACATTGATTGTCGTACCTATTGGGTAGGACGCGGATGTTTGTTCGTCCGATGATCGGAACTACTACAAGGCTCCATTTCAGAATCGACACTTTGACCCGGTCGGCACAAGGTAGCATTCGTACATTTCCGGTCCGGCGCCCAAATTATTTCTGCGAGCGTGGTCGCGGGCTGCCGATGTGATCGCATACGGACACCGCTTCGCTCAAACGGGCATAACTTCCGCTCGGTTATAAGAATCGCTTATAAGACCCCAATTTGGAATCGGCACTAAGAAGCGCCTGTCGCCCCCTTATTGCCTCCGACGATAAGACGACATTTCAGGGTCGAAAAATATTCGTTTCGTGCTCCGAAATTGCAATTCTAGCTAACGATCTCCTCGATTCCAAGTTTTCTGGCAATAGAGCCTCCCGCGATTACGCAAATCGCTGGCGAGCACACATACGGAGTCGGCCTATCATGGCGATCGGAAGTTGTGTTCAACTCGGCTCGAGATCTCCACCCGAGGTCATAGATATGGGTGCACGAACATCGCCGATAAAGTCACCCCTACAGTTTATTCACACCCCTTCAGCGAAAGAACTGGGGATAACTTTTCGCCCACGCATCGGAATCGATGATGTGACCACAATTCGGAATCGGCACTCCGAGACGGTCGACAAGGAGCTAGTTTCGTGGAATTCCATTTCGGAACCAAAATTATCCGCATAGTGTGTGTATTAGTAAACCGATTGTCGTACCCGTTGGGTAGGACGCGGATATTTGTTCGCCTGGCGATCGGAACTGCCCGCAAGGCCCCATTTCAGAATTGGCACTTCGACCCGGTCAGCACAAGGTCGCATTCGGACATTTCCGGTCCGGCGGCCAAATTTCTCTCCAGGAGCGTGGTCGCGGGCTGCCGATGCGATCGCATAAGGACACCCCTTCGCTCAAACGGGCATAACTTTCCACTCGGTTATCAAGATCGCTTATAAAACCCAAATTCGGAATCGGCACTCAGAGACGCTCGTCGCCCCTTTATTGCCTCAAGCGATAAGACGTTGTTTCGGGGTCGAAAAATCTTCATTTCGCACTCTAAAATTGCGATTCTAGCTGATGATCTCCCCGATTCCAAGGTTTTCTTGCAGTAGCGCCTCCCTCGATTACGCGAATCATTGGCGGGCACAACACACGGAGTCGACCTATCACGGCGATCGGAAGTCGTGTACAACTCGGCTAGAGATTTCCACCCGAAGTCGTAGATATGGGTGCACGAACATCGCCGATATGGTCACCCCCTACGGTTTATTCCCACCCCTTCAGCGAAAGAACTGGGCATAACTTTTCGCCCGGGCATCAGAATCGCTGATGTGAAATTCGGAATCGGCACTCCAAGACGGTCGACAACGTGCTGGTTTTGCAGAATTCCGTTTCGGGGCCGAAATTCGTCGCGGAGCGTATGTATTAGTACACCGATTGTCGTACCCGTTGGGTAGGACGCGGATATTTGTTCGCCCGGTGATCGGGACCGCTTGCAAGGCCCCATTTCAGAATCGACACTTCGACCCGGTCGGCACAAGGTCGCATTCGGACATTTCCGGTCTGGCAGCCAAATTCTTCTCCAGGAGAGTGGTCGCAGGCTGCCGATGCGATCGCTTCCGGACACCCCTTTGCTCAAACGGGCATAACTTTCAGCTCGGTTATCAGAATCGCTTATAAGACCTCAATTCGGAATTGGCACTCAGAGGCGCCAGTCACTCGTTTATTGCCTCAGGCGATAAGATATCATTTCGAGGTTGAAAAATCTTCGTTTCGCGCTCCAAAATTACGATTCTAGCCACGATCTCCCCGATTCCAAGGTTTTCTAGCAGTAGCGCCTCTCTCAATTACGCGAATCGCTGGCAGACACAACACACAGAATCAGAAAATCACAGCGATCGTAAGTTGTGTTCAACTCGGCTCGAGATCTCCATCCGAGGTCATAGATATGGGTGCACGAACTTCGCCGACATAGTCACCCCCTACGGTTTATTCCCACCCCTTCAATGAAAGAACTGGGCATAACATTCCGCCCGGGCATCGGAATCGCTGATGTGACCACAATTCGGAATTGGCACTCTGAGACGGTCGACAGGGCGCTGGTTTCTCGGAATTCCATTATGGGGCCGAAATTCACCGCGGAGCATGTGTATTAGTACACCTATTGTCGTACCCGTTGGGTAGGACGCGGGTATTTGTTCGCCCGGCGATCGGAACCACCCGCAAGGCCGCATTTTAGGATCGACACTTCGACCCGGTCGGCACAAGGTCGCATTCGGACATTTCCAGTCCGGCGGCCGAATTCCTCTCCAAGGGCGTGGTCGCGGGCTGCCGATGCAATCGCATACGGACACCCGTTCGCTCAAACGGGCATAACTTTCCACTCGGTTATCAGAATCGCTTATAAGACCCCAATTCGGAATCGGCACTCAGAGGCGCCCATCGCCCTCTAATTTCTCGGGCGAAAAGATGTTGTTTTGGGGTCGGAAAATCGTCATTTCGCGCTATGAAATTACGATTCTAGACGATGATCTCCTCGATTCCAAAGTTTTCTGGCAGTAGCACCTCCCTCGATTACGCGAATTGATGGCGGGCACAACACACGGAGTCGGCCTATCACGGAGATCGAAAGTCGTGTTCAACTCGGCTCGAGATCTCCACCCGAGGTCTTAGATATGGGTGCACGAACATCCCTGATATAGTCACACCCTACGGTTTATTCCCACCCCTTCAGCAAAAGAACTGGGCATAACTTCCCGCCTGAGCATCGAAATCGCTGATGTGACCACAATTCGAAATCGGCACTCCGAGACGGTCGATAAGGCACTGGTATCACGGAATTCCATTTCGGGGTGGAAATTCACCGCGGAGCGTGTGTATTAGTACACTGATTGTCGTACCTGTTGGGTGGGACGCGGATATTTGTTCCCCCGGCAATCGGAACCGCCCGCAAGGCCTCATTTCAGAATCGGCACTTCGACCGGGTCGGCACTAGGTCGCATTCGGACATTTTCGGCACGGCGGCCAAGTTCCTCTCTGGGAGCGTGATCGGGGGCTGCCGATGCGATCGCATACGGACACCCCTTCGCTCAAACGGGCATAACTTTCCGCTCGATTATCAGAATCACTTATAAGACCCCAATTCAGAATCGACACTCAGAGGCGCCCGTCGCCCCATTATCGCCTCAGGCGATAAGACGTCGTTTCGGGGTCAAAAAACATTTGTTTCGTACTATGAATTGCGATTCTAGCTAACCATCTTCAAGATTCCAAGGTTTTCTAGCAGTAGCGCCTCCCTCGATTACGCGAATCACTGGCGAGCACAACACACGGAGTCGGCCTATTACGGCGATCGGAAGTCATGTTCAACTCGGCTCAAGATCTGCACCGAGGTCATAGATATGGTTGCACAAACATCGCCGATATAGTCACCCCGTACGGTTTATTCCCACCCCTTTAGCGAAAGAACTGGGGATAACTTTCCGCCCGTGCATCGGAATCGCTGATGTGAGGACAATTCGGAATCGGCGCTCCGAGACGGTCGACAGGGCGTTGGTTTCACGGAATTCCGTTCCGGGGCCAAAATTCACCGCGGAGCGTGTGTATTAGTACACTGATTGTCGTACCCGTTGGGTAGGACGCGGATGTTTGTTCGTCCGATGATCGGAACTGCCTGCAAGGCCCCATTTCAGAATCGGCACTTCGACCCGGTCGGCACAAGGTCGCATTCGTACATTTTCGGTCCGGCGCCCAAATTATTTCCGGGAGCGTGGTCGCGGGCTGCCGATGCGATCGCATACGGACACCGCTTCGCTCAAACGGGCATAACTTTCCGCTCGGTTATAAGAATCGCTTATAAGACCCCAATTTGAAATCGGCACTAAGAGGCGCCCGTCGCCCCCTTATTGCCTCCGATGATAAGACGTCATTTCGGGGTCGAAAAACATTCGTTTCGTCCTGCGAAATTGCGATTCTAGCCAACGATCTCCTCGATTCCAAGGTTTTCTGGCAATAGCGCCTCCCGCGATTACGCAAATCGCTGGCGAGCACAACATACGGAGTCGGCCTATCACGGCGATCGGAAGTTGTGTTCAACTCGGCTCGAGATCTCCACCCGAGGTCATAGATATGGGTGCACGAACATCGCCGATAAAGTCACCCCTACAGTTTATTCACACCCCTTCAGTGAACGAAATGGGGATAACTTTTCGCCCACGTATCGGAATCGATGATTTGACCACAATTCAGAATCGGCACTCCGAGACGGTCGACAAGGCGCTAGTTTCGTGGAATTCCGTTCCGGGACCAAAATTGTCCGCGTAGCGTGTGTATTAGTAAACCGATTATCGTACCCGTTGGGTAGGACGCGGATATTTGTTCGCCTGGCGATCGGAACCGCCCGCAAGGCCCCATTTCAGAATTGGCACTTCGACCCGGTCGGCACAAGGACGCATTAGGACATTTCCGGTCCGGCGGCCAAATTCCTCTCCAGGAGTGTGGTCGCGGGCCGCCGATGCGATCGCATAAGGACACCCCTTCGCTCAAACGGGCATAACTTTCTGCTCGGTTATCAGAATCGCTTATAAGACCCCAATTCGGAATCGGCACTCAAAGGCGCCCGTCACTCGTTTATTGCCTCAGGCGATAAGACATCATTCGAGGTCGAAAAATCTTCATTTCGCGCTCTAAAATTACGATTCTAGCCAACGATCTCCTCGATTCCAAGGTTTTCTAGCAGTAGCGCCTCTCTCAATTACGCGAATCGCTAGCGGACACAACACACAGAGTCAGCCAATCACGGCGATCGGAAGTTGTGTTCAACTCAGCTCGAGATCTCCATCCGAGGTCATAGATATAGGTGCACGAACATCGCCGACATAGTCACCCCCTACGGTTTATTCCCACCCCTTCCACCAAAGAATTGGGCTTAACATTTCGCCCGGGCATCGGAATCGCTGATGTGACCACAATTCGGAATTGGCACTCTGAGACGGTCGACAGGGCGCTGGTTTCGCGGAATTCCATTATGGGGCCGAAATTCACCGCGTAGCATGTGTATTAGTACATCTATTGTCGTACCCGTTTGGTAGGACGTGGATATTTGTTCGCCTGGCGATCGGAACCACCAGCAAGGCAACATTTCAGAATCGACACTTCGACCCGGTCGGCACAAGGTCACATTCGGACATTTCCGGTCCGGAGGCCGAATTCCTCTCCAAGGGTGTGGTCGCGAGCTGCCGATGCGATCGCATACGGACACCCGTTCGCTCAAACGGGCATAACTTTCCACTCGGTTATCAGAATCGCTTATAAGACCCCAATTCGGAATCGGCACTCAGAGACGCCCATCACCCTCTACTTGCTTGGGTGAAAAGATGTTGTTTCGGGGTCGAAAAATCATCGTTTCGCGCTCTGAAATTACGATTCTAGCTGATGATCTCCTCGATTCCAAAGTTTTCTGGCAGTAGCGCCTCCCTCGATTACGCGAATTGATGGCGGGCACAACACACGGAGTCGGCCTATCACGGAGATCGGAAGTCGTGTTCAACTCGGCTCGAGATCTCCACCCGAGGTCGTAGATATGGGTGCACGAACATCGCCGATATAGTCACCCCCTACGGTTTATTCCCACCCCTTCAGCGAAAGAACTGGGCATAACTTTCCGTCCGGGCATCGGAATCACTGATGTGACCACAATTCAGAATCGGCACTCTGAGACGGTCGACAATGTGCTGGTTTTGGGAAATTCCGTTTCGGGGCCGAAATTCATCGCGGAGTCTGTGTATTAGTACACCGATTGTCGTACCCATTGGGTAGGAAGCGGATATTTGTTCGCCCGACGATCGGAACCGCCTGCAAGGCCCCACTTCAGAATTGGCACTTCGACCCGGTCGGCACAAGGTCGCATTCCGACATTTCCGGTCCGGCGGCCAAATTCCTCTCCGGGAGCGTGGTCGCGGGCTGCCGATGCGATTGCATACGGACACCCCTTCGCTCAAACGGGCATAACTTTCCGCTCGGTTATCCGAATCGCTTATAAGACTCCAATTCGAAATCGGCACTCAGAGGCGCCCGTCGCCCTCTTCTTTGCCTCAGGCGATAACACATCATTTTAGGGTCGAAAAAGCGTAGTTTCGCGCTCTGAAATTACGATTCTAGCCGACGATCTCCCCGATTCCAAGGTTTTCTAGCAGTAGCGCCTCCCTCAATTAAGTGAATCGCTGGCGGACACAACACACGGAGTCGGCCTATCACGGAGATCAGAAGTCGTGTTCAACTCGGCTCGAGATCTCCACCCGAGTCGTAGATATGGGTGCATGAACATCGTCGATATAGTCACCCCCTACGGTTTATTCCTACCCTTTCAGCGAAAGAACTGGGCATAACTTTCCGCCCAGGCATCGGAATCGCTGATGTGACCATAATTCGGAATCGACACTCCGAGACGGTCGACAAGGTGCTGGTTTCGCGGAATTCCGTTTCGGGCTGAAATTCACCACGGAACGTATGTATTACACTGATTGTCGTACCCGTTGGGTAGGATGCGGATATTTGTTCGCCCGATGATACGAACCGCCCGCAAGGCCCCATTTCAGAATTGGCACTTCGACCCGGTCGGCACAAGATCGCATTCGGACATTTTCGGTCTGGTGGCCAAATTCCTCTCCGGGAGCGTGGTCGCGGGCTACTGATGCGATCGCATACGGACTCCCCTTCGCTCAAACAGGCATAACGTTCTGCTCGGTTATCAGAATCGCTTATAAGACCCCAATTCGGAATCGGCACTCAGAGGCGCCCGTCGCACTTTTATTGCCTCAAGCAATAAGACGTCATTTCGGGGTCTAAAAATCTTCGTTTCGCGCTCTGAAATTATGATTCTAGCCGACGATCTCCCCGATTCTAAAGTTTTCTGGTAGTAGCGCCTCCCTCGATTATGTGAATCGTTGGCGGACACAACACATGGAGTCGGCCTATCTCGGCGATCGGAAGTCGTGTTCAACTCGGCTCGAGATCTCCACCCGAGGTCGTAGATATGCGTGCATGAACATCACCGATATAGTCACCCCCTGCGGTTTATTCCCACCCCTTCAGCGAAAGAACTGGGCATAACTTTCCACCCAGGCATTGGAATCGCTGATGTGACCACAATTCGGAATCGGCACTCCGAGACGGTCGACAGGGAGCTAGTTTCGTGGAATTCCATTCCGGGGCCAAAATTCGCCACCTAGCGTGTGTATTAGTACACTGATTGTCGTACCCGTTGGGTAGGACGCGGATATTTGTTCGCCCGGCGATCAGAATCACCCGCAAGGCCCCATTTTAGAATCGACACCTCAACCCGGTCGGCACAAGGTCGCATTCGGACATTTCCGGTCCGGCGGCCAAATTCCTCTCCGGGAGCATGGTCGCAGGCTGCCGATGCGATCGCATACGGACACCCATTCGCTCAAATGGGCAACCAGCATCCTATCGACTGTCTCAGATTACCGATTCCGAATTGTGCTCATATAAGCGATTCTGATACCCGGCGAAAAGTTATGGCCAGTTCTTCTACGGAAGGCGTGAGGATAATCCAAAAGGAGTGACTATATCGGGGACATTGGTGCACCCATATCAACGACCTAGGGAGGAGTTCTCACGCCGAGTTGAACACAATTTCTGATCGCCGCGACAGGCCGACTCCGTGTGGTTGCCCCGCCCAGGATTCACGTGATCGAGGGAGATGTTACTGCGTGAAAACCTTGGAAACGGGGAGTACGTCGGCCAAAATTGCAATTTTGGAGTGCGAAACAAAGGTTTTTCTACCCGAAAATGACATCTTATCACTTGAGGCAATAAGGGGCGACGAGCGCCTCTGAGTGCAGATTCCGAATTGGGGTCCTATAAGCGATTCCGATAACCGAGTGGAAAGTTATGCCCATTTGAGCGAAGGAGATGGCCCTGATGGCCCTGATGCTTGCACTGATGGCCCAGATGGCCCTGACTCTTGTGTTGGTGGCCCTGGTGGCCGAGGAACAGCTGCTGGTCTGCTCTGAGAAGGAGAAAATCCACCTATCCTCGAAATTACTGATAGCATGGACTTCATGTCTCACATTTCCTTGTTGAACCACCTTATAGCATTTCAGACTTGAGATAGTTCAGAAGTGGTTGTAGCTTGACTGGCAAGAATGTCTTGGACACTAGTCTGAATTGATGATAATATATCTCCTTGAGCCTTTAATATTTCCATAACAGGCTTCAAATTTACTTTCCTGTGGCTCTTTCTTTGCCTTCTGAGAGCTACTCTCTTTCTTTTGCTTTTCTAAGAGACTGGCTCCTCAATATTAGCATGGCTTGTACTTGGTCCTTCATTTACAGGTGCTTTGGCAGAAGCTTGATTTCCCTGAGATGGTGCATCTATCTTAGGAGCATTCTCCATCAAAGATTCCTCATTGCCAATTTGCTCCCCCTGAATAGGAGCATTGAGTTCAACATTTTCTTGCTCCCCCTGAGTAGGAGCTTCTTCCAAAACAATTTCCTCAATGTGGCCTTCTGCCACTGATTCTGACAATTGAGACTCTCTAGCATTCGGCTCCCCTTGGTTGGGAGCTTCTTCCATAATTACTTCTTGATGAGTAGCTGCTTGCACCTCAAAACTGACATTTACTTCAGTTAAATTCTCAGTATGGCCTGGTGCCATAGCTTCTTCTTCTGCAAGTCCACCTATTTCTAAAGTAACTGAGGTAGAAGGAAAAGAATCCAACACTCCTCTTAGAATGGAGGCAACTCTGGAGGTGGGCAAGGGATCTGCCACACCTGCTACTGCTTCTCCCATTGGAGTTTCTGAAGAACGGGAGTCAACCTCCATAACAGGTGATCCTGAAGTCTCTGCTTGTTCTTCCACTGCAGGTTCTGCTGCTGCTTGTTCTACTGCTACTGATTCTACCTCTAATTCTGCTGGTGGATCTGCTGCTTCTTCTGGAATCTCTGGGACATCTCCAATGATGGCCTCTCCCTCTGCTACAGAGGTCTTGGTCCATATTCCATTCTGCACTGAGAATCCACTTTTCTTTAGGTTCCTGGACCTTATAGACTGCCCCATCTTTTCCACAACTACCTCAGATAGATTTACTCCAAAATGTTTGAATATCTTGGTAAGTAGATGAGCATAGGGCAATGAAACATTCAACTTGCTCTTTGTATCCCAGATTTGATCATGGGCAAACTTCATTCTCTCCATCATGACCTCGGCCATGTTAATCTCCTTTTGTTGGATTACCTAGAACATCATATCCGAATCTGCCCTAGTACAAGTTGAGAAAGTGGCACTGCGGGGAACCATGATTTGGCAGATAATAAAATGAAGTAGACTGTTAAATGCAGTCATCTGATTTATATCTAATTTCCCGTTTCTTAGCCTGAAACCTGGACCTATAATACCAAGACCCTTTGCTTGATCATTCACTGTGTGAACCCCACTGTGTCCAGAAGTCTTCACCCTAAACAACATGTGCAAAAGCTCATGATCTACTTTAATTTGGATACCCTTTACAGATGAGACAAGGGACCCATCCGCCTCTGACCTTAGACAAACATAAAAGGCTTTCACCAGGTCAGGATAGCTTACCTCTGTGAAGGTGGCAATATCCATCCACTGCATCCTTCTCAATGTTTCTGTTATACTGTTCATGCCATTCTTCTCTAAATTTGGTACATCCACTGCTTTATTTCCGCAAACCTTTGTCTTGACGAATGTAAACCTTTCCTGCTGCTCAGGGGACAAATACTCAGCACTGTAGCCCCCTACACTTCCGGAGATCACTGGAGCGGCCATGGGTAGAGTGGAGAAAAAGGTTCTGGAGAAGGTAGATGATGGAAGGGATGGAAGCCCTCAAGGGATTCTTCGCGGGAAGAAGAGAAGGCTTCAAATCTTGCGGAGAGTCGATGCCGGAATCGTTAGGGCATCGGCTTTGGGCGAACAGATAAAGGAGAAAGAAGGGTAAAGGTGGGAGTTGAGTCGTTCCCACAACAATTTGACTAATTAATAATGCTTTATCGAAAAGGAGGCGCCAAAAGGGGTAACGGCAGAAAGCGACAAAAGGGTTGACGGGTCAAACTACTTTTAACACAATAGCGGTCAAATAAAGTAAATAAGCTGAGTTTTGCTTAATGCCAGAGAGAGAAAATTTTATTATAATCTGAAAAAAAATTATATGACAATTTAAATACAGAAATCTTTTCACAAATTGCACATCCCTAATTCCCTTCTAAGAGATGTAAATCTCTCTTCAGGTAGGGCTTTTGTGAAGATATCTGCCAGTTGACCATTTGTATCTATAAAAGATAGTGGTATCCAAAATCTCGAATGAAATGATATCTAACCTCAATGTGTTTAGTCCTTGAGTGTTGCACTGGATTCTTGGTGAGGTTGATGGCACTTGTATTATCACACAGTAGTGGAATTGACTTGATATGAATGCCGAAATCCTCAAGTTGTTGCTTTATCCATAGGAGTTGTGTACAGCAACTTCCAGTAGCAACATATTCAGCTTCAGCTGTTGATAGAGCTACTGAGTTTTGTTTCTTGGAAGACCAAGATATCAGACATCCTGCAAGAAATTGACAACAACCACTGGTGCTTTTTCTATCTACTTTGCATCTAGCATAGTCAGCATCAGAATATCCTACTAAATTTATTTCACAAGATTTTGGATACCAAAGACCTAAATCATGAGTTCTAGCTAAATATCTAAATATTCTTTTCACAGAAATTAAATGAGACTCTCTAGGGTCTGCTTGATATCTAGCACACATGCATACACTAAATAAAATGTCTGGTCTACTTGCTGTTAAGTAAAGTAATGACCCTATCATACCTCTATAGTTCTTTTGATCTACCTTTTTACCATTTTGATCACTGTCCATTCTGGTTGATGTGCTCATTGGCGTTGACAATGGCTTCGCACCTTCAAATCCAAATTTCTTTAACAGCTCTTTGGTGTACTTGGCTTGACAGATGGGGGTGCCTTCCTTCCCTTGCTTGACTTGCAATCCAAGGAAGTAGTTTAGCTCTCCCATCATACTCATTTCAAATTCTCCCTGCATAAGCTTTTCAAAGTACTTGCAAAGAGATTCATCAGTAGATCTAAAAATAATATCATCTACATATATTTGCACAAGCAGCATATGTTTGACTTTTGATTTAATAAATAATGTGCTATCTACTTGACCTCTAGTGAAACCATAATCTAATAAGAAAGTACTGAGCCTTTCATACCAGGCTCTAGGTGCTTGCTTTAAACCATATAAAACCTTATGGAGTTTAAATACATGATTTGGAAATTCGGTGTCATCAAAACCTGGAGGTTGTTCAACATACACTTCCTCCTTGATAAAACCATTTAAGAAGGCAGATTTGACATCTATTTGAAACAATTTTAAGTCTAATGCAGATGCATAAGCAAGTAAAATTCTAATAGCCTCAAGTCTAGCCACAGGTGCATAGGTTTCATCGAAATCTATGCCTTCCTCTTGGGAATAGCCTTGAGCTACCAGTCTGGCCTTGTTTCTTAAGATTACTCCAGACTCATCCAGTTTATTTCTGAACACCCACTTGGTGCCAATAACTGAATGATTGGATGGTCTAGGAACAAGTGACCATACTTGGTTTCTCTTGAACTGATTTAGTTCATCTTGCATGGCTATTATCCAAGATTCATCAGTTAAAGCTTCATTGACTGTCTTAGGCTCTATTTCAGAAACATAAGCTAAATAATCACAAGGAATTACATTACCTCTTGTTCTTACCCCTACAGATGGATCACCAATAATGTTCTCAAGAGGGTGATCTTTCTTAAGTCTCCATTCTTTTGGAAGATTTTCGTGTTGAATTTCAGTTTGCTGCAGTTCTTCCAGAGGTGGATCTTCCTTGTCCTCAATTGAGGTATTCTTTAATTTTTCGGACAAGTCATCTACATCATCAATGTCACTAATTTCTTCCTTTTTCAAGGAAGGGTTAGATTCATCAAAAATAACATGCACAGATTGTTCAATTAATAATGAGCGTTTATTGAAAACTCTATGACCTTTGGGTTTAGAAGTGTACCCCATAAAGATGCCTTCATCTGATTTGGCATCTAACTTACCAATGCCCCTTTTTCCATTGTTGTGGATGAAGCAAGGACATCCAAATATTTTAAAGTGACTGATCTTAGGTTTCTTTCCCTTGTAGAGTTCATAAGCAGTCTTCTTCAGGATTGGCCTGATCGTTACCCTATTAATGATGTAGCTTGCAGTGTTGATGGCTTCGGCCCAAAAATATCTTGGCAAGTCATATTCTGATAACATTGTTCTGGTCATATCCAAAAGAGTTCTATTTTTCCTCTCAGCAATTCCATTCTGTTGAGGTGTCCTTGGTGCTGAGAAGTTGTGCTCAATTCCTTGGTCATCACAGAACCTAGCAAACTTTTCATTTTGAAATTCACCACCATGATCTGATCGAATAGAGATAATGGTGAACTTCTAATCTTTCTGAACTTTCTTGCTGAAGCTGACAAAATTATCAAAGGTGTCATCTTTGTGCTCTAGAAAGGATACCCAAGTAAATCTTGAGTAATCATCAACTATGACAAATCCAAAATTCTTTCCTCCAAGACTGGTAGTCCTATTGGCTCAAATAGATCCATGTGAAGTAGTTCTAACGGCTTTAAGGTGGTCACTACTGTCTTTGATTTGAAAGAGTTCTTGGTGTGCTTTCCTCTTGCACAAGGTCTGCAGATGCTATCCATTTTTGTGTTGACCTTTGGCAGTCCTTCCACTAGATTTCTCTTTCTGAGCTTGTTCAATCCATCCAAACTGCAGTGGCCCAGTCTTCTGTGCCACAGCTCAGTTGATTGATCTTTGCTGGCTACTAAACAAACATCTTGATCCTTGAGTTCCTCAAGATAGAGTACATACAATTTCTTTCTCTATATGCTTCAAAGATGACTGCTCCATCCTTAATATGCTGCATTTTGATTCTTGGAACTGAATCTGATGGCCTTTGTCACACAATTGGCTGATGCTAATGAGATTGTGCTTTAATCCTTTGACCAGCAACACATCTTCAATAACTGATTTTCCTTTGTTGTTCACTGACCCACTTCCTATCACTGTGCCTTTTCCATTATCTCCATAAGTAATGTTCCTTCTTCAGCTTGGAGATTGACGAAAAGCTTCTGGTTACCTGACATATGTCTTGAGCATCCACTGTCCAAGTACCATTTGGATGCTCGAGGGTTAACCTGAAATAAAAACATCAAGCTTAGGTACCCAAATTCTTTTGGTCCTGATTGGTTAGTATCATTAATTTTACCTTTATTGTCCATTTTTATGTCTTGTTGGGCATGTTGTTACGATATGTCCTAATTTGTTGCAGTGATCACAGCAGGATAATTTTGTTACCTTTTCTATATACCTGAAATCAGCTTTATATGCTATATCTTGTTCAGGTACAAATTTTGGTGTTGGATATGTTTTAGGGTAGACTATGGTTTCTTCATTATTTGGGGGTGTATATCCTAACCCATTTTTCTTCTTACCTGATCTTCTAGTACCTTTTAATATTAGAGAGTTTTTACCATTGGTAAATTTTTCTAGTGTGCTTGATAGTTCATTATTTTTTTCATTTAAGTTTTTAATTTCTTTCCTTAATTCATCTGTGCTTTCCTATTTTTCCAATTTTGTTATTTGTTCCTTCTTAGCTTTTAAGTCTTCACATAACAATTTATTTCTTCTTTTAAGTTCAGTTATTTGTTTTTCTAATTCTTCATTTTCTATTTTTTTATCAGAATTAGTGTTCTCTAGACAAATGATATTTTTCTTACTGACTTTTAATAATTTGCATACTTCTTTATATTTATCATAAAGTTCATTAAATGCACTTTCTAGATTATCCGAATCTGAATCATTACAGGAATCAAAGGAAGAGTCAGAAGTTACATTGTCTTCGGTGTTGACCATGAGAGCCAGGTTGGCTTCTTCTCCATCACTGCTTGAGCTTGACTCACTGTCTGAGTCACTGCTGTTCTCCCAAGCAGCTGCCATTGCTTTCTTTTTATACTTATTGAATTTTCTGAAATTATCTTTCTTCTTGTGATCATTCTTCTTAAGCATTGGACAATCTGCCTTGATGTGTGCTTCTTGCATTCATAGCATATCACTTCTCCTTTCTTCGAATCATTTACTTCTGGTTTTCTGAAATCTTTATTTTTCTTAAAAAATCTTCTCCCAAACTGGAACTTCTTCTTCTTTGCTAGAATTCTTTGAAGTCTTCGAGACAGCATTGCTTCTTCATCATCACTGTCCTTATTACTTTCACTGTTGTCCAGTGATTCTTCTGATATATCTTCATGGGCCTTAAGAACGTTTGATTGCTTCTTTCTGCTGGAGGATTCTCCTAATCTCTCCATATTTATCTCATGAGCCATGAGGGATCCTATTAACTTCTCCAATGACATTAGTTTTAGATCATTGGCTTCCTCAATGGTTGTTACCTTTGGAATCCATGAGGATGGCAGAGATCTGAGGATTTTCCTGACCATATCTGCTACATCATAGACTTTTCCTAATCCAGCTAACCCATTTGTGATATCTGTGAATCTGCTAAACATTTGGGTTATGGATTCACCTGACTGCATCTGGAATCTTTCATATTGAGTTACAAGAATGTCGATTCTTGTCTCCTTTACCTTATCTGTCCCTTCATAGGTAATCCTGAGCTTTTCCCACATTTTCATTGCGGATTTACAGGCTGAAACTCTGTTGAATTCTTTCTTGCTGAGGGCACAGCACAGGATGCTCTTGGCTTTGCAGTTTAAGGAGATTTTTCTTCTGTCTTCATCTGTCCACTGAGCCTTTGCATTGGTGACTAGAAGATCGCCTTCTTCTACAATGGACCATATCATGTAATCGTGGCCTTGTAGAAAGTACTCCATTCTTGTCTTCCAATAGGTATAATCTTCTCCATCAAACAAAGGAGGTCTGTTGACTGACTGACCTTCGAAGTTACCTTGGGCTGCCATGGATCTTTACTCTTCAGATCGTTGGATCTTCTTCTTTGTCGAAGAGACTCGCTCTGATACCACTTGTTGCCCAGCTAGCTAGCCCAGAGGGGGGGTGAATGGGTTATTAAAAATTAGATCTTAGATTGATACTTATACACTAAAAAGATTACACAACAACTTAAACGAAGGTTAGAGTTAGAGGGAATGAAATAGCAGACACACAAAACACAGCCACAAGACACAAGGATTTTATCCTGGTTCAGAACTCCTTTCCACAAGAGACCTACGTCCAGTTCCTGAGCAATACCTCAGGATATCACTATCAAGGGTACTATCCCCCTCACGGATCCTTACACCCAGCCACAACTGATCTTCCTTCAATCTGAAGGGAATACAACCACCCTGGATACCACCAGGTCTTCCTTCACACAGAAGGGAATAAAACTAATAAAGGTAAGCACAAGAACAAGCTTCAGGAACTAGCTCAACCAGCTACAATCTGAAGCAAACAAGCCTTGAGAGAGAAAGGATCTTGACACTGGTTTCTCTCAAAGACTTCACTGGCTCTCACAGGAATTTCTTTTTCAACACAGAGAGCTAAAGAGCTAAGATCTATTGGAATAGAGTGCTTCGCTCTTGTTTGAACTACTGAAGACTTGAAGGATTGGCTATTCTCTATCATAGAATCTTGTTCTCTACTCAAGTTTTTTCTCAGTCTTGTAGTCTTGTATTTAAGCTTCTATTTGAAATTTGAACGTTAAAGATCCGTTGTCTCTCATTCTGGTGTACGTTAGACTGGTCTGCAAGGATGCTTCTGATCTTCAGTCTTTTATCCTTTAGTACACGTCAAAGAAATATTTTGATATCTTGTATCTTTTGTGTCCAACGTTGTACAGATAAATCTTGTCAGGTATCTGCAAGCATATCAACAATAAATAGGAGACAGCTAGGGCTGTCGTTGATTGTTAGTCACAGTTGGAAAAGATATTGCTAGATTTAGCAAAGCTCCTTTTTGTCAAAATAAAAATGTAGACAGAATAGCACAATAGTGGAAGATATCGTCTGCATGCATGAGAGATACGTTCAGAGTGCATTGAATGCATAGCAGTCAAACAGACGAGATACGACTTTGACTATTCAACGTATATTAAAGAGTATTATAACAATGAAATCGATATAAACAAAGCCGATGCCTTTATGACTTATGAAATCGTTATAGGCAAATCGTTATGACAAAGAATCATTAAATCATGATAATGAAATCGTTATAAGTACTTATGAAATCGTTGTGCAAGACAAATCGTTATAAGCACTTATGAAATCATTGTGCAAGACAAATCGTTATAAGCACTTATGAAATCGTTTGTGCAAGACAAATCGTTATAAGCACTTATGAAATCGTTGTGCAAGACAAATTGTTATAAGCACTTATGAAATCGTTGTGATATGCAAGTCGTTGCGAGTTCTAAAGAAATCGTCACGACAACTTATAGAGTCGTTGTGACGAGCAAGTCGTTATGAGCTCTAAGGGAATCGTTACGATAACTTATAGAGTCGTTAGGACGAGCAAGTCGTTACGGGCTCTAAAGGAATCGTTACGGTCACTTATAGAGTCGTTGTGACGAGCAAGTCGTTACGGGCTCTAGAGGAATCGTTACGGCGAGCAAGTCGTTGCGAGTTCTAAAGAAGTCGTTATGATAACTTACAGAATCGTTACGGGGAGCAAGTCGTTGCGAGTTCTTAAGAAATGGTTGCGACGAGCAAATCGTTACGAGGTTTTAAGAAATCGTTATGACAACTTAAGAAATTGTTGCGACGAGCAAATCGTTACGAGGTCTTAAGAAATCATTATGACAACTTAAGAAATTATTGCGACGAGCAAATCGTTACGGTGTATGAGGAAGTCGATGCAATGACTTGGGAAAAAATATGAAGTGAGAGTTTTACCTGATTGTCTTGAACTTCCTTTTACTTTTATTTCCTGTCCTCAAGGCTCAAGTAATTCATTAGTATTGTTTTGTTAATCATCAAAATTAATATATAAATAAGTGAATTAATTTATATGGGAAAGTTTGGTCATCACCCGCGACCATGCTCCCGGAGAGGAATTTGGGCGCCGGACCAAAAATCACCGAATCCAACTTTGTGCCGACTGGGTCGAAGTGCCGATTCCGGATTAGGTACTCACGGGCGGTTCCGATTGCAGCGCGAACAAATATCCGCGTCTTACCGAAGGGGTACGACAATCGGTATAATAGTACACACGCTCTGCAGTGGAATTTCGGCCCCATCACAAAATTCTACAAAACAGGCGTCCTATCGACCCTCTCGGATTGTTGATTCCGAATTGTGCTCACATAAGCAATTCCGATACCCGGACGGAAAGTTATGGCCAGTTCTGTCGCAGAAGGGGTGAGAATAATCTGAAAGGGGCGACTATATCGGCGGTGTTGGTGCACCCACATGAACAACCTGGGCAGGAGTTCTCGCACCGAGTTGAACACAATTTCGGATCGTCGTGACAGGCCGACTACGTGTGGTTACCACGCTGGGGATTCACGTGATTGGGGGAGATGTTACTACGTGAAAACCTTAGAAACGGGGAGATCGTCGGTCGGAATCGTAATTTTAGAGTGCGAAATGAAGGTTTTTCGACCCCGAAACGACGTCTTATCGCCTGAGGCCATAAGGGGTGACGATTGCCTCTGAGTGCCAATTTTGAATTGTCTTATAAGCGATTTCGATAACCGAGCGGAAAGTTATCCCCGTTTAAGCGAAGGGGTGTCCGTATGCGATCGCATCGGCAGCCCGCGACCACGCTCCCGGAGAGGAATTTGGGCACCGGACCGAAAATCTCCTAATCTGACTTTGTGCCGACCAGGTCGAAGTGCCGATTCCGGATTGGGGACTCGCGGGCGGTTCCGATCGCCGTGCGAATAAATATCCGCGTCTTACCGAAGGGGTACGACAATCGGTGTACTAGTACACACACCTCGTGGTGGAATTTTAGCCCCAGCACAGAATTTCGTGAAACCAGCATTCTGTCGACCGTCTCAGATTGTTGATTCCGAATTGTGCTCATATAAGCGATTCTGATACCCGGGCGAAAAGTCGTGGCCAGTTATTTCGCGGAAGGGGTGAGAATAATCCGAAAGGAGTGACTATATTGGCTATGTTAGTGCACCCATATCAACGACATGGGCAGGAGTTCTCGCACCGAGTTGAACAAACTTTCGATCACCATGACAGGCCGACTCCGTGTGGTTGTCCCGCCCAGGATTCACGTGATCGGGGTAGACGCTACTGCGTGAAAACCTTGGAAACGGGGAGATCGTCGGCCGGAATCACAATTTTGGAGTGCGAAACAAAGGTTTTTCGACCCCGAAACGACGTCTTATCGCCTGAGACCATAAGGGCGCAACGAGCGCCTCTGAGTGCCGATTCTGAATTGGGGTCTTATAAGCGATTCCGATAACCGAGTAATTAATGTCTTTAGGAGGCAGGATACGAGAACAAGTTGTCATGTATAGTCAAGATAATGATGTAGCAAGATATCATGAAATATTATCATATTCACGAGAGTATATCATCACAAGAATTTGGCCATATCACGAGATAGCAAGTAAACTAGTCATGATAGCAAGTATGGGTCGGTATTCTTTCAACCCCGAGTTCAAGTAACAAACAATTGATTGATTGATTGTCATAGATTAAATCTTGCGTGTCATGCGTTAGGTGTATGCCCTCACCCAGATCTTTAGACCCTCGCGAGTTATAGCCTTTCAGGTGCTCCTCCCAAGGACCAGATCGGGCCCTTATAATGTTGCCTAGCATAGTCATGTTTGTTATCTTAGACAATCAATTGATGGCCAAGTAGAGTACCAAGAACATAAGAGAGTAGTAGACGAAATAAATGAGAGTGTAGAGAGAACGTGAACAGATGAGAGTAATAAGATGGTAGATGAGATAGGTACAATATCGTAAAAACACGAGAAACAACGATAGTCACAGTTGCACGACACACCCTAATGGGTCAGTAGTCTGGTAGAAATCACCACCGCCCTCTAGCCATGTTGTGTACACAGGCTAGATGGTCCGGTGTGATCATAGAGTCAGAGGGAAACACACTAAGGCCATGGATCGTACTGATCCCTAAGGTGTAAGGGGTTTTAGGGTACAACCAGCTCGTTGACTAAAGATGTGCGCCAAAGCTAAGAAGACTTACGGAGGTCTTGACAAGGAGTCCCTGGCTCAGTCGAGAGTATTCCCGATGGAGAGGTGGTCCAAGTCAAGAGAAAGTATATAGAAACGAGTCTGTCGTGCCTCGAGTGCTCGAAGGCCGAGGGAAAACGATAATGGTGTACAAAACTTGCGAATAAAACGAAGACATGTATATTTAAATAATAAAAATTAGTCATTTATTTCACTAAATTACCAGATACATTATTAAATAATTCAATAGGGTATAAGGGCCAATATGATCGTTAAGTGTGTGCTTGTGTAAGAAATCAAGAGATCATAGTTGATTGTGCATATGGCTTTTACATTGATTGATTGCATGTATCATTAATCATTAATTGCTAATGTTGTCAAAGTTATTCATAACAGTAGTTAATTAGGGTTGGTCAAGGTCGAAATGGTATAAACATAGGGTTTTATTGCAAAAATTGCACTTTGTTGAAGTCGCGACGGGATTGGTTGTCGCCTTCAAGTCGCGACGTAAGGCCCGGTCGCGTTCTGCTGAACCGGCCAACGGGATGAAACAGGGGGCAGGTCACGACGCGTCGATCCATCGCGTTCATAACGCGTCGAAGCCCGGTGTCACGACCCCTCTGAGATCGCAGCGTATTGTGCCGTCGCAACCTCAGGAGGTGGCCCGAGCCCTGAAAAGTGGTTTTGCCCTTTTTCCATAGCGGATCATGTTTCATATATGATACTTGTAAATTCAATATAAAATCGTATGATGATCCAAAAATCACGAAACCAGTTTAAAATGAAAGTAGATACATAGATCCATCAACATGTACGGTTAATTTGAAAATAGACAAAGTTTAGGCATGCTTTGATCGGGTTACATTTCTTTGACCTAAACTTGCGCAGGTAGGGTTCAACGAATTAATTAACGATGGATACATGATGAAAAATTTCGAAACTAGGGGAGTTCGAAAGCTAACATGATGTAGTATGTATGAGAATTTTCTCATGGTATGAAGTCAAGTATGAACGAGGTTCACAAATAAACATGAAGGGTCGGGTGCATGGATCTGATAGAGATTCAAAGAATTAATTCTCCCTCATGGGAGATCGAAATAGAGCAAAACAAGAGGCGTTTGAAAGATAATACAATGTAGTATTAATGAGAATTTTCTCATGGCATGAGAACAAGTACATGCAGGGGTATAGAGCAAACATGAGAGTTCGGGTTCATGATAACAGCAGGGCTTCAAGCAATTAATTCACCCAAATGGATGAGCGAAATACAACGAAACAAGAGGGCTTTTGAAGAGGTTCACGAACTCAACCTAGGGTAATTTTTACACAAATTTATCTTAAGAGATTGCCTACCTTTTTGCACTGTAAAGATCCTAGGGTTTGGGTTGACGAAATTTTCAAGTTCTTCTTACTCCAAGCCTCCCTCTTCCAATTGCTCCCCTTGTCCTCAGCCTCCTCCTTCGTTCTCCAGAGTTCCTTGAACGAAAATGGGGCTTAGTAGACACTAATTAGAGGTCTATTAGGTTGCTTAAGAGTCCTAATGACTTAAAACTCTTCCCTTCCCTTCAAACTTTGAATTTTTACATTTATCTCCCTATTCTCTTGTATTTATCCACCTAATAAGATAGGGAGAGGTCCAATTTCGTGGGTAATGGGTTAGGATAGGCTTAGGACTCTTTTTAAGATATTTACATCATATTTTAGTATTTATCTTACCCTTATTTAATTTATTTATTAATTAACTCTGAATTTCTTATTTATCTCCCCCTTTACTATCATTATTCCACATATTTGGCTTGGGGAGAACTTAAATTTCGGGGCTAATGGATTTAGGTATGTCTAGGATTCTTTTTAAGATAAATAGGGGTCATATTGGTGTTTTAATGATCCCTTTTTAATTAAGAGATATTATAATTACGAATTTCATTATTTATTATAGGTCTTCCATTTGTATCCCTAATTCGTCTTATCTAAATTCCCTTTTTAGATTAAGATAGAGTCCTATTGAGTTGGGCTAGGGTTGGGACTCTTTTTAAGATAATTTAAGAGTTAAAATAGTCATTATCTTGCCCCCTTTTATTTATTAATATTTTTAGGTACGAATTTAGGCTTAATTAACTCCCATGCAATTTGGGCTCTTCACATTTGAGCCCATCAATCCATGCTTGGACCACTTATACAACCCATACTTAATTTGGCTTAATGAGTTTTTAATTACTTCAAATTATTCACCCTTTATTCTAATTTAAATCCATTTATCATATTTATTCAATTGATTTCTTATTTTAATTCAATTTAATATTACTTATCCCAATATTGATAACCTTCATCCATCTTTTGGCATCTTGCTTTTGGCCAAGTAACTTATGTATAACTTAATTGTACAACCAATATACTTAATTTATTTAATGGATTAATTATCCTTTCGTTAGTGAATTTATTCATGGGCCAAGATTGTCCATTGGTCCAACTATCATAATGGGCTATCAACCCATATTATTTAAAGTCTACCCATATGTTTATTTTAATTTTTAAATCACTTCGGCTCATATAATAATGGGTTCTCTGTTTAATTCATTATTTACGATAATAAATTGCATAAATTCTCAAACTAGGTCCAAATGACTTCTTTATGCCTAAACTTCTTGACGGATCATTAGAGAATATTATTTAAAGCATGACTATTATTTTTACGTCATTTTTATATGGGTTTATACGCATGTGATAATGATGCGTACCCTTTTAACTAGTTGAATTTATTAATAGATAAAATTTTAATTTATCCTATATTTAAAATTACAGAATTTTTCGGGATACTACATGTCCTCACATAAGCGATTCTGATACCCGGGCGAAAAGTTATGGTCAGTTCTTTCGCAGAAGGGGTGAGAATAATCCGAAAGGGGTGACTATATCGGCGATGTTTGTGCACCCATATCAACAACCTCGGTAGGAGTTCTCGTGCCGAGTTGAACACAACTTCCAATCGCCGTGACAGGCCGACTCCGTGTGGTTGCCCCGCTCGGGATTCACGAGATCGGGGGAGATGTTACTACGTGAAAACTTTGAAAATGGGGAGGTCGTCGGCCGGAATCGCAATTTTGGAGAGCGAATCGAAGGTGCTTCGACCCCGAAATGACATCTTATCGACTGAGGTTATAAGGGGGCGACGAGCGCCTCTGAGTGTCGATTCCAAATTGGGGTCTTATAAGTGATTCTGATAACCGAGCGGAAAGTTATGCCATTTGAGCGAAAGGGTGTCCGTATGCGATCGCATCGGTAGCCCGCGACCACGCTCCCAGAGAGGAATTTGAGTGTTGGACCGGAAATCTCCGAATCCGATTTTGTGCCGACTGAGTCGAAGTGCCGATTCCGGATTAGGGACTCGCGGGCGGTTCTGATCGCCACGCAAATAAATATTCGCGTCTTACCGAAGGGGTACGACAATCGGTGTACTAGTACACACGCACTTTGGTGGAATTTCAGTCCCGACACGGAATTCTGCAAAACCAATGTCTTGTCAACCGTCTCGGATTGTGGATTCCGAATTGTGCTCACATAAGCGATTCTGATACCCGGGCGGAAAGTTATGGCCAGTTCTTTCGCGGAAGGGGTGAGAATATTCCGAAAGGGGTGATTATATCGGCGATGTTGGTGCACCCATATCAACAACTTGGACAGGAGTTCTCGCGCCCTGTTGAACACAACTTCAGATCGCCGTGACAGGTCGACTCTGTGTGGTTGCGCCACCCGGGATTCACGTGATCGGGGGAGACGTTACTGCATGAAAACCTTGGAAACAGGGAGATCGTCGACCGGAATCACAATTTTGGAGTGCGAAACGAAGGTAATCCGTCCTTGTGCCGACCAAGTTGAAGTTCCTATTCCGAATTGGGGCCTCGCAGGTAGTTTCAATCGTCGGGCGAAGAAATATTTATGTCTTATCGAAGGGATACGACAGTCGGTGTACTAGTACACACGCTCCGCGGTGGAATTTCGGCTTCAGAATGGAATTCGGCGAAAGCAGCGGCATGTTGACCGTCTCAGAGTGTTGATTCCGAATTGTGGTCACATAAGCGATTCTGATACCCGAGCGGAATGTTATGCCCAATTCTTTCATTAAAAGGGTGAGAATAATCCAGAAGGGGTGAATATATCGGCGATGTTCGTGCACCCATATTTACGACCTGGGGAGGCATTCTCGCGTCAAGATGACCACAACTTCCTATCGTCGTGATAGGCCAACTCTGTGTGGCGGCCCCACCAATGATTCGCGTAATCGAGGGAAACATTACTGCTCGAAAACTTTTGAAACGGGGAGATCGTCAGCTGGAATCACGATGTTAGAGTACGAAACGAAGGATTTTCTACTCAGAAATGACATCTTATCGCCAAAGGCAAAAAAAAGGGCGACGAGCACCTCTGAGTGCCAATTCCAAATTGGGGTGTTATAAAACATTATGATAACCGTGCGGAAAGTTATGGCCGTTTGAGCGAAGAGGTGTCCATATACGATCGCATCGGGAGCCTTTGGCCAGCCTCCTGGAGAGGAATTTGGGTGCCGGACCGGAAATCTACGAATTCGACCTTGTGCCGACCGGGTCGAAGTGTCGATTCCAAATTAGGGCCTCGCGGACAGTTCTGATCGTTGGGCGAAGAAATATATGTGTCTTACCGAAGGGGTATGACAGTCGGTGTACTAGTACACACGCTTCGCGGTGTAATTTCAGCCTCGGAACGAAATTCCACGAAACCAACTCCATGTCGACCATCTCAGAGTGTCGATTCCGAATTGTGGTCACATAAGTGATTCTGATACCCGGACGGAAAGTTATGCTCAGTTCTTTCACTGAAGGGGTGAGAATAATCCGGAAGGGGTGAATATATCAACAATGTTTGTGCACCCATATTTACGACTTGGGGAGGCATTCTCGCGTCGAGATGACCACAACTTCTGATCGTCGTGATAGGCCGACTCTGTGTTGCGGCCCCACCAGTGATTCGCGTAATCGAGGGAAACGTTACTGGTTGAAAACTTTGAAAACGGGGAGATCGTCAGCTGGAATCGTAATTTTGGAGTACAAAATGAAGAATATTCGACTCAGAAATGACATCAATAAAATTACTTCAAAATCATTAAATTGACTTAATCCTTATACTCGTGCATCAATAATTTATGATATTTATATCTTTAGAATCAGCATATTTTTTGGTAATATAGTGATTTCAGATTTGATCATATTTTCAGAATCCGATGTCACTCCATCGAGATGCTCACATCTGAAGATAGTACCATAATTATATTTATAATGTAAAAATATTTTTAAAGTAAAAATAATTGTGTTTTATGTAAGTGGTTATGTCTTCAATGAGGATTATATATATATATATATATATATATATTATCATTATATTATTTTGATATTAAATTTTAAGACGGTACAATAATAGGTCCATCTTGTATATATGTGTGTCTACGGACGCCAAGAGGGCCCACTCCTGTATATGTCCATGGATATAATTATACAAGTCTAACTAAATTTTTGGCCAAACAACTAATGTTTCTCTTCAACTTTTGTCCTTTTTCTTGAGGGTTGTAGAGTACAAGTGGAGATTAGAACGTAGACAAGTCCTTATATTTCTAATTTTCTGCGCCCTGGCTTTCACATAAGAAATAGCACAAGAGCAAAAGTTAGAAGAGACCCACTAAATGGACATTTTTTTGGTGGGGTGTGGAAAGGACACAGTGTTTATTTTTTAAAAGAAATGTTTTTTACTTATTCAGCGATTTTTTTTACCCATTCAAACATGAAATTGATCTCCTACTTGGGCTCCATATCTCAAAAATTACTTTAGAGGTGTGGGGCCCGGCACAAGGCCAATCCCTTATCGGATCTGACAAACTTTTTACCACCAGTCGAATAAGTAAAAAGTATTTCTTATTTTTTTTAATACTTTGTGTAGATTCTCTACTACATTTTCATTTCATTGAAAAATAGATAGAAAAGAAATCATGTATAGTGATGGTGGTATATCTCGACGACATAACGGTCTAGAGTTCCAACAAATTTATGGGGGTAAGATAACATTGGCCAACTTTGATTTAGGGCTGTAAACGGGTCAGATTCGGAACCGAAAACATAGTTTTCGATTCTGATTTCAATAACTAAAATATAGTTCTGTTCTGATTCTCATAAAATCGGAATGGTTAATTCTGATTTCGATTATATTATCGGAACCGAAGTTCCGATAAACTAAGGTAATTATCATGATTTTGTCTTTTGAGTTAATAGATAATTTATTGGAATAACCGATTTCAATTTTGATTTTGATTTCGATTCTGATTATTTTTCAATTTATCGATATCATTTTTCTATTCTAAAATTGATATTTTTTATCAAAATTAGATCGGAATTCGAGAATTTCACTTTGGTTGGGGTTAAAGATTAGGTTAAGGGGAGAAAAGTTGGATTCATGTGTTTTTATATTTTGGTACAAAAGTTTTCTTAACTGGAGTAGTTTGGGTAGAAATTTGACTAAGAATGTGTAAAAGGAGAGTTAATTTACCTAAGTTAAAAGATTTAGGTAGCTTAACCTCATTTCTACTCATAGGGAGATTTTTTGACTCCAAGTTAAGATGGACATTTTTTTTAGATTAACCAACCCCTAGATAAAAAAATTAATGGGTTACTTAGCCCCATTTCAAAATAAGCATATAGACAGCAAGTTGTGTGAACCAAGGCCAAGAAACGTTGGTGTCACAAAGTCTCTACATTAATGAATTGGCGTTTGCTCTTCCCTTGTTGAATGCATGTCTGGTGACTATTCATTTTGAAACACCTAAATTTTGACTGCTTCTCCTTTTATTGTTATTTTTTGGCCATTATCTAAGAAAACCCACATTTTTATGTTGGCTAAATAAGCCCCAAAGTTTAATGTCCTTGACTCTTCAAAGTTTGAGGCTACCTAGCTATGTACTAGAAAAAAATATTCTACCGTCAAGAGTTTTTGGTCAAGTTCAAAAGGATAGCCTTCTTAGTGTCCAATTCTACTTAACTTTGTTGTGCTAGTAAGATAAGGTAAGAGAGGATAGTATTATTTATTGAGAAATATTTAGTGATCTATAAAGACGGTAATCAAGGTGATGTTAATTACCTTCCAAACAATCTTATTAGTCGAAAAATCTAACGAGATCTTTTTCTATCTCTTTTTTTTTTCAACAAATAGAATTGTTTGGAGAGAATTCCACATTACTTTTATTGCTCGTCTTGAACGACACTAAGTATTTTTCTTATTTATCTATTTATATCATGCCAATATATATGATATTTTCACACATAATGCATATAGAGTTCTTAGGATCCTGCATGATGACATGCAAGATTCACATAGGTAGTTGGACATGCCGTCAAAGCAGGTGCTAAGGGTTTTCATTCAATACACTTAATCCCATATGAAAAATATTTAGTACTCCGTTCAATTGAATGGCAGTTCATATGGTGTCATGCGGAGCATCACCGCCATTGTCACCGGTGACGGATATAGGTTATAGCCAGTGGATCGCAAGACCCCATTGAATTGTAAAAAATTTATTAGGGAAACTAAAGTTTACCATTATTGATCCCACTGAATTAGAAACATAAACTTATGATGTATCATTAATAACCCTACTAAATAAATTTTTTGTCTGCCAATGATTGTCACTACCTTTACTATCACCGCCACTTTCTCCGCAGCCGCTACTCGCATGACGTCACACGAATCGCCACTCAATTAGATGAGAAGCACTGCGTGATACTTGAGTGACGCCACACAAGCTGTCACATTTTATTGGACGATTTCTGTCCAACTTGGTAGTAAGTGTTTCTCTCTCATATTCGATATAAATATTACGAAGTAAGTATTTCTCATCCCATATTAGTCACAAGTTATTATCTTTGCTTCTGCGCGTGTAAATTAATTTGGCTAATCCTTTATTTTTCTCAAGTTAACTTAACCATTTTAAACTCAGAGTTCGTAAAATTTGTCTGGCTAATGAGGTCATTACCTTCTCTAAACTAAGTACTAATTTTTCGTCTTCCAAGTTTGGTCCACTGCATGCAACCCTGTAGGAACAACCCTTGCCATCCCAAGCTTCCATTCCAAACCCCACACCCCCACCCCCCAATAAAAAATAAAAAATCAACTTAGACATGTTGTTCTTGTTTCCCTGAGTCAAGTCCTCTATCTAATTCATTAAGTGAAGAGGATCTTAATAAGGATATATAGACCTAATTAATTTGATTCCAAATGCTCAGAGACCCATTCTCTCCTTTTTTTTCCCTCTTTTTAGGTGACACCAAACTCTTAGAAGAAGAGGAAGATTAAGTCCAGCCTTCTCTTAATTTGCAAGTTTTGGGTTATGTTGATGTGATCCATTCCGAAGAACATTCAGACTTGGCCGATTGCATATTGCAAATTAAGCGATTCTTAATTTCATTAAGAGTCAATCCGGTAATATTCACAATGATATTAAAGAAATGTTTGGATACAACTTATAAAAAATATGAATAAGTTTATCATAAGCACATTTATAGCAACATGTTTATTCTAAATGTATTTTTCATTAACTCATGTTTAGATTATTTTGTTTTCTTAAACACATGTTAGTTTTATGTAGAACCCTCTTTATAGAAAGAGTCTCAACTCAAAGTAGGTTTATGAAAAATGCCATTTAGGGAGGAATCATGAGTTTATGATAAACTCTAAGTGAGTTTATGATAACCTCATTTTTAATTATTCAAACTAAGGTTACACAATAAAATGATTTAAGATAAACTTAAACATGTTTATAATGATGCATGTGTATCCAAACAGCCTATAAAATCATATGGCATTATCAATGACACGATTTGCATACACAATGTTTTATCATTCATTTGTGAACTTAGCATGCATTTAGATATGTGTGGTTTCTCTCGCCTTCCAAAGAAAAGGGACAAGGATTGTAGAGACTTAAAAAATGGAGTTCCCAAATAATCCCATATTGATTGTTGAGAAGAAAAATTAAAGTGTCTATAATGCTGGTCTTAACTCCTTAATTTAAAGAGAACCCAATATAGAGAGAGAACATCTCGTAACTTGGGATCTTCACATGAGGGGTCAATATGAGAACAATACTTCTAAATTTAAAGGTAAAGATTTTAAGATGAGAAAGAATTGCGAACACCCCACCAATCAAAAGTTTATTATCTAATTTGTTGGGTAGTAAGCAACTCTCTTATAAGATTGAGCTGAAGGACATCTTTCTCTTCTAAAAGAAGATTATTTTTTTCAAAAAAAAAAAATTGTTATCTGTCTCGTATGGAAAATGCTTAATGCCCGACCATCCGAGTAAATCTGGTGCCCGCAGCTGGGGCGCTGCCCAATGGGGCAGCACAAGCTCGGCCGCTCGGGCAAATCGCGCGCCCGGGCGGCCAAGCGCACAGCATCTCTCATCTCATATGGGTGGATACATAGCACTTGTCTGTAAGTTTATACGTGGACCTCACTTGCATAAATCTATGGATGGGTGCTACCCGTCCATGTAAGACAGACGGGTAATAAACTTATTTATTTATTTTCGAAAACAAAAACTCTTCCTTTACTCTGGTTTGCCTCATTAAGCAAATATTTGAATAATTTAAAGGGCCCGCTCCTTTCAAAGAAGAATTCAAGGGCTCATCGCTTGTGGGATGGAAGCAATAAAGTAGGTGGGGCTTTTAGAAGTTTGCCCTATTCTTGGACGAGTACGTTTGTTCGAAGCGGGTATCCGTGCAATAAATCTTCTATGATCATGTGAGGGCAGATATCACAAGAATATCTACCCCCAAACGAACAAGTCACTCTCTTTCTAGTTTCCACAATGAGATACGCTTTGCGTCCGTGCGCACGGACAAATCAAATCATTTGTCCGTGCGCCCGGACCAGGGCGCGCCAGGGCACCACAAGACCGCCCCAATGCGGCACGCCGGCCGCCCAATTGGGCGTGCCCTGGTCCTGCGCACGGACAAATGATTTGTCCGTGGGCACGGACACTAAGCATTTCTCTTCCACAATACCTCTCCAGCCCACATCAAAGTGATGTGGCGAACAAGCTAGCTAGTTAGGTCAGTCCATTTGCCATGTATGACATTGGAGTGCAACCTCTCTTGTGTAGTTCGATTTAATGCTTCGTCTGTGGCCTTTTGACTTGAGAACAATGTGTGATTGCTTGCCCTCTCTTCCCTGTCATTAGTGTTGTAAGGATAAAGCTTGGCAGGCAAGAGCTGAAGCCATATCTATATCCTATGAATGAGAAGATAAAATATTGTCTATGTTAACACTTGCCCACCACCTTGACAGGGGACATGTGGATACAAAGAATGAGAAATCTCTCCTTTATTATGCTGGATCATATATGTGATCATGTGTTATGTGGCATTTGTCCAACTACTTCATAAAATCATCTAATGTGGAATATGTTTTTATCAGCATATATACAATATACATGTGTCTTTAACGTAATTACTTGGCATAGTATATACACATTAGCAAAATAGTTTTTTTTATTTTATTCACAAATGAAATACACAACTTTTTTTTCTTTGTCAAGAGCTCTCTCTTTTTTTACTGTCAAATGATGATGTGACATACTTTTATTTTTTAATGTCAAAGTTGGTGTCAATAATGAATGTATGCATATGAAATAGAAAGGCTTATTGCACTTTCATATTAAGTGCAATATGACTAGGCAATAGTCCATGTGGCACTCCTCACATGAGGAGTGAGGAAGTGACAATCCAATTATTGGATGCCATATGGACTTGTTGCCTAGTCATATTGTACTTAAAGTGCAATATGAAAGTGCAATAAGCTTTCTCTCCATATGAAAATAGATGAAATGAGCGTCTGGGTTCTGCCGTCCCATCCAACTCGGGTTTGCAGGATAACTACTCAAAATATGGGTCCGGCCTGTTTATAGATTGTGCCCTTTAGTAGACAGATACATGGGCCTTTAAATAGACCAACCTTCAGAACATGGGCTGCAATTGTGCTCCGAGAAATTCCCTCCATGTATGAAGACAAAAGCTGAACCTTTAGATGAGTGTTAATGTTTTTCATGTAGTGTTTTAAGATAGAAGAGAGTGCATCAAGGAAGTAAACACTGTGGCACTATCTTTGAGCTTAGTGGGTGTGGTGGCCAAATCTGGTCACCTAGGCCCATGATGGCCCGTTACGGCCCATTCGCGTCCTGTCAACCAACGTGGCACCGTCATCGAAGGGCACGCCCTCTCCAGGATGGCTCAAAGACCTCCGTTGTGTGGCTCCCGTGATCGGAAGCTGTCAGGTTCCGCTGCGGCGTACCTCCGAGCAGATTACCCGCCTTCCCTTACCGAGCAACTATGAACGGCTTCCAAGCAAGAACAGTGACTCCGCTCCATGAAACTACCCTCGATGTTACCAAACAGCATGTTCGAGCCCCCACGTGGGTCACCTGCTCGGAAAGCATTTCCAAAGGGTTCCGAGCAGGCTCTCTGGCTTCCAGAACGGTTGTAACCGTCTCAGGCCACGTTCTCCACCATCAAGGGGCGTGAACTGCCTGGCAGCCTAACGGGCATCGGAGTCATAACTCCTCCCGTTATGCGCGTGCGTCAAGGCGCCTCTTCAGGCACGATCTGCCCAGCGTTACGCACGTTGGCCTCTACACCAACGCCTATAAAGGCACAGGTACAGTACCATGCAACGGTACGTTCTCTTCCGGACGCGAACACATTCTCGCATTCCGAAACCCCCTGCCTCACAAGCTCTCCACTGACTTAGGCATCGGAGGGTTTCCCCGGTCTTCACCGGGCCCCCTGATCCTATTCTGGTTTTGCAGGTCTTCGTCCTCACCAGCAATCGTCTTCCCTCTCTTATCCCAGTGGAGGCCCGTTTGGCTCAGGTCCAAACAGGATCACACCACCACATTTGGCGCCGTCTGTGGGAAGCGACGCTGCCATGGCTCGAGGACGATCCTCATACCAGAACATAGGAAGCAGGGCGGCGAGGTCTCGCCAGTCACGAGGGGACTCCCGTCGCCGATCCCTTCCTGGTGATGACGCCGTCGCCGCTGCCGGCGCAAACCACGACGTTCCGGCACCGCCGGCTGTTGCGCCTGCAACTGCCCTCGAAGTAGCGGAGCTTCGAGGACAAATGCAGCAGTTGACGGCGTCTGCCTCGCCCTACAGGCCCAGTTGGTTCAGGGGCAGCGGCCCCAGCGGTTTCCCTGCGCGCGAGCGCGGCGGCGGAATCGTCACATCGACGCTCCCGCGTCCCCCTGGCGCCGCAGGAGCAGCAGGCGGATTCTCCGCGCCGGTCCCTCCGGGCCCCATCGGAGGAGCGGGTACCAGAGCGCCGCGGGCGCTCGCCCCGGCGTTCTATCGTCTCACCCCGTCCGCCACGATCGGTCGTGGGAGGCAACTCCCACGCCTCTGGACGTGGGGGCCCCGCCAACTCCGAGCAGGAGCTCGCCAGGCGTCTCCGGCGTGTGGTCGACCTCGAACGCCGCATGGACGCGATGGTTCAGCGTGCGGAGGGCAAGGCCCCAGCGGAGGACGACTTGGACTTCCGCTCTCCTTTCAGTAGGGAGATTCTGGAGGCCCTGGTCTCCTCCAAGCTCCCTCTTCCCACCATCGCGCCCTACGACGGCACTACTGACCCGGCCGACCACATCCACGGCTTCGAATCGCATATGGTGTTCCACGGAGCATCAGATGCGGCCAAGTGCAGGCTTTCCCTGCAACCCTTAAGGAGACCGCCAGGGCTTGGTTTGAAACCCTCCCTGGGGCTCTATCACCTCCTTCCGCCAATTGAAGAAGTCCTTTCGGGACAACTTCCTTGGTGGAAGGTCCCAGCCGCGGACGGCGGCTTCTCTCCTGACCGTGCGCCAGAAGAAAGGCGAGGCACTCTGGGACTTCGTCAAGAGGTTCCGAACAGAGGCGCTTCGCATCTCGCGCCTGGACGTCCCCCTAGCCACCAGTGCTCTCATCCAGGGCACTCGTGACGGCTTTCTACAAAGGACTCTCGGCGTCCAGCAACCTGCCACCCTCGCCGAACTACTCTCCATCGCGCAGCGCCACGCGGCCTGCGAGGAGAGCCTGGCAGCGAGCAGGGCCGAACAGGGGGAGCAGACGGAAAAAAAGCGACCTTCCGACAACGGTTCCGACCGTGATCGGAAGAAGGGACGACGCAATGGCGATTCTCCGCGTCGTCCGCGCTCCTTCACCAACTACACCCCCCTCACTGTGGCTCCCGAACAAATCCTGGCAGAGATCAGGGATGAAGCTTTTGTTCGGTGGCCCCAGAGAATGCGCTCCGACCCCCGGAAGCGCGATCAAAATAGGTACTGTCGCTTTCATCGCGACCACGGCCACGACACCTCCGAGTGCCGCCAGCTTAAGGACGAAATCGAGGACCTTATCAAGCGCGGCTACCTTGGACGGTTCGTGCGCCGGAACGAAGAGCGCCCCCGACGCCAAAACCGCACTCCCGAGCAGCCGATCAACAACGATCCCAATGGGCAGGAGATCAACGTGATCGCGGGAGGCTTCGACGCAGGTGGAGAAAGCACTCGAAGCCGACGCGATTACGCAAGGCGAGTGCATGTCGTAGACAGGCCCCGACTGTTCGGCCGGCCCCATATCCTGCCAGTCCCGCACGCGCACAGCCGAGGAGGCTATAACCTTCTCGGACGAAGATCTTGTAGGGGTTACGACTCCGCACACTGATGCGCTGGTCGTTTCGGCCACCATCAACCACTGTAACGTGCGCCGAATTCTGGTAGATAATGGAAGCGCCCCCGATGTCTTGGCTTACGACTGTTTTGTCCTCATGGGTCTGCGAACCGATCAACTCACCCCTGTAAACTCGCCACTTTTCGGCTTTTCGGGAGTTTCGGTTCAGCCCATGGGAAGGATTCGCCTTCCGATTACCTTGGGAACGGCTCCGAAAGCTGTGACCAAAATTGTTGACTTTTTGGTCATCAACAACATGCCTGGATACAATGCTATTCTTGGCAGAGGTCTGATCGGGCGAATCAAAGCAGTGCCTTCATCACTCCACCAGAAAATGAAGTTTCCAACTCCGATCGGAGTTGGTGAAGTGCTCGGGTGTCAGCGCGAGTCTCGTCGTTGCTATGTCCTCTCTCTAAGAGACAAGCAACCACTCGCTGATCCAGATCTTCCGACCTCCGATCAGCCTTCAACTAGTCGGGGGACGCCTGCCGAAGACTTAATCCCCATTCAGGTGGACGACGACTCCGAACACGTCTTGTACATTGGCGCCCTGTTGTCAGAGGCCGAGCAGCAACGCTACACAGCTTTCCTGCTGGCCAATTTGGACGTGTTCGCCTGGTCTGATGACGAGCTTCCAGGCATTCCCCCGGAAGTCATGGTGCATCGCCTTCGGTTGGATCCACGAATCCCACCAGTGCAGCAAAGAAGGCGACCCGTGAACCGAGAACGGCAGACCGTGATTCAGGATCACGTGACCAAAAGCCGAACTGTCGGGCTCCTCCGAGAAGCCCAATATCCAAGATGGATCTCCAATGTGGTCCTCGTACGCAAGTCCAATGGCAAATGGCGTGTGTGCGTAGATTACAAAGATCTTAATAAGGCAACGCCCAAGGATAACTTCCCATTGCCACGCATCGATCAGCTGGTGGACGCTACTTCCGGACACGAGCTCCTCAGCTTTTTGGATGCCTACTCTGGTTACCACCAGATCAGCATGCATCCCCCGGATCAAGACGCCACTACGTTCGTCACAGACCTAGGCTTATACTGCTTCACCAGGATGCCTTTTGGTCTGAAGAATGCAGGCGCGACTTACCAGCGGCTGGTCAACAAGATGTTCGAGCAGCAGATCGGGCGAAACATGGAGGTTTACGTTGACGACATGTTGGTCAAGACTCTTCCGAGCACTGATCACATTTCTGACCTCCAGGAAACTTTCGCAACTCTGCGAAGGTATAATATGAAGCTCAATCCGGCCAAATGCGCGTTTGGTGTTCGGTCGGGTAAGTTCCTCGGGTTCCTCGTATCAAACAGGGGAATAGAGGCAAACCCGGAAAAAATCCAAGCCGTACTTGAGATGTCCAGTCCGAAGACAGCGCGCGACGTCCAGCGTCTAACAGGACGTCTTGCCGCGCTGAACAGGTTCATGTCCCGAGCAGCAGAAAGAAGTTTTAACTTCTTCAAGTTGCTCCGAGGCCCTAAAAACGCCTCGAAGCAAGGGGGGCAAATACTGTGGACTGACGAATGCGAAGTTGCCTTCACGGAGCTGAAGACATATTTGGCAGCCCCTCCCGTTCTCTCAAAGCCTGTGCTCGGAGAACCCTTGTTCGTGTACCTCTCAGTCACTGAACACTCCATCAGCGCGGTTTTGATCAGAGAAGTAGGAGCGGTACAACATCCTGTTTACTACATCAGCAGGGTCCTCCAAGAAGCTGAAAGGAGGTACCCCAGGGCAGAAAAACTCGCCCTTGCTCTCGTCACAGCTGCTCGGAAGCTTAGGCCTTATTTCCAGGCCCATTCCATTACAATCCTGACCGATCAACCGTTGAAATCCATCCTTCAGCGGCCGGAGGCTTCCGGCAGGTTGGTCAAGTGGGCAATAGAGCTTGGTGAGTTTGACATCAGCTTCCGGCGAGGACGGCGATTAAAGCGCAGGCGTTAGCAGATTTCGTGGCGGAATGCACCCTTCCGGCCGAGCAGGATCCACCGTTGGCAGACGAGCCCCCATGGGAGCTTTATGTGGACGGATCCTCTTGTGTCTCCGGAAGCGGGGCAGGTTTGGTCCTCACCTCCCCAGAGGGGTTAGAGTTCCAATACGCCCTCCGTTTCCGCTTTCCAGCCTCCAACAACGTCGCCGAGTACGAAGCCTTGCTTTCCGGTATCCGCATGGCTAGGCACCTCGGAGCCGTTCGGCTTAGAGTCTTTAGTGACTCCCAGTTGGTCGCCAGCCAGGTGAGCGGACAGTTCGGAGCAAGGGAACCTCGCATGGCTCAATACCTCCAACAGGTCAAGAGCCAGACAGAGGGCCTCGTATACTTCGAGGTTATACATGTTCCACGGGAGCAGAACGCGCGAGCTGATGCGCTGGCCAAATGGCATCTTCAGGTGACATCACCCCTTCTCGCTCTGTCTTCATTGAAGAGCTCGCCTTGCCGAGCACAGAGATTGATGTAGCCGCCATAGAAACGGGCCCACCGACCCCAAGTTGGGTGGACCCTCTCTTGGCGTACCTTCTCCGAGGCGAGCTTCCTTCCGAACAGGATGAAGCTCGGAAAGTCAGGATGCGCTCGCAGCATTTCACACTCGTAGAAGGCAAGCTGTACCGACGGTCCCTTGCAAGACCTCTTCTACGTTGCCTCAACCCTGAGGAGGCCCTCGCAGCCACAGAGGAAGTCCACGAGGGGTTGTGCGGAAGCCATCTGGGGGGCAGAACACTAGCACGCAGCCTCATCCGAGCAGGGTTCTGGTGGCCTTCCCTTCAGAAGGATTGCATGTCCTTCGTTAGGAAGTGTCCAGAATGCCAAAAGTTCGGAACACTTATCAAGCAACCGGCCGAACAACTTCATAGTCTGTTCGAGCCGCGCCCCTTCGCCAGATGGGGCATTGACATCTTGGGCCCCTTTCCAGAGGCCCAAGGGCGGAAGAAGTTCCTTTTTGTGGCCATCGACTACTTCACCAAGTGGATCGAGGCCGAACCCATTGCCACAATCACCGAACAGGCCGCATGGAAGTTCGTATGGAAGAACCTTCTATGCAGGTTTGGCGTCCCCAGGGTGATTACTTCTGACAACGGGAAACAGTTTGACAGCACTTTCTTCAAGCAAAAGTGCGCCGAGCTCGGGATCTACAATCACTTCACCTCCGTGGCTCATCCCCAGGCTAACGGTTTGGTCGAAAACGCCAACCGAACATTGCTGCACGGGATCCGAACCAGAGTAGAGGCTGCAGGTGGATCATGGATCGATGAGCTCCCAAATGTCCTTTGGTGTCACCGAACAACTGCTCGGGTAGCTACAGGGGAAACACCTTTCCACCTAGCCTACGGCTCAGAAGCAGTTGTACCTTTGGAAGTAGCCCTTCCAACCATCCGAACAACCCACTTCGACGAAGCCGCCAATAACCGTGCTCTCCGAGAGAACTTGGACATGCTGGGCGAACGACAAAGCGACGCCAGCATTCGCCTCGTTTCTTATCAACAACAGCTTGCGCAATATTATAATGCGCGAGTCAAGGAGAGGCGGTTCAACGTGGGAGATTTGGTCTTGCGCCGCTGTTCGGCTTCGGACCCCCGAAGAGCAGTCGGCAAACTTGCCGTCAAATGGGAAGGACCTTATCAGGTCACCCACGTCCTGGGGAAAGGCTCATATAAGCTAACTACTCCTAGTGGCGAGGCCATTCCCAGGACTTGGCATGTCTCTAATCTTAAGGCTTATCATCTATAAAAGCCTTCTTTCAGCATCCTACCTCTCTTCTCCCTACTCCTGTTGCCTCACGAGCATTTGGCATATATACCTGATCGGAATCTCCTTTACGGTACCCAACGATCTGCGTCTTACATGCAATACTCACGAAGCTAACGGATTCCGATCCGAGCAGGAACAACCACAACAGGGAGAAGATAGAGAAAGAGACGCTACAGAAAAACTCGTAAAGCAGAGGATTTCATTTATAAGAAGTTCTGGTGCTTACAAACAGCCTTCCTTGGTCGATGTTGCAAAAAGCGAAGTACAAGAAGACGTGAGGCAAGGGGATTAAGGAGCTTGTTCGGAAGGACCAGCATCCTCACCCGAAGAAGGCATCCGCCCAGACTGAAATTGTGCGAACCGCACACCATCTAAGCGGACATCGTGGGTACGGCGTCGACATTCCCGAACAGCAGCCTCGAAGGCTTCTTGGGCGCGTTCGGCCCAAGAAAGCCTCTCCCCCATCTCCTTCCCAGCATTGAGGCCCACTTTGTAGCAGCGAGCCCCATACTGCTCCAAGTCTTCCTTGTACTCTGGCCCAGCCTTATAGTTAGCAACGGCACGGGCCTCCGCATCTACTACTACTTGGCTAGGGCGTCCTTTTCGGCCCGCGCCAAGGTAGCATCCAGCTTCGCGGCATGAAGAGCAGCTCTGAGGTCCTTCACCTCCTCCTCCAGCGCCGCCTCGCGAGCTTTATGCCTTGCCGAAAGGTCATCACAGAAGGCTACCTGCGCCTCGTAGAGATACTTCTGTCTCTGGCCCCGAACAGCTAAAGCCTTCAGAGTGGCCAGCGACTTGGACATTTCGTCCGCAAGCATCTCTACGTCGACGTCGCTCAAACCATCTTCTGTCTGCCACTCCGGCTGGTACCCTTCCACTGACTTCTCCGGAGTCTGTTCGGAAGGAAGGTCCAAGCACCTTGCCAACCGTTCAAGACGAGAAGCAGTGGGGCTCGCAGGCAGCTCTCTTGGCGTATCCTCCATCCGACGAAGGGTCGCCTCCAGCGCTGCCACCGAAGGAACTCCAAGAGGTTCTCTCAGAAGCACCTCACTAAGAGGCCTTCGGTCGTCTTCGGACCCTTCATCCCGGGCAGCACCCGCAGCCTCCCCCCCAATGTCTTCGACTCCTTTGGAGGTTGCTTCTGCGTTAGCAACCACCTCGGAGGGGGGCAGGGGGGGCAGGATTCTCCCGGTTGAAGTGGCAACCTCTTCGGACGCCCTCGCCGTTGCGGCCGCCTCCGCAATGGTCCCTGCTGCAGGAACCATTCCTTGCTCTGAAGGCGCTGCTGTCACCGCGCTGCTCGAAACCACCCCAGCAGGGGCGGAAACTCCCGTTGCGCAAGTGTCCTCCTCCTGCCGAGCAGGTGACGCCGTAGCTTCTCTGCTCCTCCTAGAGGATACCTCCGCGATGTTGCTGGAAACACCGCGCTCGGCACCTCCAGCATTGGAAGCACCGGAGGGCGCCCTATCTCTCGCGCAGGGGGAGCCCCCGGCTTCTCCACCGACAGGACTCTCAGATCCTTCGCTCACAAAAATGAGCCCCAGCTCGGTCGCCATCTTCTGTGCGACCTCGGGGCGAGTCGCGGGAGCCACCCGTGGCACCCCCTCATCGGCCGATTGTACGGCCCTACTCTTTTTGCGCAGCAGCAACTGCGCCCCTTCCTCTTCCTCTTCGGTCCCCTCCTCATCGTGTGGAGGAGTAGCCTGGACCGCCTTCTGCTTCTTCCGAGCACGGAGTTGTTCCGCTTCCTCCGCGCTCTCGTCAACCAGAACGGGCCTCTTCTTCGCAGAAGGCCGGCTCGCTTGGTCGTCCTTCTCTCGAGGAGCCCGAGCTCCGGCCGGTACCACCTCTCTAGTGGCCTTCTTCTTCAAACGAATCTTTCCAGGCCCCTTCTCAGGAGCCTGCGCCCTGTTCGGGCGCCTTCGGCAGTTGATGGAGCAACAAGTGCCGTTGTCACCGCGGCACCAACCCTCACCGCGGAAGGAACCCGAACAACAGCGGCGACGTCGTCACCTTCATACACCCTGTGCGCTAGCACAGGGATCTGTTCGGCGAACTCATCATTCGCCTCTTCATCTCTTCCTGCCTCCAGCTCTGCAGCCGCTGCACAAAGAAGATAGGAAGAAGAAAGGTTAGTATGAGGTCACCAAACCTAAGAGTAAACCACCGAGAGACAGTATACTTACTCCATGGTTTGCTGAGCCCGTACTTAACGAGCATGAACTCGGTCACAACCCTTCTCCATTCCGAACACCTGCTCGGAGAAGCGCATCTGATGCCCTCGCCTCATCCTGGATAAGCTTCGGAAAGCTATCCTCTGTGCCGGGCGAATGACTGTGGGGAACCCCCACTCAGCACCACTCCGGTGGCGCACGAAGAGCAGCCTGTCCATCCAACCCTTGTTGTTGGAGTACTTGCTGGACAGGCCGATGTGCATCCGGTCTGTTCGGTGCTTGGCGTAGTAGACATCTGCTCCCGACGCCCGCGAAGCAGACAGCTTGAAGTGCGCTCGGAAGACGTCCGCCGAGCCCCGGATTCCTTTTAACTTGCAGACAACACCGAAGATACAGATGTATCTCCAGGTGTTGGGCGTCAGCTGTATTGGCGAAACGCCCCAAGTGTTAAGAAGCGCCTTCGCCACCTCCGGCAACGGCAGCCGGAAGCCTGCCTCCAGATGGTCCACGGATAGGAGCAGGCAACCTGGTTATTCACCAGGATCGTGTCGCTTTCCCTGGCGTCAACGATCTCGTACTCGTCCCCAATCCGGAAGCGCTCACGAAGACCACTGAAGTGGCGGTATCGTGGTCCGCTCGGCGCTGCGACAGTCACCCCGCTAGCTCCGGCAGCGGCTTTCCCTTGCTCGCCATCGCCGGAAGGACTGCAGGAAGCGGCAACGGCGCGAGAGGACGAAGCAGAAGACAGGGAGAGGAGAAGGCAAGGAGGCACGAAGATCTCAAAGATGGAGGGTTTCTGGGAGGCGTAGCTCCCGCCTTCGTCTCGTCCCCTCCTTATAAGGAAAGAGGAGGGAACGAAATTCGAGGCGGGCCCTAAAATGCCGCTCCTTCCGATTTTTGAAAGCGCCCTTCGGGTACAGCATTGGCAACCGTCCGAACGCAGCGGCGGCACCTCAAAGTATGGCGCGGCTTTGCACCCATCATGATGGGTTAGCCGTTTGACAGGACCCTAAGCGGCGGCGTCCCGCAACGGGCCCTCGCATTAAATGCGGAAGCGACGCCCTCGAAGCCCTCGTTTCACCGAGCCATTCGAGGGCGTGGGGGGCAAGTGTGGTGGCCAAATCTGGTCACCTAGGCCCATGATGGCCCGTTACGGCCCATTCGCGTCCTGTCAACCAACGTGGCACCGTCATCGAAGGGCACGCCCTCTCCAGGATGGCTCAAAGACCTCCGTTGTGTGGCTCCCGTGATCGGAAGCTGTCAGGTTCCGCTGCGGCGTACCTCCGAGCAGATTACCCGCCTTCCCTTACCGAGCAACTATGAACGGCTTCCAAGCAAGAACAGTGACTCCGCTCCATGAAACTACCCTCGATGTTACCGAACAGCATGTTCGAGCCCCCACGTGGGTCACCTGCTCGGAAAGCATTTCCAAAGGGTTCCGAGCAGGCTCTCTGGCTTCCAGAACGGTTGTAACCGTCTCAGGCCACGTTCTCCACCATCAAGGGGCGTGAACTGCCTGGCAGCCTAACGGGCATCGGAGTCATAACTCCTCCCGTTATGCGCGTGCGTCAAGGCGCCTCTTCAGGCACGATCTGCCCAGCGTTACGCACGTTGGCCTCTACACCAACGCCTATAAAGGCACAGGTACAGTACCATGCAACGGTACGTTCTCTTCCGGACGCGAACACATTCTCGCATTCCGAAACCCCCTGCCTCACAAGCTCTCCACTGACTTAGGCATCGGAGGGTTTCCCCGGTCTTCACCGGGCCCCTGATCCTATTCTGGTTTTGCAGGTCTTCGTCCTCACCAGCAATCGTCTTCCCTCTCTTATCCCAGTGGAGGCCCGTTTGGCTCAGGTCCAAACAGGATCACACCACCACAGTGGATTTTCTCTATAAGTTAAACTATTATGAGAAGAGATAAAAGTAGCTGGGGAAGCAGTCATTTCTATCATTTGGTCGTTGCTTCCGTCGTCAATTTAAGTTCGACTAGGTTTCTAAAAAGATTTCATGAACTTGGTAATGTCTCAGGATTAGTTGCAAATTAATTTTTAGTCCTATATTTTAGGTCCAACACATCAGTTGGGACGGCAGTAGGGCAGCTAGTTTAATGGCTCTGTGTAGAAGCCAGGAAAGCAGGTTTCACTATCCCTTGGGATGCAAGATTTGCTGGAGGAGAAATACTTAATGGGAAAGTCTTGTTGCAAACCTTGTTGCAAACCTTGTTGCAAACCAAAAGTTTGCAACAAGACTTGCAAACCCAATGGGGGTTTGCCACCCAACCCTTAGGGTTGGGTGATCATGACATGGGGTATTATTATAATACCCCATGTCATGAGGTGGCAAACCCTCATTGGGTTTGTAACACTTGTTGCAAACCAAGGTTTGCACCAAGTGTCTCTCATACTTAATACTCGACCGAGCACGTCCGCTCTGATAGGGGGAGGGCCCCACTGCCATATTGGCAATGAAATTCACGCCCACTTATGAGAATAGTTAATACTCCGCGGAACATTACGGTCAAGCATTAAATGTTTTTCTTGCTCTTGTTCAGGGTTCTCAAAGATCCGCATTTTAGATCTGTCACCAAAGTGTCCAAAAGAAAGAACAGAAAAAAAAAGTTTCTAGAAGCTGGTGTCTTAATTGCAGAATACTTCCAATAGTTGGTTTTAGTCCTTTTAATCTTTTTCAACTAGTTTTTATTTCCCAGAACTCCAATATTTAGCTCTAAATCCAATACTCCAGAAAGAAATAGGTTCTCCTAACCTTAGAAATAAGTTCCATTGCACCCAAAAAGAAGTCTCCGAGAAAGGTTAAGTTTCTAGAGTCCAACACTAAATCTTAAAGTTACAAAAATGAAAACTAAACATTCCTACATGGTTAACTAAAATTGTAAATATGGCTCGTAACACAACTAGAAAGCTTGGGGGGTTGGAGTATGAGTATTCATGCCTTATGGGTAAATACCATACAGTAAGATTATTCTAAACAATATGTACACAAGAAAGACAAGCACATTCACACACCAAGCCTACTTAAATGTTTTCATTACATCTATTTAGATCACCATCACATTTCTTAAACTCGGTCACATAAATAATTATCACGAATCACTTGTAATCTTCACATCACATGTCAAAGTGTCAAATCTGCACCCAATATCATCACTGTTTTCTATTAGCGTGGGTATGCCATTCAATACTATCTCCATTAAGTTTCAACTATTGTGAGCATTAAACGTTGAGCATCCAAAATGACAATAATCAGGTCAGTCATCAGATTGGCAGTCACCATCACATCCCTATTTCGATCCATCCATACGAGCTTCCCTTCCGTATCAATGATACTAATGTCAAATGCTGTCAAAAGGACCCATCAAGTTGCTGTAATGCCAACCATGGGATAAATCCAATTTGTTAATCTCACATAAGCAATAAAATGTGTGTCCAAGAGAGTTGGTTGATCTTTGATGTGAATCATGTTTAAAACAGATCAAACCCACCTCCGCCAAGGAGATGCGGGCTCCCATCCAATCCCCCACGATTGAGGTGAAACCAATCAGGCCATGTTGCACCACAGTTGCTGTAAACACGAGATTCAGCAAATAGAGTAACACTTGTTTTTTGGTAACGAGGAAACCCCGCCCCGTGGAGCTTATGCAAGCTCACGGATCAATGTTCGTGAGCCCCAGAATCAGAATCTGGTAGCCGCTAATTTCCGTGTGCCCTACCCTATTAGACCAGAAAAATCCCAGGTCTACACCTCGAGGATTACATGCAAACCAGGTAAGCCCCTTGTTATAAACCCATGGAAACAGTGCGGATGTGATATATGCACTCTCATGTGATTGATCCACATGAGTGATAAAATAAGAGGCAAGATGTAGAAAATCTCATTTATTCTCTCTCTTTTCTTTATTTCTTATCTTATCACCCCTCTATGGACCGATCACATGAGAGTGCCATGTCAAGTGCAACTAATACTACTCCAAGTATTCCTCAAGGGCTTAATACTCTTGCCAACAGGACAACAGGAGGGCTCATCTTTAATGAACATCTCGATTGTTTCGACCTACATCACACTCAAGTGGACGACAACAAAGGCAAAATATGTACACTTTTGTATGTTACAACAACGTGGTGCACTCTGGGAAATTCTTGCATCTCCAGAATCAACATTGTTAGAATAACTCAATCGGAAAAATCGTTAGGATCAGCTAAAGGCTAGAAAAAATTGCCCTCAGCTAGGGTCTTAGATGAGCACTAGCTATTAACAGATCAGCAAAGATTGGAACAAAGCGAATTCTTCACTATTTCATCTTATTGTTCCTTATTGTTTTTCCAGTAAAATTAATCACACGACCAGCTGCTGGAAGTTGTAGAAGACACGCCAATAAAATAGGAAGCAAAATTGAAACAACCCTGACATGAATCAAAGAATATTGAAAAACCTGGCTTCCTGGCTTGGATTTACACTCATCTGAGCACCCTTTAAAATAGAGCACTCCTGACCGCCTAGAGAAATTGCCTGGGAAAATTTACAGCTGCATTTACCAACACAAAAATGTATTACAATCCATTTGCTTGGATAAGACGACAACCAAAAGACGGATAAAAATCATAGCACAAAATAGCCTGTTCTGCTTACCTCTCGGTTATCAACTTGGGAAATATATACAGGATTCACTCACTGCATCCAACAAGAAGTGGAGTAAGAAGAAAATTGCTTTTCCTAGGAGTTCCTAGGAGTGGTTAAACAGAACAACTGGGCAAGCAATTTATCTACCTGCAACTGAGCCCGACCTAGCACCAGCTCTCAAAAAGTATAGGATACTGAAGCCCTCAGAAATATACTCACAGGTTCAACTCCACTGAAAAAGCATTTGCTATCTGAAAATGAAACTCCCATTCTGCTGTTGTCTCAAATTTCCAATAAGAGATTGATAAAATTCTTTCAAAGCCTTGATATCATTGCCCTGCAAAACAATCACAGAGTTACATCCGATGGTTTACGAAGAGAGATAATGTAGTAACACAATTAAACACTCGACCTATATATAACTTCTGTTGCCATTAGTCTGTTTTTTTTTAATTAAATGTCCATTAGTTACATCTGGAATGTACACTGAATATACTCTCACCTGTAACTTCTGCCTGTAGACTTCTACTAAATCCTGCGAGCAATGTGCAGCTGCACCAAAGTGACTGAGAAAGACATCGCCAAACTTCTCATACATCACTTTTTGGGCCATCAAAATTTCCCCAAAGAGCAGAACCTGTCAAGAGGAACAATTTAACATAAAGCTAACAAAGAAATCAACTATAAAGAAGAGAACAAGGGCATAGATAAAAATAAATTCAGTCTAAAAGAGAAGAACATAGATTTTGCTCCAAAGAATTAACTGGTTTTAGAGAACCTTCTATTCTTCTACTGTACTACAAAGGACCCATTCTAAGATTTCGTCCCCTTCCTGAAGTTAACTCTAAAATCAAACAGGCAAAAAATGAGATAGCTTCACCACGACCTAGTTTCTACAGTAGTCCTGATTCCTAACCAGATGTTTGGTGCATTTGAAACTCCAATAAGACATAAATTGGACTAAATAACCAAAAGAAAAAATGAGTGATGAGTAAATAAGGAATACACCATTACTTTAATGCAAATTAAAAATAGTTGTCTGCAAGATCTACTATGAGAGGTATGCACTAATCCAAGAAGAAGCAAACAGAAACAAACAATCTGGAACTTGAAAACCAGAACCATTAAGCAATTGGAGACAGTTTTTGCCCCCCAATCTGGCACCAAAACTCAATCAGTCCACTCTAGATCTATTCCATGTTTAACAGAAAGACAACTTTTAGTAGCTTGACAGACTCCTGGAATCTGGGTTGCAAGGAATGAATTAACCTAGCCATGCACATGTATTATTCATCCTTGACACTCAAAATTAATGAATCTAAAAAGCCCCAGTTCAGAGTCTGATGGCCGAAGGGTATTTATTGGCAACCAATCGAGTACGTCAATAGTAATCCCGTCCAAAGAGTCCAAGTTTGAACTTACACAAACATCTGCAGTGAGAGATACAAATAACAATAACTAAATTGCTACCAGCTCATTTATCACAAGTTCCTGTTTGAAAAGGACAGATGCTGTATGATTTTTCCCACGGCCACCAGCAACCATGTTTGGGCGTACCGGACTGAACTGTACAGGTATTGGGGCTTTGCAGTCCCAGGTACAGTTGGTCTAGTAAGGCCTTTTTACTTATGTTTAAATTTTTTACTATTAAAATTTAAATACAAACTGGACCAGACTGTACTGGTGCACTTCGGTTCGTACCAGTTTTTGGAGAATACGGTCCAGTCCGGTCTGGTTCACCAGTCTGGCCTACCATGCCAGCAACAACATTTGTATGGTTCTAACCCTACTGAACTTGATATATTTTATCAACATTCTTTTGACTTTAATGCCCACCAGCATGGCAGGCAAGGACATTGAGAGATAAAATAAACATGACAATTAAACTGCTGCCAGGTCATTTATCACAAGTCCCCGTTTAAAAAGGACAGATGATGTATGATTTTGCCCATAGGCACCAGTAACAACATTTGTATGGTTCTGACCCTAATGAATTTGACATATTTTCTCAACATTCTTTGGACTTTAATGCCCACCATTAAAGATCAAAGAAGTCCCAAATACTGAAGCAAATATGATATATCTACTCAAATGAAAAAGGTTACATACATTAATATGGACAATGTTAAGCTTCCACAAATCCCTTCACTTGCTCAGGTCAAACACCTGAAAATGTGATGTTGATAGCACTCGTATGGATAAAGTCATATAGATGACCATGTGTTAGTATTTTGAATGGTTGCTCATACAAGCACATGTTCAAAATAAACTTGGCCACAACTTGCTGTCAGTTTCAGAAACAATTTGCCAAGAAATAGAAAAGGTTACAGTCACTCATTACGACTGTCTTACAGGCAGCCACAATATTTTCAAAAGATGAGCTACCTCAGCAGTTATTTTTCTTGAACATTCTGTTTGTCTTGCTTTATCATATAATTCCTCGAATGACCATAAGGTGTACGGAAGATGGCATGGACCTTTTTGGGTAGGTTTAACAACTTCAGAATTTCCATAGTATAAGGCTTAAAGCTTCATTCCCCCTTTCAATATTTTATCGGGCATGATAATCAATTATCCTCCGTGTTTAATTTTTCTGACTACAAAATGATGTTCAACCTGTTTTCAAATTGCTTTGCCTAGTTATAATGTATTCTCAGCACAGACATCATATTAAAGCCTAAACAACTGAGTGTTGACAATTCAATCATTTCAGAACAGGCAGTAGCATGTCAATAACTATAGTACTCAAGGAGTGGCCCAGTGGTACACCAACCACCAGGATTATGAGGTCAAGGGTTCAAATCCCATAAGAAGCGGATTTATGAGGAATTCATAAAGGATGATGTAATAGGCTAGTTTTCTAACCCAAACAAACGTTACAAACCTATAGTTCTTAATCTTGTATGGAGTCCAATTTCCCCGTATCCATCCACACTATATTTGCACAATGGAAACAATATCTCAGCTCTTATGTGCATGTATATTGAGTTCTCCATAGCAGAGAAGGTGAATACATGCAAACAAGAAACACTTGAAGAAACAGGACTGTGACACATGGCAGTGAGGTGTCTGCCTTGCTCTTTGGCTGATCTGCCTAGGCATCAGATATCTACAGCATTGCCCTGAAGCCCAGCCTAAGGGTAAAAAAAACCCCATTGCCAACTTTAATTTAACGAAGAGCTTACCTTGTATTAATGCACTCACCATGAAGTAACTCTGAGGCTTTATATAGCAAATGCTCATTCTAGGATCTAGTATTATGACATTCAACAATGAGATATCACAAAAAACTACATAGTCTTCGCAATTTTATTACAAAGAAAAGGAAGAATCCTACTGTAACTCATCCGAAGTTCACAACACCAGACTGATCTTCCATCTTGTCAGATAAAACACACTAAATGTCACTGCCCTCCACTTCTAATGCCCTGCATCTTCTCCACAATTGTCATGCCCTCACATGCTCTGACCTCAATCATCTCCATGTAGTCCAATCAAAATTAAAGTGTAATCATCCAAGCTGCAACCTCATCATCATCACTTAGAGTCTCAAAAATATGGTTTCATTCATTGCACGCACAGATGCATTGTTCTATGGCCTAGCAAACCAGTACGAGGAAAATGACACCGTTTACAATTTTGTCAATAGTGACCCTAACTCCAAGAAGGTAGCTAGATTGGCTATAAGCAGATTTGCCTCGTCTGTCATGACATTAATCCCAGTTCCCGTGAATGACGAGTGTCCAATCCTTTGTCCTTTACATGCAAAAAGCAAAAGTTCAATGGCCTGTGACGCATGATCAGATTAGAGGTCCTAGATTTGAATGATTTAGCTAAGTTGGATCACCCAACAGGGATTTGATCCACATGAACCTGGACCTGATCTCAACACTTCTCAAGACCAATTTTTCCTTTTTATTAGTTTAAGGGCAATCAGCCCCTCACCACCTTCAATTTTAAGTCAGTATAAGATCTGATCCAAACAGCTGAATCAGATTCAAATCAGTTGTTTGTACAGAATGTGACCCACACCTTACTATCAGTATAAACATGCACCCAGCACTTTGTGAGCAAGAACTTGCACCACCTGCGACTCAGGCAAATATTGCATGGGTAAAATAGAAAATAAACCATGTTCATCCATCATCTGCTATAAAGATAATCCAAGTCACAGCTTTTACGACTTTCTCATTGTTTTCAATTCCTATAATATCCTTTTATGAGCACAAAAAGGGAAGAAGTTTAAAAGCTAATTGGTGAGGACACCAGAGCGTGGACCCGACCCGACTCGAGTTTACCAGCGTCAACGGCCTTCGGCAGCTGCTACTACCTCTTTGTGGCTTGGTGATGAGGGGTTGGTGAGTTGAGTGATTTTGGTGTTTATTCAGGATATGTGAGACCCATTTGAAGCCCATGAGAGTTTTTCCCATTTTCAGATGTATTTTGGGTGGATTTTGAGCTTATTTGTGATTCTGGGACAGGGCAGTCATTTTAACATTTGTTCTAGGGATATTTTGGTCCCAATGGAGATGGGAACTGTGGGGTTTTGTCCCTATATATGCTTTGTATGATTGGTCTTTTGGAGGAATGGAATAGAAGAAGAAAAGAAGGATTCTTACGGAAGAGCTGCCTCGGACTGTGTGCCTATGTGTTTCTTCCTCCCGAAACCCCCTTCCTCCCCCTCGTCGTCTGTCTTCTTCTCCCCTTCTTCTACTTGCTGTTCTCACCCTCCCACGTCGTCTCCTGTCCCCGATCCCCTGTTCATCCCCCTGCCTCTTCTTTTCCCCCCCCCCTCGTACGCATCTTCCCTCCCCCCCCTACTGTTCATCTTCCAGCCCCCCTTCTCTTCCTGTACACATTCTCCCCCACCCCCGGAACCCACGTCGCCGTACCTCACCCCCGAGCTCCCTCTCACGGCCGCGGCTGAGCTCCCTGCGCCGCTCAGCTCCTCCGCGCCGTACGCCCAGGGAGGTCGCCACCTCGCCTACGCCTTCGCGCCGGACCCTCCCAAGCAGCAGTTGCACCTCCTGCTCTCCATCACGCCAGACACCCAGGGACCCCCCCCCCCGGTCGCCGTACGCCCTTTCCCCGGCTCGTAGACCACTGCCGCAGACCACCCCAGTCTGGTCAGGGTCAACCAGTCCCCACGTGGACCCTCCCCAGCACGTCGATTGCCTCGCCTCCCTGCCAGGGCTTTTCTCCACCGCACGAGGACCGGCTGCGCCCGTCCTGTTGTTCCCCACACCCCAGCCCGGGGGTCCCCTGCTCGAGTTCTGCTTGCGACAACCGGAGGCGTGACGAGCAACGCGGATGAACCGGCAGGGCCTCGAGATCGTCGACAACTCCTTCCAGATGTTTCTGTACCTCCCGGCATTCCCGCACGAGCACTCTCAGCCTTTGCGCCCCAGGACACCGCCACGCCAGCACCCCAGTCGGCCCATCGTCCCACCCCAGCGCGAGCGTCGTCCAGATCCGTTGGTCACCGGAGTTGCAGCGCTGTCCCTGTCTCCCACCGAGCCCCACGCCCAGCCTGAACCTTCTTCCTCCGGCGGATCAGCAGCGTAAAGGTCCACTCTTCCCCCTGCTCATCCCGTATCTGGTTAAGTCTGCTGCATGCTAGAGTGGTAGGACTCCTAACTCGTTTCTGAGAGTGTCACTGCCGACTTCTATTAAAGGGAGCTTCCCAGTGCACCTGTTAGCACTAGTTTGAGATCATTATTGTGTGATGGATGCCTTAGACTTGTGGTAGTTCTACCTACCACCGATCCAACGCACTTCTGCTGCGTGGGACGACTCCTCGATCTTATAGTTTTCTGTTGTATTCATGTTAATCATGCTGTGGAATATTTGCGGGCTATGTGCATTTTGAGAGAACTGCTGTTTCTTTGTGGCTGGTCACCTGCTAGTTGAGTGTGTTGCATTTTGGGTGGTCGTCCCCCATCACTAATATACTAATTCTAAATCATTTTCATGTCATAAGGAAATTTAATAAAGACCAAACATGGCCGATGAATAATTATGAATTATAATGCAACAGTAAACATCATAATTTCATGTATGGCAGCATTAATGGCCCTTTTTAGGAATATTGCACAAACTAAAACAATTGTCATGTACTGTCTCATATTTTACTTGATGACTCAAAGCATCTGCATTTCTGCTGATTCAAGGGAACTTGTTATCTTAGAGGCTGACATCAAAGACATCATGATTGTCAAAGAATTATGGTGTTGATAAAAGATATGCAAGGCTATTAAGCAAAGTAAAACATGAAAAATATGTGAGAGCTAATGTTTACTGAAGTAAACCCAGATTAACATAAACTTTCATTTCATAAACAAGAAAATAAGAACTGCAGCAACTGCTAGGTAGCAAAGAAAAGAGAAATTACAGTATTTGCATCTCGAAGGTCAAATGACCTGTCCAGTACACTATACAAACAGCAGTTGGTTGCAAATGTCTCAATAATGAATTTTCGAAAGCCAGGAACCTGAAAGATTACAGAGAGAGAGAAACTTAAAAATGATGGGTAAAGTAGTTCCAATACTGAAGGGTGCATTGTGGAGGTCTGCCCTCCCCATGATTTTACCAGGAACAAACTAGGGTTGTGCTCAACATCCCAAAAGGATATTCTAATATATGGATTGTCAGAGACACATAAAACTAATTACCTTGTCTTGATTATCATTTTTATCGCACCAATCTTTAGTAAACCTGACAAAAATCTGTACACATGTCTGAAAACAGGAAAAAAATGTGAATTTTCTCATTTTGTTGCAGTTCATGACAGATTGAAGAGACATTTATGACTGAAGCTAGACTGTCTCTGAACTACAACTGCAATTACTATCCTCACCTTTCTTACAATCATATCTTTATGACTGTAAGAGGCAACCAACAACATCTGTATTATGACATCCAAGTAGACCTGGTTCTTTGGAACAATTAGAATTGAAGAGAGATCATGTGTTGCTACAACATGAAGATACGTAAAAAATGTCTTTTGCAGTTCCTGTAGTTCTCGAATTTCCTACAAAATTTCCAGCACAACTGTGTGAGAGCACAAGCAAGCATTGGCACATAAAAGGTATATAACAATCCCAAATTGAAGACAGAAAATGAGCAATTGTAAGCATTTACATTTGATTCCTGATTCAAAGATGCATGAAATAAAGCCATTGGCATTTTTCGTATGCCAAGAAGCCAGAAATCTCATATCATGCACATGCCACTTGGAATAAAAATGACTATTGACCACTTTTGTCTGCATTCACATGTGAACATGAGGCGACAGGCGATGTTTTCAATGAGGCGAGAGGCGATGTTCTCGGTTTAGTCAGCATATCTCATGCTAGTTGACAGGGGATTGAGACATGAGGCGATGGCTCAGATCTGAGACACCAAGAGCCCCCTCAAGATCAAGATCTTCCTCTGGAGGGTTTCTCATAGGAGGCTGCCCACCTGTGATAAGTTCTCTAGGTTTCTCACGGATATTCCATCTCTTTGCTGTCTTTGTGGGGTAGAAGAGGAGAATTTGGATCATCTACTAGCAGCTTGCTTATTCACTGAAGGGATTTGAGATGAAATTGGGCAGTGTCTTCACCTTCCCATCACGTCTTTTGGAGGAATTCAGCAACTTTTATTGGGCTGGAGCAGAAAGTTTCCTAGCAAGGGCAATCGGGTAGTGTGGTGGCTCATTTTGCATGCTACTATTTGGGCAATCTGGATCGAAAGAAACAACAGAATTTTCAGGAGAGAATCAGGGCCAGAAGAATCCAAGTAATTAGGAACAATGTCATGTTATGGGCTAAGCTATTGGGAAACATAGAGAGTCCTCAGCCCCCTCTCTTTTTGTGCATGGGGAAATGAGGCCTTTTGTTGGTGAGGCTGGAGAGGGTCCTTCTTGTATAGAGGTTTTTGTTGTTTTACCTCTACACTTGTACATTTTTATCCCATCAATATATTATGTGGTACCATCCACATATCAAAAAAAAAAAGAATTCACATGTGAAGATGATGCATGTGTGTTCAGTTATATTAACAAGTTAACAAAGGTTTTCCACGCTGGTAGATTGTCTGGAGTCAGTCCAGATAGAGTAAATGACATTCTGAAGCTTATAATACTGTGAGAAGAGTATTAGAGCCCCTAAGTCATGTTTCATCTCCAATTTCCCTGTGGGTTCATTATCACATCTGATTTTCACATATTTTGCAAACAGAGACAATAAATAGTTGGGATTTCATTTCCACAGATGCCGCAAACATTCTCTGTTTCCTCAGGACCTATTCCCCACTCCACCCCACCTCCACCCCTAGAATTGTTTACTGGGAAGTATTTCCCATCCATGCATAGTTGTGAAGGCAATTGCCTAAGCAGAAAGACATTTCTTTGAAGCCCAGGCTCACAGGCACCTTGTTAGGACTCCAAAGGCAGGCCTAGGCACCCACCTGAGTGCCTTGGGCCATCAGACTCACCAGGACCCAATACAAAGATCCAAGGACCTTCAACTAAACCCCCCCCCAACCCCCATGATCTTCAATTCCCCATGTGAAAACCCAAAACCAAATTTCCTGATACTGCAGGACCAGTGGGGTCCAACACCGCAGCTGCTTCTCATGTCCCTCATCACCACTGCCACCATCAATGGTGTCAATGTTGCCTCATGCTGCTATCAGTATCGTCTGCCACTAAGGTCAGTGCCATCACCTTTTGTTGTCAATGTCATCATCTCCTCCCCCCCACATAGTTGTTGGTTTCGGCCGAAACCGATACGTTTCGACCGAAACGTATCAGTTTCAGTCATGACCAAAACGAAATCGACCGAAACTACTGTAGCATTTCCGAAACTGAAAAAATATTATTTTAATTAGCTTTGTCCGAAACCGGCCGGCACTCTCCTCTTGAGGCCGCCCGAGACAGGCCGAAACCGGCCGAAATGAAACCGAAACGGTTTCGGTGTCAGACCTGGGCGATACCGAAACCAAAACTCCCATCCTTGCCCCCCCAAGCCATCATCAACACCATCTGCCACTGTTAAGGCTGTCTCCCACAACAGCCAGTGGCGTAGCTTGCCCTCTTCTGCTCTGTGTGCCTGTGCCAACATGTCCTGCAACAATGTGAACCCAAGGCATGTTAACACACATTCTGGGACCCCCCATGTCGTCTTAGGCTGCATTGGCACCTTCACAACTTTGCACCCATGTGATCTTTCTCCCTCTCTTCCTATGCAAACCAATAATGCAAAATCAGACAGATCGGCCGATTCTGGCCAGATTGGGATCAGGATTGGCCATGACTGATCCTGCCGATTCTGGCCGGATAGGAATCAGGACCAGCTGGTCCGATCCCCGACCCGATCCAATCCAGAATGCCAGGATGCAAACATGAACATATGTGGTTTCATTTCTACAATTTTCCTATAGAAATGCACACATTGCACTTCACCAGGGATTAATTCCCTTCAAATTTCACTTTCAGAGACAGACTTCCCATGATTTTTCATTTCAGGGAGGAACTATGAGAATGCAATGGCCAGCCCTGTAGAGAGTTGGTAAAACTGTCCTAAAGGCATCACCTAAACAGCATTTCAACATCATACAAAATCAGGTTTCATCTATGAGCATCAATTGCCACTGTATTCTAATCATAGTCACCAAGAAACTTGTGCACCTGAAAATTATCCAATTTTGAATCTCTATCCCATATTTCCCTCCTCTCCCCCCTTCATACAAAACCACCTCACGGTTAATTCAATACTTTAATCGCTCCAAATAGAGCAGCACAGTGGCAGATGACTAGATCACAAGCCTACACATCACTTCTTCGCAAGGTGGCACTATTCCAATCTGGATTGGCTGATTCTGCATGTCCATTCTACATATAAGAAGTTATGACCTACCAATTTGTAATAATTTGTATTGCTCAATTACTTACTAAAGGCTGCTTAGTTAATTTCAACATACAAAAAAGAATATCAGAAACTAGTAACAACAAAAGTGAAAAAAATCGCACTCATACTCCAATGTAAAGATCATATATTTTAAAATGACAAAGCAGTGATAGATTACCTCAGTGTTGCTTCCAGGACCTGAGGGAAATGATTCCTTTGGAAGGATAGAAAACAGCCTATTTGCCATTGCAGGAAATATACTTTCCACTATGCCAGCCACAGCAGTATTAAATTTACATATAAGCTGATTGATGAGTAAAAGAAACTCCACCATTCCCTTTGGCTGCAGTAACCATAGATTCTATTGTCAATAGCAAAATTTATAAATTGATAGGTATCTTTCAACTAACCAGAAGAAGTGTATCTTTAAACTAACCAGAAGGAGTTTCAGTGTCATACTATTTGCCAACTTGTTATTTTCAACAAATTAATATACAATAACTGTAACAAAATAATGAAATTTTAACATGTATCAATCATAGTCGACAATGATCGCCAATTCATCACCCTCTGATTTCATGAAAGGAGATTGTTAATCATGAATTGTCAAGCAGATGGTGAAATTTTCCACATATTACGGTAATAGCCAAGATCATTTTGCCCTCATGGAATCCCCTTTAAAATGTCAACCGAATCATATTGCCTTATACAAATGTTGAAAAGATGGGGGAAATCAACTCCTAGGAATCCATTAGGATAGCTTTCATTTCACTTTTGCTCATCTCATTTGAATGATTGAATCCCACATGTTTGGTGGATAATACCAAGGAGATCCCTAGATGGTGAAAACATACAGGCTTGAATTTATGGCTCCTGCAGGTTGAACATTACAAACCCATGGTGAAACATGAGAGTACTCTCACATCCAATGGGTGATAGTGGATGAGAAGATTAAGTATAAACAGCCATCACAAACCATTAGGAGTTTTTTGAGTTAGAAAACTAGTCTATTACGATATCCTTTTGAAATTCCTCATAAACCTGCTTCCAATGGGATTTGAACCTGAGACTTCACAATCCTGGTGTACATGGAGGGCTAACCACTTACCACTAGGCCACTCTTTGAGTACTCAAACTGTTTGGAGTTGCTGACCTTCTCCAAAAAGCAAGCACCAGCAAAGGCTACTTGAGGACTTGGGAGCATATATGAAGCCCCAAGGCCCCACTCAAGGTAACAAAGTCCACTTCTCTCCCTCACTCTTCTCTCCAACCTTCTAGCCCTCACCCTTCTCTCTAACCTTCTCTTCGTCACAAGCTTTCCACCAATTGCAACACTGTTTAACTTATTTGATGTACAAGCATATGCGGATGGCATAAATCATATTGGGCAACTTGGCAATTGACATCAGATTTGGCATTGACTGCTGTACTGCATATGTTTTCTCTTTTATAGTTGTTATCATGTCAACTGCACCCAAAAGACCAGAGAATTTCTTGCATGTATTTTGGGCATTTTGTTAGCAGTGTGACAGTGTCCATCAATAACACATTGAGGTATATTGAGAGGAATAAGGTGAGTTTGAATCCTATAACCCACTGTGCCACAACTGCTCATATGCAATTCTTGGCCACAATGCAGCAAAGATTTACAAGTTATATTCAGGAGACCACATCTTATCCTAGCTCCAGACAGGTTATTGAGCAATATACAATCTTATCACAAGTTTGAATACCCTTAAATGCTGTAAAAATCATCGTATGTGCATATATTTAGATGGGTACAAATGCATCTTCATGTTTAGCGTTCCACTCAGAGAGATTTAAGAATTCCATAGAGTTATATAGCCTTTCTTAAAAATAATTATTGTAGTATTATAGAGTGTACAATGAATATTTTTTCTGTTATTTATCTTTATCAAGTGTAAATGTTTCGAGCCATCAGTGCCTAGTCCTTTTAGCTAGGTTCAGCCTAAAACAACCAGGACTAGCCAAGTCCCAATCTCAAATCCAGTCATTTGCACAGTTTGTATTGAGCTCAGTACTATTACAATTACAACTACCTGGTGCTAGCACTTCAGGATAACAAAATTTAGCAATAAAGACTAGATAGAAAGCAAACATCAGCATTTTTGTTTTACCAATGAACATTACTAACATAACCATACAACTAAATTCACAAAAACAAAACTTTCACAAAAGAGGAGCAGAATATTTCAATACTTTACCTCTTCATAATAAAAGGAATAAATAAATTAATAAATGGAAGGAGAAGAAAATGTTTCACCTCACTCTCAGCAAGCAGCTTCTCAAATGCCATAGGAAGATATGGAAATACAGAAGGGCCTAAAATCTCAACCATTCGATGAAGAAAGGAAGTAATCTGCATATCACATCTGTCATTAACTAAGAGCTGCCATAAAAAATGTCAATAAAAACAAATAATGCAGTTACCTTTTCTTACCTTATATCTTAAGGGTTCTACATTTGGAAACACAACAAAAGTTTGCAGGAGAACATCCAGTGTCTGAAATTCATATAGACAACTTTAGGTAGGCCAAATAAAGGTATCCGTTGCGAAATAACATAGCATTTATGAGAAAAAAAAACTCACATCGCAAAAAAGAAAAAAGGCAAACTGCAGTAGCTTTCTATTTAACATCTTAATTTTTAGGAAACCATTCTTCGCAAGCAGAGTTTCAAGATTTAACATCATTGCCCTACATGCACTTTATAAGCATGGGGTATATGCTTTTGACATGAGTTTCATCAAGCCTCTTATTCATTTCCTCTTCTTTCCTTTTGGAAGGCTCTATCATTCAATAATTAAGGGTACAGTAATGAATCACAGTGTATATTCCAACAGAACTCAATTTTCCACAAAAACTGTAATGTTCAAAATAGTCATGGAACTGTGATGTTCAAAATAGTCAAGGACTATTCCACAGCATAGTCTGTTGTTGCCATTGGCAGCCAAAACTTACTAGGAATCACTTAGCATGAACCAAGCTCAATTAGTACAAAGTGCGCAAACATGAATCACAACCCTTTTTGGAGTTTGGGTACAAAAAGTTGGGATGCTTTCATTAATGTGGGCATACCAGTTTTTAGTTTGTAGAGAGGAGGAAATGCATGCAAGAGTTCTATAGCAGAAGATTGTGGGCCAATGAACAAAGAAAGAAAAATGAACAGGGCAGAAGATGGAATTTTGTCCACCCCAACACAACTGTAAACATCATACAAGACATCTTTTATGTGCAACAGTAGACAACACCACCATATACTCCCATGATCTCCAGGTTCTTACAATAAGACTCTAGATGAGACCTTGCTTTCTTGTAAATGAAATAAGCAATTGATATTCTTAACGATATTTTATGGTTATGGCATCAAAAGGTAGCCTCTCACCTGCTTAAACATGGCACCAATTGCAGGGCGACTAGCTGTTACAAGTCGCTCGCTAAAGCCCTACATGAAATGGAAAAGCACGCTTAGTACAAAATCTATTTATCTGTGAAATGACACAGAAAGTCATTGCTCATCTCCACTAAATTCCTATTTGGTAGAATAATAAGCAAGGCATGAAACACATTATAATGGATATTGTTCTTCCCAAAGAACAAGAAAAATCCAAGTAAATAGAAAAGTTTCAGACATTTAAGAATTAAGGGATCATTTCAATGATGGCCGTGTACATGCTATGACAAGTTCAAGTGATTGATCCAAAAGAACTATCAACTTTCTGGTTCTAATATTCATTTACACATACACGTGAAAGAAAAAAAATCTTAGTACAGGTTTTTGGGCCAAGTTTTCCATCAAGACTTACGCAAAATATATTCTACAGAATGTAAAGGAACGAGTCATCAATGAATCAGATAACGTGATAAACCTTGCTCAGGGCATTGATTGCCATGATCACTTGCTGGATACAGGCAACCTTCGAAAAAGACTCTTCTGGCACATGTGTGCTTGCATCTACCAGCAGTGTCTCAACCTGCAGTATAGCAATCCAAACATGTTATGCAGTGAAGTAGACTCAAACCCTCCATTTTTTATTGCCTTAATATAACTAGGAATTCCACGGAAATCACGAATTCCAAATTAACCTGACGACAGAGAGGTGTGAGCCATGCGGACAGATACTCGGATTGCTTTTCTTGGGAGATATCTTCCATGCCGATCAACAAACCAATTGCCTAAAAAGAAAAGACGAGTAAAAGAACATATGATAAATAAATAGTGGTTATAATTGAAACAATGGCAGTGACAAGTAATGAACAAATAAGCTAGTTACCTCAAACATGTGAGTACCATCTTCAGACCCCGAACACTTCAAATCTTTTGATGGCCAACCCAAACTAGTATATCTGGGCACAACATCTTGCAAGCTCTAACAATCAAGAAAGTACACATCGCATCACTCAAGAATGGTCGATCAAGAATAAGAATATGAATAAATAAAAGAATGGCGTAGACAATTGTGACGTTAAAATAACTCCTTTTACCTGCAAGATAGTCTCAATGAAAGGGAGAAGGCTAGATTTTAATAATTTTACAGCTCTCATAAAAAGATAACTAGCCCGTCGACTCACATTCACATTCTGATGATATATTCCCCTTTGATCCAAAAAGGCAGCCAATGCCAGGGGTATGTATTGTGTGTTTTCTTGTACAAACTTCATGTACCTTGTAACAGTCTCAAGGTAAACAAGTGCAACAATCCGATGGGAATGATAAGAAAACCGTCCTGAAAGGAGCATCGGAATCATTTCCTTCAGAAGACCGGCACCGGTCCTCATCTCTTCATCACTTACTGTCTCCCCCAAGCGATAAAACAATGACAGAGCCACTTCAACCTCTTCAACATCCATCTCCACAGAAGCGAGAGCTCTAGTTAACAAGTCTCTGATGAATAGCTGGGTAACATCGGGAGCCACACGACAGATGCTGCGCAGCAATGTGAAGAAGTCTTTCCGATGTTCTGCCATCTGATCCTCCTCTTCTCTACCAATCTTATCAGGCAATTCAAGATTCTCTCTGTACAGTGGGTTATAACATATCTGCATCCTCATCACTTCCAATATCTGACCCAGATATGCCACCTGCTTTGGCGAGGGAGTTTTCATTGTGAAGACATAATCAGACAGGAATTCAACAGTGTTAAATGCAGAGTTCACTTCACAGTTCTGAATCACATACAAGACCGACGGCAGCACCCCTTCCAACAGCTCCATGGAAACCCCGTCCACACCTCCCGAGCCCAACCGCTTAGAACAGTCCAAGGCTTCTGCGGCATACGCGGTGACCAAAGCCCCCAACTTGGAGACCACATCCGGTTCATCTTCCGCAGCATACCCAGTAACCAACCCAAAAACACGATTAATCCGAAGGCTCTGCAACAGAGAGAGCTTCCGCTTCGGGTCCATCCTCTTGGAGAGGACGGCGAGCAAGCAGCTAGCGGCGGCCACCCTCAGCTTCTCGTGCAGCCCCTCGGTGAGAATCAGATCGAATAGGAGCGGCACAAAGACGTCGTTCGCGACTAGGCCGATGTCAATCCAGACAATGTACCTCCCCATAGTGTTCAGTACCATAGCAGCGAGTTCCGGGTTGGAGCTGTGGTATAGGGACACGATGTCATACCACGCCCTCACAATCTGCGGGATGCACTGCACCCTCATCGCGTCCTTTATCCTGCCGGCGACGGCGATCTCCTCCGAGGAGCGAGGGTACTCCATGCTGATCAGCTCGTCGTCCAGCACGTTCAACACCCTGGAGAACATGTCGATCACCGCGGCGCCCTTGCCGAGGTGGGGCAGCAGGTCGAGAAAGGCCCCGGACCAGACTCCCGGGTACTCGAACGATATGAGCGCGACCAGCGCCTGCGCGAGCTTGTTCCTGATGAAGGGGGGGGCACCTGAGGCCCAGGCGGCCCCGCCGCCGCCCCCGGAGCAGCAGGCCGCGGAGATCAGGAACTCGCGGACAAGCGCGCGGTCGGCGGGGTCCATGGAGGGGTAGCGGATGCGGACGGCGTCGTTGATCGCCTGGAGGCACCAGAACTGGACGGGGACGAGGTCGGTGCGGGCGAGGCGGTCGACGCAGAGCCGGCAGATCGAGGGGGACTCCCTCATCTGCTGGCAGTAGGCGATTGCCCGCGTCCGCAGCTCCGGGTCGACCCCGCCGCCGGGCTCGAAGCTTAAGAGCAGGATCGCCTTCTCCAGGTCGTCCATAGCGGAACACCCCACCCCCCCCCCCAAAAAAAGAACTCCTAAAACCCTAGACCAGCAAGAAGGCACAGTAGTCGCAGTTGCAAGCAGCAGCGGCGGGCAGCGGCTGGAAAGAGGGGGGTTTTGTGCGGGTGGGGGCGAACGAGACGACAGCAACGGAAGGAGGAGGAGTGGGGATTTTATTTTATTTAAATTATTTTTTTATTATTTTTTTCTTTTTTATGTGACGGCAGCAAGCGAGGGAGATGGAGTGGGGATTTTATTTTATTTTATTTTATTTTTATTATGTATTTTCCTCTCTTTTTTTCCCATTGTTTTCTTTGTTTGCTACGTTGGAATCAGGAGAGGATGACGACGGAATCGGTTGTAAGTGGAGAGAGAGAGGTGTTCAGACTTCAGATATTAGAGGGGAATCTCAAATAAATATTTTTGTAGATAAATAAAGGTTTTGAAGGAAAAGGAAATTTGGATGTTACAACTCTCCTATTTTTCGCTCTCAGCTAATTTGTTTGTTGTTGTTTCTATAAGAAAATGGAAATTTGAACTCCTGTTTTGATATGGTAGTTAATTTTAAAAAATATAAATATTTTTGGTAGATAAAAATAACTTAGATTCTATTAAATCAAAAGTTTCTATTTTTCAATTAGAATTCTTGTAAATGGGCTTAAATTTGATGTTCAAGAGATTTATCTGATCTACATATATTTCTCGAGATGTAAGAACTCAAAGTTTTTCGACGGAATAGGATCATGAAAATTAAGAATTGTCAAGTTTTGAGCTTAAGATTCATGAATGCCAATTCTTGAGTCTACATAAGTTCTATGATAGGGGTGATAATGAATCGGACCTGGATAGGGTCTGGGATGACTCAAGTCATGTTCGGTCTTGAATCGACTGACTCAGGTCTGGCTTGGTTCGGGGCGAGACCCAATTTTTAAAATTTCGCTTAGACCCAATTTTACTTTTTTAAAGATATTTTTACTATTTTTATAATAAAATTAGTGTTCATTAAATCAAAACTGCATAAAATAAATATTAGACTAATCTAGATAAATATATTTATAGTTGTTATAGGTACGAAGTAAATATTAAGTCATTAAATATAGTTCCATAACATAATTTTCAATCTAAAATTGTAGAATATTAGAATTATCGTCGTGTAATTTGTTTTAAAAAAGATTATCAAGCCACCAGATTGTCTGGACGTCAGGCCGGGTCAAATTCAAAATTTAAAAGAAGTTAAAATATCCGACCCAAGTCTATGTAAAATTAGGCCTTCGAACCGACTCAATCCAGTTGACACCGCTACTCTATTAAGTGTTTATAAAAAATAGAAAAATTAATTAGAAGTCTCTGACTGTAATAGGGTATGATTTAACATATGCTGTAACAGAAAATAACACTTGCTGTAATGAGTTGGTCAGGGACTAGAAAATAAGTCAAATATCTATTATGGACTTCTAATTAATTTATTTTCTTTTTTTTATCTCTTTTTTTTTCATTTATGTCAACCCCAGGGATTAAGAGCGTGGGTCTTTCCAACTACCCAATCAAGCAAGGTTAGCTTTAAAATGGAAAGGTGGGTATTAATACAACTCTCTCTATTAAGTCACAATTTCAAAACTACTAAGGTTAGGTTTAAAATATATTTTTAAAAAATATTTAAATATATTAATAAAATTATTCTTTTAGGACAAAAATTCCCCAATCTAGTATTTTCTCTTTCGCCGACCAATAGGGAAAAAAGACAAAGCATTGCGTCATATAATGTGTTAAATTAATAGTGAGAAATATTGTAAGAAACTACCGTTTGCACATAATAATTAAATAATCATTAGAATAATAGGGATAGGGAGTCGGTGCAAAATACTAATAAACGTAAATTGGGTTGTAGTAGGCCGAGCGGTACTAATCATAGTTTGGTGTGACGGATCGAATTAGTGCGATTCGATCGAATCAGATCGAATTAGGAGAAATCCAATTCACCCGATTCTCATCGAATTGGATTGATTTTCATCTAATTCTCGTACGAATCGATCCGATTCAAACGAATCGTGATAGATCAGAAAAAAAAAATCGATTCCCCAATACGTTGAACCTTGGTACTAACAAGTCCTAGAAGTTGGCTTGGAGCGGTGCACGAACCCTTTTATAAGCATCCGGTAATATTTTGTGCACCTCAGATTATTCTTCCAAAATGCATGTATTTAGTCACCTCTTTTATACCATAATTAGGATCAAACATTAGGAAAACCACGTTTCATATTTCAGTCACAAAAATCAAGTCTCTATTTTAGAAAGAAAATTTGAGTCTCTTAGATTGAAAAAAAATGAGTCTCAAAAGATAAATTATAGAAAAGTAAGTCTTAAATTCAATTAGAAAATAAGTCTCAGAAAAAAACGAATCTCAAAAAACAAGATAAATCAAGTTTTAGAATTAAGTATTCGACTTAATTAAAAAATCAAGTATCATGATTCAATGGAAATTGAGTCTAAAGAGACATAAAAAAAAAAATCTTAGAAATCAAATATTTATCTCATTTGGAATAAGAGTCTATAAATTAAATAGAAAACAAGTTTCATGAGGCAAAAAAAGATCAAGTATTGAAATTAAGTTCTAGGCTCAATTTAGAAAAGCAAGTCTTAAAAACATCTTGAGAAATCAAGTCTTAAGATACTAGTCTAAAATGAGTCTTGTGAGACAAAAGAAATCAAGTCCTAAAATTAAGTCTCATACTCAATTTAGAAAAATAAGTCTTAGACACATCTTGTGAGATCAAATCTTATGACACAAGTCAAAAACGAGTCTTAAGGACAGGACAAATCAAGTCTCAAATTCTAAAGCAGCATTTGGGAGCAAAGTTTGGGCCGATTTTGGCCTTGCAAAAGCTCTGGAAACACTTAAGCCAAACCAAACATTCTCAATCGCTACGGGATTTTGTGCACCTAGGTTTTAAAAAATAAGAGAGATAAATAAAAATCTTTCTTTTTCTCCGTTGTGGCGATAGCGGCTAGTGAGCCGCTTTTGCTGATTCCGGACACGCTTTGTGTCTTGCCTGTGATGAGGTGGGGTTTTTTTTCTAGTTTTTTTTTTTTTCATTTTGCCATGTTCACCTGCCAACACATGCTAGAAGAGCATCGCGACGGGAAAGCCGCACAGATGACGAGGCAAAAAGTAAAATCAATTTTTACAATTTTGACTTTTCACAAAGCCAATCTAAACATTGCCTAAGCCAAAATAAGTATCAAACTTAAGTATGAAACAAGTGTCTGACTTAACAAAAACTAAGCCTTAAGTTTGACTAAAATTGAGTCCTGACTCGAGCAAAATCGAGTCTCAATCTTAAGTATTGTTGAAATCACTACAAGCTTATGAAAGAAATTGAGTCTTAGAAATCAAGTTTCAGACTCATGAAAAAACAAGTATTAGATCACTCACTGAATCAAGTCTAAAAGACTACGCTAAAATGAGCATTTAACAGTCAAGTCACAAACACAAATTTAGAAACGAGTCTTGCACTTAGGACATGTTTGATAACATTTAGCGAACTCATTCTCCTATGAGCACATATATTATATCTCTAGTGTCTCCACACGAGTATCTATGAGACTAGTTATCTCCATCATATGGACTGGTATACAGTACATCAGTCTATCTGATTATCTTGATGTCCTCGTCGAGTAACCTATGACCAATAATATTTAGGAAATAGGATCAATATATGAAGATTATTGATCGCATAATGATCCAACTTCGCATTACATTGATTCATGGACATCACAGTATAAACATCACCGTGCATTTTAACATACAATGAGGAAATGCCATAATTATATCGACCAAAATAGATTTTACAATATACAAGTGCCATTACATACACATGTGATTAGCTTGCATGGCACTCATAACTAACAGCTTTGTGTTGCGACTATCTTTCTCAAGGTGTCAGACTCCTCTCACGCCATTTACACCTCACTCCATTAGGACCAAGGCGACCTCGTTGTAATGACTCCGAGAACCCAACCCTCGATCCAAGCCGAGGATCCGATTTTTGCGGTCGCCGCCCACGGATCTGAAGACCCAGAAGGACTATAACATAAGTCTAACATAATATGTAAATGAGATAAATATCAACTACTGAACTAGGAGCACACACGCGGAAGTAGAAAGAAGAGCGAGACCGCTATGTAACGCTCTAGGTACAGTCCCAACACACACAGCAAGTACAAGTGAGCAAAGGGGAAGAACAAGGCCCTTAGGAGCATACCCCGAGGGTAAAGTACAACTGAAGGAAAGGGGAATCCCACTACTAGCTACGGGGACGACGACGACTGCCTCATCTACTCCGCCCGACGTGTGCCCTACCCTGTTGGAAAGTCTCGCCTGCAAAAGGGAGGGATGAGCTTTACAACAGAATCTCAGTAGAGACTACCAATCTCCTACTGACTCTAACGAGCAGGAAAGAATATACATAATTAAAGTAAATGACAGCAGTTATATATATTCTAACCTACATAGGAAAGTGCAGAAGCCAAACTACTAACTAACAACGGTACGGAAATGACCCCACTGTCAAAAAACTCCGTAGAACCTATATGTCGTGACCACCACACGGCTAAAAACATAGACAAAATAACCCTGCCTGGACAAGCGACACTAGCTATGGAAACCGCTACCACTAGTCAACCGATCAGGAGCGTCCACTGATGTCTTACCCTCGACCCAGATTCAAACCTCCACATCTCGTCAAAGTGGGGGCATGAACACAAGTAACCACAATAGTAACCGTCGTAGCCTGACCGGACTACAGTCCCACGCTAACCTCTCCAAGTGGTTCCGGGGCCACAAAGAGCGAGGCAGCGAGAAGAAGGACTAGCTGGCCTGCATTGAGAAGAACTCTAAATGACCTCGGTGTCTCAGACCAACTACGAGAGCTCTGCAAACGACTCGACGTCGTTGTCCTAACCACCGTTTTCTCCTCCACTCCAGAGTCCATGACTCGAGCACGCCTGCCACCTGGAGCACTCCCTCAATGGGCGCACGGGGACGGAGGTCCCAGGTAAATGGTAACAACCTTTCATGGGACAAGCCCTGAGGTGCCGAGCACTGGGCGAACGACTAGTGTAGGATCGTACTAAGAACTAGCACTGGTGCCATGGGTAGAGAAAGAACCAAGAATGGCGAAGACTCAACGAGAAACGGGTTTGTGAGAGCTTACCTGAATTTGTTACTGTCGCGACGCCCATGGCTGTCGCGATACTGTCACGACGCCAAGGTCGGCCGTGACATTGTCGCAATGCCCTTGGTTGTCACGATGATATCGCGGCGCCCATGCCCGCTACGATAGCCAAGGCTGTAGTGGTCGACGCATGCATCGCGACATCATCGCGACCCTCAGGCTGGTCGCGATCTCAGCCGAAGGGGGTCCCAGGACAGTCCTCCCAAGGTTCACCCCAAAATGATACAAAACCATGCCATTCGGGGGAGGGGAGTATGGAGAGTCTATGAAAGCATGTAAACAAGACAAACCACCCTTGACCCCACTATTCATGCATTGAACATAGAGATCTACACTAAAAGGAAACCTCTCCACGAATGAGGCATAGATCTCACACCCCACAATCCCAACACGACGAGGAAAACAATAACCTCAAGGGGAGGGGAGCATGCTAGAATGAGAGGAAGAAGAGAAGTCCCTACCTCAAAGAGTAGAGCCAACCCGTTGGAGCTTTCACGTAAGAATGGCTGCCACCTCCTCACTCCAAGCACCACGAGCACGTTGCCTACACCAAGGGGACGCCACCTCCTCGCCACGAGCACCACGAACACACCGGAGGAAGCAAGGGAACTCGGAGAGGAAGAAGAAGGGAAAGGAGAAAGGGGAAAGAGGAAATAGGCGCCTGCCTTGGTTTTGAACCGATGGCCCTAGAAACGCAAGGGTTGGGTCGACGCGACAACATCTGTGTCGCGACCGTCCTACAGGTCGCGACCATGTCGCAACCGCCTTACCTCGGCGCGACACCAAAAGCGGTCAAACCTTGAAGACCAAAAAAATCATAACACGACGGTCTGCCAGATCGCGTCAACATTGTACGCGCCTGACACCCAACAAGGTCGTTCTAACAGGGAAAAATGAGCGTCAGAACGAAGTTGCGTTGCCTCCAGATGGAGCGACAAGAATGCAACGCTTAAAGGGGGCGCGACAAGAAGCATGTCGCAACCGACCGTGCTGTCGCGACACTGTTGCAACCAGCAGATCCAACGCGACCCTGAGGATGGGGCCAAGGCCCAAGGGAGCCAGATCTTACGTCATCCTTGCTAAATGAGCTTATCCTCAAGTATCTCATCCACGTCAGCTGCCACCTTGAGGTAGAGCTCCCAGTTCCTATCCTCTGAAGCATTCACCCCCTCACGGAGAGACACTTGTTGGGGAACACCTCCAAACTCATTCCCGCTGACGTCGTCGGAGATCCCCTGACTTCCTCGCTCATAGGGTTCCTCCCATATGTAGTGGTCCTCGTGCCGCCCTATTATTGCCAAAGAGGAAGAAGAAGTCTCGATCGATGAGTATCTCAAGAAGGTTGATGGTGCCACCCCACACTCGAATTTAGAGCCCCTTGGCTCTTGTAGCACTCCTCCCCCCAAATGCTCCTCGCCCTTATGCACAAGGCCCCTTGACTTTGACAGTAGGCTGTTAATGGCTTGGGCTCGGGTTAGGCCATGCCAGCCCCCGCCCAAGCCCAACACTATCTTTTTTAGCACCAAGCCCACCCAAGCTGAGTGACATCGGGCCTAGTAGGGTCCAACTAATCCACCAAATTATAAAGCTCGACTTCGGCTTGGCCCTGCTCAAAAGTTTTAATATAATTTTATTAAAGAATATTAATGTTGTCAAAAAATATGTAAGAGTATCGACCGACTAAATACTTAATATTAGTCGACCAATTTGGAGTTCAGTCAACTAAAAGCTGAATATCAGTCGACAAATTTGAGGTTCGATCGACCAAACACTTAATATTGGTTGACTGATTTAAGGTTTGGTCACCAAAAGCTAATATTGCGAGCATATCGAGCCTACTTACGTTGAAGAGAAAAGTTTAAGCCTGACTCAAATTTTCAATGGGCAGGACTTTTAGGCCCGTCCAAAAATTGCAGGCTTAAAGAAGCATGGCAGCCTGACCCAATGCCAAGCTAGACCCATGGGCCTATTAAGTCGGCCCACTCCACTGACAACCCTATCTAGCAGCAACTCCCACCACCACGTGTAGAGAACCCTTGGCTTCGGTTGTGTCCTCCCTCAAACAAACCATGCTGCCATGCCACAATGCTTATGTCGTGATTTGTGAGGAAGAAGAAGGGGGTGGGACGTGGGAGATTTGGGTCGAACCGTACGAATTAGTGTAGTCGGGTCACAATTTTTTATTCACACCAGTTCAATAGAAACCATGGATCTAATTATATGTTTGAGTTGAAATTTTCTCTGCTTCCATCCAAACATATTTTACAATGGAATTATCATTTTCTTTTTTGATGAGTGGGGACAAAAAAAGGGTTTTATTGATGAGAAAAGGTTATTGCACTTAATGAAAGAGCAATACATCACGTCAAATTACACTTTTAAATGTTCATTGTTCTATCTCACATGGTTCACTACATCGCATCGCGTTGCATAACATCAATTTTTTTTTTGAGTTTTAGAGTCTAACTTTTTATTTTGACGTTTAAATTTTTATTTTGATGTCTAACTTTCTATTTTGGCATCTAAATATATTTTTTTGACATTATTTTTTATGTGATGTGGTGAAGTGAGCTGAATTTAGCTATTAAAATAAAAATGTAGATGTTAAAAAAAAGTTAGGTTGTAAAATAAAAAAAAAGTACAATGAGCAAGAACAGATGAATCAATAAAATATGAGAAATGTTTAGTGCACTTTTATATTGACTAGACATTAAATCTATGTGGCACCTAATAATTGGGTTGCCATTTTATCATGATGCCACATGGACTTAGTATCTAGTCATATTACACTTAAGTACAATAAAAAAATTGTACTAAATCTTTCTCATAAAATATTATTACTTATAGCAAGGTTTGCCGTACCGTCCGGATCGACCGATCGTATTTTCTGTGGGAAGGTACGGTATAATACCGTACTGTACTGCTGAGATACAGTGAAAAAATGATTTGTTTGATTTATTTTTTTAGTTTTGTGACTTGATGATTATTTAAAATGAGCAAACTTCAAAAGAAGACTCTCCATCCAAACTTAAGATAGACTCTCCATCTCTTCTCATGCATGGACTCTCTCTCTAACTCGAGATTGTACTCTATCTCTCTCTCTTAACACATCCTAAGACTTTAATCAGCTCACGAGATCTTCATCAAAATTGTTCTACTTTTCTTCAGCTTCATCCTCAAAGTGGAATCACCTCAATTGGTAGTTTGTGCCCAAAGTTATAGCAGATTATTCTTCATATTATCTCTCATATCATGATCTACATATACAAAATTATCATGCCTTACATATCTTAAACGAGGACATATCTCTTCGAGACTTTTTTCTTTAAAGTTGTTCTCTACGACTTCTTCTACGAGCTCCAACTAGAATCACATCAAATGAAAATATGTGGTTAAAGATACAGTGAATTATTCTTGACATTATCTCTCATATCGCGATCTAAACTAACAATGAATGCGACTTCTCTACAGCCTGAACGAGGGTGATCAGTCATTGGGCTCTTCATGAAAGTTGTTCATGATATGACCAATGTATTCCATCAGATCAACATATATCAATAATTCAAAAAACAAAAACAAAACTGTAACGTCTTAAAATTTATAATAAAATATTAATATGGTATTAAGAAATTAAAAGAGATAATAAATTATACATAAGACATGATCACTTATATAAAACATAATTATCTTTAATTTTAGAATAATTTTATATTATTAATATAATTCTAGTACTATCTTTGATTGTGTGAAATTTAATGGGACGACATTTGGTTAAAAAAATAAAGTCAAATTTGAAGTCATCATAATTACTAAAAAATATATTGATTCTAAAAATATAAAATATCAGGAATTATTGATGCATAGATGTTGAGATTAAGTCGATCTAATGATTTTTGAGATAATTTTTACTTGACAAAAAATAAATTTAAAAATTAAAATATAATTACTATAATTTGTATCATATCTTAATTAACTTATGTTTGAAATTTCATCTCAATTAGATATCATTTAGACCCCTTAAATACACACAAGATTTGTCGCTGTACGGAGAATCTTCTGTGCACTTCGACGGATGACATTTTGTTCCGAAAATAAAATTAATATGAAATCATCATAATTATTAGAAAATTATATTGATTTTAAAATATAAATATCAAGAATTATTGATGTATAAATGTTGAGATTAAGTCGATCTAATAATTTTTAGAATAATTTTTATTTGATAAAAAATTAATTTAAAAATATAAACTAAAATTATTATAATTTATATCATCTCTTAATTAACTTAAGTTTAAACTTTTATCTTAATTAGACACTATTTAAACCCTTAGATGTTGAGATCAAATCGACTTAATGATCTGTAGGACAAATTTTACTTGACAATAAATTAGTTTAAAAAATTAAATTAAAATCACTATAATTTATATCATCTCTTAATTAATTTTTGTTTAAAATTTTATTTTAATTAGACATCATTTAGATCTCTTAAATATATCGAATGTAATAGGGGAAGGGTAAAAAATAAAATAAAATGACCTGTTGCGGACCGAACCGAACCGATCCGTAACATGTCACAGCGACACATTTAGGTCACCCGTTAAAGTGACCCGACCATGTCGACGGTGCGGTTTGATAGTACAATAAATTTTTGTCTTGATTTGGGATAACTATTGCGGTCCTTTTGGAGAGAAGCCGTCGCCTTTTACACCGAGCTAAGTCAGCGGCAGCAACGAGACGACACAGGGGCGCCCCCACAAGCTCCTTTCTATTCTCTGTTTCCAACTTTCCAGTTTCCACTTTCCACGCACACGCCACGCCTTCCGTTTCCTTTTTAGAATATATATATTTAATTATATATACTCTTAAAATGTACATACATATGATATTATATATTTTTATATTCTATATATTTCATCATATATAATTTTATTATTGTCAACTTTATTGAGTCTTTTTTCTCTCTCTCTTTCTCCTCTTTAGTACTTTCATCTCTTATTTAATAGTTATATTCACACTTGTTAAAATATTTTTTTGGTGGTTTGATATAATTGGTGATTTTTTCGATTTTAAAATATAAAAATATAATATGAAGATTTTGGGATGTATGATTCGAAAAAAAACAGATTTTAGAGGCATATATATATAATTTTCTCTTTCTTTCTCCGCTCTCGTAGTAGTATCGTGTTGCCCGTTTACAGCCAGCTTCTCGTGTTCCCCGTTTCCACCTTCCTTCTGCCAGCCAACAAGAGGTAGAAACAACTCCGAGAGAGGGGGGAGAAGGGGAGGGAGGTGTCGTAAAGGTCTCTCTCTCTCTCTCTCTTCCCACCTTGCCACCGCTTATACATAGTACAACAATCCCATTCCAAGCGTGTAATGGTTAACCAACAGGAAGAGGATATTCCTACCCTCCGCTTCCTTCCCTCCTCTGCCTTCCCCGGCAACGTGGGCGAGCCCTAATTGGGGCTTTCGTTAGGATTCTGGGCGTTGTCCGTCGATCTCGCCCTCTGATCTGCCGGCCGTCGTCGCAGGTGGGTCTGTTTTTCTTTCCCGTGCGAACTTTGCTTGTTTGCGGTGGGGATGTTGCTGAGGGTGGATCGCGGGTTTCCTCCGGATTGGCTGGAGTTCGTGCTGTCATTGGCTCTTGGGTTTGCGTTCTCTGGTTTCTGGTAGTTTAGCAACTTGGTTTTGGCTTGGTGTTACCTGGGTCAATGAGGTTATAGAATCGTTGTTGGCTATCGGATTGAATCATGTCTGTTCGTTTATAGCTGTAAAGATGGGACCTTTTCGTTTGATTCCTTCACACCTCTCAAGTGTCTCTCCTTGTTGACATTTGATGGTAAAGATAAGCCATTCGTCGAAAATGAGCTTTGCTGCAGTGAGGCTAAATTCTGCGTAAAACTGGTTTGGAAGCTCTCTCTTCTCAAAAGTCAAAACTAATGACGAATTATGGAGGATAATTCCAGTCGGGGTGTTGAGGTGTCCAATGTTGTATTCTTTTGGAGATGGTACAGTGCAGGTTGCATTTATATTTTATAATTCTCCAACTATTATTTGTGAATTTTCCCAAACCTGTTGTTGATCATGAAATTCTATGGGCTCTGTACTCGCATGTGATGGGCAGTTCTAAGGGGGTAGCCTTCTATAATATCTAGGATGTTCACCTTGTTGAAATGCTGTTAGCATGGACATGTGGTAGTCCTAGTGCTGGTTGGTCAGGGTAAGAAGTGGAGATATAAGGCTGATTCAGTCTAAAAATCAAAGCTGACTTCAGCAAGAGTGGTGTGAGAGGTAGAGCCTACTGATTAAATGATAGCTAGTCTTCACCTCTTAAAATTGAAAACAAAGCAAAGAATCTGCATGTTTGTCATGTCATTATGTGAAAATATCGACATTGGATCGTGAAGTTTGAGAATTTCCATTCTGCTGTCCAGGAGATGAAACATTAATTTAAGGCCCCGCTTCAGTTGATATTCGTGAGCGTTTATAGATAATCTTCACGTGCCATGTGAAAATCACATGCATGAGAAACACCGTTTTTTACATACCTAGTTCTTCCTTTCTAGTTCACTTTCTGATGGCAGACTCACCAAACAATTGCCCAAGAGTCGATAGTTGCTGCATCGAAGTCACCTTCATTGCACTCACTCGCCACTCGCAGGGTACAGCTGTACAGGTGGACAAGATTAGCCAGGTGAAAAAAGTTGGTTTTAGTAAGTAGTGAGTCAGGTGATGAAGATGGTAACAGAACATACCCACACAGAGATCAGAGATGACTATCCTTGGTCCTTGCCGGACAATACTGCCAGTGAGAGATACTGAGGTAGACACTAGGTTTTGTCCTTGAATACATTATTTCATGACATCTAAGCAGATGTGACTATCTATGCCACCTAAACTGAGTATGACATGAGTATTATACATATGGGTTTGTGCCCAGACAAGAGTATGGGCATCGTGATCAAAGGTGAAACTTGTTTAGAGGTTGTCATTGTCATCTTCATCTAGCCTGCAACTGTAGGAACTATGGCCATTAGAGGCATTCTGGAAGTAATAATCATATGAGGCTTATGGCACAGGCATTAGAGGCATTTTGGAAGAAACAACTTGGTTCCAAATGAGGTGCAACATCTAACAAAGGTGTTTGCTTGGTTATTCTTACTTGTTATGCTCTCTTCATTTTATTATATGTTTAGGATAGGAATTAAAAATGTTTTGGAGTTGGTAGAGAAGGAAAAAAGAATGAAACACTCTGCCAGAAGCCAGAAGTGAGATGTCTTCTTTTGTCTCTAGGATGGTCCACAGAAATGAAGAACAAATGCAGTTCTACCACACCAAAATGACCTCCCTCCATCTTCATCTGAAATATTTTCTGAATCTAGGTGATCCCAAGCCTGGTTTCATATTCTTGGAAAGCACAGACAGTAGGTGGATGCCCTGTAACTGAACTAGTCTTATGCAACCTTGGACAAGAACTTGACATCAACTTTGATTAAAGCTTCACTTGGTCTTTGTGTCTGCCCCGTTTCCTATGAAGTAAGGTTTGGCCGGCTTGGTGGGTGTGGATAGGATCACGCAGGATATGATATGTCTGAGATGGTCCAGTAAGATAAAACATGCTATGAAGTTATGTTTTAGTTTTTTTCAAAAGAAAAACAAAGCACTCTTCTTATAGATTTATGAGCAGAACTGTCCATCATCGTCATCATCAGAGCCTTATCCCATTATTTGGGGTCGGCTACATGAATCCTGTTCTGCCAAAGATTTCTCTCAGAGCAGACTGTCCATCTTATTCTCATATTATTTTTAATAACTTCATTACATTGTAATACTTGCAAAAATACACCTTCCATTACTATCTATTGCATTTTGTTAAAATTTATGTTTACCATGATTAAGCTTGCTTTAACATACCCCTCATTTCTTTCCCCCAACTCAAAAGGGCTTCCTTTTTACAGGGTTAATTTCATCCAGAAGCTTAAGATTATGTATGGGAATGGGATATCCTCTGCATTTTGATTGGAGGTTAACCATAGGATATATTTGACACTTGACACTATGTAAGAAAGTTATTAAGCAGTATGGAAATAATATAGACAGTTCTGCAAGTAAACTTTGAAGGAGTCTGTTTTTTTTTTTCAAGAAATCCCAACTGCTAATAGTTGTTTAAGTCTTTTGTGTGAATTTTCCCACCATTGATCTAAAAGCTTATCCTCTTGTTCAAATATGTTTATTGTACTAAGTTTTTTACTAATTTTAATTTTATGATACCTTTCTCTTTATGTTTTCTTTTTTCCCTCATCTCTTTAAAGTTGTGGCAGTCTTTGCTACTTGCTCACTAGCTACTGCCAGACTCTGATATTGTTCTTATGCCCTTGCAAATTTCCTATACTATGATGTGCCATGTTTTGATGTCGTGGAGTATTGTTCAAAAGTTGGTCAAATATTGAGAATCAGGGACAGGCTTCATGACAGAAATAATTGGCTGACCGGAATTTGATGGTTTAAGATGACGATAATGGTTCCGTTCTTGTTGACTATGTGAGAACTATGAGACATGGTTTTTGAAAAGTGTATGGTACCACTGTTGTATAAATGAAAAAGAAGTCAGAATATACAAGTATAGGCTATACAAAAGGGCAAAAAACTGCACCGCCTGCCTATACCTCACCAGCCAACCCACCCCCAGCCCCACACTACCCACCCAACAAAGCAAAAAGAGGCGAATCAAGAAGATTCACATTACAAAGCTTGACTGCCGACTCCTTCACTCTATTACAAATGACATCAAAAAGATACTCAGCATCCCTGGCAGCCCTACGAAAAATATGATTGTTTCTCTCCATCCAAAGCATCCACAGTGTAGCATGAGGAATGAGCCACCATATAGTGTTATCACCCTTGATCGGCCAACATCACCTCCACTTGAGTAAGAAGGAATGCACATCACCAACAGGAGGAATCTGTTCACTAGTGGTAAACCGCCACCGCCTCCCATACCAACCGTGCATAAGTACAGCCTGATCAATTGTTTCCTCTTCCACCCCCACAAAGCACACACATAGACGGCAGGTCCGGAAAGATGCAAAGGAGCCTATCCCTCGTCAGGAGCCGGCCAAGGGAGATTCTTCAAATGAGAATTTTCACCTTTAGCGGGGTCCGAGGCCTCCAAACCTGAAACTGGAGTCCATGACACAGCCCATCATCTGAGATAATCCGATATGCTGACACCGAATAAGAGCCTCCCTTTTCCCACCTCCATATTCATCTGTAGCATCGGAGAAGGAAAAGGAGGACAGCTGAGCAAGCAACTCCTCCAACTGATGAATCTCTATCCGGCGCAAACTCCTCCTAAAGGTAGGTGCCCACATCCTTCCAGGGAGAGAAGGATCAAGAGCCTGAAAAATTGAACACAGGGCAGCCACTGCCACCTGAAAAAGATCGGGGAATTCCCACAGAGCGGAAGGTCCCCACAATCCCTCCAAATAAGCGCCTTGTCACCTTTACCCACATATATCCTGGTAAGTATGAGACATGGTTGATTCTGATCCAGACAAATCCTTTTCCAAGTTTTTTTATCTATATGGAAAACTACCTTATTTATGACTTTCACTGGTCTTTTAGAATTACCTGCTATTTTTGTCAGCTTCCATCATATCATGGTTAATTCATTACTGCAAACTTTAAATTCTCTGTGATGTTTCTATAGTTGAGCACTGGTCTTATTGCCTTATATCATGCATGTATTATTTACTTCGTATCTTTCTTTTCCATGGTCTTTTTATTTGCTTATTTTAACATGTGTATATTATATGTTCATATCTTCTTTGCGATGAGCTTTTTTTCTATTGGAATGAGGCTAACAAGATATTTTGTGTTGAACCAGTTTGCGCAACTCCTGCGTGTCAAATTCTGTGCACAGGATTCCATACATTTCCAGAGTAGCTGTCACAGACAAGTTATGTGGAACAATTGGTTGTTTTTTGGAAATCTAGACCTAAATGGCGGCCTTGCAGATATATATCCAGTAGAATCACAATTACCTCATGGTTTTGGAGGTCATCTAGTGTCACAAATTTTTTTGTTTGTTGATGGCTCTGCCAACAGTCGCAATCATCTTTATCTTTCTGGAAGTATGGCACTGCGAGAAACTATTAGCTGCATCTCCATGTTTGCTGGAGCTCTGTTTCTCTGGTTATCGACTGGTACTAATAACAATCTGCTAAAAAGATTATCAGGCAAATCACATGGTCCAGGACCAATACATCATCACTCTTGCTCTCAAGTTAAGCATACTACATCTTACGGACAAGACCTTGTGGTTGCAGTTTGGCTCTATATCTCAATCAGGAAATGGTTTACCAGTGTTTTTTGCCAATGTTGCATCTTCCACCATAAAACGCTTGTGGAAAGAAATCGAACAACTTCAGTACCATCCGTGCTATCACTGGCAGCTGCCCTTGTGCCACCATTTGATCACTTGTATGTCTTCTCATTCTCACCTGTTCCCAAGTACATAATGAAGAGAAGTCATGACAGAGTCCTCCCCACCCCTTTATCTTCTCCAAGGTGTAGTTTATAAATCATGATACCGTGAATGGCCTGTCCAAACTTGTGCACATATAGATGACACATATATTGTCTCTGCCATCACCTTGTCTCAACTCTAAGGCAAGGGTGGTAGAGAAGGATGCAAGGTTAGGAGCATCCCATTGTGGAAAACATGAAATGGTGAACTGCAGGTTTCCATGTATCAGTTTACTCATTGGTTTTTCTCTTGCCTGTTTCTGTTGTCGTTGATGCTTATTAGATCATCGAAGGTACTTCTCTTTCCACCAGAGGTTCCTGTTGAGCAATTCAATGGAACAATGGATCGAACAACACGTGCAGATGATTGTGGAAGGTGTTCTAGTCTTTCTTTGTGTAACATAAGCTTGATTAAGGATGCAGTTGAGCCAAGAACTGGTATCAGATTTCCTACAATCTTGGACAATCATTTGATTGGAGAAGATACTATAGAGGTGTTTCCCATTTCCTTTTGGATGATTCTTTTTCTGCATCATGCGTTTCTCCATAGAATAACATAGATATGTAACAATTCAATGTCAATAACAAAGCAGCATATGGTACGCAATTGTGACTTTGTGCTTTCCATCATTAGAATGTTTGTCTTTGTTCACTTGTGAAATGTTGCTAATCATATAGTGTCTTCTATCTGAGAAAATATACATTTATTAGATAAATAAGCCTCATAATGATTTCAGGTACTTGTTGGGACTGGTTCTAGAACTATGCGAATAATACGAGTAAAGTCCTTGAATGTCTATGCATTTGGTTTATGTGAGTAATCTGTATTCATTTTTCCTTTGCTTCAATGTATTTCAATGGACAAATCTTATGCATCTGCGGTGCAATTCAATATACTGTTTAAGGTTGTTGGAAAGGAGTAATCCAACACCAGTATTTTGGGTAATGCATGAATTCTGTCGAGAGAAAGTTTATAGAAGCTTAAGATTGTAGTTACTTGCCTTGAACTTACAGGTTCTGCTCCTTTTCAGATGTTCACCCTGATTCTGTTTGCAAGAAACTTGGCCCCAAGTATTCAACAATTCCAGCTGGTGACCTGAAGAACAGTCCAGATTTCTACAATGATCTTCTAAGGTCCAATGCAATGTTTATACCTTTTGGATTTTATCATACTGTATCTATTTAGTCTGCTTGTTCAATCTCCTGATTTTTTTTTTCTTGAATAATGCGAAACCTAGTACCCTTCAAGTCACGGTAAGATAACCCTATTAAGATTTGAACGTAGATGAGATTGAATGAAATTGCTTGAAAAGAGAGGCCTTAGAATACGAAGGTTAAGAAATATGTCTGATTTTGCACGATGCATCCATGTTGTACGGTGTCTGCTTGATGAGATATGCTGGTTAACTGACATGTGTTCAAAGTACATTTCTTACATATTGGATTTTCATTATTGTGGTTTGAAATAGAAATTCTGAAAGTTCACATGCTTTATGCTGATTGTGTGCTTAAGCCTTTTCCAGTGAGGAAGAGCTGGGGGTTTATTTGGTGGAAGCATTGTATTGCCTATTGTCTAACAGGTGTGGTGTGTTGAGTTCTCTCCTACCAATCAATATGCATGAGAAATGGGGAATGGGATCATATATCTATAAAAGAAGTTGAATTCTGCGCAGCCAGCCTATTCACTTACAAAGGCTAAGTAGGATGTTATTAAAAATAATAAGGACGTAAATAGAATGCTAATTCATCATTTATCTGCGGTGAAAATTCTGCAATATTTCATATTGTCTATGGAATCTAATGTTTGTCAGAGGCTGAACTCAACTCTAGCTGTTTGGCTCCGAGTCCAATATGAATCAATATGATTTTAGGACTATGATTTCTATCTGTCCGATATCTAATGTTGGCATTGTCTCCAGTTTGCTTGGCATCTGATGGCCAAATGGCCCTATGGCATTCTATTGTCAGGGATGTAAAGAGAAATGCTAGCTGCCCAAGTAGGTCAGGGCCGTCAGGCAGCCTTGCTGAGGGGGGTTGCTGGACCCCTCAGCAATTGGATCGCATGGGTCACATCACATCCATGTAGGTCTGACATGGCATAAGGCTGTGTGACTGGCAGCAGGTTGTGGTGACGGACGCCAGTGATGGAGAGTGGAGAAAGGCAGTGGCAGGTGGTACCGGGGGGGGGGGGGGACGGGGGTCGTCATGCCACATCACATCCTCACAGACGTGACATGGCCCAATTGCTGAGGGGTCCAGCAACCCCCCTCAGCAAGGATACCCAACCTGGTTGTTCAGGTCAGGCAGCTAACATTTATCAGAAAGAAATAAAGAATACTATGCAAGTAGGCACTAGCTAAGCTGAACAGGAGAATTGTACAAGTTTAGACATCAGATGAGATCATCAGCACATCCCCTTGATATCTAACCTAGAGATACGTGCACAGAGACAAATAAAAGAAGGAAAGTATTGCATTTGATACAGAAAAAGCTTTTTGGGTGTTTGGAGGGGTAGTCTTTTCACACTATCTTGGTGTCGATTTGGTTGTATAGGTGTTTTGTGAGGAGACTCTTTTTGGGTTTTTGGCCCACCTATTCTTGTACATCTATTTTCTTTTAATATACTCGTGGTACTATCCACCTTCAAAAAAAAATAGAGACACTCCAACTCTGCAATATATTTGTCGTAGGAGGATCCAATCCTAAACTTAATATAACCTGTATCCTAGTACTTTACCTCTTCATTTCTGTTGTATGTTCTTCTTGGAGTCAAGCTTATGACTGTTTTTGTTGATATTGAACATTGAGCAATTGTCACTATGAAAATGACAAGTTTTATGAGTTCTATTAAAGCTGTTTTTCTATCAGTTTGTCTGTTATGGGCTGAAGAATGTGCAATGCTTCCTTGTGTGTATATTAAGAAGAATGGTTTTGAGGTTCAACATTTTTCTTTGTCAGTCTTGGTGACTATTCATTTGACATTTCATCGTTTCAATTTTCTTTTCATAATTACTTGCTGTCTTGTGTTTCTGTCTTTTTTGCTATAAATACAAGGTACAATGTGGCTTCACATTTATATGTCTGTTGGCCGTGTTTGGATTTTTTGTTCGTTTTTGGACTTCTTTAGCCTGTTTGTAACAAAGTACAGCATGGTGCAGGGAGGATATTCATATGACTGTCCGGCTTGTGGTTAACTGTAATGGGCTTAAGATTAATAACGTGAGAGAGTAAGTAATACAACCAGCATAGTTTTTTGAGTCTCTTTTATTGACCATCTTTTACATCTTGACTTAGATTGGTGTTGAAGTTTCTTGCTATCTTTAAATAGAACTATGTAATGGATTCATTGAATGCAGTTGCCTGCCTGTCATGCAGGATTGTAGTGCCCTTAAGGTAATGCTTTGTAGATAATCGGTTGTTCATTGTTGTTTTTTAGATTAAACATCAAAGTTCCTTTCCCATTTACTCTTTCATTTAAGATCAGGGAAGGAAAATGATGTTATTCCAGCCTCTTTTTGTTTCTTGGTTATGTCAGAAACTTCCAATGTTGATGGGTATTTCTTATTTCAAATTTTCAAGTTATTGCTCATCTTTTTCAGTTTAACACAAAGTATGGCACCGTCCAATTTTCCCTAAAATTTCATTTTAAATAGAGGTTGAGTTTAATACCTTATTTCTACATGATTGGCAGACAGTTGCATTCCTGATGTGCATGTCTGACCTGGAACAATTATGTCAGTTCACCTTGTTGAACAATATATGTTGTATATTGTCATTTATCAGGCAGATCAAATGGTCAAGCCTGATCGTTTATTGATGACATTACAGTAAAAGCCATCTCTAAGGTTACCTATAGAAATATGGAGTACTTGACATAATTTATAACCAATGGCCTTTAGCTGGAAAATTTACTTTCTACCATGTGTTATTCACTTATTTGCACACTTAATGTCATGACTCTCCAATCTTATTCTCTACCTTCTGTACCCTTTTGGAATTCTTTGAGTGCTGTCCAAAAAACAGTAACCTGATTGCACGTTTACACAAATGGACGTCAAGAGCCCCTAGCCAGCAGATATTTGGCCTTGGCTCCACTGGAAAAGTCGGCCTTTGTCCATGTGGCAGATAGACGAGCATCCATGTATACATACATGCGACTGAAGCAGCCTGAACATGGTGATGTTCTGTCTTTAGTCCTGGTCTTATTGCTGGGAAAGCTTGGTGCTACCACTGGCAACATCCGGTGTAGAGACCACAGAATGAGCTTGAGAGGTGGAGGTGCAGGGTGCTGACTTAGCCATGGTACCTACTGTCTGGATGCTGGTATTACAGTGGGAGGCAGCTGGGGTGCCCACTGCCCAGTCATTCACCAAAGGAGAGGTGTCTTTGGGAAGGTCATGATACCTTTTCTGATTAAATTTTTTGGATACTTCCCTTATGATCATGTAAAAAGAATAACCTCTCTAATCATAATACTTTTTTTAACCCTTTGCATCCACATGCTATTTGCTAACAAATTATACTTCTTCTCTTCAGGTTTCTGGAACAATCCCCTTTGAATAAGATTTATCAATAGCATGCATTGTGAGGAGCTAAAAGATCCTATATCAGCTATACATCCTCCTTGCATGTATGCCGTGACGTAAATAGATATCCTTTAGGAGGTTTAATTTGTAAATAAGGTAGTTTTTAATAAGGATGTTGAAAAAATCATTTTTGATTGTTTGATTTCAAGAGAAGAACAGGCCAAGTATCGGAAGAAGAGAAGAAAGGGAGAGGGAGAAACTGCAGTCTCAAGGACTGACTTGCGGCCTCTCAACCTTACAAATTTTTATTTATTAGGGCAGTTACAACTAAAAGGTCCAAACAGAACAAGTATACCCCTTGAAACAGGGATAAATATCAAAACTGCTCTAATAACTAACTAACTAAAGAAAATAAAATAAGGGGCTAAACTGCCCTTTCTATACACTGTTGCTACAACCCCCCTCGCTGAGTATAGGTATCCATCATACTCATCTTGCTTAAGCAACGGTGAAACTGAGCACGGACTACCCTTTTGTAAAAATATCAGTGACTTTACATAGGTAGACAAATGTCTCCAGAGTCAAGTTTTTCCCTGATGAAGTGGCGATCAATCTCAATGTGCTTTGTTCGATCATGCTGGATAGGATTATTTGCAATGTTGATCACTGCCTTGTTGTCACAGTAGAGCTTCATTGGTGGATGAATCCAAACATCAAAGTCCATTAGAAAGAGTTTCAAACATACCATCTCAGTAACACAGTTGGCCATGGCTCAATATTTTGCTTCAGCACTAGACCTGGCACAAGCACTCTTTTTCTTGCTTCTCCATGAAAAAAGACTGCCTCCTAAAACAAGCAATACCCATTAGTTGATCGTCTGTTATCCTTAGAACCTGCCCAGTCAGCATTAGAGTAAAACCTTCAATCAAAAGGTTATTTTACCTTGCAAAAAAAAGTCCTTTTCTAGGATAGGACTTGATGTAGCGAAGTATCCTTTCAACTGCCTTCATATGTAAAACTCTAGGGGCATGCATATATTGACTGACTATCAGGGCGAGTGAGTCCCAGATAAATTAAATGACCAACCAATCTCTGACTACTTCCCCGTTTCTGATTCAGGTAGGAGATCACCATCCTGTCATTTAGACTATGATTGGCTTCAATTGGAGTGTTACATGATTTGCAACTATGTTGTCCCGTCTCCTCAAACAAATCTAGGGCATATTTTCTCTGACAATATAATACCCTGCTGGGAACGTGCAACTTCAATCCCGAGAAATATTTCTACTTTTCCAAGTCTTTAATATCAATTTCTGTGCAAGATTTTGTTTCAGCTTCTCAATTTCCTCTTCATTATCACCTTTTATGATCATATCATCCACATAAACCAGCAGAATAACAACCTTACCACCCTACCATTTAGTAAAAGAGTATCATTTGAATTGCCTTGAGAGTAGCCAAAACTCAGTATAGCCTTGTGAAATCGCTCAAACCATGCCCTGGGTGATTGCTTTATAGGGTGTTTGGTTGCACTTTTTTAACAGTTTTTTCTCTTAAATTTAAAAAAGAAGGACAACATATAAACACGTTTGGTAAGTAATTTTTTATTTTAGAGTAAAAGTTCTATCCTATGTAAATCTCTCTCAAAATAAAAACAAGTACTAACCAATTTTTTTTTAAAACTACAAACACGGCTCTCTCCCTCCCCTCTCCCCTGTGAACCCCACCCTCCCACCGAAGCCCCCCCTCCCCCCTCCACCCTATGAACCCCACTCCTGCAACCTCCCCCTTCTCCCCCCCTCCCCCAGAAGCCCCCCACCCCTGCGCCCCCCTCCCCCCCCACCTGGTGCCCTCCCTCCACCCCCCTGCCCCCCCCCCCCCCCCCCCCCCCCCCCCCCCCCCCCCCCGCCCTACGCCCCCCCCTCTCGACCCCGCCCCCCGGCGACCCCACCCTCCGCCCTCCCCCCCTACGAACCCCCCCCCCCCCCTACGAAGGCCCCCGCCTGCCCCAACCCGCCCCGGCGGAACCCCCCCACTGCCCCCTCCCCCCCTGCGAAGGCGCCCCCTGCCCTGCGCCCTCCCCCCACCCCCCCTTCTCCCCTCCCCCGCCCCTCGACGACACCCTCCGCCTTGCGAACCCCCCCCCCCCCCCCCCCACACACACACACACAATATTCTCTACCAAACACATTAATATAAATTGTAATATTTTAATATTTTTACCAAACAGATAACATCAAATTTTTATAATATAATTTTAAAGTTAAAAATTGACACAATATAAAATTTTAGGTAAAAATAACTTTAAAAAAAAAAGTGTTCCCAAACACGCTATAGAGCTTTATTCAGCTTACATGCTCCCTCCTTACATTAAGTCCTGGAGGAGGTGCCAGATATACCTCTTCCTGAAAACCACCTTTCAAGAAGGCATTTTTGACATCTAGCTGGTAAAGAGGCCAAGAGAAATGAGCCTTAAGAGCTAATACCACACACAGATTTAAAATGGGCAACAGGGTCAGATACTATGTTTGATTTCAAGAGAAGAACAGGCCAAGTATAGGAAGAAGAAGAGAAGAAAGGAAAGGGAGCAACTCTAGTCTCAAGAACTAACTTGCTGCCTCTCTAACCCTGCGGATTTTTATTTATTAGGGCAGTTACACTAAAAGGTCCAAACAGGACAAGTATACCCCTGAAACAGGGATAAATATCAAAACTACCCTAATAACTAACCAACTAAAGCAAACATAAAATAAGGGACTAAACTGCCCCTTACTATACACCATTACTACAATGTTGATCAATCTAATGTTAATGCACTTTTCTTTGTTGTTCACCCTAAAAATCCTCATCTTTCCTATGTCACTTTTTGGGGTAATGTTTCTTGCTATTTCTGAATATTTCTCTTGAGCAAAGAACTTCAGCTTTTTATTACAGATGTTCTACTTCATGGGCCTTAGTTGAGGTAGATTGCTTGGACTCTGATCATCCTGAAAGTAATGGCCACATGACTGTTCTAATTTAATTTCAAAAGAATGATGTGTTCTTGTACCCAGTTAACATGCTTATGTATGTTTTTGTTAATTGTGTACATGATGGGGGAATAATTTGATAACTTAAATCTTCCGTTAAATGTCTTAATCTGGTCCCTGCAGAGATAAAGCTTATTGTCTGATATCCTTACCATATATGATCGACTTATTTTACTGTTCTTGGAATGCTATGTTATGAACATTGCCTAAGCATTTGCTTAAATTCTCTGCAGTGCTTTTGAAAAATCTCTGAGAGCCCGATTGCAGAAGGTAATAAATGTTGCTACCAGCATCCTTTTCTCCTTTCTTTCAGTGGATCCTCTGAATTGGGTTCTTACTGACTTCACTTGTTTCTAAATAGATGAATCCAAATACAGATTACCACTGCTTGAGTGTGTTTGGTTCTTATTTCAACCGAGACATCCCACTACCTGTGGTAATCATCAATACTCCATTGTGCTCATTGCTCACAGCATCCATTTTCCTTTTGTTCTACATGTAACTTCATTTTACTTCAGGGTACAACAATCAACTTTAGGCGAACATTAGATGGTCAGTTCATAACAGAAAGTGAGTAATCTGTGTTCATTCTTCTCTGATTTGAAATTGAAGATGGCTTTAACGAAAATGTTTATATGCAGTCGGTGTTAAAACAATCGGTGCTGTACAGAGCCGAGATTTATGCAGTAAGTCTATCTTTCTGACTATTTCATTCTGCCTTTCAATTTAACGGGCGTTAATGGAGATCATAAAGGACCAACCAGCTATGGAGATTGCAGGCATATCTATTGATCCATCTTGCATAATAACTGATTCTTTCAGGCAATTTGACTTGTTTTCATGCACCACGTGTTTTTGCTTTTGCATAAAGTTTCTCAACTCTAAGTTCATGCATCCAAGTCTGTTTTTTCTTCCTTCATCAGCGTCATGTTTTTACCTATCTGATTCACATGGATAATAGTGTCTGGAAGAACGTGGTATTCCCTGTTGATCTTGTGGCAACTTATGGACGACCATGTTACCTAATGTTGCACTCATCTCTGATCTACATTGCGCTTGTTAACCTGATATATGGACATCTCCAGGAGCTTTCTTCGACATGTACATTGGCGATGTTCCGGTTTCAATGCAGGCCAAAGAGGAGGTCGCCGAAAATGTTGCCGACCTAATTAGAAGATGCTAGCCATGTAGTGGGCAAATTAGTTACACAATCCTTCTTTTTGTTGTATTACCATTTTCCAATTGTGTTAGATGAGTTATACGGTTGTTTTTTTTGGAGGGTGGCAAGGAGAAATTGTAGATATGGAAAAGATGTTGTGAGAATAGATGGGGTCTATCTCATGGGCGGAGTTGCAACTCTTCTTTGGTCTTCATCGGTCCTTTAGGCTTTGGGGAAAGGTGTTGCCAGGGCATAGATAGTGCAAAATGTTGCTCCTTTGTCATTGCTGTCAAAGTACATGTAATTCTCTTGTTTCAATCATTGGTTGATTTGATTCTTCGAAGTGGCATTTGGGTCCACTTTGTTTCTCCCTCTAAAACGTTGGTGCAACTTGGCGTCCTATCAGAGTATTGCTTATTCTTGTTCAGGTCCCATGAAATGGCGCTGATTTGGGCTGTGATCTGTCTCACTGAAGGGCAATTCTTTGTATATGGCATAGTTTCAAAAGCTGTGTTTTTTTGGGGAAGCTACTGCAGGTGAACTGGTATTTTCTCAAACTTCAACAAGAATCTAGTATGTTTTATCAAATTTTAACAAAAACGAATTTTTGATCTTTTAATATGTTGTGATCCAACTATGAAAGATGAGTAAATACTTGGTGTACGAGAGGAGATCCTCTCAGTACCGGGTTGGAGAGAACCCGGTCAGTATTAGGGATATTTTATAAAAAAAACCACTCTTACATATAAGTGCTGGGGTGGGGTTGAGTATGAGGGGTTTTTTCATAAAATATCCGTTTAATACTGATGGGCTTCTCTCTAACTTGATACTGAGAGGATCTCCTCTCCTTGGTTCACACCACCATGATATAGTGTATTAGAGGAGTATTTTATAAAAAAAACCCTCTTACGTATAAGTGCTGGGGTGGGGTTGAGTGTGAGGGTTTTTTCATAAAATATCTGTTTAATACTGACGGGTTTCTCTCTAACTTGATACCGAGTTCGATTCTTGGGAGGGGGTTTACTTGATCTACATGTAATCCTCGAGAAAGGTCAGGAGTTTTTTTGGTCAAGTGGAGTAAATGTAATATTGGTACACAGAAAGTAGGGGCCGTCAAATCCTGATCTTAGAGTTCACGAACACCAATCTTTGAACCCACAAAATCACACGGGACAGGATTTCTTCGTTACCAAAAAAGAGAGGATCTCCTTTCCTTGGTGCACGTCACCGCGAGATGGTGTACCCGCAAACTGGGCGGCCATTGGCTCTAGTGTGCACCAAATATTGCTCATGAAAGATTGGGATTCCAGATGGGTCAGATTGGATCACCGGATAGGTTCACTGGCATGTGGCTCATCTTGAGTTTAAAGTTTTGGGCCGTGCACAATCATAGAGTGGCTTGGATTTCCTTTGGCAAGAACTGGACATGGTGAGATACTACTACCATAAAAAACTCTTTTTAAGTACTAGAGTGAGTTAATAACTTAGAACGCCTAACAACTTAGTACATGTATCCGTAAGATGTCAGGGCCATATTTGACTAAGAGTAGAGGATAGACTCCGATTGATAGAATTCGAAATGGAAGTCTGTATATCAAGTGAACAAATTGAGATAAAAATGAAAAAAAAAAAATTTATTGTGCTTGTGTAAGTGCATTTATTGTATTTGTGCACAATGTGTCGTTTCTCATATGACTAGCTAGAGCCTGTCACAAGGCCAACAGATGAACTTGGACAAGTACGCTAAGCATTTCTCGTAGATGAAATGAGATGCTCGCACCCTGTCAATCATGGGAGCAATTGTCATGTGGGTTTCTCATCGAGTAATCTATCATGTAAGATAGACAATATAATTATTTTCTTACAATTCACGTCATCCATATAACAAAATTGGTCTTGTAATAAGTATTTCCCCTCTTGTAATATTTGGCCATTGCCTCCACCCCATTAATTCGGTTACTATACGTGGTTGCATGTATGGTCTTCGATCTCCATCACCTTGTCATGTGTAAATAGAGAGTCATTTCCAAAGCTTAGGCATTTAGGGTGGGGATAAAGACAACACTGTATAAAGACATATCTTGTCACGTCCCATACTCTATACCATCGACATATTATCCGCTTTGGCCTACCGACTTCACCGTTTTGTCCTTTTTTGACATTAATCGGCTCCAAAATAGGGACTTCTTGGGAGGTCACTTATCCTAAGGTTACTCCCCATTAATTTTGCTTAACCATGAAATTCTTAATAAGAACTTAGTTGATACTTCAAAAAGTGTCTCATTGATATAGAGTATACTTAATTATACTTGAGGGTGTTACAATCTAACCCTTTTATATAGACGACATCTTCATCACTGGACCCATATAGCACATAGATCAGTCACTCAAGCTCTCAAGTAGGCAGAACTCTAGAGGTAGCCCCCATAGACTAAAAAGATGGCTCTCACTATGTAACACTTTATCCCATTATGAGTTCAAAAGGTGGCTTTTATAGGAGAACACTTTATTTGCATGACACTGAGCTCCTGCACCGGCTAGAATATGGCTTTGATACCAAATTGTCACGTCTCTCACTCTCCATCATCGAGGTATTATCTGCTTTGACTTATCGACCTCACGATTTTATCCCTTTTTGATAGTAATTGACTAATACTTCAAAACGTGCCTCGTTGTTATAGAGTACAACTTAGCTATAATTGATGATGTTACATATCCATTATTCAATTACCTAACGTGAGACTATCCAATATGCCTCTGCACGTGCTAGCTCCATATAGGACAAAGGCCACACATGTTTTAATAAGATAATATAGAGTCTACAATCAGAAGAATGAAAGCTGCTCTGATACCATGTGCAAATAGAGAGTCACTCTCAAAGCCTAGACATTGAGAAGAGAAAGGAAACACCATATTATAAATACCTATTTTTGATTTATAAGTCGAGCCAATTTTCTTATTCTTATTGTTGCTTGTCCCAAGTTGGTTGTCATACTTGAGCCTTCATTTGGCTTGTTTTGAACCCATTCAACCTAAAATCTAAGTCTAAAACTGGTCCAAAAGTCAAAAGCCACGAAGAAGATCAGGTTCTTGAAGAAAATCATGAACACTGTGTATCGTGATGCCGTATTTTGAAAGCAACATCATGATACGCCGCATTCCCGTCCTACATGGTAGAACCCATGTAGGTTACATCTTCTTAGCCCGATCTTAGATCATCCATCATTTGAGGTGCTTGAAATCCGAAAAAAATAATAATCCTAAATCACTCATCTGCATCTTTGGCAAGCCTTCAAGCCTTTCAACTCTCCAAAACACCCTCATATCTAGAGAAAATAGGGCTATTATTGACACTCAAATTTTGAGACCTCTCTTTATAAATCCATCATTAGGGTTTCAATGTGGGAGAACTCTAGGGTTTACCCTCGTCTATCTCCAACATCCCAAACCCCGGAGGAATTGCCTTGCTCTAAGTGCAACATCTCGTTTCTCTCTTTCTCTAATCCTATGGCCTCTCTCAATACACACAATCAAACCTTGCGATTTTGAGAAGGAAGGAAGGGTCAGTTGCTCAGGATCTCTTCTACAACTTCTTCGTTACATTTCCATCTATCACATAAATAGTAAGTATCTTGAATGGAGTTTAATTGGTGCTTAATTGGAATTTTCATTTAATCATCCTTTTCTTTGATTTTTCTTCATGCATAGATATTAGCGAGGTCATCTATCCCTCTCTTCGTCTAAACACATCCACATCTTTACACACACACACACAAACCTACTATTTGCTCAAACAGGGGTTTAAAATTAAGAGAAATACTATGCTTCCGGCACTGCCGGGAGCATAGCTGCGCTGGAAGGGCCGCGCCCCTCCGCGCGCGCGCCGCGTGGAGGGGGCGGGCCCCTCCAGCATTAAATACGTTTTTTTTTTTTACAATTTGTGCACACAAATGATGTATTTGTGCACACAAATACATCATTTGTGCACACAAATAGTGCACAAAAAAAATAATGTATTAAATGCTGGGGGGCCTGCCCCTCCACGCGGCGCGCGCGCGGAGGGGCGCGGCCCTTCCAGCGCAGCTATGCTCCCGGCAGTGCAGGGAGCATAGCATTTCTCTAAAATTAAACCCTTTCCCAGTAAGTTAACCTCCACCCCATATTTCATGCTATTATTTCAAAGGAGCAGATTCTAGACATATCATATTTTCTAATAGGATTTTCTTCATTTTTATCATTCTTTGGCAGGTAAATATCAAACACATAGCACACGATCCTCATCCTCTAATAAGTCGATGAGCAAAGAAGGAAAAATAGACATATCTCAGATCGAGTGTATGAACACGTTCGATGAAAGGACCACAATCTGAACTCATCTCGAGTGGATGCGCATTCTGAACGTGGCCTGATGTGTGACTGCGTTCTCAGGTTAGTGATGTGTTTCTTTCTTCTCTTTTTATTTTTTCCGAAATAGCTAATCTCTATTTACTTCATATATTCATTAGGGCAATTGCTTTGATGGCAATCATAGTTATTTTGATTGTATTTTTACCCACGATTAAATTGGGCTGAATTATGTGATTACATATATTTATTAGAATGTGATATATTTTACGATGATTTTAGTTTAAAATTTTAAAATAAAATTTTGTCGAGTGAAAATTACCTAAAAAATTAATAAATTAAATTTATCTCAATATCTATACTTCAGTAATTCTTAATATTTATAATTTTAGAATCAATATATTTTTTTTGATAATTTTGGTGGTTTTATATTCAATTCTTTTAACGAAGTTCGGTGACGCCCTGTCGGGATATATACTTCTGAAGACAATACCGGAGTTATGTTAATCATGTAAGAGTGTCTCTAAATAAAAAATAATTATATTTACTATTTACATAAAATTTAATTACTTTTATTTAGAATTTTTATATTATTAATATAATTTTGATAATGTAACAATCCGATTATTTAATAAATGGGAGTAACATAACCCTGGTAAAAAAGATACCCACCGCAATATCCTTAAGTTAATGCGAAGTGTCTGTGAGATACGACTTTGAAGCGGGCTATCGCATGACCACGTTAAGGTGGTGGGTTATACTATCGCCATGTTCATTTTATCGTTAGATTTTTAATTTAACCCATCTATTAAATTAACTCTTATTTATTAAATAATCAAGTTACTACCAAAGTTATGTTAATAATATATTATTTTTTATTTAGAAACATTCTTACATTATTAACATAACTTCGATATTGTCTTTAGAAGTGTGTATCCCGACAGGACGTCATCGGACTTCGTTAATAAAATTGAATATAAAATCACCATAATTATCAGAAAAATATGTTGATTCTAAAATTATAAATATTGAGAATTATCGAAGTACATATATTGAGATAAATTTGATTTATTAATTTTTGAGGTAATTTTCATTCGACAAAATTTATTTTAAAAAATTAAATAAAATCATCATAAAATGTATCACATTCTAATAAATTTATGTTTAAAATTTTATCTTGATTAGACTATTTAAATATAAAACTAAAGACATTAATTTAATTTAAAAAAAACAAAGAAAAAAAAAACCAAAGCCGCTACAGGAAGGAAATCAGACATGGAACCGATTTTCTTATTTTATACTTTTTTTAAGGCCGCGCCGGCGCACACGCCAGCACGGTGTTGACGGGTCAAAAATATGTTATTTTGTTAATTAAAAATTTTAAACTGCTATTCAGTTAATAAACTTTTAAAATACGCAATTTTTAAAGAAAACCCAAAACAAAGTTATTACCTCCCCTTCTTCCCCTCCCCCTCCTCTCTCTCTCACATATTTATTTAAGAGAAAGACTTAGTGCATTTTTGTATTACACTTTAAGTGTAATATGACTAGTCAATAATTCATGTGGCACCCAGTGGCGGAGGGGGGTAAGGGGGGGCAACTGCCCCCCCCCCCCCCCCTGTTTGAGGAAACTATAGGTAGGGGGTAGGGAAATAAGTTGGTAAATAAATAGGTGGGTTACGTGGGTATGGGAAACTTTAATTTCAAATACTTTAATCTGACGGTGGAGACCCTTTAACAAAACAAGGAAACAAAAAGCTTGGGCAGGTTCGCAGGCGGCTGGGAAAAGGGTTGGAAAGGGTTTCGCAGGCGGTCACTGCCGGGATCGAGGCTACATGCAGACAGCGCGGGGGATTGCAAAAGGAAAAAGAAAAGACCAGTCTTGTACTTCGATCTGGTACGCATAGAAATTTTTTTTCTCTTCATCTTCTTCCCCCTGTTCCCATTACTGTTTAGTGCTTATTTTTATTTAATTTATTTTTTTTTCCATTGTAACATTACTTGTAGTCTGCGTCTGGACTTCATTACTTGCGAGTTGCGACAATCTACTCCGACAGAATATACGCGAACTATTACGTTGCGTACATTACTATTCAGCAGTTAGTGGTTAAAAATTATTCTTTCTTATTTATCTCAGATTTGATTAAGTGATTAAATGTAAATTAAGAGTTTTAGCTAAGTTTGAAATTCATTAATTAAGAGGATGACTTCCTAAGACCTAGTTCTTACATTACGACATAATTTAATTTTTATAGAACATTAGATATCATAGAATAGCCTTGTATTTATTAATTATGCATCTACTGTTAAACATTTTAGTATAGCTTTCCTCATGTTCTCTTTTTAAAGATATTGTCTCTGAAGAAAAGACACCACCTAAGCAAACTCGTTTAGAATTAAGCATCAATTGATTGTGTTCGTTTTCTCCAAAGGCAAGGTTTATCTTTTAGAGGACATGATGAATCTGAAGACTCAAGAAACCGTGGTAATTTTCTTGAACTACTACATTTTCTTGCTAAGCATAATGAAAGGATTGGTCATGTTGTTTTAAACAATGCTCCAGAAAATTTGAAACTAGTTGCCCCTGAAATTCAGAAGGAAATAGCTCATGCAGGAGCTGTGGAGACAACAATTGCTATCATTGATGATCTTGGGGATGCGTTTTTTTCTATCTTAGTAGATGAATGTCGAGATATGTCAAATAAGGAACAGTTGGCAGTTGCTTTGCGATATGTGAACAAAAATGGACATGTGGTAGAACGTTTTCTTGGCATTGTGCATCTTCTAAATACTACAGCTCAAACACTCAAAGAAGGTATTGAGTTATTGCTATCCAAACATGGATTAACTATATCAAGATTACGTGGTCAAGGTTATGATGGAGCAAGTAATATGCGTGGTGAGTTGAATGGACTTAAGACACTTATTATGAAAGAGAATGAGTGTGCTTATTATATCCATTGTTTTGCTCATCAGCTTCAACTAGCCATAGTTGCAGTTGCTAAATCTCATGTGAAAATTGCTCATTTTTTCAATTTGGTTGCTTTGCTATTCAATGTTACTGGAGCCTCATGTAAGCGACATGATCAACTTCGACAAAAACAAGCTATAGAAATTGCGCAAGCAATTGAAATTGGTGAAATTAAAAGTGGGAGAGGTTTGAATCAAGAAAAAAGTTTGAAAAGAGCAGGGGATACTCGTTGGGGTTCTCATTATAATGCATTGGTTAACTTGATATCTATGTTTACATCTATACTCGATGTGGTTGAGACTGTGATGAAAGATGGTTCAAATTCAGAGCAAAGAGCTGAAGCATATATGTTATCAGAGTCAATTAAGACTTATGATTTTGTGTTTAATCTTCATTTAATGAAAAAGATTTTAGGAATAACAAATGAGTTATCACAAGCGCTGCAGCGAAAAGATCAAGACATTGGCAATGCTATGAAGTTAGTTGGCATCTCAAAGCAACGGATACAAATAATGAGAAATGATGAGTGAGATTCTTATCTGTTAGAGGTTTCATCTTTCTGTGTAAAGCATGAGATTAACATTCCTAATATGGATGACAAGTTTATGCCTCGAGGACGTTCACGAAGAAGAGTTCAACAAATTACAAATTTGCATCACTATCGTGCTGAGTTATTTTATTCAGTTTTGGACATGCAACTCCAAGAGCTTAATAGTCGATTCACTGAAGTAAACACATAGTTATTACTCTGCTTATCATGCTTGAATCCAGAAAGATCATTTGAAGCTTATAAAAAAGAAAGGCTAGTCAAATTTGCCGAGTTTTACCCAAATGAGTTCTCTTCTGTGCAGTTACAAATGCTCGATAATCAGTTGGAGACTTATATAATTGACATGCGATCTGATGATAATTTTGCTCAACTGAATGGAATTGCAGAACTTACTGAAAAGATGGTTGAAAAGAGAAAAGATATTATCTATCCATTAGTTTATTTGTTGTTGAGATTGACATTGACTTTACCTGTTGCTACAGCTACTGTGAAGAGAGTATTTTCAGCAATGAAAATTGTGAAGAATCGATTGCGCAATAGAATGGGTGATCAATGGATGAATGACAACTTAGTGACATATATTGAAAAGGAGATGTTTGAGAGCATTGACAATAAGACAATAATGCAACATTTTTAGCACATGAAAACCCGCCGTGGAGAACTCACATAGTCACATGTATAAAATCTTCTACTTGAATGAAATAAATATTTTTGTTACGTTAATTTTTTTTGCCCCCTTCCAAATATTTCTGGCTCCGCCATTGGTGGCACCTCTCACATGAGGAGTGATAAAGTGGCAACCCAATTATTAAATGCCACATGGACTATTATTTAATCATATTACACTTGAAGTGCAATACAAAAGTACATTAAATCTTTCTCTTTATTTAATTAAAGGTTAAAAATATCTGCCCGCCAACCAGATTTAAAGTAAAATATACCTCGAAACTAACATCAAACATTCCACAAATCCAAAATTTTTTTTTCTTCTCTCTCTCTCTCACACTAATGGGCCCTCCAAATTTAGGGCAAAAAAGAACACCCCCTTTGCCAAACCTTTTGCCATCCCCATGAGAGGGCCCCCCTCCCCCACGACTTCTCATCCAGTCCTCTCCTGCCACGTAAGCCCAACTGTGAACCCCCCCTTCCTCTCCTCCAACGGTAATTTTCTTTTCTTTTTCCTTAAAAAAAAAAAAACCCTCTCCCGTTCCCGGCCCTTCTCCTCCACCTTACCCTTGGGCCACCATGCATGAGGAGGCCAAACTGATCAAGAGCCACCACAGCCTGCAAACAGAAAGCCAAAGGCCCCTCCTTTAATTAGCTCCCCGCCTCCTCTTCAAAAGGGCCCCTCTGCGTAAGCTACTCGTGGGTTCTTCTGGGGTTTGATCTCCCTGCGCGCGCTTCTGGGTGGCGATCCATCGTTTCTTTCTTGAGGGCGGTGAGAGGGGTTTGAGGGGACCGATATGAGGACTAGTGCTTCTGCGAGATGGGTCGCCGCCGTGCTCCTGGGATGGCTTGCCATCTCCGACGGGTTCCTCCCGGCGGCGGTTGGGCAGGGTCACAATTATAGGGAGGCGCTGTCCAAGTCGATCTTGTTCTTGGAGGCGCAGAGGTCGGGGAGGCTCCCCAAGAACTCCAGGGTGGGATGGAGGGGGGACTCTGGGATCAACGACGGCATGACGCAAAATGTACGCACAATTAAGACTAGAGAATCCTCCTCTTCTTCTTCTCCTCCTCCTCCTCCTCCTCCTCTCTCTCTCTCTCTCCTCTCTCTCTCTCTCTCTCTCTCTCTCTCTCTCTCTCTCTCCAAAGATGGAGTCCAAAACCGAAATGGAGGTGTCAATTTCAGACGTATTGTGTGGACTTTGCACTCCCTCTAAGAGGAGAGTTCATCCAATTTCGACCAATTTTGGATCATGATTTCGACGTCGATCGGCAAGATCCGAAACCGATACGTAAATTTCGACTAAAATGTATTGGTTTCAGTCAATAATACCAGCCATCCCTCTTTCTATTAAAAGTAGGATATATATACATATGATCTATCTATCTACCTATCGTGTTTTTGTAGACTGATGGGTGCATGCTAAAAGGATTGCATGCACCATCTTGCTTTCTCTTTCCTTCCTTATGAGTGTCAAATAAGTAGGGTTGCAACCGGATCGGATTCCGAATTGGAAACACAAATTTCGATAACTAAAGTATAGTTTTGATTCTGATTCCGATAAAATCGGAATAGTTAATTCTGATTTCGTTCCCATTCTGATAATATTACCGGAACCGAAATTCCGATAAACTAAGGTGCTTATTATGGTTTTACTTTTTGAGTTTATGAATAATTTATCGGATAACTGATACCGATTCTGATTCTGACTATTTTTTTAATTCTGATTTCGATTTCGATAATTTATCGAAATATTAGATGCCAATTTTGATAAATTATCGCTATCAATTTTTAATTTCGAAATAGATATCGTTTGCAGCCCTACAAATAAGCACCATCAGTAGTTCATATTCTTAGATTCCGTATGTATAAAGTATAAGTCTGAATCCTCTCACTATATGTAAAGATTGGGCACTATAAATATTAGTGAAGTTGGAGGTGAGACCGTCTGTGTTTCACAAAGTTAACAAGGGTGTGCCATGCATACTTGGTGCACATCAAAGTGTGCACCAAGCGTTACTCGACATTGAGAGATGTACTAATCAATTGGCCTCTTAATTAATCTTGGGCACGCATGCATATGCATGTATAAATCTTCACGCACGCACGCACGCAGGTGGATCTAGTGGGAGGCTACTACGACGCAGGGGACAACGTGAAGTACGGCCTGCCCATGGCGTTCACCGTCACCACCCTGGCCTGGGCCGCCCTCTCCTACAACTCGGAGCTGCGCGCCGCCGGCGAGCTGGAGAACCTGAAGGCCGCCATCCGCTGGGGCACCGACTACTTCCTCAAGGCCAGTGCCAAGCGCAACCGCCTCTGGGTTCAGGTACGTACGTATACACATGCCTATATATATGTACGTGCATGGACCATAAATATATACCAGGATGAAACTTATATACCATTACATCCTTGCTAATTAAACTAGCTAAGTGACTTGACTCGTTCGCCAGTGTGTACGTAACATTCTATATAAGATGTCAAGAGAACTCGTATCATGCATGATGCACATGCAGAAAACCCTGCATGCTTACAGTTTGATGTACAAATTTATATATGGGTGATATAATTCGTGTGAAAGGATCATGTAGATTTTTTAAGCAAGCGAGAGTGGCCACTCTTTCATGATTAGTTAGAAATTAAGATATGTATTCATGTAGATATGTGAATAATATAGATCTTCTGATTGGATTTTTAATTAATTGTTGTTTAATTTCTTCTATAATATAAGGTGGGAGACCCCGTTGCCGATCACGAGTGCTGGGTGCGGCCGGAGAACATGCAGACGCCGAGGACTCTGTACATGATCGACGAGAAGACGCCGGGGACGGAGATCGCCGCAGAGACCGCTGCCGCCATGGCCGCCTCTTCGATCGTGTTCAGGCCAGATGATCGCAAGTACGCTCGCAGCCTCCTCAACAAGGCCAAGCTGGTGACGCTGCTAACTCTATCTATCTAGATTAGTCTGTCCAAGTCCCGACATATATAACTTTGTTAGCGTTACACGTGATCACGTTGTGTGGCTGAGTCTTTTCTTCGCCTTAACTGCGCAGCTCTTCGAATTCGCCAAGAGTCACAAGGGAACCTATGATGGAGAGTGCCCCTTCTACTGCTCCTTCTCAGGCTACAATGTACTTAATTTACCTCTCTCTCTCTCTCTCTCTCTCTCTCTCTCTCTCTCTGTATTGAGTACAGTACTGTAAAAAGATGACGTGTACCCGCCAAACATATATATGTGCATGCAGGATGAGCTGTTGTGGGCAGCAACATGGCTCTACATTGCGACAAGAAAGGACACGTATCGAAAGTTCATCACAGAGGAAGCTATCAGTTCGAGTGTCGCCGAGTTCAGCTGGGATCTCAAGTATGCCGGGGCACAGATCCTTCTATCCGGGGTCTCTCTCTCCTCTCTCTCTGTGTGTGTGTGTGTGTGTGTGTGTGTGTGTGATACTTCCAGCTGCGTGGCCTATGTCTCTGATCTGTGTTGAACCGAAATTTGTGTGGCAGTTGCTTTTCAATGGGGAGAAGGTCTGGAGGAGTTCAAGGTACAGGCTGACAACTTCGTCTGCGCTGTCCTCCCAGATAGTCCCTACAAACAAGTATACATCTCTCCAGGTACGCACACATATATATCTATACATGTTTTCTCCTCCGGATAGATCAGAGGATAGACTAGTGAAGAATCTCTGATGTATCTTAATACCAAATATGTCTTAAAATTATGAGTTTTTCGAACTTTGAGCGTAAAGGATCCACCTTGCTCTCTTTAACTAGCATTTCCCATGTGGAGAAGAAGGAAAGTACTTTTTATAGATCATTTGATTGGTTAGGAATCGAGTCCAACATCTCACTTAATTATGTGTAGAACCCTACCATCCAACCAATAAGATAGCACAGCTTCTGGGATAAAGAAGCTTCCTTGGATAAGAATATAGAAATTCTATACTCTAGCCAAAAAAAAAAAACGCATAAGTATGATGCCACATTCCACTTAATATATAGTCAGCCTAATTACTGATGATATTATATATGTTATCTAAAAATTAATAACTGATCATAAAAGTTAAACATGTACAGGAGGGATGATACATCTCCGCGACGGCGCCAACACCCAGTACGTCACATCCGCGGCCTTCCTGCTCAGCGTTTACAGCGACCAGCTCGCCAAGCACGGCCAGACCGTCACCTGCGGCACCCAGAGCATCCCCACCGCCCGCATCATGGAATTCGCCAAGCAGCAAGTACGTATATATATATACACACACACATATATATATATATATATAGAGAGAGAGAGAGAGAGAGAAAAATATTAGTCGGGAGCATAATTGACATAGATTAGTATCACCTCTTTTTTATTGTTTTTTAAACATATGAAGATAGAGAGAATATTAAATGTAAGAGAGAAAATATATTTAATATAAGAGAGATTTTGTGTGCACAAAATAATATATATAAATAATTATATAACACATATAAATAATAAAACAATACATATAAATGACACAACAATGTATATAAATAGTGTGATAATTCACACAAATGACGTTATTTATGTGTATTGTCATATTATTTATGTGTATCGTTATGTCATTTGTACATATTATTTTATTATTTATGTGAGTTATAAGATTATTAGTGTGTACTATTTTATACACATAAAATTTCTCTTCTGTATTAAATGTATTCTCTCTCTTACATTTAATATATTTATTTTAAAAATTATGTGTAAAATTATTTCAAATAAATTATATTCCCAACTAATCAAAAACATAGCATTACTATTAGACAGAGAGAGATCTTCATATATATGATTCGCAGACATGAGGACCCCGGTTGGGTCGATCGATTAGAACTCTTGCTTAAAAGTAAGAGGTCTCGAGTTCGATTCCTGGGGGGTTTACCTGATTTACATACAATCCTCGAGGTGTGTAAATTCGAGGTTTTTCCGGTCAAATGGGATAAGGACGGGTACACGGAAAGTAGGAGCTGCTAAGTCCTGACCTTGGAGTTCACGAACACCAATGTCTGAGCCCACAAAATCACATGGGGCGGGATTTCCTCGTTATAAAAAAAAAAATGATTCGCAGACATCAGTACATATAACTCTCTCTCTCTCTCTCCATATATAAACGCATACGACGATGGTGTCGGTTGGGCATCGTCTTATATTAATCTCTGGTTGTGCAGATGGATTACCTGCTTGGAAGCAACCCGCTGAAGCGGTCCTACATGGTGGGCTTCGGCAACAACTCGCCCAAGCAGCCGCACCACCGGGGGTCGTCGGTGCCGCCGCAGATGCCCAACGGCGCCCTCGTCAACTGCGCCATGAGCTTCGTGCACTGGTTCAAACCCAACATCCCCAACCCCAACGAGCTCACCGGCGCCATCGTCGGCGGACCCGACCGCAACGACAACTTCGACGACCAGAGGTGGGACTCCTCCAAGCTCGAGCCCACCACCTATATCAACTCCATCGCCGTCGGCGTCCTCGCCAAGCTCGCCGCTCAAAGCAAGTGATCGGACCCCGAGGGGAATCACCCGCCGATGGAGATCGCCGGATCAGACGTCCCATGGGCGCCGCGACTGGTGGCCGGAGGCAGCACATGTATACATGCATGCATGGTTTTGCTGGGCGTACGTATACGTACGTATAATATATACGTGCTGGCCAATTACAAACGTAAAAATGGATCATTGTGCATGCCATGCATGGGGAAAACACCGGTGGTCGCCTACTATACTAATATACTTATATATTTGACGTCGCCTACAAATAAAAGTTAAGGAAGAAGAGGACACATACGGAGAACAAGTTGTCTATATGAGCAAGAGAGAGAGAGAGAGAGAGAGAGAGAGAGAGAGAGAGAGAGGAGAGAGAGAGAGAGAGAGAGAGGAGAGAGAGAGAGAGAGAGAGAGAGCAACATATATGGATAATGGAACGGAACGTGTTATCGTTTTTTGCAACAGTTCATCATATGTAAACGTGTACCTCCTCCTAAGGAAGAGTAATCTGAAACTTCCCATGCATGCATATCCTTGGGATCCCGTTCGTCATCCAAGTCGTATATAAATAAGAAAAATATTTGGTGCACACTACTTGAAAGTGTTATGTGTTATGCATACATATATCATTAAGTGATTGGATATTCAATTATATTGATCTCTGATCAACATTAATTAATCACAAAAGAGTGTACCGTTTACGAGGGTGTATATATATCATATATTTATCTATAAATAAAGACCACATTGAGAGGTTAAACGTTTGTACATTGTCCAAAGTGTTGTTTCCACTTGATGAAATATACGTGGAGAGCTTATAGCTTTTACATATAAGTAGTAGTATTGCAAACAAACCAATACACTCTCGCAAGTAATTTGAGTTCGATTGGAATGTTACTCGAATAGGGTTTATTTAATAAGATAAACTATAGTCAAATTCAAATAAAATTTTAAACTCATTTTATAAATGAGTTGAGTGTGAGCAAAGTTTACTCGATTAGTTTAAATTTGTGAACAAATTTGTTTAATTTTTTAATTATATACAATATAAATATATTACTAAAATAATTAATAATTAACTTATCAAGGCTCTTAAAATATAAATTTGAAATAAGATAGATTTAGATCTTATAAATAATTATATATATATGAGAAGTGCTACAGGATGACAGTGCAACCCCGCCATACTGTAGCACAACACCGTGAAAAAAAAAGTTGTTTCGGGTGTTTGCGGTGCGCGAAGTGTAGCTGCACGGTGGCCCTCGAATTTTAATCCAAGGGCATCGCTATGGTACGGCGCCGCCGCCCGCCGTATCATAGCAATCGCCTATATATATATATATATTTCATTGTTCACACATCATATATGGATTGGTGGATTTTTCATAGTCAGGACTGCTGCACATGCAACCATTTTATGCTCGTTAAAAATTCTAATTTAAAAGTATTTAAATGAACAAAATTTGAACAACCAACCATTTTTAATGTTCGATAAAATTTGAGGTCTACTCAAGTTCGATTAAGAATTAACAAATAGAATTTGAACAATATATAGTACTCCAATGTGTGCTCATTTGCATCCCTACCCTACATATAAGCAAAGCTGGACTGGATCTTTCACCTCTAACAAGAGATATATCGGCCTGTGGGAATAGATTTAATAAAGAATAGAACTTTCTGCAAGCATGCACATATTGCCCATCCAAAATATGTGTATTGGTGTCATACTCACATATGCCAAGAGCAGGCAAATACCTAAAACGAACAATACCTGCCCGCCCAAGACTTGCAAGAAACATCTCCTCAATAAATTAAATTGAAGACAGAACTGGAATATCATATTACATATAATCCCTGACTTCATTCATTAGGTCATAAGAATAATTACGTGGTATTACTAAATATCTTAAAGTAGAATAATGTTGATTAAAATAATGGGTCAAGAGCCAGTAAAAGTTTATATGAAGGAAAATGCTTGTTGTTAGGGTTGACGAAGAGTTTCATAAGACCTTTAACCAATGAAATCACTTGTCAAGCAATATCCACCTACTTTGGAGGGGAAACAAATAAAAGTTGAAGACAAAGCTAGGACCCCATCGTCTTAGTCATGAGATATGGCGTAGAGGGCGGGCTCTCAAAATGCTCGTCAATTCTAGCAAACAGTTATATGATAGCACTTTAGCTATTCTTATGCAAGGTTATGACGATTCAACAGCGCACAATTAATTGCCGTAATGGAAGAAGATAGAACGCGTCCCAAGGAGGCGATGCATTCATCAACAGGCATCTATATATGGAAGAATGGATTCCTTGGTCGAATTCAGTACCATGGAAAGAAAACAATGAAATTTGATAACACGGTGTCTAATATCTAAAGTGATAAGATATTATATTTTCAGATTATTTGATAAAACGTCTAAAATTATATCTAAATGAATATCTATTTTCTTAATTTTTCTCTTAAAAAAGTGAAAGATATACTATTTTCATTTTTTTTTCTTCAGACATGTAACACTCTCAGTTCTCGACGCCTGGCAACCCACGTCCAGCGTCTGACGACTAACTCTAGATGTCTGGTGCCCAATGGTTGACGGCTGACGACACTCGAGTGCCAACCATTGGACGCCAGGCACCGACTCTCAACTATCAGAAGCCGACCACTGACTGTCGACTGTCAGACACCGAACGTCGACAGCCAGACACCGACCATCGGACGTCGACCGCCGACTGTCGAGCACCGACAGCCAAATGTCAATTCCCATAAAATAGTTCCAATAGCAACTTTGATAAACACGCAAAAGTTATGACAATTTCAAGGGGAACATGAATTAGCTGTAATGGAGATGAAATGTGTTGCAAGGAGGCCGCATCCATTCATCAATAGACATCTTTTAGAGAAGAAAACTAGAAAAGTTTCTTGCCCCCACTCACCTGCTCTCGACACATGCAAGTGAGATCTACAAATATCACATCACTGAGAGCCCCAATCTCTCGTACCTGGCGCAGATGGTATCCACCCGCCGGTACAAGTCCCTCTCCAGAGTGCATTCTTTGGTCAGGTTCAGAACCGTGGCGATCAGACCAGTCGCATCTCCAAAGTTCACATTAATTTGTGTGCATAGTCCGCACCTTTCTCTCAGTTTCCAACTGGAATTTAAGCTTTCGAAGATTGGAAGGAAATCCCCAAAAAGAAAAGAACATGAGAGATGAATTGGACTTGACTAATGTAGCTCTCTGAAGTTAGTTAAATATAACCACATTTAACTATTTTGCATGTATTATAGAGGCCAAAAAGCCTTCCAATCACATTAAGAAAGAAACCCTATGATACTCACAAGTCACAGAATAACTAACAAAAAGGTTATAATTCTAGCAACGCCATGGGATCCATAACTCGTGTCTGGTGTTTTCAATTACGCCCTGTAACTTTCCAACTTCCTCACAGATTGCTCTATCATCTTTCAAGTATCGGCCACTTTCCTAAAGCTGAATAAAGAGTTCATTCTGATCTGAAACTGTAAACATTACCAAAAACCTATAAAATTTACCAGATGGGCCCAGACAAACAAGTCAATAGCTGATGTTTTGCTGTACAAAGGACACTATTGCCTCAGAGTTTAGAAAGAACCAGGAGGTAACAAGATTCATTCACGACCATCCCATCCAGAAGAAAAGCTTTGCCCAAACCGATGTACCTAAGCTTGCATGTGTTCACCAATTCATCATGCCTTGGACATTACCCTCCATGCAACCATCTGCCAGAAATTACAAAGAACATAATTTGCTGATAGTCACAGTTTCTTGTGGATCACTTTCCATTTCGTAGATGACCGATGGGAAAGGTAATCTGGTTCAAGATGAAAGCAAATGATCAATGAGAATTCTAAGAATGAACTTGCATCCTTGAGCTAGTGCTTAATTTGAAAAGCAAAGCAGCACCTTGTGAGAGAAGCCAGCCTATAGGTACCTAGTGAAGCATGACCAAGCCAGCTCGATTTTTAGATGAAGATAACCCAGATTTAGGACTTGAACCAAGTTTAGTCATTGCCCAAAAAGGATAAGGGATTCATATTTCCACTCCCTTTGCTAGATTTCCACCTTTCCCTCGAGAGGGATGCGACTAGACACAGATGAATACCGCAAAAGGAAATAAATGAACAATCCAAAGGAGCATAAGAACAAAAAATACCAAATATTTGTCAAGATTCATGAGTGAGGATGGCTTCCACTCTGTCTATGGATGCATGCAAACGGCCATAGCTCATATTGAAAATAGGTTCTCCAGTACCAACGGATCTGTTAACCACAAGCTTCAAATATTAATGAGATGTAAGACTCCCAGTACCAGCAGACTGGAAAACAGCTTTTATTGAAACAAATTATCTCTTTAGATAATAAACGTATGAATAGCAGCAGAATCAGCAGAAAAGGAAAATAATATGAGGTATCATCTATATTAGAGCCTCAGAAGCAAGAAGCATCGGAAAGATTTATAAGTTGGATATGTGGCTCATGACCTTTTCTTGTAGAAAAAAAACTCATGAAAACGACAACCACAGTTCACATATGCTGAAAGAGAAGCATGTAGGGAGTGACATCATTTTAATTCTTAAATCACATTCTTCATTGCACTAGAAATGGACGTCAATAATCTTTACAACATACCCATGAATCTCAGGAAGGATGTACTCTGCCTTCCAACCAATCCGCAGATCAAATCCTGGAAACAAACCGATAGATGTTTTGTTTCGTATTTGTGAAACACCATCTCCACCTAAGCAAGTCGAAAGCTTCCATTTCCATCCAATTGCGTTGAGATGATAATTATGTCCAACACCAACCTGCAAAAGAAAAAAAGCAACGCTAATTTCATATACACATTACGCAAGTTCATTGCATTTCCTAACAAATGGGGTACCAACTCATCACTATGCACAAATTACGAATATAATTCATAGAAAAATTATTTTCCTTAGAGAATGTTTTGATCACTTTCAGTTACCAAGGTCATCCAAGAGGATCAGGTACATCAGAATAATTTGACTATGAAACTGATTCACTTGAGAAATGCAGTCTTAAAGAACTGGTTTATGGACCCAGCTTGGAGGCACGGAGGAAATGGCAAGAAACCGTGATGGACCGCAGAGAAGGCATCAGGCACATGGTAGGGCTAGGGGTTGATGCCTGGCACATGATGAAGACTAACTCATCAATTTTCTCTTTAAAGAACAAAACAAGGAAACGAGAAATTACAATAAATATGATTGCTTCTGGAACACATCCTTTTTTTCCGGTCTCCCATTGCATATGTTTAATTTCATTTGATGCATCCATCTGGCAATATGAGAGAAAAACAAACTCCTACTTGAAGGTTGTGCACTGGACATTGCAGTCTTTGAAATTATTAATCTAAAGGATATCTGGCAAGTAGAGAGAAAATCAGAAAAAGAGATTTGCTATATGCAAACTTTCTTGTTTGCGTGTTCTTTGCTCTTTCTATGTATCCTCTATTTCCTAAACTTCCACAAATTCCTCTGGTCCTTCACCTAACCTCTGTTTGGGCACTGCTATAGTTGCAATGACTCTCCCGCCAGGCCTATTCAGACTCCCGTCTGACACCAGCATGAAGAAGCCAATACTCTCACCCAACCATATGCGCAGGTGGCTACCCACCCACACACACACATAATGAGGAGCTTTGAGGCTGAGCCTAGCAGTTTGGAGTGGGAATGGAAGTGGTAATGGGAATGAGATGGAAGCGGGCAATGTTCTGGTTTACCATTCAAATTTTATTTTATTGCAGAAGTGGGAATGGGGAGAGAAATGCCTCCGAGAGCAGGAATCATGGCAACACACATGAATCCTGATTCTATGATTCTGAAACATGGAAAGACAGTTTGCATGTTTATGATCGGATTTGTTCAAACAAATTCGACCAAACCTAGTCGTAAGAAACATAATGTTTCACCAGAAGGACAGCTGGGCTCAAGACTAATTTTACCATAGTTGCACAGATGTGGGATTATCTGAACCAGCATAAAGGAAATCAGCAGTATGTGGTCTTTAGCCAGATCTTGAAGATTATTACCTGCTGCTGTATGTTGGAGAATATAGAAGGTAAACAATGATTATATTTTTTATAGCAAGGAATATGTACAGAACATTTTTAGCCAGGATTTCTCTTATCTGTAGCTAGAGCAGACATATCACTCGAGCACCTTCTGATTCTTTTGTGCCTTTTATTCATTCTAGTTGTTGTTTTTACATTTTAGAGGTTCGGGAACCTCTCCTCACCCTTCTTTATTTACTGCCTCTTTTCATTCATAATCTTTGTAGTGTACTCTACCTTGTCTTCAAACAAAAAAAAAGGTATGATCAATCTCATCATGCACGAAAATGTAACATGCAACATCACCATATGACTAAAACTGATCAAAATTTCTTCTACAACAAGCACACGGTTTTCCAAAGAATTTCATTGAGAGGTTAGAACAAGTAAAGGGCTGTCTATGATTAACAGCGAATTTTCCATATCTCCTCTCCTTAGCTGTCTATCATTTATCTCTTGGATAAACCATCATTTGTAGCTTGTTTACTTGTTTGCCGATACCTTGTATAGAATGCAATCTTCCTGGTCCTCTTTTCCTGGAAGGTAACATAGAACCCCATTCCCATTGGCATTCCTTTTGGCTCTTCCCTTTAAATTCTTGAAGCACTCTACGTTGTTTGTCATTTAGATATTTAAAAAGGCAGAAATTTTCCTCATTTCATTAAAAATGTAAATGAACAGTATCCGTATCGAAATGTCAGTACATATAAGGTTACAGTTTATTTCAAATATAGTTCTGTTGAAAAGTAATCGTTGAATTACATTACTAGCTCATGCATTTACTTAACTATGCCTGCTACATGGAAATAGATTTAGATTTGTCATAACAGAATGCTTTCTTAATTATGTCAGGTTCAACCTTTAACCATTGTTTTAAATGACAATGTGGGCTTTCGATAATTTCTATCCCCTTCTCTTCTCTCTCTCCTTAGGAGAGGTAGCTCGATAAATTAAATGGTTATGTAAAGAGTATGATATAATGTTCTAACTGAGAAGAATGACACTTAACTCAAAGGGCAATTTTGAAATTAGGTTGATGTATTGCGGTATAAAAGCAAGAAGGATACCACTTAAGTTTTCAACAGGGTATATTTGTAAAACGTGCTACGAATTTTCTTACTTTTGAATTGAAGTCATATTCCGTCATCTTCTGGCATTTTATTACTTTATGCCAAAGCAACACGTCTTTGCCTGGCAAAGTCCAATACATTGCCCCAGGCACCTGAACTTGCACTGTTTAGGAGATAGCATGAGTAATCATATGCATGGTGAAACCAACCCAATCCTTTTCACATTCCACGAAAACTGATACAATAACACCTGTAATATATTTTCAACTCCCTGATATAGAAACGCTGTTATAGAACGGGCTATGATCATGCATAAAATCCCCAAGATCTTGTCAAGAGTGGCATTTTGAGAATTCCAAATCTACACATATTCATGTATCATCAAAATGTGAACGAATGTTGACAATGGAACACTAAAGTTAGAGTTAATACCTGGAGATTAAGATACTTAGTTATGGGTATCTTCTTCGAGAGGACCCGTATATCCCCATGTATTGGCTCATAGACGAATTTCCATCTCCTGTCAGGTGCCATAGGTTTCAAAACCAACTTCGCCTCGAACTCGTTCCCTTGGAAATTATAAAACTGGGTACAGGCAAGCAAGCAACACCAGGAGCATGTTCAGACCTATCTTGGCAAATCATCGAATAGTAGAAAAAGAAACAAAGAATCGAGCATATATAATACAGGGGATGAACAATCCAGTAATTGGAACGTTTCAGCGACTTCTGCAATGACAAAAAAGCATGGAAACATTGGATTTTTACAGTCATGGGTTCGGCGGACTAACAAGACCGCCACAGAGTCCACAAAGAGAGGGATCCATCTAACTATTTTCCGATAATCCAAGCAAGAGCAGCCCGCCGATGTTCAGTATTCTACGTCAATTCGAACGAAAAGAATCCAATAACAAGAAACACATCCGACGATGGCTGTGTTGCACGTCAAACCCGAGCGACCCCCCACGACCTCAGACCCGCAGCTTCTCCACCACACGCGGACGAAACACCACAGAAGATAATGGAACAGGGAGTAGGAAGTTCTGAGGAGAAGGAAACGGCCAGAAGCGGGAACCGATGAGCAGCGGGCGAACGCAGGGGTTTGGGGGGGGGGGGGGGGGGGGGTTCACCTCGAGGTTGAGGCCGAGGCGGAAGCCCTGGGCCTCCTTGCGGAACTTGAGGAAGAGCTCGGAGGGGACGACGTTGATGTGGTAGAGGTCCTCCAGCGACACCGGCTCCTCGCCGCCGCCGGGGTCGCCTCCGGCGGGGTTAGGGGGCGGCGAAGCCGCCATGGCGCGACGCAAGCGGAGGGTGCGGCGCGGGCGGGGCGAGGCGGCGGCTGGGTGCCCACTACTGATGACGATGACACAGGATGCTCGGGTGGATACAGAGAGGCGGACGTGTGCTTGGTCTAATGCGCCACAGCGCGCTCCCCCCTCCGCGACAGAGGAAGAGGTCGTGTTTTATTAGCCGGCGGCTTGAGGTGATTGGTCTAATGCGCCACGGCGCGCTGCCCCTCCGCGACGGAGTAGGGGAAGGGTATATAACTATCGAGAAAAGAAAGAGAAATGTTATGCTCCGGGCGAGCATAATTGAGCTGGGGGGGGGCCACACGAGCGCCGCATGAAGGAGCGGGTCTCCCGCATTAAATATTTTTATTTTTTATTTTTGTGCATTATTTGTGTGCACAAATATATTATTTGTGTGCACAAATTGTAAAAAAAAAAAAGTATTTAATGCTGGAGGGGTCCGCCCCCTCCACGCGGCGTGCGTGTGGAGGGGCGCGCCTCCAACTCAGCTAGGCTCCCGGCAGTGTTGGGAGCCTAGCATTACTCGAAAGGAAAATAGTTTAGTAAGTTAACACTTTAAAATAACACACCAATCAAAATGTACCACAATCTCATCATTTATGAGATATTTTTAACTTTTTCATTTAATTACTGATGTGGCGCAATTTTATTGGTATTATCAAATGGTGTTACAAAATTGTTTCTCATAGAGAAATACTTGGTGGCCCACTTAAAAGAGGAGAGAGAAGAGAATGCAAGGCCCCAGTGAAGAGGTAACAAATAAAAGAGGAGAGAGAAGAGAATGCAAGGGCCTTAGTAAAGAGACAACAAATTAATTGTGATTTGGAGTGCCTTTCCTTCTATGGAAAACCTCACACACACTCTCTCTCTCTCTCAATGTATTTGTGATCATTACGGATGATTCTCATTTAAATTATTATTTATCATGTTCTCATGTATGTATGATTACGTATTGCGAATTTAAGTCCCGTCAAATGTTAAGTAAGTCACAAAGACGAGAGATAAATCTACAATCGCAGAGCGCAGACGTGCCAATCACGTAAGTGACAACATGTTTTAACTCTGAGAGTCAAAGGGCTTTGAGTCTCTTTGCGCGCCGTTTGACTTCGTCAAATTAAAGTGAGTAGCGGGTCAGAACCAATGTCTCACCATTATCTAAGCGCAACGACATTAATTACATCTCTCAAAGAGAGAAAATCTTTGATTAATCGTCAAAATAAAAGAACCTTGTGACTTGTAATGAAAACATCCAATAAAAAGAGTGCATAATGATATGAGATTGATTATGCCTAACATGAGATGAACAAAAGGCAACACCTGATGCACTTTGAAATTATTAAAGTTATTTTTTTTAAAGGAGGGGTTGAGTTTGATTCACCATTATTTGGTTTGATTTGGTTCAATTCTTTTATATTTTTATCATGTTTGATTTGCTTTGAGATTGTTTTTGTCTATTATTAATGATCTTTTGGATTGCTTGATTTGACGTAAATCTTATTTGGTTTCAGACCTCTGTTTTATTTAAATTTGTTTCTCTTTATTTATCTTGAATCTGCCGATTAAATTTAAAATTTTGTTTGAGTTTGGTTCAAGGTTAAAATATTTAACATAGAGTTATTTGATTTGATTTTTGTTTTGTTTAGGTTGTTCAATTTTATTTTTTTACTTTGAAATCAATTTTTTAACTTGTTGCATTTGTTTAAAGGTTGTTAGATTGGACTTAAAATTATTCATGTCTTTTTATCATTTGATATGTTGCATTTTCTTTGAATTTGATTTAAAGTTATAACATTTATATTTATTTTAGATGATTTGATTTATTAATTCTCTTTATGAATTGTTGTTTGTCCCTTTTTTAAATATTTATTAATCATTATTTCATTAGTCTCATTCCCCTTTTTTTTTTTTTCTTTTTTTAGTTGATTAAATGAGAGGGAAGCCATATGTGTGTGTGTGTATGTGAAGGTGAGTCGGTGGGATGGCCACCGACCCAGCTGAGATAAGTGTTTTGGGTTTCTCTTTTTTTTAAGTAGGGGAAATTTTAAAGTGGTTGAGATGGTACATAATTTAAATGAGGAAGAGAATGTGAAGTGATATTTTAAGAGGGGCCAGATGGGGGTTTTGAGAGAATCGATTGGCTCTCCAAAAAGGGGGGGGGGGGGGGGAATCGATTGTGGTGTTTTAAAATGAGGGAATCAGATAGCCAAATGGGGGAAATCGATGTGGGATAGATTGGGGTATTTAAGAATGGGGTAATCGGTGTACGACCGATTGTTTGTTTGTTTTAGTCAACTGTTTATTTATTTATGTTTCACTTTTATTATTATTATTTATTTTATTACTGTTATTATTATTTTCCCTTTCTTTTCTTTTAGTTGTTCTCATCTATCTATTATCATTATTATTATTTCGCTCTCTGCTCTGAGAGTAGCTTGTAGGTTGCCAAGAAAGCGTTAATTGTCCAGACCTACCACTCAATCTCGCCGAGGAGGCCGTTCTCATTGCACTACTATTGTTCATTTAATTTATTTATTCATTTACGCAAACACATGACACAAGCCAGTGAAATGGCAGTACAGAAAAATGCTCAAATCATTCGATTGACGAGAACACAACAATCTTATAGATCGATAATGACTTAACGACACACCCCTGCTCGCCACATGTCGGGGTAGTGCCCACAAGTATCCATCTATAGGCCTGAGATGGTACCGGCGGGATAATGTTCACACTGATGGCGATATAGATATTTGCCTATGGCACTGGATCACAATAAAGCTACTCGGCGGTCACGTTGGCAGAAGCATGTTCGGAAATCACCTATAAAAGCTGACGGAACACAAAGTTTGCGTCAAATCACAAAATAAATGGAACAATCTACACAATTCCCAAAGGGAGTCTTTTAAGGCTGAACAGTGACATACGAGTTCATACTGTAACAATCAGGCTGATACAGTGGCAAACATGATACGGTGGCACTTCTGATACAATGGTGGACCTGATACGGTGGCACTGCATAGGCCCATCGGGTCAGCTTGATACAATGGCATTGCACAAGCCCACCGGGTCAGCTTGATATGGTGGCATTGCATAGGTCCACCGGGTCAGCTTGATATGGTGGCACTGCACAGGCCCACCGGGTCAACTTGATACGGTGGCACTGCACAGGCCCACCGGGTCAGCTTGATGCAGTGGCACTGCGTAGGCGCACCGGGTCAGCTTGATACGGTGGCACTATGTAGGCCCACCAGGTTACTTTTCAAGAGAGTCACCGAGTCATTTTGCTACCGGATCAACAATTTTATGGTGTTTTAAACTTACGTTAGTTTATTAATGCCACCGACTCATCGTAGTCACCAGATCATCATTCCACCGGTCCAAGGTATGAGGATCACATCGAAGAAAAGCCACTGGCTCCAAGTGCGGGGGAAAAATCCGGCAGCACCTCTCCTTATTTTGCAGGTTGGGGAGGGTTGCACGGTATCCGCCCATCACAATGGAGGAGGTACCAACATCGGAGTGAATGTCGGGGGCATCACCACCATGACACATGACATCGATTCTACAAGAGAACCGGTATACGTCGAGACCAAAAGGACGAGGCAAACACATGAAGAACATCATTGTTAATGTAAGATATTAATCGTTATTTACCCTCTCTTTTTTAGTGTATATTTATAAGCCGGTGGGGGTGAGGATGATAAGGTGCCACTGCACAGGCACTACATAGGGCCACCAGATCAAATTGAACCGGTGCTTTGAAAGGGGAAAAGATGGATCTGTGGCAACATGCAGTGATATGGTGGCACCGCGTAGGCACTGTGCAGGGCCACCGGATCAATGAAAACAGTGCCCAAACAGAGGGGGAAATGGCCTAAAATCCAAGGGTCTCTTCCGTGTAATATGGCATCTCATAAAAACATTTATTCAAGGGATAAAACAATGCCTTCATGGTGTTCAAAAGGGTATTAAATGTTTTTCCATTGGGCAACTAACGCTCCTCACATGGGAAGAGTGAGGGATTAATTAACACAGGGACCTCTGGACAGAACAAGGGGGCTACTATTGTGTAAAAGGAGTAACTCAAGAAGAGGTGAACCATGGGTTAAAAGTAAGAAAAAGTGACAGAGTTTCCCTTAAGATCTATTGGATCGGACTGAGGGGAGAGACTCATTACACATAATATTATATGGGTCCTTCTCACCTTGGAATGCACATATGAAACCTCAGTCCAGCAGATAGAAGGGTTCCTCTGGGTTTGGCATATGAGCAAAATAGAAGAACATCGAAATGTCCAGAAGAAACATGAAGAACACAAAAAGGTGGTCATGGCTCCCCCTTTATACCAGTGGATGCATGAGTATAAAGGCACAGAGAAAGAGGGGGGCAGTCTATTATCGTGAGGGGGGAAGAATAAAACAAGCATTAACATAAGCCAAACAAGGGATGGGGAAGATAAAAACACATAAGGTCTTTGCCCTTCATAGTACCGTCAAGTACATCTCATCAAGGCATATCAACAAGAAGCTTTAAAAAAATCAAAAGGGGGAAGGGGGCAAGAAAATAGCACACGTACCATGTCAAATATCTCTCATATAACAAAGGCCTATCGTAAGGTGCGGCCAGTTATAGACGGGGGGGGGGGGGGGGGAGGCAACCCGTCTTTTTGGCGGAGGGAGGTTTTTCGCCGCCGCTTCGCTCCAGCCCCGTCTTCCTCGGCGCCGGACGGGGGAGGGGGTAGCTCTGGTTCACAGAGATGCCCCCTCCCTTCCTCTTGCCACCGAAGGAAGGTTTGTTTCTCCCCTTCTTGGGGTAGTTCCGTCTCTAGATGCCTTGTTCCCTGTTTTGGTTCCCCCTTTTTAGGGGAGTTTTTGTTCACCGGCCTTGCTGGTGCCCTTCTCTCCGATTCCATCGGAGGATGAACTGTCGTCTCTGTATTTACCTGTTTCCAAGTGCGTTGTTGTTGTTTTGGTCTTGTTTAGTAAGTCCGATTAAGGTATCTTTTGTAGATGGAGCCTCCGGTCTCCACCATGTTCTTCCAGTATGGTTCTTCTGTCTCTATCTCATGATCGTCCGTGGCCTTGGCTTGGGGCTTTCACTTTATATCTCTTTGGCCTGGCGAGATGCCCTTCTGGTGGTTTGTGGCTCTGCTCGTCTGTCCCTTTTCTAGACCGCACACCTCCTTCTTGTCTTCGTCGAGCTCCTCCTTGGCGACGATGTTCGCTGGCTTGCTTATTCCCGTCCAGTTGTTTCCGGTGAAGTCCGATTTCCTCTGGCGGCCCTGTGCGATGTTTGGACTGGTGTGGATGTCTGTGAAGAGGTGCTCAAGATTGCGCAGGCCCATCCTTCTTGTGAAGCATGTTGGAACTGCTCCTGCTGCTGGTGATGTCTTTCCGCTCTTCTCCCCTGACTGGGGACCTTGGACCTCGAAGATGCTCGTGGCTGAGCTTCATCCGTACACCATCTCCATGTGTACGTCTTCCGAGCTCTCGTTTTTCTGCACATCAGAGTTGCAGCCCCTCCATCTGAGTGGTTATCCTCAGCAGTCTGGCGTCTTCTTCTTCCAAGCTTCATCTTTTGTGGAATGTTTATTGCTCTACTCTTCAGGTTGGGACGTTTGCGCATTCCCTATTGTTTTCTTCCCCTGGTATTGTCCCTTAGCGATGTTGGCGTGAATGTTGGTCTTCTGTTGCTCCCATACTTCTGCTTGCAGAGTATGGCAAGTCATGCTTCCTTTGTACTCAGCATCATGCTCGCTACTGTGCCTTGTACTCCCCATCTAGCTTAATATATATTATCTTGTAAAAAAAAACAAACAAGGCCTATCATAACTTCTCCTAACTCCATAAATGCCTTGGAAATCAAAGCATTCAAGGAGTAGGCAATGTGATGGTTAGAAATGAGAATAGAATAATAGAAATATTGAGAAGATAACAGGGAGAATAAGATTTTTATTAACAAAACTCTATCTCTCCTTTACTTAGGGTCACCCACCCTACTCTCCTTTCTCTTTCTACACACTTTCTCTCTAAATAGGATTCATAGCACTGCAACAGCAATGGAAGGAGGAGATGGCGGCTCTGTCCTCTTCCCCCCCCCCCCCCCCCCAGTGGAACGCATCACCAGAAGAAGATAAGATGGGGAGGGCAGGAACCAGGCAGCGACAACCCAGCTATGGCGGCGAGGTGGGAAGAGGTGAAGTGAGACGGCCACCGACTCCCCCTCTCTTCATTATTTCTTCAGCTGAAAAAAAGGTTTGGGATGAAGAAGAGCATCTCCTCCCCCTTAGGGCTCCTCCCAATAGTTTTTTATATATGGCCTTCCTTTACCTCTTAGGGCTCCTCCCAGTAGTTTTTTATATAGAGAAAGGCTTTCTGCACTTGTGAAAGTGTAGAAATGCCTAGTCATCCTGCACTTCCCCCCTCCCATTGGTGGGAATGAAGCTGCCACATAGAGATGTACGTAAATAAGTGGTGTACGTAACACACTTCTAAACTTTATAATTTTATGAACTCATATTGTAATTAGCAAATTGGACCCTTGACAAATGCTCTCTCTCTAGACCAATAAATTTTATGTAGGAAAACTATTGAAAAAATGTAATAAAAGCGTAGCTCCACTTGACAGGAGGCCAATGGGAACCTGACAGACTGTACACTTCCTAGAAAAGTGCATCCAAAATATGCCTCAATACCCTAGATAATGCTTCTAGAAATTATGTGCCCTGTAACCACCCCAGTGTAGCACTGCCCTCACAATATGAAATGTTGTTTAACATATATGTATATACGCATATATTTGAAAACCAAGAATGTGCTCACCCTTACCAGGATGAAGCCCAAACCACAAGTAATCCAGAGCTGTGGAGAGGACAAACATCTCTCAGGTAGTGTCCATCCCCATTCCACCACCCCCCCAACAATTTGCACTAGTTCATTTCTTGCTTTTTCCTTGTTTTTTTCTTTAAAGGGTGTCATGTTCTATATCTGTCTACATTTTCTGGGTGATGCGAGAAAATGAGATTGTTGAATTTCTTGTACCAAACACCTCAAATTGTCCAAAACATGTGCATCTATTTTTCAGGTCTTTGCTATATCATTTCTCCTATCTTCTTAAGTTTATGAACCTCTTTCTCTTGAATTTTTAATCTCAAGTCTTGTCACCCTGTGTAATTGTGTATCAATCACATAGAATTATATTTGTCACTTCATTAGTTGCTACATACCTAAATATGTAATGCAATCAATTTTATTACAAAGATTAACTTTATTATGCATATATTAGAAGTCTAGCCTTTCATTATCCCACTTACTAGCATGCATACAAAGGCGTGATGCAATAACAATTGCCTAATACACAAGAAACAGTTAATGCACGAGTTAATTGAAGCAATCTAATTTTCATGTTAAAGGCCAAGCTAACGAGATTTTTTGTAGAAACCTGTCCGGAAGTGGGAGGGGGCTGGCAGGGTGGGTGTCGCCCCGCAGGGGGTGGGGACCCGGTAGGGGATGGGGGCCAGTAGGGGGGTCGTATAGGGGGAGGGGGCTTCAGAAGAGTGGGAGGGGGCTGGCAGTGGGAGGGGGGTCGTGGCAAAGGGTGGGGTGTAGTGGAGGGGAGGCGGCCAGAAGTGGGAGGGGGCTGGCAGAGGTAGGTGTTGTAACGTCGTGTGCTTTTCGGATCCATGCGGATCATGTGTATTGTGGTTGTGGCGACCGTTGTGAGGCCAATGTGAGTTGGTTGTGTGGAATGTATGGTGTGGATGTGTGGCTTGAGCAGGTGAAGTGCAGGTTTGGTCCTGAAATGAGATAGGACCTGCTGCAGTTCAGTTGAAGTTGGCGGCCAGGGTTGGCCGTTGACTGTTGGCATCCAGATAAGTGGACGTTGACTTCATGAACTTGGCGGCCTTGGATGTGGACGTTTAGGGTGGCGGTTGTTCTTGGCGGCAGAGGGGTTGACGCCAACCTGAGAATTCTGCAGGTTATAGGCTCACCCGAGAGTAGGTTTTCTACCTTGTTCTCATCCCCCTTGCCCCAGCTTGTTGCCCCAGTATTTCTAAAGCTTCCAACAGGTACTGAAGGGTGCTTAGAGGATCGTGGAACGCGTGGCGTCGCTGAATTGCGCGAGGAAACGTCGTGACGTGGTGCAATTCTCGTGGGAGCTCGCGGAGGATTCGCGTAATCGGGAGATTGCAGGAGGTTCTAGCGTGTTCTGAGGTAGGGACGAACCCGTTTAGCTCCATAGAAACATTAAAACACACATCATAACCCCCTGAATCAGCATGATAATGTATTTTCGGGTTAAGTTGCACCATGTGGGGATAATGGGTGGTTTGAGTAATTTATGAATAAAGCATGCTGTGTTGGGTTGTTTTGGGTTCATGCAAGCTTAAAGAACCGTTTCAGTATATTTTCTTGTAGTTTTAACGATTGGAAAACCTGTAGAGCCGGATTAGGGTTTCTGCAGGGTTTGAGGCCGGAGAACTTGGCGTCAAGATCGCTTGTCGCCAAGCTCATCAGCCAAGATGTCAACGGCCAGATCCCTTGCCGTTAACTTCTTGTAAGCGGCAGTCGATGTTGCCGCCTACTGGTTATGAACAGGAATAACTAATTATGGTATTTTATCGATAATGCATGTGTGTTGGCACATGAGTGCACTGAGTGCACATGGTTCTCGTGTTTAGCATACAAGGTATGCTGTTAGTTACTTACTTTCGTGGTTGCGCGTTGTTTACGCGAGTCAGTTGGGTTCACGTGTAGTGAACCGTGGTTACTTGTGGTTTACTTGAGGTTTCACGTGGTTTGTGTGTGACGTGCATGTGGTTCTGTGTACGTGGCGAGTAGTACGACGCCTACCGTGGTTACCTCTCCAGTTGGGTGCCTCAGGTTCTTTGTGAGCCAGGCTGTTAGCTCGGGGCTTTGTCCCGGTACTTGTGTTGTACCGTCGAGGTCTGTGTCGTCTGACCTGGACACCCTCACTCTTGTGTTTGAGTTGCACGTCCGGTGAGGGAAAGACGACAGTGGGACAGTGACATTGTGTTTGTCTTTAGTCACTTGTAGCGCGCTCGTAGTTGGGGGTATGGACACCAGTAGTCGACACTGGTCCCCAGCTAGTCCTTTTCCAGTGCCTCACTCTAGAGAGCCCGGGCCAGGGTCTCCTGAGGTGTCAGGCATGGGCCTGTGACCGTGTGGTCCGCAGGTGGTGGTGTTTGGTTGGTCTCCACAGTTGCTTGACCCTTTTCACGTGGAGCGGCAGCTGGACCTTTCGTCCGTGGCTGCGAGACTGAGAGGTAGACCTGTGTTAGCTTGTCCGAGTCAGTTTCTGGTGTCGCGAACCAGTTCACATGGCTCGTGTTGGCTGTCTCTACTTTAGCATGTACACCTGTACTGGTTTGCCGTTTAATTATTAAAGTTGTTTCTCGTAGTCGGCAGACGGTGAGTACTTTTACAGCTTTAATATCATGTTTAGCTGTTCTATAAATTGTTGGTATTGTTTACTGCTTTCGTACCTGTGGTTTTGGTTTGCTCGGTGTTGGGGGAGTTCCCTACTGAGCTAGTGACTAGTGAGGCTCACCCCTACCCCCACAGGTGAGAGCGAGGAGGACGTTTCACGACCGTCGTCCAGTTCGGAGCCGCGTCGTAGCGGTGCAGGGTCAGTACCTCCAGCTGTGTAGTGGCAGCTCCAGCAGTGTAGCTTAGTTAGTTGTTTATTTTCTTCTGTTGTACCTCGGGGTATGCCCCAAGCTCTTGTACTTTCTTCCAGTTTTGTGGAAATTTGGCTATGTAACTTGTGAATTATATATATATATATATATATAATGGTGTGTTCCTTTGTGTTTACACGGACTATGGTTTGGTTTCCCTTGCGAGACTTCGGCCCGTTCGCGGGAGGCAGACTCGGATCAAGTACGTTATCAGTTTAACGGACTTGGCTGAGACATTCCGCCACAGGTGTCGCCAGCAGGGGGATGGGGACCCAGTAGGGGGAGCAGTGGGGGTGGGGCCGAGGGCCAATAGGGGGGTCGTGGAGGGGGAGAGGGCTTTGGGAGAGGGATCGTGGGAGGGGGGCTGATAGTGGCAGGGGGTAGGGACCCAGTAGGGGGAGCAGTGGAGGTGGGAGAGGGAGGGGGAGGAGGCTGGCAATGGGAGTGGGAGAGGGGGAGGGGTTCGCCGGGACGGGGAGAGGGAGAGGAGTACACATCTGGATGGGCTCCGGCGGAGGCGGCGGTGCAAGGTCGCGGAGGAGGCGGCACGCGGGGTAGCGGTGGCGGGCCAGGGTCGCGACGGCCGGCGGCACGGGGTAGCGGCGGCGGGAAGTTAGGGCAGCGGCGGGTCGGGGTCGCGACGGCGGTGCGGGTAGCGGCGACTGTGGCGCTGTAGGCGGCGAGAGAGAGAGAGAGAGAGGAGAGAGAGAGAGAGAGAGAGAGAGAGAGATGAGAGAGAGAGAGAGAGAGAGAGAGAGAGAGAGAGAGAGAGAGAGAGAGAGAGGGTCTGTCCGTCGGAATATCTGACGAAACAGTTCCGTCAGAAATATCCATCGGTAAAACTACTCTCTCTCTCTCTCTCTCTCGTGGGTGTGTGTGTGCGTGCGTGCGTGCGTGCGTGTGTGTGTGTGTTCAAACTCGTTAACCTGATAACGAGCCTAACATGTGTGTGTGTGTGTGTGCAAACTCGTTAACCTGATAACATTTACATGAGATTTACATAACCAATTCCTCATCTAAAACCATAAACCAGTACAACAACACCTGGGGCATACCCCGAGATGTACAAGAGAGAAAATTACACTGCTGGTGGTGGCGCAGACCCTGCTCCGCTACGGTGCAGCCCGGAACTAGAAGACGGTTGGGAAGCCTCCTGCTCTCCCTCACCTGAAAGGAGTAGGGGGGTGAGCCTCTCTAGTCACTGGCTCAGTAGGGAAACTCCCCCAAAGAAACCGAGCAAACCACAACTCAAGTAACTAAGCAGAAAGCTATACTATAGCAATTTATAGAATTATCTAAGCAAGATATTAAAGCTGTAATTTACTTACCACTTGCTGACCTCGAAAGTAATGTTACTAAATAAACGGAAAACCCAAACAGGTGTACGAGCTAAAGCAGGTAAACGCCAAACTCGGGTCGAGTAGCCTGGCTCGCGACACCAGCAACCAACCCGGACAAAACACACAGGTCTACCTCTCAGTCTCGCAGCCACGGACGAAAGGTCCAGCTGTCGCTCCACTAAACCAAACAAGAACTATGGAGACCAACCAAACCACCACACCTGCAGGTCACACCCCGCAGGCCCCATGCCTGACACCTTTAGGGACTCTGGCCTAAACCCCCTAAAGTGAGGCACTAGAAAGAGGACTAGCTGGGGTCTAGTACGTCTACTGGTGTCCGTCCTCCCCAACTACGAGCGCGCTACAAGTGACTAAACACAAACTCTCACAAGTCACTGTCCCACTGTCGTCTTTTCCTTAGCCGGACGACAACTCTCCCCGAGAGTGAGGGTATGCTCGGGGTTTTTCCCGGTACAATGGTACTGTCAAGGTCTTGTCATCACCAGCAACCAACCCGGACAAAACACACAGGTCTACCTCTCAGTCTCGCAGCCACGGACGAAAGGTCCAGCTGTCGCTCCACTAACCAAACAAGAACTATGGAGACCAACCAAACCACCACACCTGCAGGTCACACCCCGCAGGCCCCATGCCTGACACCTTTAGGGACTCTGGCCTAAACCCCCTAAAGTGAGGCACTAGAAAGAGGACTAGCTGGGGTCTAGTACGTCTACTGGTGTCCGTCCTCCCCAACTACGAGCGCGCTACAAGTGACTAAACACAAACTCTCACAAGTCACTGTCCCACTGTCGTCTTTTCCTTAGCCGGACGACAACTCTCCCCGAGAGTGAGGGTATGCTCGGGGTTTTTCCCGGTACAATGGTACTGTCAAGGTCTTGTCATCACCAGCAACCAACCCGGACAAAACACACAAGTCTACCTCTCAATCTCGCAGCCACGACGAAAGGTCCAGCTGCCACTCCACAAAACCAAACAGAACTGTGGAGACCAACCAAACCACCACACCTGCAGGTCACACCCCACAGGCCCCATGCCTGACACCTTTAGGGACTCTGGCCTAAACTCCCTAAAGTGAGGCACTGGAAACAGGACTAGCTGGGGTCTAGTACGTCTACTGGTGTCCGTCCCCCCCAACTACGAGCGCACTATAAGTGACTAAACACAAACTCTCACAAGTCACTGTCCCACTGCCGTCTTTCCCTCAGCCAGACGACAACTCTCCCCGAGAGTGAGGGTGTCCAGAAAGACGACAAGACCCTGACAGTACAATTGTACCGGGACAAACCTCGAGCACACCCACGTGTCTGGCTCACCTTGGAACCTGGGGCTCCCAACTGTAGAGATAACCACGAAAGGCGTAACACTACCTGCCACGCACACAGAAACTCGTGCACGCTACGCAAACCACGTGAACACATACAGGACACTGAAACCAGTCACACACAACCATGTGAGCCTGCAGCTCACCACGTGAACCGCACTCCCAAGGAGCACAACAGGTGCCAAAGCACCACTAACCATTTCCACACACATCAGTTACCCATGCCATGCATCGGTTAAACAAATACGGATACATGCATTAACACTTACATGCAAGAAGTATCTCACGGCTGTGATTGCGACAGAGGCTCAGGTCGCGTTCAGATAGTGATGCCACGACATGTCGCAACTAAGAGGGTGAACGCGACGTATCACCGTGTCACGATCAGATCGCGATAGGGGAGACCGTCGCCTTCGCAGACGAAAAACCCTATCCGGGTCCCCTTTGCCAGAAAACCCTAAAAACCCTGCCATACATGGTTTCTAATCCATTTTTCATGCTCTTTGTGATGTCCTAGCATGCATTCTATGGTTTCTAAAGTAGTAAATACATCACACGGCACACACACAGCGATTCCATGAAGGAAAAGGGCAGAATCTCCCTACTTTGATGAAGAACAACTAAACGGGCGATAATCCGACGTTTCTCCCGCTCCATACGCGATCCTCGCAGCGAGAACATGACCAACCAAGGCCCACGAGCTCGAATCGCCCAAAAAACCCACGAGCAAAACCTCCCCTGGCCGAGCAGAGCTTGTGAAAGCTCTGTTCTGCCAGGGTTTCTTAAAAACGCAGCTCGGTTGGGAACGCGACGTATCGCTATGTCGTGACCAAGTCGCGACGCGGTTGCCCTTCACGATCCGCCTGTTGACGTCAGCACACCCACCTCGCGCGCGACACGCGACGCGCATGCAGACAATGAGCCAAAACAACGGCAACCAGAACGCGACGTCTCCGGGTGTTGCGATGAGAACACGACGCGCCCCTCTGTCGCGTTCAAAGACAGAGAACAAACCTATGTTTTAGGCCAACCAGCCGGCCCACAACGCCTTGGAAACCTGTGTAAACACCTGCTACACGCAATGTGGGCCACACACTGGCCACCACAGCGAATATAAGACGATCCAAACAGTCGATATGCTACAGTGTGTGCGCGCGCGCTCTTGCTATCTCAGTCTCTTGCTCTTACTCCCTCTTGCAGTGTGTGTGTGTGTGTGCGTGCACGCGTATCTCAATGTCTCTTGCTCTCACTCCCTCTCGCACTCTCTCGCTTTTGCTTGCTTGCACTCTTTCATTCTGTGAAGTACCATCTTCCTCTCCTTGACGATGGCATCAAAGGGGACATTGAAGAGCTTCTATCATAAGGTTGTCGATGAGGACGCCCCATGTGAAACCCGCTCTGCCCAGAGTTGGCCACTAGTCATCCACAGAAGGGGTAGAAAGTTATTCGCAAGACCCATTCGCCCATGGTGAGTGTTGTCGCGGCTTTCTTAGTGCCTCCCTTAGATGTTCCCACAGTCGCTTCCCTAAACGTTCCCATGATCGCTCCCCCAATGACTTCCATAGTAGGATTGTGAGATTGTGTCAGCCCAACCAACACAAAAGAGGAGGCTCTTCCACTGGCCCACATGGCTTCCACAGGAAGCACAGTGTGAAAGATGGGTACTGGATCCATGCTGTGAGTCATCAAGTAAATTTGAGTGAACTTATAAGTCATGCAAAAAAAAATTTGCATTTGATTTGAAAGTTGTGTATCCACCCCACAACCACACAGTATATGTTAGCATTATTATTTTATATATCAGTGTTCTATGTCACATCTTGACAAATGTGTAGTTATTTAATTATGTGTGTCAATTAGAGTAAGAAATAAAAAAATAAGAACAAACCTTGAGATGATAATAAATAAACATCAAATAATTAACTAATAATTTTATTGACATTGTTTTATTAATGTCTATTATTACAACTACTAATTCAAAATCATTACATAGGACTCATCATGACAGATACATCTAACTAGTATGAATATGAAATTATACTACAGTCTTCTAACATTATACTAATACATCAATGACACTTCAGATAACTCCTTCTATGATAGTTTGGGACGCTCATCACTCTTGTATGTTTCCATTGTCATGTATATCATCTTCAAACTCACCTAAAAAACACATATAGAACTTGGATGAGCAAGATGCTCATTATAATTTATTTCTTATTATGGGCATGCTTTACATGATTAACATTTTAACAAGTAAAATTGTAAGGCCCTAGGTTTTTGTACGTTGATGCTTGCTGTGCGTTTTTACTTCTGGCCGAACCCTCCCTTAACGGTAACAAACAATGCCTCCAAGATGTGTTGATGGTAAACTTATGTGTCGCTAACTTATGGTTAACGACAGTAGTCTCTGTCATTTACTTTTTGAGAATTTTGGTGTTTACTGATCAAGGTTATTAACGACATAATCAAATGCCGTCAACCTTCAAGTTGACGACATTATATTTTGTCATTAACTTACATGCGTATTTTTAGTTTTTTTTTTTCCGATTCAACTCCGATTTCTCCGTGGATAGACTAGGAAAGTCTGATTCGGTCTAGGGTTCTCCTTCCAACCATAAACACGACCCAAAGCCCTAGAAATATAAGTCGTTTCTGTAAAGGGAGAACATTTGCTTAGCTAGGATTTTATTGTGAGTTCGGATAGAAAAAGATGGAGACTTTGGGATGATCTATCTGATGAAGCAGAGGCTACACCGACGTTCTTTAGCAAGAGGAAGACTCAACAGAATGTGGGGAGGCTCCTCGTTCGTGGGCAATTCACTTGCGAAGGCGTGGAGGTTGAATCAAGCTAACGAAAATTTCCTCTTTGACTTGGCCGAGGGGGCCTTCATAAGTTAAATTCAATTTTCAGAGAGTTTTTCAGAGGCAAGTAACTTAGGGGTTTTATCCATGTGCCTATCACTTAGGGTTTTATAATTTTTATCGATTTTTGTCTCGTGTCCTGGACCCCCAATTTTTACTTTTGTTTGGTTTCGGTCTGCAAGTTCATGTAGACAGAAACTTGATGGCAACATGTGTTGTCGCCAAGTTCCTAGGTCAACGGCAGTCGATGCTACCGCCAACCACCCTTAACGACAACCATATTGCCATTAAATTCTTATTTTTCCATAAAAGTTCTATTTTTTGTGGATGTGATGTTTTTTTCGTAGATTTTGAATGTGAATTGGAGTTCTAAGGTTTTGATAGGGCCTTTTACATATCATGGATAACTTTGTGAAATATTTAGAGTTTCTGAATAACTCTGTTATTTTCTGTTAGAAGTAAATAGTACATGTTATGATATATTTAATTTGGAAAAATAGTTATATCATGATTCTATAGTTCAGTATTTTTCCTCGGATTTTGGGTACCTATCATATGTTTTAAGATGAAATATTCATTAGTTTCCTATTTGGACTATTTTAAAAGTACTATTAAGTTAATTACCTAAAATCTATTTGTTGAAAATAGCTATACTGTTCCAAAAATTCTGAAAA